>OW443316.2:16000000-16624560 GCA_937001585.2 Brachylomia viminalis | reverse complement strand
GTTTTCTTCCGTAGAGGCAATAACTTGTAAATTCACTTGACCACTTTTAAACCGTAGATAACGAAGGCGCAGAATTTTGGTAAACAGCCACCATCTCTTCATGAATAGTTTTTTGAATTTTTCCTTGTTTGGAAAGGCATTTCCTAAAAGCGTGGTGCTCGATTTTCTTCAACTTTGTCACGTTAGCCATTCTAGTTGTCGTTGACTAAGTATAACTAACAAACTAATCATCACAACTATATGAAATTTCACCTATAGACCCTTAGCTTAGATATTGTCATTAATTAATTAGTAAATTTACCCACATCAGTAGTAAAGCACATACCGGAGTATATTGAACGCCCCTCGTACTTAAATTCAGGTGATGATAACACGTGTACTATAATTACCTTATAAGCCTTACCTATTACCTTATTAATATACCTTAACTAATCGTCCAACCTAAATAAAAGAAGTTCGAACATAAATCAACAAAAATAACTGGTATGTTAAAAAAAACAAGCGACCGACGGCAAGTACCTCTTTTCAAAAACTTCTCATATTTTGAATTCGAATCTGGTTACCCAAAACCAAGACTGATTTTATCTATGAAATACCGATTAACTAGCTAGACAGTTAGCAAATAAAATATGTTCTTCATTAATCATTTTTAAACGTACGTTTTCCCCTTCTTATCTTTGCTACAATGCAATTCATACTTTAAAACGTTTCCTTAGAGTGGGTAATTCCATAAAGATTTTAAACTAGCAACCAGCGCTACTTAAGTATTATTGAACTTGAAACTCGAATACCGAATACCTATTAAAGATCACGTCCCATTTCTGTAAAAAAACCTTAAATAATGGTTTAAAAGTTAGGTTCTGGTTGAGTTCTATATCGTCTGATGGTAAACGACGGTGCACGCTTCCATAGAAGCAACCTATTTACTAGAGACTTAGCAACAGCTTGAGAGATATCATGCACTCACTCAAAATATTACGTTACTGATACAATACGGTTGGTGCATCATGGCCGGTCTAAACTTTGAGCAGTGTTCTGAGCAATAACATTTTTTAGGAACCAAATGGTGACATGAGGCTGGAGTGAGTAAGAGAACATGCGCGAAACTTTGGATTGTCTATGTTCAGACCGATCATGATTCATCGGCCGTATTGTACGGTTGTAATTATTTAAGTATAGAAGTTTCTTTCAATTGCATCTTGGCATGTTAATTCTCGTTCAGTTACAATACAATGTCTTGTCTGACCTCGTGGTTTACAACAGCTGTCTACACTTGCTTTGTGAATATTTTCTAAAGAAGTATTAATAGTAACATAACTTTGCGTGGGACCGAACTGTAGTACCTATTCAGAATTTAATGAAAGTATCAGATTATGAAGCAGTACATTATGCAACAATGTTCTATGATCTGAACTAAAAATATGCTTTACCAGCACGTTGCAACGCACACAAGATGATATTATCGTTTAGGCGCGATTGGTCCAATATAAAGTAGCTCCGAAATTAAACATTTTTATGTATATATATTGTACTATATTTACTATTTTATTCATAATCATATTACAATTAATCATATCTTATTTTACTACCTCATTCCCAAAAGCAAAACATTAAATTTTCTTGTGTCAAAACGGACCCTGGCACTCGCCGGCCGCTACCGCGGCACCGCTCGCTTCGCTCGCTCGGCTCGTGCGTTGTGTGGTCACAGTTCTAACATAACCTAACCTAACCTACCTGCGAATTGTTTTTTTTTTAATATTGGACCGATATTATAAGCAGCAAATCAAGTTCCTAATGTTTTTACAGAACCCTCTTAACTAGTTACAACCAATCAAATAGCTTTAAAATAGAAGTAAGTGAGGTTCTGTAATAAAGGTTTATTATGACCCTAGACGATTAACACATTTTATAAATATCAATATGGTCGAGGGGCGGCGTATGATGATGATGATGACGATGATCATGATAATGATGATAATGATAACGATGACAATGATGATGATGATGAAGATGAGAATGATGATGACAATGAATATCGATGGCAGCAAAGTAGAAACGGTCATCTACAAAATCGCAATTTTACAGGAGAGCAGATTTAGTAAAACATTATTGTCATTTTGAGTGTTATGGACCAATAAACATGAAATTTTCTATGATGCGTTAAAATAACCTTCTCTATGAATTTTGTAACAGGTTTTATCGCTATGTCGTTGTTTTATTTAAATAATGTAGATGTCTTTTTTACTCTGAAAGAACTTTGACGTAGAAGAAGACACCTGCCTGCTATATGTTGTGATAAAAAAGCGCCTATTACATTTAAAATATCTAATAAACTAAGATAATAATCTCCAGTAATACTTTTAAGGATATTTAAAGAAAATCTAAGCCACATGTAAACAGTATTTCTCTTTTTTTTACGAAATTTTGTAGATGTCTTTACTTACTTTGCATTTAACATTTTATACACTATCAATAAATGAGTTATCTACCACAAAACTCTATCTATGTCTATCAGGTAAACTAATTTATTTAGTTCCCAAACCACGTAAAATATATATTTTTTAATAAAAATGCAATATACATATTACTATGTTTTATTTATTAAAATCGAATGTAGATGTCTTCATTTACGTGCCAGAATATCTTCATTATTTTGAAATTTGAAAATAGTTTTAATACGGACTTATAGATAGGGCGATTATAGGCTCATTTTTGTAAAAAAATGCATTTTCACAAAAATGTAGATGTCCGTTTCTACTTTGCTGCCATCGATATGATCGAGTGTAGTAGGTAACTTATAATTTACCAACTGTGCCCGATGGGATTTCCCAACGGCAAAATATCGAACTTTCATACAAATATCGAAAATCCTTCTTTAGTTAGTGCTTGCTTTCCTTCGTTACAAAAGGAAATCTTTTGCAAAATTTCACGTTTCTAAACCCAGCCATTTAGGTTTCGTTTGTGTGTGTGTCAGTGAATGATTTAGGATTTTTATTAAATAGATAATTCGTACAATTAATGTTACGGCGTACTAGCGTGAACGCAAGTTCAATGGGCGTCATAGAAAATCCAACGAGTGGTATCAGGGCCGTAGGTGGTCTGGATTAATATAAGTATTTAACTGTATGCAGGTAATACTATATTGTTGTCCAGTAGATGACGCTATCGAATTATTAAGATGTTCTATGCCTTTAAATATTCCTAATGTCTCATTGTACCTACTGGAAACTGTCATGATTTCATTATTAACGACGATTTCTAAAATCCTATTTATTGGTTTTGGCAACTGAATATAATTTAAGACGTCTGGCAATATATGAATACTGTATGATAAATCACTGTTCCAACGAAAAGCGCCCACGTACGGAGTCAAAGATCTTACGATTAAATTACTACCTACAATATTTTTTATGGTAAACATTTATCTAGAACTATGCAGACAGATAACATTTTATTCATTATTTTAAATCAGCGAAATATTTTGAAAACAAGTTGTTGCTAGTGATCATCGCATTCAATATTAATCAATATTAATCAATTGACAACCAGCACACCACCAGGATGCAGTGCATAAAATAATCGAGTAAAATGATACAATTTTAAAATAAAATGTTAGAGGAGATCGTTCACACGATACTCCCGAGCACACGGACATTAAGGTGTAAAAAGAAACCTTTTGGCAACCGAGCAAATAACAGGAAAAGACGAAACAAAAACACAAATGAAGACACAGATGAAACTCTTGGAAAACTTAATTTATCTTTGGACAATGCTGAAACACACGCGCTTAAAATACCGAGATTTAAAGTGCCCATGTTGATGTCATTCCTCATTTTCTATGTATGTGTTATAAATGTGATAATCTCGTGTGATGTTAGTATTAGTGATGTAAATAACAAAGAACGAAAAGGAGGTCTATATGAACGTGAAACAATTAGAGAGTTGCCGAAATACTGGTATGGACATATGTATGATGGCTACGATAGTTACGGAAAGAATCTACGGAAAGGCCGAGCGTCAGCTAAACGACAGACTGATGATGCTAAGCCATATAAGTACGGTCCAGAAGCTCAAGAATTTATTAAGTATTATGATTACTTTAAGGATAAAGACGATGTACCTAACGCAACTGACTTTCCAAGCACTTTTCGAATGGGTAATTACATTCAAGATGACTCGCGAGCTGTGGGTCATCCACATGATCTCGCCTCACATCCTTATTTTGTGAAAAATATTAAATTCAACCTGAGACCAGAAAGACACTTGTTCAAGGAAAAAATTATAAAACTTGGTGTTTTGTTACCCGCTGATGCGAATCAAATATTTTCGCTCGGAAAAGTTTTACCCATCATTGAGATGGCAATTCCAGCTGTTACTGGTTCTGATGGGCCCTTGCCAGGCTGGACTATATTAGTGGACTACAGAGACACAGGGTGTTCATCCGTAGAAGGACCTTTAGCTGCTTTTGAATTCTACGTCCATGAAGCTGCTGGTAAGCATTTATTAATTTTTAAGATACTTATCTATCATTATCTTGTGATTCCGGAAAGGCAATATCAATAATTATCTTTCTGGAAGTGATGTTTTTGTTACCAATAAATATATTCATATTAGCATAGCTTTGAACAATTTGCAAGATTGTTAGTACTGAGGTCAGTCCAAGATTGTCAAGTATATAATATGCATTTCAGATGCGTTTATCGGGCCTGGTTGTGAGTACGTGATAGCTCCAGTGGCGAGGTATGCGGGACCTTGGGGCATACCAGTCCTGACTGCTGGCGCTCAGGCAGAAGCTTTTGGGTACAAACAACCAAGTTACGGCACGTTAACCAGAATGATGGGAAGCTACACGCAAGCTGGTGTGGCGATCCGCAAAGTTTTTGAGGTAAATCAATGGGAATTCTGTATCAATGTTGTAAATGTAAAAATTACGTTCTCTTTAACATATTGTGATGTTTTATTTTTCGTTTGCGTTATTTTATTTCGCTTTATTGTGTTTTCCGTTTTGTCAATGTTTGCGCTTTACTTGTTTTTAAGTTTTGGTCTAAATTGGTTCGAGTACCTAGCTTTAGGAAAACAAGACAATCTTTTTTCGGTTTATGTCTGTAAAGTATCACCTTAAGGCATACACAAAGTGCCATTCTATCGGCGAGAATGATGATGGAAAAGTCGAAAATGATTTGATTTAAGCTACTGAAAAAGCTCTTGTCGATCCTGTCGAAAGTCGTTCTACAAAAACGGAACGCTTTAAAGCGATTACCACTTGTCTAAGTTCTCTTGCACTTTTTCCGAAGATTCAGAAAAAAGAACGAGGTGTACCAAAGAGCTACGCTAAACTTGTTTTGGAAAACGAAAGAAGTTACTTTGGACATAATATAAAAGCAGAATTTAATAATTTATCTTTCTAACTTCATTCCTTTAGAACAGCAAAAAATGCCTTAGTCGTAAATCTTCTTTAAGAAACAAATAAACCAAATAGATAGGTACTTAAGAACTCCTAAGAAAAGGAAATAGAAGATAAAATACAATTTAAAGTACATAATCGTTATTTGCGTCTTGAATATTAAGTTAGGATAATAAAACCTCATAAATTCAAGTACCGTCCTAAATCAGTTAGTCTGACTACATGGCATAGAAGAAGATTCTTTTTACTGGCGTAAATAATTTGAAGAAAATAAATATTGTTTTTAAAACAAACTAAGATAAATAAAAATAGTGAACAAAAAAGGGAAGGCCTCTACCCGGCTCTATTGGATCTATTGGCTAAATAACAATAAGCTAATAGGCAGGGCCAAAACCTTGCTGAACTGGATATCACGTTGGTCTTGGACAATGATAGATATTCATTTGTTTTAGTTAATTATGGACAAGTAAAATGGATCGGCAAACTCGTTCATATGCTTGGATTTATACAAGGTGGGGCAAAAGTAAGTTCATAAATAGACACGGATTATATGCACTATCAAAATGCCTAAATATGTATGCAAGTATGCACCAAAAAAGAGCGAAATATGCACTAAATATATCAAAATACTATTAATTGTTAGAATTTACGGTTATTTTCACAATATATTTATATATAATTATTATTTTATTGTAAATCTTGTGACAATACTATACAATTAAACATTTTTTCTAGATTTTCTAGAGCAAAAATGTGACGTTTGTCACTTAATATTGATTTGTAGGCTGAAATCGACCTCTCTACGTCAACTGACGTTACAAGACAGAACTTGTTTGGCGCCATTTTTGCAGAAACCTCTTCAGGCAGAGTTTTCCGGTACTTTTTAAAAAAATATTTGTTCCTTCAACACGCGCGGTACGTCACTGGCTGCGGCCCGCCATCGTTCCCGCGTAATAAAATATTTAACTACTGAAATAAGCACTATCACTGAAAAAGTACTACAATACGCAATAACGCTATAAAAATAGCGTTATATGCATTTGCATATGCAAACATGCAAATCCATATAATCCAATGTCTAGTCATAAAGTAAATTGGCTGCCGATTTGTTGATAATTTAAAAAAATGTTTCTGTTTTTCACGAAAAATTTATCTAAGGGTGTAAATATTTTTTTTTAAACGTTGCCCCACACTAGAAATTGGTGACATTAAGTCTTAAAAACTATATCGGTCAAATGACCACCTCTGGGTTTGATGCACATTTGTGCTCGTTTTACGACATTTTGAATTGTTGCTCGCGAAACATCTGGCTCCAAATTGGTGATTTCTTCTTTAATGTTGGCTTTAAAGACTTGCAAGTTTTGTGGTTTGTTGTGATAAACGCGAGATTAAAAAAAAAAGGCCCCAAAGAAAGATTCTGGCGCCGTCAGATCTTGCGATCTGGTCGGCCAGTTCAAGTTGCCAAAGCGGGAGATCAAACGGCCCGGAAATTGGTGTTTAAAAATCTCTATCGTTGCCTTGTGTGTATCGCTCCATTGCATTGTCAACTAATTCTCTAGCTGTCTACAACATAAGTGTCAAATCACAGGAGTCATAATCTCCATTTTCAAAATGACGGCACATTCATATTTTACCCCACCTTTTACGGCAATTTATTTACTGGAATGTGCTAGTAAAATTCTTTGCAATACAAACGAGCTACAGGACGGCCTGCTGTGTCGCTCTTTACAAATTGTGTTGCCACTACCACGTCCACTGTACGAGAGCGTAAGCCAGACGGGAATAATATGAACTCTCATATCCAGACATTGCTAACATTTAAATATACATACGTCAGCCCGCAGCTAGTATAAACAGACATAGATAATGTATATACAGCGTGTAGCAGAAATGTGTGGTCATATTTAAGGGTATGGTACAGCCCATCAAACTGAACAACTTTCTTCATGGGATCAACATCGTAATCGCGAAAAAATAATCAGCTGTCCCATACATTTTGGCCGAATAGGTATTGAACTTTAGACGCTCGTAAATAGTACATATTGTACTAATGCTATGTGGTTTTATTAGTGTTTTGCGTTAAGAATATACATATAATGTATTTAAAACCTTAAAAAATATAGGTCATAGCTTGTTTTTTCGAACTACAATAACCATTTATATGAATACAAAGTCATGATTTGCGGTTGTGTCCATACTAAGCCCTGTTCCTTACATTAACAATAAACATTCAAGTGAATTCATCATTCAAAGAAACAACGTCGTAATACCGCTTTGTTTACAAAAAATGGGCGACTGACACGCCCTTCGGTTCAGCGGATATTGGACCCACGGAGAAAGTTGTTCAGTTTGATGGTCATGATGACTACTCATTTCTGATACACGCTGTATACATCAGCCCGCAACAGCCGGCATAAACAGATAGATATAAAAGCAAAGTGAATCATCTACCAATCAAACATCCTCTTTAGAGCTTGTTGACAGGAGCACTGCTCCTAGTTCTATTAATGTAAACTTAAGACTGGAGTCCTGACACATTACTAATGCACTTTGGGTAGTCCCGATGCACTTAGTGTTGAAATCATTTGGAAATCTGCCCAGTCTTAATGGTAAGCGACTGCAAAGATAGTAAGTTTATTCAGAACAACACACGATAGTTAAGATAGTCACGCCAACACTAAAAAGGATATTATATTTGATGGAATCAACATCCTTTTTGGTGTTTTTGATACAAAATAAAGCGATAGTTACATGAAATTCCTTCCCTTTTTAATTGTTAAAGGGAAAACGTTATAACTAGCAGGATTATGAGTCCATGTTACTTTATTGTAAAAAAAAATACATAAAAAACCCTCTGTTGTCAATTTCTTATCTAAGTGTGACAAAGCTGAAAATACATTATGTCAGTGTGACTACAAAAGTACAGTTTTCATGGCGCTAAACCATTCGTGTCAGTCACAGCACCTGTTAATAGTTTCATCACTTGCGCTCTCGAAAATATAGTTTTTTTTTGCCTTTGATTTACTAAATGAAAATAATGTATAATTATAAAATAACATTATAATTTTATTTTAAGATTAGCTAAAGATTAATGTGTGATTTTTTAATTTCTTGAAACGGCTTGCTCAAATTATTTTTCTGATATATTTTGTATCGAAGTTGAAAAAAGTGGTCCAGCTACATGCAAGGAGACCATATAATGATGTTGATGATAATTTTTAATGTTCAAATTCAAACGTAGTTTCTAGTATAAAAATGATCAAACGTCAGTCTCGCGTCATTTTTTGGAAAACTTGTTGCGAATATTAGTGATTTTCAACGAATACTTAAATTATTTGGAAAATCCCTTTCAGCCACATGCAAAACAAAGAACTCAAGTTTTCGAATCACAAATAATTTTGTTTAAATAATGTTTCCCTTTCCTACAAATAATGCACAAAATTGATCAAAATCAGTCGATTTCGTGCACGGCCCCTTAAGTTTGTAGTAAAGAGGAGACAAAGTGAAAATAAAGTATAGTAATAAGCGGAAGTGAGAGTGGAGACATGATAACGGCGGCTCTAGTATGCTTGATGTTCGTACAGTATTTTCCCATCATTTGACATAATACAAACAAGAACGTGAGAAGAAAGCAAATTTTAGCAGATCAATAAGAGGGTAGGCACCGAAATAATTTGACTATCCCATCAACCAAAGATAGATCCAATAATGATTTTCCTTCAAAGCGTATCATCCATAACAAAAGGTTTTTTACGTGATTTGACTCCGGCTTTTATAGCTATTCCTGACCTAATATTGAACTTTGTAGACCGTAAAATTAAGAGCGAAGTAGGGCTTTTTTCTTGAGTATTAGGAGCAATTATTCTTTTCACAAAACTTTTTTAAATGGCATGTTTAAGTAAAACTATTAAATTAACTTTTCATGAGTAGGTATTTTTATAGGTATTTTATAATGTATTTGGATATTATGTAACCCGTGACGTAATAAAAAAGCTTAGACGCTTTTTTATTGCACCAATGACGGGGTCCGCTAGGGCCGATGCCTACCAGGTTTGCGGTAAAGTCCGAAAGGGTTACCCGTGGCCCCTGGCACAGGCAACTGAAGGAACATGGGTGGTTACACCCGCTCCGCCCAGAGCAGGAGAAGTTATTTGATGATTTCAGACCAAAAAAAGGTAGTAAAATCAGAGTTCCGTACCAAACTACACTGAGCAGTCTATAAAATGGATAATATAAGATATATAAGATTGACTGACCAGTTGGCGCAGTCGGTAGCGACCCTGCCTTCTGAGCCGCTGGTCCCGGGTTCGATCCCCGGACAAGTCAAACATTTGTGTGTATGAACATGTCTGTTTGACCTGTGTCTGGGTGTATATAATGTATATAAGTATGTATATCAGTCATCGGGTTACCGTAGTACAGGCTCTGCCTAGTTCGGGACCTGAAGACTTTGTGTTCTCATATTATATTATTCACAATATGCTCAATACTCAATACTCAATTTCTTTATTGCGTTCCAAAATGTACATATTTAAGTTTACATTAGCTGGTAGGTTGTAATAACGACACAATTTTGGACCCTGTCGGGCACAGCATAGAATAATTATGGGAGAGAGGAGGAAGAGCACTGAGTGTTTACTTCTAATACTAAAAAAAATTTTTGCACATTACGTTATTATTACTCATAAAGGTAAATCTTCTAGGTATTTATATATTATAATATAAGTTGGTATAGACATTAATATAGACTATTGCGGGGTTTAATTGCAAGTATTTTATTATAATATCAATATTTTACTAATTTGGTTATTATTATATTATATTATAATTATTTTATGTACATATTTATAATTTGTCATTTAAGTATTCAGAATGTTTTTAATTTATTTAAGAAAATGTTATATTTATCTATATTTTTAATGAATTCTGGCAGCTTATTGTATAATTTTATAGACATAACGTAGGCACTGTCAGAGTGCATTTTTAGTCGTGACGTTGGTAGATTGAGCCTATTTTTGTGCCTAAGTGTTATTTTTTTTTGTATATCTTCCATTTTGGTGTAGAAGTCTGGGTATTTGCGTACGAATTTGCAAATTTTGAAAATATAGAGGGAGGGTAGGGGAAGAATTTTCATTTCTTGAAAGTGGGGCTTACAACTGTCGGTTTATTCAATATTAACTATGATTCTGAGTAGTTTTTTCTGTAAAGTGAATAGTGTGGGCGCGTCGGTACTGTTGCCCCAATGTTTTGGCCACTGACTGGCGATCTGTGTGCGAGTCACTGACACTCAACATTATACCAAAATACAAATTCCTACATTGCATAAATCACGAAAAAATGCTTTGTGGTAGACGAGCATAAACGTCATGATCTTAATAAAGTTCCGTTTCACTTTTATGAATGTCGGAACCTTAAAGATAATCGGCCTTATTACAAAACAAGGTTTTTCTTTTGACATGGTTTAAACCATCGAGCCTGTTTTTGAAATAAGAACATAACTGAAATCGAAATACAGTTCCTTTTACAAAACTGTCAACTTAGTCCGGTCTTAGATTGTCAATTTTGTATTAAGAACTTTACTAAAGTCGGCATAAAGTTCCAAATACAAAAACTAAATCGAATGTGTAGGTTGGGGCTAAAGTTAGATCGTGTTTTGTAATAAGACGGAATAAGTTCTAAGTATCTAAAATAGTAGTCAATCAAAGTTTCATGAGGAAAAAAAAGATTGAAAAATTTAGACACAACAGCTCCAATATGCATATCAAAGAAACATTAATTACATCTCCACAGGACACAGTTCGTAGGTTCTAACTTAATAATGAGCAAAGTTTGTACATAAATAAACTTTTGCTATTTAACACTTAGGGAGTCGCGTCCTAATTTGTAGCACAAGTACTCGCTACCGGGTCCGCTGGACCCAGTATAATATCATAAGTTTTTTTCCAAAACTGCATAATAGACGTAAATATTTACTTCCTTACAAGGATTGTAGATATATAATAAAATATATTATTGAATCAAATATTTATATTTATTGTTTTTACTTAAACAAAAGCTATTACCAAAATATACTAAATTTCTCCATAGTTTTGTGATAATATTTAGGCTATCATTGTAATTTCTAATAATTACTCATTTTAAACAAAATCTTCTGTATTTACTTACACAAATATAATGTTATTACTTATACAAATTAGCAAAGAGAGAACAATCATCGAAAAATAATAAAAAAAATACAAAAAAAAATTATATCGTTTTTGAAGTAAAATTACACTTGTCAACATTCTTCAGACATTTTGTACATAACATTTAGATATAATAATTTGTACAAATATGCTTCATGTATTCTCCACAAATTGGTACACTGCAGTTTGTGCAAAAAACTTTGGTTTTTCTATCTTTTCTCCAATTACATAGGCCGCAACGCACTTCTAAGCAATCTTCAGTTTCAGAGCAGTCTTCGTTTTCTATTTCTTCATTATGATATTCATTTATCTCTTCAGCCCTTAAAACCCTATTGGTTGCATTTTATATGAAATGAAATAAAGAAAATAGGTAAATAATTAGTAATAAAAATATGCAAAAATCACTTACGTATTTAGTCGCTACCGGGTCCTGCGGACCCACACACACCTTTTACGTCCGTAGCACACACTTGCAGCGCACGATCTGACTACCGACGTCGTCATTTGCTGTGCTACACTATCGTTAAAAGGTACTAAGAGCAGTACCGTCGCATTCGTCGAATTTTAATATTTATTAAGCAAAATATGAAGGACTGGGTCCGTTGGACCCATTAGCGAGTCCTGAAGTGTTAAAGTATTACATGAGATTAAGGGGCCTCGGAAAGCACCCTAAGCCGTTGGTCCCGGCTGTCATTCGTAGATCTTTCTTTGACAGTCGTTACGGTTCGTCAGAAGCCCGAAAGTCTGACAACCAGTACCAAAGTATTACCTAGCAGCTGGGTTGTGGAGGTCAGATAGGCAGTCGCTCCATGTAAAATACTGGTATTCAGTTGCATCCGGTTATACTGGAAGCCGACCCCAAAAATAGTTAGGAAAAGGCCAGGCAGATAATGATGAGATCAAGGGGCCTAGCGTCAGACAAATTTGTAATACAGGCACTTTCATTCTGCGCAAATGTAAGCCAAATATAAACGTTCATATCAAGGCGAAAGCGCCCGGGTAGCCCGCAAAATTCCGATTATCTTACCGTTACGTGTTTTGTAATTTAGAGGTCAGTCTCAGGTTATCTGTTGATCAAAATATGATCCGCGGAAGTCTTATGATAAATGTTATTAAATGATTTTATTTCTGTAAGTAGGTTTGAACAAACACACGTCAATCGTATTTTAGAAACTAGATGAGGTTTACAGAACTGAATCGAGAGAATGTATTGACGATTCTAATGATTATAGTTCTGTAAATACATATTTCTTACTGTTGCGGATCATATTTTGACCCATACAACCCAAATACGTTAAGTTAGTTTACGGTTTTTGCAATCTGAAACTTTCTGAATCAGAAATCAAAACTATTGGTTCGTAATTCGCCAATTTCATTGAACCACAAGTAATAAAAATAATTCTAGATCCAAAAACTTCTTTTTCTTTTCGAGACCGACTGCATCATGTTATTATTCAACCATTATAATGTTAGGTAAAGTATGTGTTTTTATACAATCATATTGATCGTATAATTTTTTATTTATTTTTTACTGTGAAATCATTAAATAACTTCTCCCGCTCTTCGTGTCAGACTCTTACTGACTAAAACCCACCTGTGTTCCTTCAGTTGCCTGTGCCAGGGACCACGGTAACCCTTTCGGACTTTCCCGCAACCCTGGCAGGCAGCGGCCCTAGCGTACCCCGTCATTGTTGTTGACATCTCTTTGAACCTACACACTTAACCTAACGCTGCCTTATATGCTAATGAGAATCCCTGCTACAAGCTCAACACCGAAGTGGAAAGCTTGCAGCAGCAGTTCCATACTATATGTATTACAGATGATGAATTTGTTTGTATTATAATAACGAATTGATGATTACTCGATTTTTTATTCACTTTCTTGCTGTTTTATTTTATGTACCTATTGTGTTTGTCTTGGGTTTGTGTCTAATGTTTATTGTCTGTTCCGTTACACTGTATTTGTGTGAATTTTTGTATTGTTTTATTTTTATTATTATAGACGATCTTTTATCTAAATGTGAAAAATAAAATGTCTTCTGTGATTTGTCTTTTGTTTTTATTTCTTTTTAATTTTTGAAAAATTCTTGACACCTATTTTTTATTGCTTCGGTGCACTGTATATACCTGTGACTTTTATAAAAAAAGTATTACCTTTTGTTACAATAATTTTATTTAAAAACCCCGGATAGAAAAATATGTAAACCTTTTTTTCTAAATACAAAAACATACCGGGTTTTTTTTGCACTGAAAAGGACATACAATCGTTTCATATTGTTTCAGGAATTCAAATGGCATCGCATGGGAATGCTATACCACAACTACGAGCCTGCCACGGGAAAAGGCAACAGCCCTTGTTTTCTGACATTAAGTGCTGTTTTCACAGTCCTAAACAAGAAAAACAAGGGATCGGCTCTAGCGTCCGCGCTTCCCTTTGATGAGACCAACACGACCACAACAAAGATAAAGGAGTTGCTACAAAAGTTGTCTTTAAACACCAGAAGTAAGTATTGAAGAGATTTTGAGACTGACTAATCCAGCTTTGAAATTTGAGAAAGAGAGAAATAAAATTTTTGACCAACAGATTTTGGGTTGTATTTTTTATGTAACATACATTTTGCTTTCTTCAGTGATAGTAATTTTAAAAGTAGATGTCATTTTTACAAAGTTCTGCAGATGTCTGCAAAGTGAGTTGGGTTAAATTCAGAGCACAAATTTAGAAATAACCGAGCGTGGAGGGCTTTGAGTTAAAATTACTTTAATTCGCATTTAAAGTAGTTTTAACTCAAAGCTAAAGTTCCTAATTTACATATATTTACTGCTGTTAAGTTTATAATATAAACTTTACTGCAAGAAATATTTATGTGACCATGAACAAGTTAGATATTTAATTGAATTTAATAAGCATCTGTTTTTATGACACGCTTTTTTAGTCATGCATGCCTGAAATTTTGCATTGCAAAATACAGCTTTCACAGCACCTATTATTAAGTACTTAACTCTACGATCTAATTTAAATTGGAATACTTAACAATTTCCGAAAATAATCCTCAAACACATTCCCGTTTCAGGAATAATTTGCATACGGTGGGTGGGTCGTTAATGTAATCCTCTTACCTACTTCGTTCAATCCGTAGGCCCTCTAAGCTTTAGGAAATAGCAGAACGAGTTCGTTAGGTATCATAATCTGGATACATTAATGGGCGAATCTTGCAATTACCTTTCATTACCATAGTCATTTGTACGGTGCTTAGCAATTATCATTTGCTGTTGATAAGTAAATAAAAGTTAGCCCATCCGTACAGGTTTAGACAACGCCTAAAGTCACGATACGGTCTTTACCTTGTGCCCGCATGCGGTTGCGACCTACTACAATGTATGAAGGTCGATTGAGTTGCTCATACGGTAGATGCCTAGATTATAACAGTTGTAAAGCATCGTACAAATGTGCGGTGGTAAGCAATTATTATTTACTGATATTTATTAGCCTTATAGGTAGCCTATCAGTGCTATAGATTAAGTCCACGCGGTGTGATTTTTAACGCTCAAACGCACGCTTTTTTCGTGATGGTCAATGGAGCTTCAGATACGGTGCGTGCCCGCGTTATAACAGTTATAACAGCCCCTGCCACTCGATGATTTTCTGTTTCTAATAGATCAAGTTTCGCCCATCTACCGCCACCCGCAGATAAGTTAAGAACTGCACAGTTAGTTTGAAAACTAGGGCGCACCACCACAATCGCATATGGACTTAGTGTAACAGAGGGAACTCAACTGTTTGTTCTTAACGAAAAGCGGAAAAGCAAACATCTCCGCTTTTTGCAAATTCCTCGGATTTGTGGGATCTGTGCTTAATGGCAATCAAACGAGCTTCGCTTAAATTTCGCCCAGTCGCCGCTGCTTCATTTTCATCAGAAATGAGGAAAAAAATTAATTTTAATTATTCTTTTAAAATTTGTCAGCATTTTGTTTTTTTTTCAACCATGTATACGTCCGTTTTTCACCACAGATATCCTAGAAGCGCATCAGAACCATAGATTGGGAAGCAATTTTCACATTCAACTAAATAATTCGTGACCAGACCGGAATTATAAATGTATATTGCACGCTAAGACATTGATTGGTCGTAGCATTTGATTAGCATATATGTAAATAAAAATAATTAACATTATAGAACAATTTGCTATAATTGAATAAATATCGAGTTCGTCTCAGTCTCATTACTAATTCTTAAACAATAACTTGTTTCAAGATAACACGGATATACAATGCACCACACCACACTTCTCCTTATTCGGAACAATCTTCATGTATTCTTGCCACCTGTTTCCCTCATTTGCATCGCCTATGCATCGACACGGAACTTGATAGGATACCATTTGAATTTTAAATCTTCTCTCTGTTACACGTAGGTACGACCAGTCTTATGCAATATCCACATAGTTTGATTTGTGTATCTTTGAAACTGTGCAGTTCTCTTTCAAATACGACATCAACAAAACATTTTGTGTAACTATCTACACATCTCTTCTAAATGCTTGGTTTGTATAAACACTCGTTTACGAGTAGGTACTTAATTTAGATCAGAGAGAGAACACGTGTGAAGTTACATTAATTTTCAGGATAATATAGACGTACGTAATGCGTTGAGTTAAATACTTTTGGCAAGGTACGTGACAACTAGTTTGATAAACGATGACCAGTCAGTTCACCAAACATTAATTCAAAAATTTTTACTTGACAAGCAACCATTGGAAAAAAAAAACATTATTTGTCATTTCATCATTCAACAATAACAATTTCACTTAGCAAAATAATTATCCGATAAACTTTTATTTAATACCGTATTATTTTACAAACAATTCATTATTTTTTCATTTTATTTAATAAAATGTTTGGAATAAAGACACACAAATTGACTTAATATATATAATTTAAAAAAAAAAAACATTTCACATTAGCATAATTGCAAGTGTAGTAGTGTAGGTTCCTTTAAACCCTGCAGACAGAAATAGGAGCCCCGCTCAGCGGGGCTCCGTCGCCCTGCTGACGGAAACGCTAACCCTTGACGGTCGACGTCACGGGGAATAATTGGGTTCGGAAGTTTCTTTAAACCAATGAGGAAATGATATTTAGTAGAAACGTGATTTATCCAAATGACAAATGAAAAATGTATAAATGATTAATAATAACATCCGATGCATTTGTTAAAATAATTGTTTGCCAAATAAATGTTTGTAAAATGAGTGTTTATAAAATAAAACATTTGCGGAATAAGTTGTTTTCGAAATAAATAGTATACGAAACGTTGCTTGGTTGTAAAATGAGAATTTTTCAATGGAGTTTAGGTGAAACTTTAGTGAACCTTCATAAACACTATCAAATATTACTTTTGAATGAAGATTCTGTGAAACTACTACGTGAATAAGAAAGAAAACGGTGAGATTATAAAATAATGTGCATAATTTTACAGTACGTATTTTCTTCTGGAAATTAAATACCGTAGGCAGTCATGGACACAGCCGCCAGTAGGAAAAACTTAAAACTATGAAATAATAGCTTTCTATAATTTTCAAAATAATTGTACCTAGTATCAAAAATTAACATGTCATAATTTGTAAATTAAAATATTAAAATATATATATATATGCTTTCACTGCTGGCCAAGCGCAACACATCATACTCTTAGCTACAGATATACTTATACCATTAGCATGTCGGCGACGCGAACCCATAAGATTTTATCTTATCAAACATCGCTCAACGCGCCTAAAGAATATTCATTCCAAAAAATTTTAAACAGTTGTCCACTACAACAATTTAATATACAATTGTGTGTACAATAATATTTGACACACGATAAATATGCATAAACGGGAAAATGTGTTTTCTGATAGCTTTTTCGTAATCATCACTTGCGCCTATCGCACGCTAAAACAAAGAAATATAAAAAAGCTGCTAAGGTATTACTATTGCGACGTCAAAGTAAGATGTCTTATATTTTGTAACAATGTTAGAAATGCCGTCGCATACGGAAAATACTCTTGCGGTGACGAACGGAGCGCTGGGAAATCAACATTATGTAAAATATTTAATTCGCTAAAGTCTGTGTGGAACATTTGACAAGTCTAATGTATTCGTCCCTATGATCCCTAACTGATTAAATTTAAATAGAGTTACAACTTAAGCAAATGGCTTTTTAACATTGTTTGAGTTAATAACGATGTCTTTAAAAGAGGTGATAAATTACAATGAGGACTAGGTGACAATGGCTTGGTGAAAAAAGACGTAAAACCAAATATAACGTTTCAAAATATCCTACGAACCCTATTCCTATTTGTGAACATTCAACTTTAGTCCCACTGGCACTGATGGGACAGATTGGTGGGGTAAATTGGAATAATGCAAACAATAGAACTAAGTAGCATAATGTAAGGTATAATGTAAATAACAAAAACAATGCAGAGAATTTTGGAAATAGTTTCTAACCTCACCCTAGATCGTTCTATAATCTGTTTGATATTCTGTCCAAGAAAGGATTGCTTAGTACGGAAGAGATTGATGACTTATTAGGCTCCGTTACCTATGTCAAATAACCCGCTAGACCTAATTACCCCTTTTATCTATCGGACTCACCGCTGAGATGTTAGACACAGCTTCTGACACATTGACGTGCCAAAATCCGGTTCCTCCCTTTAAAAGTACAACACAATGTGTAGAGTTAACCCCTGAGGTGATCAAATTATTGGGTGAATTGAAGAATCTATGGGGTCAGTTGGAGGTCCCTTTGATTTTTTTTATTTTTATTAAAGATGGGTTTGCTCTTGACTCTAGTCTAGGTCAGTGGTGACAGGGACAGAGTCGACGGTGGAGTGAGCTTACCCAGAAGAATCCTGTTCATTCTCACTTTGAAGAGATTAGGGTTGTATGCGTTCGGAAACACAGACGCAGGTAGAGAGTTCCATTCTTTTGCTGTGCGCATTACAAAACACATTATGAACGGATTTTGACCAATTTAGAGCGTCTCTGTCAACTGACACATGACACCAGGAAGGATTTACTAAACATGTATAAACATCTTGTGCGTATAAGTGGGGATAACATACCCCAACTTATAGACGAACTAAGGGCCGCAACAATGGAGGGACTTCAGACTAACATGCATGTTCAAAATTGCTATAGTGGCGTACTCTGCAGCCATCACCAAGAACGCTAAGAATTCCATGCAGTCCTAGCGAGTGAGCTCAATGTGATTGCTCAGGAAACTATGAAACAGCAACAAGATTGTCAGACTGCTCTAGAACACATATCAGGATGTTGAAACACTGTGGCGGCGGGTATGACGAGTTATATGGCTGAAGTTGACAAAAAAACTGTACAACACTCCCTGGTGGGAAGTACACCCCGGCCCTTAATGAGGGGTACCCTCCACAGACTCGCACTACACCTCAGATCAGATTGTAGGGGACTCTCTTAGGATGAATCCAGGTTCAACATAACAGTCGGTATACGGAACTCCAAATAAATATGATGAATGTCATCCGAAAATTTTCTATGTGCGCTGAAATATGTCTGGCACTTTAATAAGCTAGCAATACCAAGAGCACGCCAATAAAATTGTTATTGCGTCTACGAGTTATGCATTGGAACTCACATTAAAGACTTGAGCGGATGATCGACTAAGCAAAACAATTTAACCGGTGTACGCCAACTTGTTCAGCTTTGAAGATAATTATTTGCATGTCAATTCAATTGCAATTATGTAAACTGGAATTTATTGAACTAGGAGAGTTATTAATTTATGTTTTTCCCGATTTTGTTAGTTGAATTCAGCTCTCGTAGATAGATATTTTACAAACAGCCATTTTGTCTTAGGTATAATGTCGCCTAGAAAACTCAACTAAAAGAATATGATTAACCGAACTCTTCCAAAGTGTAGCGATAAAAATGTGCGTGTTTAAGATAGCGAGTTTATTTACAATTTAAGAGATAAACGCTATTACGAATTTAGAAAAAAATAGGCATCAGATTAGGCTGACAAGTCAAGTCGCAACGGAAAAATATCAAATATACTAACGTAAAACGATCTCCTAATATATAATTATTCTATATGAAAGATATTCGTTCATAGATGTAGGTACCTCTCCTACAGTACTTAGGTAAAATTGTAATTCAGAAAGGATCTTACGACTTTTGTTGAAGGAGCGAGGTATTCGAAAACTCGAAGATGTGCAAATACTCTTAAATTGTTAAATAACGATTGTTTGTATGAATGCAATAATAAACGTTTAACGATTTGTGAATAAGCCAATTTTTCACATTTGGTTTCTTTTGAAGACTTAAAATATTTAAAGTTGTAAAACATATTTTGGTCAGAGATGAAAGAATGTGTGTTGATGCGTGAATGCAAAGCTGATTTTATGTGTAATGACTATAAAGTAAACGGTTATAAAATATTGCATCCCATGTGCTAATGTTTCCGGGCCAGCTGTGTAAATTCAGTATTTTGAGCCAATTACGAGAATTCTGTAAATTAATATAAAATGTTTTGTAAAATGAACTTATTTTCTTTATTTTTAGCCTGTGTTTTCCCACTGCAAGGCAAATGTCTCCTTTTCTCCTTTCCAGTCGTCTGTAGTCGTCAAGCTCGTCTGCTTTGCCTTTAGAAAAATGCAGAATTGCCAAAGGCATAAATATACATGATCTCTTTTTATGGAAATTAATAAATACTCTTTATTATGTACATCATATTTATTTATTTATATTTAATCAACAAGTGACAATGGACTCAAATATGTTAGTTACAATATTTCTTAACAACTATGTTAATAAACTTAACCTATACACTTAATGAGAATCCCTGTTACAAGCTCAACACCGAAAGGAAAACTTGCAGTAGCGATTCCATACCATATGCATTTCTGATATAAATGTAAATTGCAATGCAACAGAAATGAAGTAACAGCACACTGCACAGGTATTCTTTATATTTCATAATTCTTAAAAACCGAGCATTATTTAACTTTATGTAAATAGCACAAAGCTACAAAGTAAAAAGCAACCAGCATTTTGTTATAAAGCTTTTTTGAATGCCTAGTTTTTCTACTGACAAATAAGATGAAGAAATATAGAAATAACAATGTAAATTTTACTGTGCGAGTCTTGCGACGTCGCACCGCTTTTATGTTATGTGTGTCGGTACTAAGCTTTTGCTGGGAAGCTCTGCTGTCAAACCTCATCGACCAATCAAATCTCTTAACGTAAGATTATGTTGCAGAAAACGGGGATAAGTTGTTATTATGTAGTCATTTCCCAAACAGAGTTCCAGCGAGATCGGGGTCTAGAGGATCTATTAAATTTTCATAATCAACTACAAAGGAGATAATAATAAAGTAAAAATAAAACCTTAGGATGCCCCTTGAAACCATCGTATCCTAAAGAAAATTGTTTGTTGCAGTTGTCGTAGTGTGCGCAAACCCCAGTACTGTAAGGGAAATAATGCTGGCAGCCGACGATCTCAACATGGTGTCATCTGGCGAATACGTATTCTTTAATATCGAGCTGTTTTCTAAGTAAGTATTATTTATTTGGTTTGATTTATTGGAAATAGAGTGCTTTATTGAGAATCTTCAACTACAGATTTTAAAAAGTGGGAGTTTTTATAGTTTTTATTACTATAGAAATGTTGTGAAAACTGAATCGAAAATGTACGGTCTTTCGTGTGACATATAACTTGTACTTTAAGACCCTTCTCACATGTAGCTACTGCAACGAAACTTACTGATTCATAACTAAAATTACAAACTGTTGAATACCAAAACTCGAGTGAACGGTTCACTTGAGCAAATGTTCATTTTTGTTTCATTCCACTATTACAAGATATCGCCAAAATTAAATAGTAAAGAACGTTCATCTGCTTATTTCATTACATTTTTCGATCATTCGGTTGGCAAGTGAAGGAGCCGAAATCTAACATCTTTGGATCGGTTCACTAATGAAAGCACATGTACTGGGTACGTCTTTTATTGACTTGAATGTGCCCTGGCGGCTGAGAGTATGTCATGCTCACTCTTAATGTCTCGCTGATAGTGGCGGATGTTGGATCATTTAGCTCCCTTCCAAATGGTTGAGCTGAATGGTGCTAATCCATGCGTCATGTTCGTGAACGGGCGCCGTTAGTAGGGATTAGTCATCTCTTAGCTGCCACGGCTCATTTTAATTTAATTTAATATAATAATATGAGACAACACCCACACAAGGTCTTCAGGTCCCGAACTAGGTAGAGCCTGTACTACGGTAACCTGATGACTAATATACATACGTGTAATTGTTTTTTTAATCTTTTTATTATGGATGCTTTTAACGTTCTGCACTGTTCTCACATGCGTAAATGGTGTTTATAGAAAGAAGTTAGTCGCAGGAGTGAAAAGAGCAATGTCCCTTAAATCCTGCGTTGACGACATCATAGAGTTGACCCAGACAACAAAATAGGCATCGGAAATCTCAATGCTGTCTACGCTGATAGCAGAAATAGTACTGCTCACGACAGCGAGGGTTTTCTCCCAAAGCAGTTTCTGCGGGAGTCTGGGGAAAAGAACAGGACAACAAGAAGCTTTGTGAATTCTCACAGCTGCTGGTGGATGGTACACATATAAGAAAGCATCCAACATGAAATCAAAATTTACGATAAGTGGACAGATGAAGTCGGAAAAGGCGTCGTAATTCGTTTTTATAGTACATGTCTTCGGCACATACAAAGAAGATTTGGGGATTTCAGCACATATAAGCAACGTGTCGACATGGTTCAACCGAGAAGCATTGGAAACCCGTTTCAGGCAGCAAAGTTCTTCAAATTATACTACGAAATTAATTTTACCCACCTTACAGGTATTATTCAAAGATGTCACGCGCCAACCAATAGGCCAACGAACAAAACCTTTTGAGTTAGTGTAGTGTAAAAAGTGTAGAAATAATAGTGATAATGACACGCTTAATAACACATAAACAAAGTGTTTACATCAATTTACAGACTCTAAGAAAGTGGAACGTACTTGTGTAAAGTACAATAAGCACTATTCTAAGTTAAGTTAGATTAAAATTGCTTATTAGTCTTAAAGGCTAGATTGTTATGAATTACTAAGATTACATGGTTCTTTTTAATAAAGGATAAAAAATAAAATAATGCGCTAACCAACTGGTCTACTCTCAGGAGTAAAATCAGGTGGCAGAGACAGCATGTTATTGATGCTGCATTTTTCGAACACATAGATAATAATATTATAAGTAGCACTGGCAAAACGCTATCCCAAATCGTGAATATTCTGAAGACTACACTTCAAGAACTACACGCTCTTTTGCAGAAGCAGAACGGAAAACTGGACATAGGTACCGTGCAATGGAGAGATATGGGCAGCCTAGAGTTAGGACAACCGGGCGATCAAACGTTATTTGTTGCGTGGGAACAGGAAGGATGTTTTTGGGAAAAGAATATATTGTTGTTGTTTTGTGAATACACTCATTCGTCCATTCACACATGCAAACGTTGTATTCTCTTGATGTGATGTATTGGTTTTGACAATTAAAATTGGAACACGAATGATGTATCAAATAATTTGTAATCATATTTTGATTTAAGAAAATGTCCGTGGTGCTTCTTGCCCGTTCTTCTCCATAGGAATTTACTTACTACGCATTGGAATGGGCATTTAGCTGCATATTTCAAAACTGGATGTTGGTTTATTTGGAATAAATGTTTTGCAGTTTGAGTTTGAATTCATTTTCCACTTTTATTCATTTTGTGTTCAGACGTTTCAATTTTTAATAAATAATGCAAATAGTGCAGCGTATACAACCCCGTTCTAATCTTACGTTATTTTCGTCACAGCCTCGCATCAGCATCGTCAAAGGAACCTTGGAAGGTGGAAGGTGACACCGATGAGCGGAATGAAAAAGCAAAGAGAGCATACAGTGCCGTACTCACGGTGACCAGCCCGGCTCCTGAAAAGAAGGAGTACCTTGATTTTTCTGATCAGGTAAGGTAATTCTCTAAGCAGATTTAAAAATGGAATAAAATAACACGGGAAATGTAAGATGAATACATTTTAGGTAATTGCGAAGTGATAAATGGTGTTTAATTCTGTAAATAACAAACACTTACTCGTAAATAATATTTTGGAAACAAGATTAGCCAGTGTTTCCTATTTATTTGACGACACGTTTGGTGTAGTGGCTACAGTGGCTAAGTGTAGTCAGCGAAACCAAATGGTCCTGGGTTCGAATCCCGGTAGGGGCAAATGTTTGTATGATGAATATGGACATTTGTACCCGAGTCATGGATGTATATTTATAATATGTATGTATTTACAAAAAAAAAAAATGTATTTAAGTAGTGTATCAACCATCTGGTATCCATAACACAAGCCTTAAGTGAAGTGCTTAACTTGGAACTAGATGTTGCTGTGTGCAATGTCAGACGATATTTATATATTTTTTTTTATTTTATATTTATATTAGTTCGATTATTAAAGCTTTGCTTACGTCCTCTGCTTTACTGACATCTAAATACATAACAAACTTAACTGGCAGTCCCTGCAAGTCTAGACTTAATTAAAAGGTCGTAAATTGCCTAGAAATGTATCGTGCTAACGTTGAAGTTACTAAATATCTTGTCCCTTTTAACGCGAAGCTCTAAACCACTGTTTACAACGTGTACAGGTAAAAGTCTTAGCTGCTACGAAATACAACTACACGTTCGGCAAAGGCGAGGTAGTGTCTACGTTCGTAGCAGCCTTCTACGACGCCGTGCTCCTCTACGCGCTCGCTCTCAATGATACGCTACGCGACGCCGAAAACCCCAGAGGGCATTTGGACGGCGCTGCGGTCATAAGAAAAATGTGGAACAGGAAATTTCAAGGTAAATAAAGGTTTTCACTTTTTTGAGTTGGTGATGTTTTTTATTTAATTTCTTATTTCATGTTGAACTTTATTTTCGAAATGGTGATTTTGTTGTTTACTGTTTTTATACGGTAAAAAAAATACTATTTTAAATAAGAACAAGTCGAATATATCGATCATCTCAAACAACATTCGAAGTCCTTTAAGTGTCGTCGTAAAACTATTCTAATGAAAGGTAGAGGCATCACCTTTAATGACGGGGTCCGCTAGGGCCGATGCCTGCCAGGGTTGCGGGAAAGTCCGAAAGGGTTACCGTGGCCCCTGGCACATGCAACTGAAGGAACACAGGTGGGTTTTAGTCAGTAAGAGTCTGACACGAAGAGCGGGAGAAGTTATTTGATGATTTCACACAATCAAAAAAAATAAAAAAAAATACGATCAATATGTATAAAAACACATTTATTTTGCCTAACATTATAATGGTTGAATGAAAAAAATAAAAAACATGATGCAGTCGGTCTCGAAAAGAAAAAGAAGTTTTTGGTACAACTTTATAAAGTTGTATCCATACAATTTTTAACCGCTTGCAAACAAAATCAATTCCGAGGAGGTATTCCACGAAGAGCACCGATATTTGATGGTCACTTGAAACTACTGCAACAGGACCTTTCCAAATTCTTGTGAGGTCTTGTTCGTAGAGTACTAAACAAATAATAATCTTATAACGCGAACAGCTTCTACTACTACACAGAAGCCAAAAAATACATCTTATCCCTACCTAGGGTCTAGAGTAGGTCTGATTAAATAAAACATTTTGATAAAAAAACAGCAATGTGTAAGAACTACCTACCAAATAGTCACAGCTTGTTCACACAATCATAATTAGAATCATTGCAAAACTGCAAGTAAATAAGTAACGTTTTAAAGGGTCGTTCACATTAAACTAAGAATAAATTACCTATTTAGAGCTTATAAAATCGGCCATTCTTTATAGCAATGGGAGTGTTAAACCCAACCACGTTCTGGGTTTTTAACAATTAATGTTAACGAGGAAATAATAAAAGGAACAAAACACATGTCAACCAAAAACCAGTGCCGGAGAACATAACAAAGAAGCCTTAGGTGAGTTTGGAATCAAGAACTCCACTTGTTTGTTGACAATATAAAATCAGAGGGGCAATTCCCGTATTTTTAAGACCGTTCGCATTCTAATCTCAGTCTCAATCTGTCAAAATTACAATCAATTTACATACATTTTTGACAGGTTTTTGACATTGATTGTCGCTGAGGTGAGATTGTGACTTGAATTTGAACGTTTTTTAAGTACGAGAATTGGCCTACAGGTGTCTACAATCTTAGGAACAAAAGACATTGTATTGCCAGCTTTTGAAAGGGGCGTTCATATTAAACTTTGAAAAAACAGAATCTAAGAAATTAGAAATGTATAAAAACGGATATTCCATATGGCGGTGTTGAACACAACCATGTTCTCAACAATGAACAATAACGAAGAAATGATGAAAGTAACAAAAGACAAACAATGTTAACCGAAAATTTAAATTAACTGAAGGAAAAAGGCTCATAAAGAGATCCTTTACGTGAAGTACTATCATAATCACCGCATTTGAACGGGTCATCCGTTCAAATGCGGTGATTATGATAGTAAAGAGAAAAGGGTGGTCATTGGCGTGGACATTCAAGACCCAAATACCACTTATGTACTGTGTTATTGATAATTTAAGTAGATAGACCCTGTTTAGAATAAAATTTACCTTAAGACCAGTTTAGAAAATGTATTTCTTTGTTTTAATTACGGCTGTGATTAGCACGTAACAACAATTTTGATAGATGCCATTCGTGGCGATTTGATGCCGGTTTAGGTGCGGTTCGGTGCTCTTCGTAGAATACCTCATTTCAAGAGCTCAAATTAAGCAATATTTTATGCCTTGTTTTTAATTTACTATATTATTCTCACAGGTATCACTGGAGAAGTAATCATCGACTCCAATGGAGACCGTGTGGCCTCGTACTCTCTTCTGGACATGAATCCAGTGACCAGCAAGTTTCAGGTCAGTACCGTTTTATTTTCTCCTAAATAGATTTAATGTTTGTACGTTTGTAATGCAACAAATATATATATGTTGATTATGAGTTTATTGTGACGTTACTTATTATTATATTTAAAAAAATCGTATTGTCTTCGGAAAACCTAATTTTATTTCAAACATTTAATAGCAATGACACATCTAGAGCTCAACAGTCTTACGATCTATAAATTGGTCTAGTTGTACCTATAATTAAAAAAAGTAAGTTCTAACTGCAAAGGCAGGAAAAAAGGGCATCTTGCTTTTGCTCAGGAAAACTTCTGTTTATCCCCTTTTATTCCTTGGGGAAATCAAATTTTGCAGTGTGTGCAAGCAAAACTTATGTTTACGGTTATGTCTGCATTTTCCGAAAAAAAAAACACTATAATGTTAAGTATTTTATCTGATAGTGTACTGATTTGAGCATAAATAAATGATTTAATAAAAAAGCCGGATTTTTGTTGGATAATTATTGGAATATATCTGATGATCAGCAATAATTTCAAGAATTACTGATTACTTGGCGAACCGTACAACAAGGGAAAAAGTGGCATGGCCATACAAATTAAAATAAACCAACACCTGTCCCATCGCAGCCGGCTATTAACGAGAAGCGAGTGGGGCTAGCAACTAAAAACGAGTTGGCGAGCAACGTAAACCGTGCACGACGGCGACGAGCTATTCCTCGCTAGTCGCTGGTATGTACCTAGCGTGAGTCTCTTAGCGTATGTTCTGCCCGCCAAGCGAGCGTTTTTGAGCGAGTACTCTCTTTGACAGTTCTTGTCGCTACGAAAAACGAGCACTCGCCGGCGGTGTGATGAATCAGCGAACAACTAATATACGTATCCCCTAAACTCACACGGGACCTACAATCTTTTTTACGCTTCTTAAGTGAGAAAATCGTTGATAGCTAATTGCTTCTTCGTCGGCGGTGTAAAAAATGCCTCTTTATAAATAAATAATATAATACTATATTCATATTGAACATAAGTTTACCTTTATTAAGTACCGAAAGGTTACAAATACTCATTTGTTCTCAATTTACAAATTATATTTATATTATTTCACCACGTTAATAACGACATAAGGAAAATTCAAGTTGGAGCGATCAGCCGGTCAACACCCTAAAGCTGAGATACGTTCGTTATAAATCTAGACCCATACCGATATGAGTTGATACGAGTATGTGACTTGCATGCCAAATACCGGAGAAAGTTCAACAGAAATTTGACTCCGGGATGCGCTTCGGCTGCTAATAACTTTCATAGTATGTATGCATTTAAATTTTGCGACCAGATAAGTTCATTTCATTAGGGTTTTATTACATTTGCATTTAAATTGCCTTTTCTCGCCTGGCTAGACTTGCTTAATATCATTTTTGGTGCTACGTAGTAAAGTTGACATAAATTATAACAGTTTTATGAAATTCAGTGACCCTTTTAAGACGTGAACGTTTTATTAGAAGGAACTGTCAATGTATCTATTGAATTCGAATACTTATCCGTGTTTTTTTTTAACAATTTAATTTTCCGTGTGGTACTGGTTTTACACAATTCATAAGTATTTTCTTTCATAATAGGTTACTCTCTCAGCGCCGATTATTTTATACGGTTCTAAATGAAATCAACAAGAATAATATTATTTATTTAACACGTTAAGCACACAAATGTACAGAGGCGGACTTAACGTCATATACATTTTCTACCAGTCAATCATTGGGTGATGCAGAGACAAGGAGTGGTAGGCGCAATTTATAATGATAATTTAGGAATAAATATTTTTAAATACACGCATAAACCTATTTAGACTATAAATATAAAATATACAAATATATATATATATATATATATATATATATACTAAATTATATATAAATATAAGCACAAATAAATATACATAAATACACGAATACACTAAAAACAAATAGGACAAACAATGAGAAAACATTACCGTTGTGATGATACTGCCAGCTTTTTGCGAATGTGCTCGCGAACTTTAGCTTTAAAGGATAATTGGTTGGTTGCCATCCTGATTTCCTGGGGGAGCGCATTCCACAGAGAGGTAGATTGAATGAAGAAGGAAGAGTGAATGAAGTCTGTGCGGTGAGTGGGACATAGAAGAAGACGTTGAAAGTTGTAATGCACTCAGCGGCAGTAAATGTTGTCCAGAAAAAAGTCACTGAACGCATGCAGGTCGTCATCATAGCTAGGGGTCAATACGTACAAATAGAACCAACATCTGGGTGAAATTTCTGTTGCATAAGTACTTTTAATTTTTTACAAACACCTCTTGAAAAAATACTTAAAAAAACCACAATCAAAAGAAAAACACGGAATCGTTAGGTTTTCGAAACCCACTCTCAAAATCAGGGTTCGTCAAAAATAACTTTTCCTTTTCAAAGAACTGATATAGATAGATAAATAAGCTTTAAGGGTTGACCCTTTTGTGGGCGCCGATTTCGTTAAGTCAGCACTGTGTTACAGGTTAAATTTTAAACAGTTTTGTTAGGGCTATTGAAACCCCGTGTAATTATGAAAGGGGTTGTCGTTTAAGTAAACTTAAGCTTCGGCTGTGTTGTGGTTTGCGGAAAAAGAGAGGAACTCTGTATTATTTTTATTTGAAAAGAAACTCACACAGTAAGATCACAAAATAAACTAAACACAATCATGGAAACATAAAAACACAACAGGTGTCTTAGGACGATGGCGATTTCTCGCGTTCGGCCATGGTCCAGGCCCTGCAGTCTCGCCATAGTTAGCAATCGTTTTCGGTTGCTAAGTCCTAACAATCCAGATGTAAATGTTGATGTAAATGTTTGGTAGTCTCGACACTCAAATTTATTGGTTGTTACCTACCGGTACCTACCTAAAATACCAGTAACAACCGATAAATTTGAGTGTGGAGACCACCAAATGTCGTTACATCTGGATTGTTAGGACTTAGCAACCGAAAACGATTGCTAACTATGTCGAGACTGCAGGGCCAGGCCTTAAAACGTAACGAGAGAGCATGGGAAGCCGTCACGTCCTTCTGCGAAGCAGTAATGCTCGCGAAAGAGGAGGCGGAACACGTGAGGGAGAAGCAAAATTCTCGCCCTCACGCCCCTAGTCGCCACAGAAGACGCCCTGGGCGTCGGGAATCCCAGGCCGATTCCCGGCCACCGTGGGCGCGGCGGGCTTACGGACGGCGAGCAATGGATAGCTCGCCGGCCGATGAAGACCAGGCCCGGGTCGACGGCGCTTTGTGTTGCACACGCGCGCCGCGAAGATCTCTTTGAGGCGCGAATGAGAGCTAGACCGAAACAAAAGTGTAACGCCCGTGTAAAGTGTAACGTGTCACACTTTTATTACGTAACTTAAGTGTCGTAGCGGTCAGAATGTCAACTTTTTCGGTCTAGCACTAATTCACCAAGTGTGCAGAGTATAACGTGCGATTAGGAACTTCATCTCTTCGTCCAAAACAAAAGTACACTCGCGGACAAAGAATACAGGTCAGCACGAAAACTAAAATAACTCTTAAAATAATAGAGCTAACGGCATGAATGAAAACGTATGTAGTAGATAATTTACTAATTAATAAAACAACACCAAATGTTGGAAACATTATTACTTTAATTGTCAAAATTACATAAAAAACACAAAATATCAATCATTTTTCCGTTTAAGAAATAATGGTTGGATCCATACAACTTCACATAGTTCAACCTCGACGACCTCACACACAACACGTTTTTGTGTTGTATGCAAGTTCAACCTCACATACAACTCAAAAAAGAACTTTAAAACAAAAATAATACTTTGTATTGCCTCCGCGGGCTCTTCTCACAGTTCTCAGGCGATTGCGCATGCTGTTTATTAAGTTTCTTATGCGTCCATTCTCACACTAACGCATGTTTCACGTCTCGAAGTGTAGCTGGGGCGGGGTTTCAATTTCTCACACCTCGCAAGCTCGTCCCAAGCGTGTTGAATAGGAATCAGGTCCAGGCTTAAGGTCAGGAAAATGATCATTTACAATTTGAGCTGTATGTGGCCTTTTTTTTGAGGGTGGGAAATCATCAAATAACTTCTCCCGCTCTGGGCAGAGCAGGAGGGCATGTCAGACTCTTACTGACTAAAACCCACCCGTGTTCCTTCAGTTGCCTGTGCAAGGGGCCACGGTATCCCTCTCGGACTTTCCCGCAACCCTGACAGGCATCGGCCATAGCGGACCCCGTCATTGATGCTGACATCTCTTTGAGTCGCGCGTGGAACACAACGCGCTATCGACCCGGGCCTGATCCTTATCGAACGGCGAGCTGCCCATTGCTCGCCGTTCGCAAGCCCACGCCTACGGTGGCCGGGAATCGGGCTGCGATTCCCGACGCCCAGGGCGTCTCCTGCAGCGGCTAGGGGCGTGAGGCTCACGCGCTCCGCCTCCTCCTTCGCGAACATTACTGCTTCGCAGAAGGAGGTCACGGCTTCCCAAGCCCTCTCGCTCCGTACCATGGCCTGGATCAGAGCCGGACGCGAGAGATCGCCACCGCCAAACGCCTCCACGAGGACACGGCGCGCGGTGCTCCGCCCAAGCCGGGCAGACCTCCACCGTATGCTCCACCGTGTCTTCCGGGCGATCCACACAATGGTGACACCCGGGCGTTTCCTCCCGCCTTATCCGGATTAGGAACCTCCCGAAACAACCGTAAGCTGTATGTGGCCTGGCGTTGTCGTGCATGAATATTGATTTTTTTCCCATATTAATTAAATATGGGCCGACATGCTTATTAAGAATTTCATTCACATATCGTGCGCTAGTTAGCGTACCATTCTATCAGCACTTGCCACTCTGAAGAGATTCCAGCCCAAACCATAATACACCGCCGCCATCGACACTTTTTCCTCAAAATTGCTGGAAGAAAACGTTCTCCTGACCGTCGGTAGACTCTTCGCCACCCATCACATGCATACAGCATAAATCTGGATTCAGCAGAAAACTTTACTCTTGCCCATTCTTCGTCTCCCCATTGTGCGTGTCGCGAGGGCGTAACGTTATCTTGCTACCCGATCACTCCTTTCAAGTTTTGGACCATTTGCGGGTCTATGTGGATTCAAATCAGCTTCAAGGAGCCGCCGCCTTACAGTGCTCGGTTACGTCGTATCTACGGGTCTCCCGAAGTTGATTTGTTACTTCGACTGCCGGGAGGTGCCAATTTTAGAGCATATTCGTAACAACAAATCGATCCTCTCGAGCCGTAGTACATCTCAGTCTGCCGGTTCTTAGTATTCGTATGTTCTGCCCAGTTTCTCGGAAACGTTTTACGACTCGCTGCCCTGTAGAAAGTGACACGCCTATTGTTCTTGCTGCACTTCGCTTACTTCTGCCTAGTCACGATACGTGTACATTCTTCGGGTTTTAGCGACATGATAGTAGTTCAATTTTATTATGATGGTGACGGACGACAATGACAGCCTTTTATCATTTTGATTTGACAGATTGAAAACAAAAGTGAGAAAACAAATAAAAGTAAAACGACCGCGAATATAATTTATTTTCAAATTCGAGGTTATTAAAATTGTAACTTTTTTAATTTACGTTTTAGATCATTATGAAGGTTTTATTTCATACGTTATTAAAATTCTCTGTAATGTAAAGCTAGTTTCATGCAAGTACCATTATTAATTTGCAAGTTAATTGGGTTTTCGTCATCGACCCGAACTATTTGACTGCGAGTGTACATTAACGAAACTCAAAATAAAAACAAAGTCCTGTACGAGGCCACAAAAAATATACCAAAGAATAAAACCAAGAGATGAACCTAAAAGCTTGGAATGTTATATGTTTCCAATGATGGAATTACAGTTCACGCAGGCTCAACTGAGATTTAAAAAAAGTAAGTGTAATACTTTTTCGACCTAAAAAAATCGCATAAAGAAACTACTTAGCACAAAAGCTTCCAAAAAGCCTAGATCCAGTTGTATGTATACCTATCTAATTCCGAATAACGAGATTGTCGACATATTTCTTGTTCTAAAAACTCGTAGTAGCACGCGCGCACCCTGTTAAATATGCCAGCCCCTTGTCACCAGTATCTTCCGAAGGAAACTAAGGAAAGACGGGCCGTTTGTCGTAATAACAACAACCATAGATAGATACTGCCGTTACTAATCCCGCATAGAGTATAAATACTACAGGATTATAATCGGTTTTCATACATCTACAAAAATCTATCTGCCTAGACTTTTCAAACCGGATGCAGCTGATTAACAGTATTGTATATGGAGCGACTGTCTATCTGACCTCTATCTGACTCTCAGTAACGACTGTCAAAGATCTACCAATGAAAGTAGGGACCAACTGCTTACATACATCTACACGAAGGTTGCATTTTTTTTTTTACAAAAAATTCGTACTTATTTTTTGTTTTTCGTTACGGTAATTTTTTTGCCAACCAAGAGAATAGGTATTTACGGCCGATAAAGTATGGCCGAGCATAAATTGTATGCAAACGTAAGTGGTATTCAAAAGTTGTAAATCAAATACCCGTTTTCAGTGCACTTGGATTTTCAACTTTCAGTGCTTAGCCGAGCGGTGAAAAACAAACAGCGCGTTTTTATCTAAGGCATTCATTTACGTATCGCCTAGTGTATAATGCCCATAATTTGCATTCTAGGTATGTCCTAAATTACTTATTAATATTAACAGGCAGCAACGAATATACCAAGCCACAATATTTACCCTATCGTAACGTTCATTGGTGCGTGTCGCATACGTCGTGTGACGAACCTGTCCAAAAGTCTACCTAAACAAAAACGTTTATTACCTACATACTTGTTTGTTTGTTTGCGTACTGTTTGTGGTTGTTGAATACTTATTGTATTGGGTGGAACTTACGCATACATTTTAGGTTGCTACACTAATTATTAATTTATCAATAGCAAATGTATCTTCTCATAAAGGAAAGGACGACCATATTGCTCTTATCACGTTTGTAGTGAGTTTTTGCGATTCTAGACGGCTGATAAAAATTAAAGTTTTATCACGATGTTTTCAAGAAAGATTGTGTCCATTAAATTATTACGGTACAAAACTTTCTTCAAGTTTATTCGCATCCACGCTTCACTGAAACCGCTTACCAGAAAATATTTTTGCGGGATAATAAAGCTGAACAAACGATTCTAAAGTTGTTCAAATAATGCATTCTTGGAAAACAATAAACTTTCAGTGTGAGAATTTTTTAGAAATATCTTTAGTTCTTCTTCTTAGCGTGACAATCTGTGGCAATCTTAATGGACTCAGTCCAGAATTCGGCTACGTGTTTGGAGCGATCACTCATCCCATCATCCCATCATTTACGGAACGGCACCAAATTTACACTCCAAGTTGGAGTCGTCTATGAATCTGCACCTGAACAAGTTTTCCTTGCTTCAGCCAACCTGGGTCTGGAGTCTGTTTAAAGACTTTCAGGTTAGCCAAGGCTACTCGTGTCCAAGTGGGAGCTGTTCAGCAGGTGGAACGAATGGTATGGGTAAGGAAGCGCTGTCTCGCCACAGCTTCAGTCTTTCTTTTGATTGTTCGCCAGTGATTCTTCAGTTACTACACTTGAAATCAATTCTCTAAGACCGTGAAGATTTGGGATGCTTTATTATCATGTGATCGTAAAATGAACCTGTTTTCATTCAGATTCCACTCATTGGCTTTGTAAACGAAAATAGATAAATGGGACTACCGTTGTTAAAGGCTACCGGTATTTTCCTTGTCAACACAGTCTCGGATTTTGTGGTCACTAAGTAGATAATGTTCAAAGCTTTAGGTTGGATTCAAAGCAAGATTCTATTCTACCAAAATATGTGAAGTATATCAAAGGTACTATTATTATATTATTATTTATTGCAATTATATCTGCGTGTGCAAGCTAGCCGTAAGATTTATTTTTCTAGTGAATTTCCTGAAGTGTGGTGTAATAAAAGAACAGGAATAACGCAAGACGCAATTAAAAGAACAATTCCAAAGCGTTGAATTTAACCCAATTCCGCATTATTTCTAAGGAGTCGTAAAGAAAGACAGATGTGCTTAATTCTGAAACTTCAGACTGAAATCACGAGACTTTAAACGGAGATGTAAAACAAAAAGTGCGTTTGTGTGGAAACAAAATAACGTATGTATGACTTTTAACTTTTGGGAACAATTATGACGAATAATCTTGCGGTTACTCAAAGTTAAACCACAACCTCTTCATGAAATATTATTAATTAAAGTCGCTTTTTGTATCTATCTGTGTGACCGTGATGTTCTTCTAAACTGCGCAACAGATTTTAATGAATCATTTAGAGAATTTATTCCGGACGGTGTATGTGTATAACCAGTTCCTCCTAAAATCCAAAGTTTTCCTGCTGCACATCAATGACCTACTTCAGTCTGGTATTGTTGGATACGCAGATGACAGTATTGTTTCAGAGAGATACTTGTCCAGCGCAAAAACCAGCGGGGCCGAGGTTCGTTCCTTGAGAGAGGCCATGGTAGAGCGTACTGATTTGACCTTAAGCCTTGTCTCCCAGTGGGGCGATAACAATCTGGTCTCTTTTAAGGCCACCAAAACACAGGCGTGTCTTTTTACTGCTAAAAGGATTCGGTTCGACCAAGCTTCTTCTTTTCGGGGTACAGCTGTTCCTGTAACTGATCGGCTCGAGCTCCTAGGCATGCCGTTGACATCAGGTCTCAACTTCGGTGCCACCATCGAGTACAAAGCCCAAACAGCGGCCAAGAAACTGGGCATCCTAAATAGAGTGAAGCGATACTTTACGCCTGGACAGCTTTTGACCCTTCACAAAGCGCAAGTCCGATCCTGCATGGAGTATTTGCAGCCACTTTTGGGATGGCTCAGCAAAGTACCAACTTTCCGCGCTTGACTCGGAGGAACGCAGAGCTAAGAGGCTCATTGGCGACGTAAAACTGGTGGATGCCAAGCTTAACCGCTTGACTCATCGCCGCAAGGTCGCCTGCTTGTCGGTCTTCTACAGATTGTACTTCGGTGAGTGTGCCCAAGAACTGCACGACCTCATACCACCAGCCCCCTTCTTCAATCGGTCATCAAGACGCACTGTAACTTATCATCCTTACCTAGTTGCTATTTCACCAATTCACACTAAGCATTTCCTAATGTCTTTTGTTATGCGCACAGCAAAAAGTGGAACTCTCTACCTGTGTCTGTGTTTCCGAACGCATACAACCCTGATCTCTTCATAGTGAGAATGAACAGGCTTGTTCTGGGTACGCTCACTCCATCGTCGACTCTGTCTCTGTCACCACTGACCTAGTCAAGAGCAAACCCATCTTTAATAAAAAAAAAGTTCATCTGCCGAGCGCATGATAAAACAAATAATACATTGAGGCAATTTTCATGATTGTAGATGTCGATACATAGGTATGGTCGTATGATGCCACAATCAATCGTTACCAAGGTTAATTAGGAAGTTCGTGTTAATCACGCATGAAGCTAATCTGTGTGACATAATGCTATAGGTGTTTCGGTGACATTTATACCGTATTCATTGTATTAATTACCAAAATATTATGTAGAAATTACTTGAATTTTGTTTAATGGACCAATTCATTAACATGGTTCATAGGTACGCCAGTTTATAAAATATTTTATTTATTCAATACATTTTAATAAAACACACAGGTGAACCAAACGAACGTAAACCCAATGTAATGCTATTCAAACAGTTTTCAAAATGAGATTGTATTCAGTTTCAAACGGTACGTAGTTGACGCAAAAAGAATTCGACAGTTGTAAAAAAGACAATTCAAAGTATGAGTGTACTCTACTAGAAATAGTCTGGTTCTAGGTTTTCATATCCAACAGGGTTGTTTTATTATTCTGTCAGCTTATTCTTATAAATAAAACGAGATTCTCGGTAATTGGTGGTAGGCTCGACCTCCATCACAAGGGATAAAAACACTGGGCCTTATTTGGGCCAAAAACAGCGTTTACTGAGACTGACCGATGGCCGTAAATTAAAGGTCAAGCAAAATGTTGACAGCTCACACTCTCTAGCAATAAACGTCACTTATGGTGGATAATAAACAAGTAATAAGAAGTAAAAAAAGAAGATGCTACATAAAAATACACATCCCTACAGACATACACAACATACATACATTACCACAATACCTACACACACTAACACACACATACTGTTCTACACAACGTTTTTCATTTTTCTAGTACATAAAAACTTAGTTATCTTTGACAATTATCTAAATTAACCAAAAAAAAAAGCACTACTTGTATACTCACATAAATCGCTCGACCTTAATGTTATGCGAAGACACTGCCGCTCAAGATACAGGATTTTCCTAGTTTAGGGGGTAGGGTACCTATTCTTATTGGACTTTCGACCTCACTACCTACCTTTTGTACGCAATCATTATAATTGTACTTCGAGTTTTTACCATTCTGTATACTTATTTGTCACAGTTCTGTGAATAAAAAAATTCTTTATTTATTTAAAAATAAAGAAGTCGCCTTTCTGTGGTTTCAGTCTATCCCATGGAGAAATGACGTGAGTTACTGTATGTGTCGTACACCTACATGGTGGTCAACATAACATTAAAAGGCCCCACTTTCTTTTTCCAAACAAAAGTTAAAACTTCTTTTCCACGGTCTTTTTTATTTCGCAAGGCTTAAGAGCGTTTATACCTTATGAGTGGCAACGTCGCAATTTAGTGTCATATTTCGTGGTTTTAAATTTTTATCATTTAAGGCGCGGACCGACTACGATTTTAATCGCTATTACCGCACTCAAATAACCGCATCTGCGCATTTTACGGTAATTATGCACACACTCGCAAACGCTAACACGGGCGTTTGTGTGCTCAAGGAAAGTTGCATAGTATACGTAAGGAAATCAGATGTTTTCTGTTGAATATACTTACTTATGACGTGCGTTCTAAAATTCGATGTAATTACAGTGTCGGTTCATAATATGATACAATAAATAATTACACATAACAATTAAAAAAAAAACATCACTACTGTTTATTTTTATTACAGTACATGATAAACAGGTCAAATATAAACATTCCGAATTTTACCCGACTGCTCTAGAAGGGGAATTATGCTTTTCGGGTGTAAGTCAGTATCAGGGATGGAAGGGTTAATTAAATGGGTAGTTATGCCATTTCAAACTAATGTTTGTGTTTTAGATAGGTACTTAGTGGGTGCGGTAAAAAAATAGAAAACAAAACCAACATAAAGGCCCTCGGACCACTTAAAAATCACATAAACTCTAAATAAATGCAATAATATCACAGCTCCAAAGTGACAAATGCCATAATGTTTCTAAGGAAATGCGGAGCCGGGACCTAAGCTAGAATTCTGAAAAATTTAGACGATAGAGGGATCATCCACGGGAATGGAAGCTGCTGCTGGCTGAATATTAGTTGGTATTTGCTAAAATTGGTAAAACAGTGCGTGAATTGAACTAAAGTTCTGTGGCGGACTACTAAGGCTACTCACTGCCTAATATTGAAGTGAAAATTCAGTCTCAGTGGAAATATGGGCAATAAAAATAAAATGTTGCGAAAGAGTTTTACAAGAAAAAGACGAAAAACTCGAAAAAATGATGGAATGTTTGGGTAAGTAGGATGATTACGGTATTATATCATAACATTTGAAATTTGTATTTAGTTTAGTTTACTTACGAAACTGTATAAATCTATAGAAACGGCATTGACAATTTCTACAAACATTTTGCTAAATCCAAAAACAAATAGGTGCACTCTATTTTGATGTCTATAGAATGCATATTTGAATGCGCCTAGTGCAAACGTCTCTGGTCGAAGCAACCATCGAGGCGATAGCCAAATTGCAATAGTAGGTATAAGTAACAAAAACAAACTTGCAGATAAATCAGAGTGCGTTCGTAATTATTATAATAATATAAATACTGCACACTAGTTATATATAAAGCATTTTGATTCTTTTGTAAGATTATTTTTATAATATTTATTGAGTCATTAGACCAGTGCCGATAATTTTTGAAAACGAAAAAAGTCACAGTAGGCTGAAACCCATTGGAAAAGAAAGAGAATATAACAAAAATGAAAGGAAAAATAATTTACGGGCGATCCGAGGTCGGGAAGTGGGGGTTTAAGGGTAAAAAGCGGTTTATCTCGATTTCCGGCAAAACTACAAGTCTTATGGAAAAAAGTGTAATAGCAAAGTTGTAGGTAATAAAAAGATCTACAACTTTTGTATTCACACTTTTTTCAAGTAACCTCAAAATTTATGTGAAAAATTCAAATAACCAAGTTCTTGGTTTTTTATTTTTATCTTTTACACAGCAATTATTTTTTTTACCGAGTTTTTAAAAAAGCAGATATTTTCACGTGAGAATTTTCGATTGAAAATTAGGGTGCTTTTTCGATATTAGGTCAAAATAAGGTGAAAAAAACAAATATTTTAAATCAATAAAAATACAGTGTGCTTGAAACATAAAAAGGTAAGTATTCGGCAAATTTCGCGAAAAAAAAATGCTGTGTAAAAGATAAAAATATAAAACCAAAAACTTGGTTATTTGAATTTTTCACATAAATTTTGAGGTTACTTGAAAAAAGTGTGAATACAAAAGTTGTAGATCTTTTTATTACCTACAACTTTGCTATTACACTTTTTTCCATAAGACTTGTAGTTTTGCCGGAAATCGAGATAACCCCCACTTCCCGACCTCGGATCGCCCGTAAATTATTTTTCCTTTCATTTTTGTTATATTCTCTTTCTTTTCCAATGGGTTTCATCCTACTGTGACTTTTTTCGTTTTCAAAAATTATCGGCACTGGTCTAATGACTCAATAAATATTATAAAAATAATCTTACAAAAGAATCAAAATGCTTTTTATATAACTAGTGCAATATTTATATTATTATAATAATTACTAACGCACTCTGATTTCTCTGCAAGTTTGTTTTTGTTACTTATACCTACTATTGCAATATGGCTATCGCCTCGATGGTTGCTTCGACCAGAGACGTTTGCACTAGGCGCATTCAAATATGCATTCTATAGACATCAAAATAGAGTGCACCTATTTGTTTTTGGATTTAGCAAAATGTTTGTAGAAATTGTCAATACCGTTTCTATAGATTTATACAGTTTCATAAGTATACTAAACTAAATACAAATTTCAAATGTTATTATGATACAATACCGTAATCATCCTACTTACCCAAACATTCCATCATTTTTTCGAGTTTTTCGTCTTTTTCTTGTAAAACTCTTTCGCAACATTTTATTTTTATTGCCCATATTTCCACTGAGACTGAATTTTCACTTCAATATTAGGCAGTGAGTAGGCTTAGTAGTCCGCCACAGAACTTTAGTTCAATTCACACACTGTTTTCAGTCATAAATTACTTGAAAACTACAATCGAATTATGCACAGAGCGTCCGGTGCCAACCATCCAAGTCGAGCGCTGCCCGACGACTAAAGTATGACCGCGTAAACTATTGTCACCACTATGGAGCGTCAATAAGATTGAAAATTGAAAATGATATTGTGTTGAAATGTGACGTAAGCTGCGAATGGGCATTTATTTTACTGCTTTTCTTTAGATTACTTAAAATATAGACATAAAATTAAATAATGGTTTGGTTAAAGTTTTAAAAAAATGGAAAACCTACTAAATTCTTAAAAAAAAACTGTTGTTATCGCTGGAAATACAGAGATCTTCGACGTCAAAGTTTATTTTTGTGCTACAACTTCCCAATTTTTTATTGGGAATATCAAACTATTATTTATTATTCTGTTCGGTTTAAATTCTTCTTTATACCCTTCTCTGTTCACTGTATTTTTCGCGTTACTTATTTTTATTACATTACGTCATACTCGACGTTCTAAGAAACCAATTTTTGGGAATATTGAGATAACACCCCGCCTTAATCGGAGCTATATTTAAAAAATCTGTTTAAATCATTTTTTAGAATTATGTGAAAACTGTGTAAAAGGTAAGACATCGTTGCGTTTAGTTCTATTTATATGCAAATAATACATTGGAAACTTGCAGGGCGTTATTTTCATTGTAAAATAACTGTAAGCATTACGGTTACTTACTTTTTAAACACTTTCACGCAGTTCTAAAAAGTTAATTAAACAGATTTTTTAAATATAGCTCCGATTAAATGATAAAAATTGAAAACCACGAAATATGACACTCAATTGCGACGTTGCCACTCATAAGGTATCAACGCTCTTAAAATAAAATTTCCGTCAAAACGAAAACGTCGAACAAGATTCGTTCGTTTGAACTTGAGCCATGTTCGAACTGAAATTCTGCTATTGACAAGTATTCTATTAAAGTTAGAGTAAATAACAAGTTTAGATGTAAAGTTGTAAAGCACAAACGTCTATCTATGTCACGGGATTTTGGTTCCATGTATTGATCTAGTGAGATATAAAAACGATGAAACGATACCTAATCATCTACAACGCGTATAGAGATGCCAACAAAGAACGATGAATATGAGATATTCCACAACGAAAAAATCATATAGCTTTTCCCAAATTCTTCTCTTCTTGTTGGGTTATTTACAGACTAAATCTCACGTAAAGCAACCTCTATTAGAACCTATATACATACTATTATATGCTTGGAATCGCAAATACCGAAACTTTGAACAATAATTTTTTTGTCCTTAAGTACGGCATCGCACTTGCGCCTCTTTGGGCACAAAGCGTAAATAGCCATTACCCTAATTGGATCACACAAGGATGTTTTCATCAAAAATTCTAAGTATTTCAACATCATATAATTCAATCCACAAAAATCAATCTTGAACAAGTCGCCTAGGGCAAAAGCCAGTGAATTGTAAGCAAAGAAAAAATAAAAAGAGCCTTTATCGAAACAACGAGTTTTCTGCCTGACGGCGGAGCAAATAATAAACCAAGCTAAGATCGTAGAGGAAAGGGTGATATGCTTTACGAAATTAAGGACGTAAATATCAGTTTTGTTTAGACAGAATACTTAGGTGTGCGAGACAGTAGCATGAAGCAATATAAGACGACCCAATTCATATTGCTCTTTGACGTTCATATTAATTGTTAACAAAATTACTTCAAGAATGGATGTATTTAGAATCAGTCATTGTAATCTGATGGCTTCAGCATAGTTCTAACCCAAAATAGTCTCAACATTAAGTAAAGCCAAAGTTAGATCTTAGTTCCATAACTCTTACTGAATGGAGCCATAAGGGGATAATGAAGCAGGAGACGATCCAGTCAAAGAGCTTATAATAATATATTATATTGCTGGATAATTCAGAATTCCTTACATCAAACTGGTTGCTAATTTAATTGAATAATTTATTATTCTTATACCGCAAATAAACGTATTTTCTTTCTTTATTTTTCTTGTCTTACATACAAACACACAAACTAACGATATTTAAAAAAAAAAACCTTGCGCATCTGCCTTGTTTCTATGATTGAAGGCCAGACAGATCTGATTAAGGGAGATCTAGATTCTTTGGCAGGGTTTTTTAGATCTTTACCTCGTTTAGTGTACGCGAGTGTGTTGAATACTAAGTATTGGTTGGCCTCACCAACCTTGGCTAAAATCGCTCTAGTTTATTTATAGAGACAATTTAGGAAATGTCAAAGTTATATTGTATAATGTGGAAAATATAATGTTGAGATTTGCTTTCAGTCCTTCCCTATATGCCATAGTCGTCTCCCATCCATAAAGAAGCCTTGGCTAAACTTAATTGTCCTGAAATCGATCACCCCACGATTAAATAGTGTGGTAAGCCGAAAAATGGCGGCGCCGCCATAGATAACGTTAATGAGGAATAGATGAAATTTTAACGCCATATCTTCGAAGCTCAGCGATATTTTATGTTTGAAGGTGCGTTTTCAGCGGAGATAATATTTTCATGATGTATTTTGAGTCTCTGCACCGAATTGTAAGTAATGTTCATAGAAATTCTTTTCAGTTTAAAACGCTTGGGGTTGTACAACTTTATTTTATTAATAAATCTGTAAGTTTTCTAAGTTGACATTTATTTTAGCGACGTTTTACGGATTATACTTATTTTGGTGTGAATTTGACGTCTAGAAATCAACAAAATTTGAGAAATGGTTATAGTTCGTATTTTTTTTTACTTTTGTTCGAATCTCCAACGATACCCTGTAGTTTTCATTACAACATTTAAATGACTAATATATTTATCTTCTCATATATTTTACAAATTCCCGCCTTGAGAGCACAAATGTTGCGTGTTACTACTCTATAAACTTGGGTTTTCCAACAAAACTCTTTAATTTATGGCTCTATTGCCAACGCGTAGGCACGCCAGCATTTTCGTTGGAACAAAAGAATTTTCAGTTTCTAAGCGACTTTGTAGAGGCTATTGTGACAGGTTAAAAAATGGTCGTGAAATAGCATTCATTGTATACTTTAAAGAAAAGGTTTTCTAGGTAATAGCAGGTCGGAGATCGACAACAGCGACATTTATGAACAGTTTTGATACGTTTCTGTCGTTCTGCATTATAACCGTAGTTATTATATTTTACTAATAAAATAAAGCTTAAGAGTGTATTTGTTTGAATGCGCTAATTTCAGGAACTACCAGTCGGATTAAAAAAAATCTTATTGCTTTTGATAGCCTGAGTCATCATGCTACGACCCTTAGGAGCCGAGCAAAATGAATACAATCAGAAAGAACGTCAAGAGAAAACGAAGTAATTATAAGTTTGTCATAATAATTTAGTGTTGAAATTTGTACGGGGAAATATAAAATCAACGCGGATGAAGTAGCGGGCAGAGTAGTTTTATATAAAATCAACGCGAGTGAAGTAGCGGGCAGAGTAGTTTTATATAAAATCAACACGGATGAAGCAGCGGGCAGAGTAGTTTTATATAAAATCAACGCGGATGAAGTAGCGGACAGAGTAGTTTTATATAAAATCAACGCGGATGAAGTAGCGGGCAGAGTAGTTTTATATAAAATCAACGCGGATGAAGTAGCGGGCAGAGTAGTTTTATATAAAATCAACGCGGATGAAGTAGCGGGCAGAGTAGTTTTATATAAAATAAACGCGGATGAAGTAGCGGGCAGAGTAGTTTTATATAAAATAAACGCGGATGAAGTAGCGGGCAGAGTAGTTTTATATAAAATCAACGCGGATGAAGACATTCAAAAGGAGACATTATTCCATAATCGAGTAGACGTTGTTAATAAGTATCATATTAATATAAGTATTTAGTAGCTATTGCAAACAAAATTTTAGAGGTAAATAACTTTGGGACATTACTTACGAAAAAAAGTTTAGAAGATCAAAATGATTTCATAATATTCACTGAACATTACACATTTTTTATATAAAAATTATTAACAGCCGATTCGAGTTTTAATGGCTCATTGGTTGCATCAAGTTTAGATCTAATTACAAAGAATCATACTAATTAAATCACTGAGTAAAAAGTGAAGTCGCAAAATAAGGTAATACAGTTTTGAAGTCGTTATTATTATGAAGCCTTTATAATTACACTGTTCGCGAAATATTTCTCTCATAACTTCCAGTTTAAACTGCAGATCTTAGTGAGCCATCGTTTATTTTGTTCAAATCGTCCTTCTGTCTGCTTCGTTTTCGCTATTTACATGAAAAGTACCTACCTAAGACCAGTCGTCCACGATGCTACTCAAAAGTTGCCAGTTACAAACTCAAATCACCAATGAGTAGCCAGAATGTTACAGTACTAGTATTTCAATGGCGGTCCATTTACGACGCAACCAATCACACTCGCCTCATTTGAGTTTTGCATTGGAGTCACATTAGTCTGTCCTGTGTAGTCGCCTTCACTCATACACTGCTCATCTGAATTACTCACATACATCTCCTACTAGTCTTACACTTTACACAAGATAAACATTCACTCACACATTGTCTCACAATATGATTCAATAACTTCTGCAGAATTATAAGTAGGTTTTTTTTTTGTTATTACTTCTTATTTTATTTGTGTTAAGCATAGTATTACTCTTACTTAGTTTTTATTTTTGTTATGCATGTTGTTTAACTTCCGACTCGTGCACGGTCGAATGCAGCAGGGCTAGCATGGCCGTACCCAAGACTTTTGTGACAAGACAAGATAAATTATGTCAAGTCTTACAATTTGTCTTAAATGCTAGCACGGGTCAACCTGCCTTGTAGCTGACTTCACAGTGTAAAACAGTACATTAAAATGTCTATGACCATCTGAATATGCGAACAAATAAATTAATACGTCTTAAAGAGGGCAGTTCATACAGATAAGCAACTTTTTCATTTTGTTGGGAAATTTGACACACATGGCTTGAGTCACACTGGTCACACATACGAGTACTATCACAGTTTGGGCGTTAAAACCATTTTGTCTTAAATGCTAGCACGGCGGGCGTGAGAAAATTTCTCGACATGTGGCATAACTTCTTGAAGTTTAGTTGGGACTCCTTATGTCTTATTTGCTAATACGGGCGCACCAGTTTTCTCACAAATTTCACAATTTGACAGATGATTATGAAAAATTTATCACGTTCGTTCGGAGGCCGGGATAAGATTTAAAAATTGATAAAATAATATTTGCTTAAAAATTACTGCACCAAGTGGCAATAAAATGTATGTACCTAATTGGTTTTTATAGGTAAATTGACAAGATAGGAAATTGTCAATAACGTCGTATAGATCGTAAATATTTCTCGAAAAGTATACTACTTACTGCTTTTTCCTTCCATTATTCACCTCAAAAACTTTAAATAAAATCAAATCCAACAATTTATTACTAGGTATAATATACAATTTTGTGAGATTTATCTGTGTAAATTTATTTTATGAAATAGATACATAATTTCTTAGAATTACTTGTGTCAAGATCAAGTTACATAGTGTATTCTTGTTTATTTACACAGTTAAATCTCGCGACGCGGGAATCATATAAATTGTATAATGTATTAAATTGATAGGTTTGATTTATTTTAAGTTTATTTTATTTTCTTAGAGCATTCAAATAAAAGTTTGTTAAAAAATGTTTTTTAGGTACATTTTTTTCTTTGGTTTTTGCTGCGACGTGTTTGCACGATGTGTTTTATATGGAATTTTTCACTTTTTGTATGGAAAATATAAAAAAAATATTACCTAAATGTTGAGTTTTAGGGGTTTACGGGTTTCATAAAAGAGGTCGAAATTTTCATTGTTTTTGCGATAGGACGCACCATTTTCGAAATATAAGCAAAAGGAACGAAAAAAGATACAGTACTGTTTTCGCACCGGAGGTCGAGGTGTTGTTGTGAATTTTAGTTCATGACAACAAATTTTATTCCACACCTTTTTAATCGCGATTGAAAATAGTCTGATTTAGTTAGACAAACAAAATTTTAGGAGAAAAACTTCAAATTCAGAATAGCAAAATTGCCATTTTCAATTGATTAATAACTCAATGCCACCTTATTGCTGTCAAACTAAAATACACTTTAGTAAATTTCAGAATGGGAAAACGTCGTTTGACAGGAATAAACAAAATTTTGGTGATTTTTAGTCTAGTTTAGAGGCATTTGTGACAAGAGAATCGGCACCATTGTCATCCAAATTAAACGTGTATGCAAAATTTCAGACTGTTTAAAAATGTAACCTAAACAAACTAACATACATACCTACAGGCTACGTACATACAAAACAAGCAAGCAAGCAAGTTTAATTAAAAAGTAGTCTAACTGAATGAACTGCATTCTTTCAAACGTATTAATTTATTTGGTCGCATATTCAGATGGTCATAGACATTTTAATTTACTATTTCACACGGTGAAGTCAGCTACAAGAAAGGCATGTCGCGCCTCTAGTACTTACTTTGTAAAGTAATATACTCGTATTATTTTAATTATTGTGAATGTGAAGATTATGTGGTTTATTACTTTTTATTTTTTAGTTAGTTTCACGCTCTGGCAGCTTGAGTAATTTATGCCGCTTACCCAAATGTCCTTTCTTTGGTATTGTTCGTCGAATCGTTGTGCTCCTTAAGTTCTGAGTTGAGCGGCAAGATTGCTGACAAATGCGTGCACTGACTGGACAGGTCCGCTCAATCTGTATGGTTTTTCCTCAAAAGACCGTTTCAGACACCAATCTACATGGTCTATACATGATCTGACCAAGATTATGTCTGGACTTTAAAAGAGACTGTGACCTCTGAGTTTGTTTCGGCCTTTCTTCTCAGAGTAGTCAGATAGGAAACGCCGACCTAATCTAGTTTTTAAAATGTGATTGACGTGTAAAAGTGTTTGTACAAACCTACTTACAGAAATAAAATCATTTACCATTTATCATTATATCGTGTCACAAGGTTGACCCGTGCTAGCATTTAAGACAAATTGTAAGACATGACATAATTTATCATGACTTGTCACAAACGTCTTGGATACGGCCATGCTAGCCCCGCGTCGCGTCGGCGTCGTACGCATGACTTTCGTTTTGTTTGTTTTGTTTGATAATTTTGTGCAAACGTTGTATTTTTTTTTCATGCTTATATTTAACTTGCAATGTTTGTATGTACCTATGTTAGTTTGTTTAGGTAAAATCTTGAAACTGAATTTTTAAACAGTTATTTCCAACCATATGAGCTCAAATATTGCATACCTACACGTTTAGTTTAATGATAAATGATTTTATTTCTGTAAGTAGGTAGGTTTGTACAAACACTTTTACACGTTTTGACGTGTAACCTTAAAGACGTCACGTCACATCACGTTTGGAAGACAATGTGGCGGACTCACGATGATGGTGGACTGGTTATTTTTTTATGCACCCCCATGATATGGGTATTAATTAAAAGGGGATGCCGAGAAAAATACAAAAAAGGAATATGTCCAAACAAAACTAGAAAAATAAAACATTGTAATGACATCTTTGTATACGTTTCGAGAAATCTTTGCGGTATATACGACGCTATTGACAAGTTCTTAGTCTTGTCAATTTACTTATTAAATCATTGACATACATTTTCTAATGTCATTTAGTGCAGTAATTATTAAGAAAATAATATTTTTATCAATTTTCAAATTTTATCACCATCTCCGACCTATCATGATATTTTTTTCATATTCAACCGTCAAAATAAGAAATTTGTGAGAAAATGGATGCGCCCCTATTAGCAAATAATACGTTATGTGTCCCAACTTAACATCAAGAAGTTATGCCACATGTCAAGAAATTATCTCACGCCGGTCGTGCTAGCATTTAAGACAAAACGACTATATCGCCCAAACTGTGATAGAATGTGTGACACAAGCCATGTCACGGTAGGCCATGCTAGCCTTGCAGGTCGAGAGAGCATGGTATCTCAGTTAAAGCTAATTCTAGCCGTGGAACAAACACAAGAACAAAACACAGGTTTTTCCCAAAAACCTATATCAGGCACCAGTCTCTCACAAAGGTGGAGTAATAATAATAATATGAGACAACATTCACACAAAGTCTTCAGGTCCCGAACTAGGTAGAACCTGTACTACGGTAACCGGATGACTGATATACATATACACACCCATACACAGGTCAAACAGACATCTTCATGCACACAAATGTTTGACTTGTCCGGGGATTGAACCCGGGACCAGCGGCTCAGAAGGCAGGGTCGCTACCAACTGCACCTACCGGTCGGTCAAGAATACAGCTGAGACATATTTTTTTTTGTACGTGCATTAACTTTAAGTCAGCTTTGTAAAGATAGAATAAATGATAAATATTATAGTTTTTGACTCCACTAGAAACAGAAATGAGTAACCAGAATGTCGCAGCCCTATCTAATAAATTAAACATCAAACGCATATCTAAAACTTAGTTCGCCAAAACGCTGCGATATATATATTCGTAGAAAGATTAATCGAAAGTTTGCGTGAAGACGTCCCAAGCGCACCCATTCGTACCTACATCTTTTATGTCAGTCTGTCTTTGTCAAGTAGAGAGCACATTATTTTCAACGACCTTTTCAAAGGTCTGAAGGTCCTTTTTCTAGAGGTTTCAGATATAGGAGATAGTAAAAGATTATTGCAGTTTTTGTCGCAGATAAATCTATTGCTGTACCGAAAGAGGACTATCTTGTCATTTTGTCGCAGCCGTTCAGTTAGAATAGGATTCACAAAATACCTAAAAATACTTTTACTGATATCGATATACATAAACGATTTTGTTCTGTTTTGGTTGAATTTCATAGGCATTCCGTGGTGAACTATGGTAACAAAAGCGTTACATAAGGAAGGCACATCGTCTTGAGGACATCTGCGGATATGATGAGAACTCTTATTATCTACATCCTTGTGTTCTAATGACTAGAACTGTGGAAAAATAACACTTGAGAAAACGACTTATTGATCAGTTGAAATAATTGATAAAAATAAGAAACATTATCGATGATATATTTTATTTTTACATTTCGATACTTTTTCATTTTATACAGGTCAAAGACTCAAGTGTCACGTCAATGACGTCACTGAAATTGTTATTGACTGTTCGTGAGACATTAATATATGCTTTTATTTGCTCAGGTTAGGTTTGTTTGCAATATTTCGCCCGAGACATACATTTGTCAAGTAAATAGTTTTCGTGAACCCTTGGGAATAGGTTCAAGGGAACGACAACAGTTTTTTCTAGACGTAAGAATGATTTTTATGTTTTTCTGGAATAACGTGTAGTAAAACACGATGGTACGAAAAATACCTACTTAAATTGTGTCATAAAAATTGGTTTAATATCTTTATTTTCAACAAATTTTATAGTAGGTAGGTACGTTTGTTTGTTCTGATTTCAGACAGGGGCAATATAAAAGTAGCAATTATTGCCACTTTTCTGTAATTTTTGCCATTCAAGTCAGATAAACTTTTACTTACTATGAGAAATAAAATGTTTTCTGGTGTTTGTGGAACCCTCAAAAGTAGACTTAAAGGTACTTTCACATAAATATGGAATGTGAGTTCTAACGACTGGCAACATTCTTTAGAATGTTAGAATGGAGATTGATAGACAATTGGTATGACAACACTGAGTGGAATTAATATGTGTCACCGACGACGAATGGCAGCAAAAGAAATAAATAGGTAAATTAAGACTAATGACGAAATTATAAAAATAGAAGATTTAAAACAAGACAAATTGTGTCACTGAATTGAATTGATTTGATTGAATTGTGTCATTGTGTCTGGGATCAGGGTGTGCCCTGATCCCAGATCAATGTACATAGTCAATATACTTTATCTGTGACCAAAGGGGATGGCTAACAGTTTTGAAAGTGAGCATATTCATTCATATTCAGATAGCTGAAACACAACACACACACACGATGTAGAAATTACCTAAAAAGCGCTACCAATTATACAGACTAAAAGTTTTTCATGCAAAGCTACCTTGAATCAAAAGCTTTGGAAGTTGACGCTGCAATTTTAAGTAGTGCCAAAGCAGCCCCCGCACCCCTTCCTTTTGAATAACAATGTACCAAGTGCTACAGACAGCTATCTTAGTTCGCACACGTCTTCAGCAAACTGTGTTGGAATATTTTCATAGCACAAACTGTAGCATTACAAATTATGTTTGTTTAATTATAACACAGTATATAGAAACAAGTTATATGGCGTTTTATAAGTAAAAAGAATTTAAGTAAATAAATAAGACTATAGAATTTTTTTCCGCACTCCAATGAACAAAATAAATATTCTAATGCCACCTGTGAATGTGTTTCAAGTGCCACAAACAAGGCTGTAAAATCTCAAATTCAATCGTATTATGAATATGGAAAATTCTACCGACAAAAACTGCTGGGATGGATGGCAGTGGCTGTCCAAACCATACGGCTCACGAATCTAGGACGGTATTTCACAATTAAGAGGAAATAAAATTACTTGATAAATAAATATGGCAGGCGATGACGAAATTCTAGTTAAAGATAGAGGATATGTTAATCGAGGAATAAAATGGTCGCCTGACAATTTTTGTAACGTGATAGACTTGTAATTATCAAAACCTAATTGCATCACAAATCCCAAAAACCAAAAAAAAACTTGGAACTCAAACCAACAAGTTGGGAATCAGTTGCAATAATCTTTTCCATATTGTTTTTTGGATCATTCGACGATATATCATGTGTACAAATAAGATAATTATTGCATTCGTAAATAAGCATCACCTTTGTACCTATTTTCTGTTATTTTCTTCTTGTCTGTTTATATAAGTGTGTACATAAATGGTTAAATAAATAAAATAAATAAATAAAATTCAATTTACATTTATGGGAAAAATTCAAGGTTCGCGCGATTCTTTTTTATTACAAACGTTTTGTCTTGCTCCTAAGTATTCGTCTAGTTTCAACTTTCATAAAACTTGTTATAAACTTGGAAAAGGCTGAACATGTTGTAAAGTTTGAGACGAGGTAGATTGTATGTAAGCAAAAGTAATTTTCTGAAATTGTACAAGATTTCCCTAAAAGTTTTAGAATTTAAGCGAATTTCGTTACAGTTAAGGGCGAAATGTAAGACTTGATAATGCTGGTTTTTCAAATTAACAACAGCAACTACTTAAAGAATTGTATTGCAAGCAGTTGACCCTAAAAATACTGCCCGCTACCAGCCAGCATCTGAAATATAATGATGTAATATATGTATAAAATGTACATAGATTTCTTAAAGCAGTCACTCTCGTTTACTCAAAATTTTAAGTCTAAAATCTTTTTCCCGCAGGTGGTAGCAACATACGTAGCGGCGAACTCATCTCTCCAGTTCATCGAAGATCGGCCTATCCATTGGGCTGGTGGAAGGAACAGTCCTCCCCCCGACACTCCCGAGTGTGGCTTTGATGGATCACTCTGTCCGGATAATTGTAAGTACTTACACATTAAGTCGCCTCGTAATGATAAATGTACCATCATTATTAATTTGTGTAGAACACTCTATGTAAATGTGTATTACGGAGAATAATATGGCTAATTATAATTATATTTTTTTAATTATTATTAACTATTGTATACTTAAAACCATTAAATAAGGCTTTTGCTGTAGTGTAGATTTCGTCTTATGTTACATTACAATCGTTTTGTGTTAGGAACAGCAGCTGCTTTGTCATCTAACGATGATGACAATGATAAATAAAGAAAACACCATCATTTTAAATAAAACATTATTTTTGTTTTGGCGTAGGAGACCTGTAAAGTACCTACAAATTGTTTTAATAAATACTGTTATCGATAAATTATCCACTGTAAATTATATTTAACAATGTATGCAAGATCACACCTTTATGTCAATCCATTGGCTCACTGTATTTCTTCAGGTCAACATGATTCACAATGTTACCAAAAAAAAACCATGCTCAGCCAAGTAATGCCAATTTAATTTGCAAGATAAATAAGTTTGATGGCTAATAAGTTTCGAGTCTATGTGGGTTATTCCTCGGCTAAGTTTATTTAATGCTGTGTCTATCGAGGTCATAATAGTAATAAGGCCTTATTTCAATACATTTTTGTTGCAATAAAGAAAAACGATTTCAGGAAGTAAAGATCGTTTTAGTCAAAAATATTTATTCTCACAAAAGAACACAAATCCTAGAAAAATAACTTAATTCTAGCACTTTCGGCAGTGCTTAACGTACCTTATTTTTCACTTGGGCATACAAAAATAAGTACTATTTTGATTTTTAAACCCTAATAGTGCTTGAAACAGTTTTTTCCGGAGAATAGGTATCAAATGTCTAGAATTTTTACTTCAGCTCACTCTTATCTTATTTTCTCTCTTAATTACAACCGAGGCACTCTTAAATGAGGTGTTGTTTACCCTCCGACTAAAGCCTCTAAGGTTCTTATCTACCACTTCAATGTACTTTCTCGCTACTCGAAAAGTACCTACTTTTAATTAAACTTCAGGAGATAATAAGACTTTATTTCACACTGTTACGAAAAATTAATTCACTGAGCTACTATTTTTAATTTTCGTAAAAGTTTATGCAAAAAATATTTGAACTTCACATAATATTCGCCTAAGTTAATACAAAACCACGATGTATATAATATGTTATGGTAAATAATGAAACTGTCTCACTATTGAATTAGGAGATTCCTGTAATGATAGTGATGATGAGTTAATAAATAAATAATAAATATGATAATCATTTATATTGTAATTAAATTACTATTTTTAATACTTAGTACCTACTATTACTTTCTTATTAAACGAGACTCTACTCACGTTTGCTTAAATAAATACATATGTTTATTCAAAGCAAAATCCTTTTTCTTCAGTAAAAAAATTCAGTGCTACTGCAAACGTTCTTGCGAGGGTCGTCTATACAAAATCGTTTTGCACCCACAACCGATGGCAACGGACCTTATCTTATCCACTTCTGCGCAAACGGAGGCCACATTGGCAGGCGATTTCTTTTCTTCATGATATTATCGGCTCTTTCAGTAAATCGTCTGCAATTTTCTCAGCTGTTAGTTTTTATAAAGTCGTTGTGTTGTAACCTTATAAAGAGACGGAAATTAGAGATCCTTTATATTGAATTATAGTGATAAGGTAAGCACCTTATCGCGGGTACCCTGAATAGATCATTACAAAGTTGTGATGATTAATTCAGGGTAACCACTGCTCATATGATCGTAACTGAATAATATGCTCATGACTCGCAAATGCTCGCGGCGTAAATGTACTCGTATTTTAATTTATGAAGGTTTTCTTCGATGGAACACCGACCATCATGAAAAACGCTCGCTCAAATTAAAACGAAAGATGTTTTCCTAATATTACCTATCTATAAAAAAAATTGTAAGTACTGATTCTGTTGGTTTTATCAGATGTTGCTTCTAATGATATGTTAATCCAAGTAGGGACAGAGAGGCCATTGCTATTTCCTATGCACTTTATCCACAAATGGTACACCATTTGCTGTCGTTATTTGGTCAACTTTTTGTACGTACAGGGTTAAGACCCATCACGAAGCTGTCATCTGCGCATTCTGTACATCAAACTAAGTAACTTTGTGTAAAAATAATTGCTGGCAAACGACTTTAATTTTTGTTGTGAAACTTCCATCTTTACGGTAGTGCGCAAGATAGCGCACGTACAACATTGTGTTTATGAGAGCATGCAACGGTACAGAGATCGTGGGAGTATTTAAAGTTATAAATTTAAAACTTGTTTTCGTAAACGAAACCTCAAATAAAGTTGGAACCTAAACGTTCAATACCTCCGTTACCAGAAGGTTTCCAGGTAAGATCCAGTACAAAAAAATATCATAACAACGGAACAAGTGACTCACGGGTATTTTTACACCCGTTATACAGTTTACTTTTTTCACTGACAAAAATAAACACGTGAGTAATAAAGATATTGTTTCATGCAAATTTTCTGACCATAGGTACATAAACACAAAATATACATATTACTAACAGGAAAAGGAATATTTTAAGGTTTAATTACAGTGTCTAAGGTGATCATAACATTGCATTTTATGCCAATATTATCTTTCTGCATGCTTAAATTGACTAACCGAGATGAATTGCAATCAGTAATACACCGACCGATGTTCTGTCTTAGTTACGTGTACATATGTAAAAACAAACGCTGGACTTGCCTGCAGTCGAAGTATCCATACTTATATTATAATAAATGCGAAACTAACTGTCTGTCTGTCTGTTACTTTTTCACGCCAAAATGGCTGATCGGATTTCGTTGAATTTGGCACACGGACGTTTTATTCCGGTAGTATGTGCCCTTGCGATAATTTCCGACCTCCACGCGAGCGAAGCATTTTAGGTATTTCGTAAAAAAGCTTTGACTCTTTTTCCTGTCTATGGTCTGTAAGGGATCTAGCGTTGCTTCACATCTCGTACCTGATGGAATCTAGCGCTGGGGTCTAGCGTTGCTTCACGTCTCGTAGACACTTTTTTTTTTTTTTTTTTTTTTTTTGCTGGTGGGAAATCATCAAATAACTTCTCCCGCTCTGGGCAGAGCAGGAGGGCGTGTCAGACTCTTACTGACTAAAACCCACCCGTGTTCCTTCAGTTGCCTGTGCCAGGGGCCACGGTAACCCTCTTGGACTTTTCCGCAACCCTAGCAGGCATCGGTCCTAGCAAACCCCGTCATTGGTGCTGACATCTCTTTGAGGCGCGCGTGGAACACAACGCGCCGTCGACCCGGGCCTGGTCCTTATCGAACGGCGAGCTGCCCATTGCTCGCCGTTCGCAGGCCCGCGCCTACGGTGGCCGGGAATCGGCCTGCGATTCCCGACGCCCAGGGCGTCTCCTGCGGCGGCTAGGGGCGTGAGGGCGCAAACTTTGCCTCTCCCTCACGCGTTCCGCCTCCTCCTTCGCGAACATTACTGCTTCGCAGAAGGAGGTGACGGCTTCCCAAGCCTTCTCGCTCCGTACCATGGCCTGGACCAAGGCCGGACGCGAAAGATCGCCACCGCCAATCGCCTCCACGAGGACACGGCGTTGCTCCGCCCAAGCCGGGCAGACCTCCACCGTATGCTCCACCGTGTCCTCCGGGCGATCCACACAATGGTGACACCCGGGCGTTTCCTCCCGCCTTATCCGGAACAGGAACCTCCCGAAACAACCGTGTCCGGTGAGGACCTGCGTCAGGCGGAAGGTGAGGACGCCGTGGCGCCTCTCTAGCCACTCCTCAAAGAGGGGACTTATCGCCGCAATTGTGGCGTGCCCAGCGCTGGGTTGCGACAATCGCACTCTCCATGCCGCCCTGAGATCCCGCCGGAGCTCTGTCCGCTGTACCGTGATTTCTCGCGGCAGCGGAGCTACGCCCCGGCGTTTCGCCTCCTCGCGCCACTCCCAAACGTGCGCGAGGACTTTTGCCTCCAGATCCCATGGCGGTAATCCGGCAAGGAGGCTCGCCGCCTCACCGGAGACCGTACGGTATCCCCGGACCAGCCGGATGGCCATGACCCTTTGGGGCGCATTCAACCAGCGGGCTGGCCGCCGCCTCAAGGAACGCGCCCACACCGGTGCCCCGTAAAGGGCCATGGACCGCACGACCCCCGCGTAGAGCCTCCGGCAGGAGGCGTTTGGCCCCCCTAGATTGGGCAGGAGCCGCTTTAAGGCAGCCCCGGCCCTTTCCAGTCTGGGAGCCAAACGTCGGAAATGCTCCACGAAGTTCCACTGGCTGTCGAGGACGAGTCCCAGGTACTTCATCGTCGACTCGACGCCGATGTGAACCCCTCCTACCGTTATTTGGGAACCCGACGGTGGCGTGTTCCGAGGACCATGAAAACACATGGCCTCGGACTTGTGCAGGGCCACCTCGAGTCCCAATTGCCGGATCCTCTCGACGATTGTCGCAACCCCGCGTGTCGCTAGTTCGGCCGCCGCCTGGTGCGACCTCCCCTGCGCTAGGACTAGCGTGTCGTCAGCGTAACAAACCACGCTGACGCCGCTGGGGAGGTCGGCGCGCAGCACCCAGTCGTAGCCGATATCCCACAGATGCGGCCCCAGGACCGATCCCTGTGGGACACCGCACGACATCTCTTGCCGGTTCCACACTCCCTGGTGACCGGGGTAGATGACGGCCCTGTCCGTCAAATAGGCCTCGACCACACGACAGAGGTAGGTCGGCATCCGGTGATACCGGAGTGCCTCCCTGATGCAACTCCAGGGCAGGGTATTGAAGGCATTGGCGATGTCTAGAGACACCGCCAAGACGACCCCACCCCGGGCCACAGCATCCCCCGTCGTGAGGGCCCGCACGCGCATGATGGCGTCCACCGTAGAGCGCCCCCTGCGGAAGCCAAACTGGCTCTCCGCCAAATCCGGCCCCACCCGCACCAGCCGCCCGACGAGGCGGTTTGCAATGACTCTCTCAAAGAGCTTGCCCACCTCGTCGAGCAGCACGATGGGCCGGTAAGCGGACGGAGAGTCCGCTGGGCGCCCCGGCTTCTTGATGAGGACCAGTTTCCCCGTCTTCCAACGAAGTGGGAACTGGCCCCTCTCCATGCATGCGCTTAGGAGCCCCCTTAGTCGAGGCCCGAGAGCCTCCGAGGCCAGGACCCAGGCTTTCCCAGGTAAGCCGTCGGGTCCTGGGGCGGTATTTTTAGCACTCAGCCTACGTACCGCCACTCGCAGCTCTACCTCGGTCACCTCCGGAGCATCGTCGTCGTCGTCGGCGGTGTGGTCCGCATTCAGCACCGCAGTAGGCGGAGCCATGGGCGGGGAGATATGGTCCCCTCTAGAAGGGAACAGAGTGCTCACCACGTCCTCCACGGGCTGGGGCCGGAGACTCTGCGTCAGCGGGGGAGCCCATGGGCGGAGCTTCTCACGCACCAATTTGTAGGGGCGTCCCCATGGGTCCCTGTTCAGAGTCTCCAGCGACTCCTCGCGGGCCAGTCCCTTGGCCCGCAGGATCTCCGCTTGGAGGGCGGTCTTCGCCGCTCTGTACCCCTCGTACAGCTCCGCCTGAATGGCTTCCGTATCCGGAGGGCGAATACGGAGCCTGCGGTGCCTGGTGTACCGGCGTCGCGCAGCGACGCACGCACTGCGTAAAGTCGTCAACTCTGGCGACCACCAGCACACCTGGCGCTGAGCGCGTCCGGGCTGGGCCCGGGGCATTGCCACGTCACATATTTCGGACATGGCCTCCCGGAACCACTCCGCCTCGACGTTGATGTCAGCAGGCCTGTCCGGTGATGACACCCAGGCCTGCACGATCGAGGCTTCCAAGAGGAGCTCCCGGTCCAGCTGCTTTAGCGCCCACCGCGGACCACTCGGGGCCTGTCGGACCAGCGCGCTCGAGGTCTGGGCGGAGACGTCAAACCGGATGTACCGGTGGTCGGAATAGGTCTCCACCCCCTCTATGACGCGCCAGTCAAGGACACGCGGTGACAGAGCGGGGCTGGCGAACGAGATGTCCACCACCGATTCACCCCGCATCCGCACACACGTGGGGACAGAACCCCGATTTAGGACGACCAGGCCTGTCTCCAGAGCCCAGTCCTCCACCATCCTGCCCCGTGTGTCCGTATACCGGGAACCCCAAGCCACATTCTTGGCATTGAAATCCCCGAGGACGAGCACGGGGAGGGAACGGAACCCGACGACGACGACTTTTAACTCCGCAAGGGAGTTGTGGAACTCGGCAAGAGTTCGGTTCGGGGAGAAGTATACCCCTACCACTACAATCTCCCCGAACCGTGCTGCCACGCAACCCCGTCCCCTCGTGACTGCCTCGAGGGACGGAGTACCGGCGGCGGCCGACGAAATTAGGGTCACTGAGCCGCTCAGGTCCTCCACCCAGTCATCCCTGGGCGGGACAAAGTACGGCTCAGCGACCACGGCGATGTTAATCGACCACTGCGCCATGCTCTGGAGCAACAGATCCTGAGCAGAGGCACAGTGGTTGATGTTCGCCTGGAGGAGGCGTAATGGGGCCGTTATTGGCACTCCATGTCAGCCTCCTCCCGAGCCCTCTGTGAGGGCCCCGCCGCAGTGGTGACGGCGGCGACGACGACGGTCGAGGCGGCAGCGGCAACGGCAGTGGCGGCGGCTGCGGCAGTGACGGCGGTGGCGGAGGGCTTGCCCCTGCCCCTGGCTCTGGCGGGTGGAGCGCAGGCCTTGCTCCCCATCCGGTGATCGGCTGGCTTGCCAGCTGCCGCACATACGGTGCAGTGCGGCGCGGCATTACAAGACCCGGCCTTGTGACCGGGCTGACCACAGCGGAAGCAGTGGTGGCTGCGGTCCACCTCCGAGGTGCATTTAGCTCCCACGTGGTTGCCCACCTGGCAGCGGAAGCACCTCAGAGGTCTGGGTTCCAGCAGTTTCACCTGCGCGGAAACCCAGCCCACCAGTAGCCTACGGCCCTCGGCTATTTTTTTTTTGGCCGCCGACACGGGGCAGCTCACCGTAACGGCTCGCATCCCCTTGAAGTCAGGACCGATGGTGCCTGTCCTCACCTGCTCTGCAGAGCACCCTCCAGTCCTAACGACGGCGGCCACCACCTCTCCCTCCGTCACCGAGTCGTCCAGGCCCAGGATGCGCATGTCAGCGCACTTGGTGGGCCTGGACACTCGGGCCTCGTCCGCATTTAAGGACGCCCTAAGCCTTTCGGCCAGAGCGTCAGCGGCCGGGCCGCTGGCCGCACCGGGGATCTCGAGCATCCGGGCCCCAGTCGCCGTGAGCCTCACCCGGATGCCTTCGGTGGCGCCGATCTCCTCGAGGCTCACCGCCTTCCCCACCTTGGCTAGCACGTCGCGGTAGGACACGCCCTTCTTTTCCGCTTCCGGCTGTAGCGTAATCACTACAGCTGCGGATTTCGGGGCGCGGAGCCTAGCCGCAACGCTTCGCGCTTTTTGCCGCTGCCGCCTCTCCTTCCTTTTGGCCGCCCTTGCCACCTTACCGGCCTTCCTTTTCTCCCCGGCTACGTGCCATTCGGCGCCAGCCGGAGGAGATATAGGAGGTGGGGGTGGCCGTCCTGCACCCAGGGCCGGCACCCTCGCCGTCTGTGTAGCCGCCCCGCCCTCTCTGAGCATGGGCGGCCCCGCGGGTTTCGGCACGGAGAGGGCCTTCCTCTGCCCCGATGAGCCAGGTTTGGCCACGCCAGCTGCGACGGCGGCAAAAGAGACCGCCTTCTGCCGTCCCGCGGCCGGCTGGCTCGCCGCTAGTGGGGGGCGCAAGACAATGGCCTCCAGGGCGGAAAACCGACTCTGGAAGGCAGCCAGCTCCTGCCGCACCAGGGTCAGAACCCGGTCTTCCGCAGGCACGGGCCGTCCCTGCCCATGCTGCTGCGCCCCCTTCTGCGGCACCTCCTTGGGGCCGGCTGCTCGCAGCCCGGCCAGGTCTGCTCGGAGCTCCTCATTCTCCTTCCGGAGAAGCTCCAAGGCGGCTGTCAAGCGGGCGACCTCCGCCCGCATTTCGGACATTACGTCCGACGGAGGCCCAGGTTGAATGGCCTCCGCTGCCGATATAATGGAGGCCGTGGCTGCGGATATGGCCTTGTCTTTAGAGGACTTAATCCTCTTCACGGCCACATCCTTTATCGCGGCTGCCACGACCTCCGCAAACCTGGCCGCTCGCTCCGAGTTGGAGCCGCCAGCGGCGACCGGCTCACCACCTGAGGACTCTGACATGGCCGCCCTGCGGCCGGTCACGCCTGGGTGGTTCTCCTCCATGGCGGCTCGCTGGGCCGGCTCGGCAGGGCTGGCTCGGCTTAACTTCTTGGCCTCCTCCTGGGTGGCGAGCCCTCTGCCCAAACCTTTTTCCCGGGCCCCACCCCGCCGGCTGGAGTGGATTTTTTTGCGGCCCGAGGTCCACTCTTCGGAGGACGACCCCTGGCCCTCCCCCGATTTGGGGCGCTTCAGGAAGAACTTTCGGTTCCTCCCAGCAGCCCCCTCCACTTCGCGCTCCGAGCTCTGGCTTGAGCCCTTTGCGCCAGATGCGGCGTCGGACTCCGACCCCGTATCACTCCCCTCCTCTACGTCCTTTTTATTTTTATTTAATTTATTTTTTTCCATAGTAAATCCCACGAATAAATATAGGTAAATATGTCCACCGGGTAGAGCCTAGATGCCCGGTAAGCCTACATACTGCAGAGTGCGGCAGGTGCTCTGCAGGGGAAGCGCTAACGACTGGACTCCCTCCAGCCATTCATCCTCTCACCGCGCTTCGAAGCTTAGGATTGGGTGGTTTTTTATCTTAGAGGTAGCCTTCCTCTGGGCCAGGCAATTAAGCCAAGCCCCCGGCGGCGGCATTAGACATGCCTCCGTTCGCTGTCCGGCCAACCCGACTCAGCGAACCCGCCGAAAGTTCACTCCTCGAGGACTACTCCTCAAGGAGAGAAACAAACACGCGCCGCTTTGGTGCGCCTGCACCGCAGCGGCGGCCCTTCTCCGTCTACGCCCACTCAACTTCCTCTGAAAGCAGAGGAGGAGTGGACGTGTTGACCCTCTGTAGCCCGGTTCCCTTCACCGACCATCAAGCATGATCGGTGATTGGAACCATGACCTTTCCTCGTTTGTTAAAGATTAGCCGCCAGCCCCCATGGCCCACCAAAACCTGGTGGGCAATGGGAGCCGACGTTGCCCAGGGTGCGCCACGAGGAGGCTCTTGTCTCGTAGACACTGCTGCTAGCATTGTGAAACCGTGATTGCATCCTAACTAACGTCACGTCACGTTGACACAGCCCAACGCTGCGTCAACGTGACGCGACGTTATTTTAGTCCCGTATACGTTCCATGATCGCATACGCAAGATATATCAGTGGATAACTTAGTAAGGTTAAAGAAATAACGAAGATGCCAACGATGCGTATGACCACTTTTTTGAAAATTTTAGTTTATTATATGACCTCTGCTTCCCCTAAAAGCTAGTAACTAAAGGGATTTTTTTTAAACAAAATAAGACAAGAATTTAGATGAAATTGATTCAAATTTTTATTGTATCAGAAACTGTAAGGTTTGGCAATTATGAATTAAAAATGATATTGGACTAATGTCCGCCACGACCACGCTCACATAATGTCGATTTTTTCATCAAAATTTTCATCACTTTTTGGAAGAATGGGGAGTCTATTTCGTTAATCACGTCAAGGATTTTGAGTTTTAAGGCTGCAATCGATTCAAGTGGCTCCGTATAGACTCTTTCTATAAAAAATAATCCGTTGGCGTTAAATCACACGATCGGGCCGGCCACTTAAAAGCTGGATTTTGTGAAATTACGCGATCGAGAAATTTGGTTTGCAATAAATTCGTTGTTTTGTTGGTTGGGTGACTTGTGGCACCATCCTGTTGGAACCATATGTAAGTGATATCCATATCATCAATAAAAGGCTAGAATTGAGTTGTTACCCTCTCTTGAAATAAATAGACCCGCCATTTTGCCAAAAAGCGATTGAATTTTTTTATGAAAGTTTCGACTTCTGTGAACGTGGTGGAGATGGACATTTGTCCGATATCATTTTTCATTCATAATTTCCAAACCTTAATCTTTCTAATACAATAAAAATTGGAAACATTTTCATCTAAATTCTTTGTTTTATTTTAAAAAACAAAGTTTTTGTGGAAAAAGTTTTTATAAAAACAAATAAAAATATTAAATGTGTTTTACGTGGTATACGTGTATGCTGTAGAAAACAACGGCATTTATTATGGAAATATAAGCATGATCCATCGAATTAAAATAAGAATGACTTTAAAAGTTGTACACAAATATTTCGGAAAATAATTAAATTGTCCCAAAAGCACAAAATAATTACTACATTAGCACGTATAGGAACAAATCAAAGGCATCTTGGCAGATTATTAATAATAAAACTCGTTCTGCTGAACCTATATCTCAGATCAGTGTGTACGACAAGATAGTTAATGACCCGAGAGAAATTGCTTATACTTTCAACAATAACTTCGTTGACCAAATAAAAATAACACGAAATCTTACCTGAAACTACTAAGTTAGTTCGCAATCCTCACTCAATGCTTATGCCTCCAGTATTGCCCCAAGATTTGATGAGAGCATTAATACATTCTTCAAAACATAAAAAAGTGTCGGGTATGATGGTATAGCTACTAAAGTTGTAAAATATGTTTCTGAATTCCGTAAAAACAGATAGACGCTTAAAAAAAAAGAGAACAGTAACGAAGATTTAGCCAACTACAGGCCAATAGCCTTTAATTAATCATTAATCCTTTCCTTTCCTTAATTACACATCATCCTCCTCTACTGATCTACTTAGATATACTTCCTGAAAGAACTTTGAACTGCAGTATGTTACCTACCCGTAACTATCATAAGGCTGATTATCAAGGTATAACACAACATCATGACTCTATAAACTGGACTACAGCGTTAAAAAACTATGGGACCATAGATGAAATGGTTGAAGTATTTTACGAAAAGGTAATGGGAAATAATATCCACAACGTTCCTTTTTCATATAGAGTAAATAACAATAAACCACCACCGTGCTTTACGAAAGATCTGACTAAACTACTGAAGCAAACATAAAACCTTAGAATAAGAGTAAAAAAAAATAAAAAGGATTAGATCAGCTTAGGATTGATGAAAGAAAGTTGCGGGTTATTAAACAAATCATATTAAAAAAAATAGAAGCTAGAATAAAAACCATATTTTAAATATTTTTATAAAAGTACAATACCGGAAAAATTAACTTAAACAATGAAGTAGCTGACAACAGTACTGATATCTGTCAACTATACGCAAAAACCTTTCATCATTATATAATCAGAACCACCCCACCACACAGCTAAATAGTACATCAAACAGTTTATTGAGTTGTGGAAGCCTGAATGTATTAAGTCACATATCACTTACGATAAAAAATAAGACGAAAGATATGGTCGCTAGCAAACTGAGATGAGTCTGGACATACAAAAAGGACCACGTCCTGATGTCCTTCCCCAAATTCTCCCCGCTAAGTGCGCGAAATCATTCTCTACGCCTTTATCCTTTATTTTTAAACACTCACTCGAAACAGGTTGTTTCCCATCCGCGTGGAAGAAAGCTAACAAAGTTCCTATTTTTAAAAATGGTCCCAAAAACGATATAAAAAATTATAGACCTATGTCGAAAATCTCTATTATCCCATAAGTTTTCGAGTATTATTGTATCCATAACTGTGTAGTCACTTAAAAAGCCACATAGTAGGCAATCAACATGGTTTCTATCAGTGCAGATCAACTCGCTCCAATCTTGAAATGTTTTCACAAAATGTGATAGAGTTTGTGGACCAACGGATTCAGGTTGGCGCAGTATACACCAACTTTTAATACAGATACATGAATCTACCGTGTCCTCCGTCCACTATTAAAATAGTTTTAGTCATTCCTCAGTGATTGTTTGTCGTCCGTTGTTTTGAATGGGGTCCGATCTGAGCATTTTCATGTGACATTCATGTGACAACCTAGCTTTTCAATATTTCCGATAATACCATTATCCACTAATTCCATCACGCATAATCTTATTTATTTTCAGATGACCATGCCTATAAAATCTATAGAGAATCCTTATTTACTACAAGCTGACTTGGGTAGATTAGTTGAGTGGTGCAAAGAAAATAGGATGAGTTTAAATTTACAAGACTGTTTTTATATAAAGTTTTGTCGCAACAAAAATGTTTTAATACAAATTACTCTATTTCGGACAAGACACTCAACGAAGTTGATACCATCCGGAATCTAGGAATTTTAATGGATAGCAAATTGACCTACAATGGTCATATTGATATGATAATATAAACGCAAACAAAAAGCTAGGTTTTATATAAAGGACCTTAATTAAAGCCATTCAACAACTCTAAGACCAAACATTATTCTATACGAGACGTTGGTTCGCAGTGATCTGGAATACTGTTCCCAGATATGGTCACCCCGTTAAAACTTTCATAAGCAACGTATTCAGCGAGTCTAAAGGAGGTTCTTGTATCACCTTACCTTACAAAACAAAACCGCGAAACAATTAACATCCTAAAAAGACCGTGATCATCATTTTAAACTCCAAAGCCTCACCAATCGCAGAAAAGTACTAGATCTTTGTTTCCTTTACAAATGAGTGATATCTTAACTAAACAATGATCTACTACCTAAAATATGTATTAATGGTTCTAGCAGGTTACCACGGTCATATACCTACAATCTGCTCAGACAACCTTTGCACAAAACCAACTTAGGTGACAATTCTTGGGGTTACAAGCGCTACCAAATCGTATAATGATTGATATATGCCGCAAAGCTGAAATTGTAAGCACAAATTCATAGAGCAACACGGACCGGAGGGGAGTAGCCATACGCAGGCGTTCCCCTCTGCCAAAGTACAAGTCCACGCGGTCCTATGCGTACAATAAAACTAGTTGCAGCCGCTCCATTCACTAGACTAAATCTAGTTGCGCGGCTGAATCGACGTCCCACAAAAATGCCGAATTGTTCAGTTTTTTGCTGCAAAAAGAGGTCTGCCACGTCAAATTTATAATAAGATGGCGTTACCTTTCATATGTAAGGAATTTTTAATCAAATTATTACATTTTACTCCTTTTTAAACTTATAATTTACAATAATAACGGTCGTGTTGTTTCGGATTCGTCTACCAACACAGGCCGCTCGCCTTCATACAATATGCGGATCGGTCGAGCGACTGATCCGAGTGTTTTCGCTGTCACCGAGCGATAGTGTTGTTACCGGTTAGATATCGGTAAAAATGGCAAATGCAAAGGACTCTTTAAAGCTATATCTCTCATGCATATAAGCATTTTTGAGATTATGCCTTCTGATTTAATTATTATAATTATGTATATTGTGAGCTTTATTTTGATATTGTTTAATATTAAAATTGCGTCAAATTAAATTTAATACAATACTTACGAGTATTAATACATTATATTAAAACTACTAAGTGTGAAGCTCGACCATATTGTTTTTATTTATTTATTTATTGCAGTTTTCTTATAGATTCGAGTTTAAAGGATATATGGAAGAACTTTTGTAATAACAGACTTACCTGGATACCTACAAGAAACAGTGTCATTTGCTCAGCTCATTTCAAGACCTCCGACTTTCAAGTGTTGGCGAACAATAGAAGGAGATTGGTCGAAGGCACCAAGCCAACTCTAATACCACACTGTACTTGTTCCGTAAGCTTTTTTTTATATCATAGAGAAGGCAAAAAACCTAGTCCACCCGATGTAATGCCTCGTGTCGCCAGTAAAATGTTGGTTATGTAGTATGGTTAGTCATAGTTGGTAAATGAAGCTTACCACTACATAACTTTTCCACTACAAAAAATATTTTTATATATTTTTTATATTCATATTTTTTAGTTAAAAGCACAAGTGCTAAGTTAAAAGCTCAGCTTATAACTAAAGCATTTGAACTAATACATGAAACTGGAGTGGAAATAAAAGCATTAACATGTGACGGCGCAACAGCAAATTTAGCGATGGCAACGAACTGGGTTGCTGCTTAGTTGCAAATAAAATGCAAACTACCATATTAGATCCTACAACGGGGCAACAAGTTTAAATTTTTTTAGACCCGAGTCACATTAATTCGAAACACTTTTTGTGACTACAAATGTTTTTACGATGACAATGGAAATAAAATTCAATGGTCATTTGTGGAGGCATTACAGAAAATCCAAGAGGAAGAACTATTTTTTATGGCAAATAAGTTGAGAGCAAATCACATTTATTACAAAACAAAAATAATGAATGTTCGCCTCGCAGCACAATTGTTCAGCGCAAGTGTTGCTGACGCACTTGTGTTTTGTGAAAAAGAATTAAATTTACTGGAGTTTTATGGATTGACTGCAACTTCAAAGTTTATTTCACTGATAAACGACGGTCACGTCAAAATGGTTATAAGAGAGCAATAAACTCTGAAAACTATGAGAAAGCTTTTAGAAAAATGGACGGAGCTCAAAAGATTTTATTGAGCTTATCAACATAATTATGTAAAAAAACGCAATGGAGAGTCTACTAAAATTAAATTATTAGATTCTCCACGATACACAGGTTTTTTGGGAATTTTGATCTGCATTGAGAGTACAAAGTCTATCTTTCAAGATTTAATACAAAACCAACAAAATGGTCTGAAATATATGCCCCTCCACAGGATCAGTCAAGATCACATCGAGCGGTTTTTTTCGATTGTAAGAAGTCATGGTTGTTATTCCGATAATCCCTCAAGCTCCCAGATTGAAACAATTTATAAAAAAAATCTTATTAACACAGAACTAACATAAACTGGAAGCGGAACGAACTGCATTCCATTGGAAAAAAATTACTATACTGAATTGCACATCTGCATTAGAAAAAAATAATGCTTCAACCGTACGACAATACAATACGAATGACGCTACTGACGAAGTCAACTTTACCAATTTTACTGACGATTTGATTGATGAGATTGAAGCTCCAACTTTTTTATCTCCTTTTGCCGAGAAAGAAGTGGAATACATAGCTGGATTTGTTATTTTCTCGACATCAAAAAAAAATTAAGTGCAATACGTGCATCAAAGGTTTGCTCGGGCCGATTGATGAAAAAAGCTTAATGCATCAAAAAAGCAGAAGAAAGTTGCTGTATGCTTCAAAAGAGGTCATTTTTTTATGCCAGATTTGTGAGAAAGAAATAAGACATCGTATAAGTGACGACAATAAACCTACACGATCTTGTACCACACACCAAAACGTGCCAAAAGCTTTAAAAAAGTTTATTGGCAAAGACTTGTTTCCCTCTATCAGTTACCATTCTAATGAAAATGATTTTACAAATCATAATTTGGAACTGGCCAGATTAATAATGGAAAAATATACTGATACAAGAATTTCTTTCTTAATGGAAAAGGAAAACCCACAAAAATATATTCGACATATTTATTTAAAAAAAAAAAAACCATTTTAAAAACCAGTGATAGATAAAACTATCACTGGTTTTCAAAATGATATAAACATTTAAGTTAACTGTCCTATGATAATTGTTGGATGAATAAATAAAATCCTATCTTTATTATAATATCCACATTTGTATCACTTTTTAAACCTGATTTCCCTAACAGAGTTCTCGAATTTATCGATAATGCATATCGACAGTTGTTACAGCCACGGCTGTTCGCAACTTGTCAATGTAGTTGTGTCACTTCATTACACTGTTATGACACCGAATGCAGCTATGTGTGTGTGAAATTGTTAGTGTATTGTTATAATTGTTAAGTGTGGGTTTCGTAGTGACAGCCGATTGTTTTTGTGTGGGAGTCTGAGAAAGTGTGCGTGGCGCAGATTTCCCCCCCCAAAAAATGACAGACATTTCTGTATCGGGAACACACGCTATGGCTACTCCCCTCCGGTCCGCCGGTGGTCCGTGTTGCTCTATGGCACAAATTATAAGCACTTTCGGTTAGAGGACATTTTGACGTATCACTTTTAATTTAATTTAATGTATAATTCAATTTTGTAAACTATTATTTATCCTACAATGTAATTAATGTATATTAAATCATTCATTCAGATTCAGTCACAATATTGAAAATCAAGTTAATTGCTTGGTTTTATTGCATTGTATAAATGCAATTTAAATCTTTTTTATAAAAGCATGAACATTCTTTAGAATAGCATGTATATTGTTTTTTTTTTGTATTCTTATTTTAATTAAGTATTCAGAGCATGTGTACTCGATATTTGGTTACCTGTAATTGAGTGTGCATTACAGGATAACGTATTTATTATATAAGTTTTATCATTGCAATAGATGATTGTAATGTATCTCGTTGGTAATTCTTAAATAAATAATAAATAAAATAAAATTCCTGTTTTCTCCAAAGTCATAGAAAATATAATTTATGAATCGGTTAATAAATTTATAAATCAATATCATTGTTATGTGATGAACAGAAGGGTTTTAGGAAAAACAAAGGTATTCATTATGGTGAAATAGGAATGACTAAATATTATCATGAAAAACGTAGACAATAAAATACATACATGTTTATGGAATCAGAGGTAGGATCCTTTTTTTAGAGTGGGAGGGCGTGTCAGACTCTTACTGACTAAAACCCATCCGTGTTCCTTCAATTACCTAGAGGTAGCATCCTGAACCTCATAAAATCCTACCTTAGTGACTGGACACAATACACGGAAATAACAAAATTTGTGTCAAGACTAAATGTGAAAAGAAATATTTATCTGAATATAGAGTTATCAGATATGGTGTACCACAGGGCGATGAACTAGGCCCACCACTATTATTGCTATATATACACAAGTTGCCACGTATCATTCAGTATCCAATAGTCTTATTTGCTGATGATAGCACAGTATTAATAAAATGAACTGAAGCAAACAAATATGAATAATGATACACATTTATTACTTTAAGAGATAATAAATTGATCATAAACGAATATAATGCAATTGTATCAACGCTCACCTGAAAAACAAATGACTATAAAATAAACGACGGATAAAAAATGAACAAAGTAACAATGGCATTTTTTTTAGGAATATTCATAGACAGTCTGTTAACATACTAAGTACTTCTGCATATTGTAACAGAATAAAAAAGGAGTCACCACATAAACACGTATAATTTTTATATACGTAAATAAAAAATACAACGAAAATACACCAATATAAAAGGTAAAAAAAACGAAATTTGAAAGAATCATATTGGAAAATTGCAGGAAGGCTTGTCGAAATGGATTCATAAATAAAAAAGGATTACACGTGAAAAATTAAGACGCACTAGATCGATAATACCTAAGTTTAGTCTTCTATTCACAATACGTTCCTAAGAGTCTGACTGCAACCAGTATTCTAGAACGCGCACAAGGTGTCTAGGAGAAGGCGCTAGGTTAGACCGTGGTTATAGTGTACATCATCATCATCTTCCTGCCCTTATCCCATTTTACTTGGGGTCGGCGCAACACGTTTTCTTCTTCCATTCTCCCCTGTTAGATGTCAAGGCATCATCTACTCCCTTTTCACTCATATCATTTCTCACACAATCCATCCATCTTTTCTTTGGCCGTCCTCTTCCTCTCCATCCATCAACATTCATACCCATCACTCTCTTAGTCACATGAGTGTCATCCCTCCTCATCACATGTCCACACCAAGACAGTCGATTCCCTTTCACTTTTTCTGTCACAGGCGCTACTTTCAAACTTCCTCTTATATACTCATTCCTTACTTTATCCATTCTTGTCACTCCACACATCCATCTCAACATCCTCATCTCCGCTACATGTAATCGTTTTTCATCCATCTTCTTCACAGCCCAGCATTCCGATCCATACAATACGACAGGTCTAATCACAGATTTGTATATTTTATATTTTTTGGTTATAGTGTACACTTAAATTAAAAATTAAATCTACTTAGAGTTTAAAGTTGTTAATAAGGTAAATAGCTGGAAAAATCCTCCGATCGATGCGACTTCTGAAACAAGAACAAAGCTTGTCGTAATTTAGTCTCGTCATAATTCGTGTGGTTACTTATCGCGACTCACAGGCATTACCCCGGAGGATGGGTCCAAAATTCAAGTCAATACCTAAGACAAATAATGGGAACCGTGAGTACAAGCGAAATTTTTAATAATAGAGAAGAAAAATGAAAGATTAAAGACATGAGAAAATTTATATACCGTTTTGTCGGAGATAAAATTCTTATAACGTTCCTATGGCATAGGAATATAATATTATATGGAGACAAAGAGATAATGGTTTCAATAATATGAACGAATAAGAAAGAATACATACGCAGTTTAAAATGGAATATTTTATAAACACACTGGGTAAATTATTGATTAAGTTTAAATAGACTTATAATGGGCTTAATCAATAAAAAATAACTGACCATTTGTTCTATGGAGTTTTCTGCAATAAAGTCCCTTGTAAGAAAAATTCTGGTTGCTATTCGGAGAAGTTTTAAATTCTAAAAAATTAAGAACAGCAATAATTGCCGGTCAAGAAATGCTTAAAACAGCTTTAATATGTTTCAAACGGAAGAGGTATATTACGACAATTTTAATACAGGAATATAATGCTGCAATAAATTATGTGATATTCAAAAAGTGAGTACAACTACAACATTGGTAGCTTACCATGGTTTACTCGCATCAATTCTGCGATTTGGGTAATCAGTCTATAATGTTCCCACTGCTGGAACACAGGCCTCCTCTCAGTGAGAGGGAGTGGGGCCCACTCCCTCTCACTGAGATTATGGCCCACTCAGTGGGCCATAATCCACCGCGCGGGACCAGTGCGGGATTTTAGCATGATAGAACAAGTATTTAAGGCCCATAAATGTTGTATGAGGGAAATGTGTGATCGAAAATGACAGACAGATGTGGACCTATGTTTAAGTTCGTAAAAGCGTTAACATTTCCAGCATTATATAATTATTTAGAAATGGCAATTCTTATGAAAAAAAAATACTTTCTAATAATGTCAGAAACTAGAAAAGGGGTCTGTCAGAAGTCAATATAAGAACCTATTACAAAATGGTAGCTACAATACAGCTTTACCTAAGAAAAGTGTTTTCGGCATGAGTCTAACCATATAACAAAATACCAGATACCTATTATCAAAAATGTTCCAATCCAGACGGGAAACTTCGCTCTATTGCTTGTTATGTGCTATTAAATTAATGATTTTTTAAATGACACTACACTTTAGATTTAATATTGACATTGTGTGTTTCCTTATTATTATAATGATAAGTTAATATATTTTTTTGACTATTTTAATTTATCTCACGTGTCTTTTTTTATTAAAAAAATATTTTCAATTTTTACCTGTTTAATTTAAGGTAGACTTAACAGGGAACACAAAGTACTGTAAACACCTTTATTTTATGTATCTAAATTTTAAGCAATTAAACGTTTATGTTTATGATGTGTATGCTACACACTTAAAATCTGACTCCTTCAAATAATAGGTACGTACTTACAATGTGGGCCGGATGTGGGTGGTGGCCACGAGCAGATTATTAACTATTTGTAAATACGACAAACTTTGGCTTGGAATTTCCGTCCTTGCAAAATTATAGGGTATTTTGGCAATAGGCCCGCAACTGTCGCGTGAAGTTTCTCGTTTTACCATAAAACATATTAATTATCTTAAGGCACTCAACAATAGTGTAGGTTTCTATCGGTGAAAGAATTTTCGGAACCATATCAGTAGGTTCCGAAGATAACCCCCTACATATAAGCTCACAAATTTTATCTCCTTATAATATTATTATAAATAATAATAGATATACGAGCAATAAATTAATTCGCAGAACATCAGTAAATAACTAAACTGATCGTTATTATGGATTTAGTCGCGGTCATTATATCAGATTATGATTTGATGCACGAGTTGTGTGTAAACGAGCGCTCTTTGATGTATGTTGGCGAGTTGCCAATATTTGTGGAGGCTATCGGTCGGGAAGGGACTATGTTGGTGATATAATGTCTAATAATATAAACTAATTGACATTAAAGTAGCCAGTGTCCCTTATCATCTGCGACAGCAGGATTTATGCAAAATCAAACATTGTTTAATACATTTTTAAATGTCTGGTTATGTTTATTCTACAATACCAACATCTAAAAATATTACAACAGTAGGCCAATTCTCGTACTTAAAAAACGTTCAAATTCAAGTCGCAATCTCATCTCAGCGACAATCAATGTCAAAAACCTGTCAAAAATGTATGTAAATTGATTGTAATTTTGACAGATTGAGACTGAGATTAGAATGCGAACTTTCTTAGAAATACGGGAATTGCCCCTCAGGTGTGCACGACATTGCTATTTTCCATAATAATAGTTCGGGCAAAAGTTTTTAAGTATTTTATAGGTATACAATTGTAGTAAAATCTCTTTGGCTGTACTGTTGATATCTGGCTGGTTTTAATACCGTTAAATAGAAGACATTTAAAAAAAGAAAAATCAAAAGTAAAATCGATTTCCAGTTATTTTTCAATTGTTTTTCTGTGCGCCAAATTGAGTGAATCTAACGCAGAAATTCGATACATTTTGAAGTTTTATTACAAAAAAAGGAAAATACGAGAAATCCGCGAAAAAAATATGTGACCTTTATGGTACCAACGCAATGCCAGTAAGGGTAACACAAAGTTGGTTCAAGCGTTTTCTGTCCGGGAATTTTGATGTCAAAGATGCAGCTCGCTCTGATCGTACTGTTACAGATAAAGTCGATGCCAAATATGTAAAAGTGAAGCAAGATCGGCTTATTTGTAGTTACGACATAGCTGAATAGTTAGGGGTTATCCACAAAACAGTTTTGAGCTATTTGAAAAAGTCTGAGTACATATACAAAAAAGCTCGATATTAGGGTGCACGAGCTCTTATTCTTGAATTTGTATATAAAATACGAAAGAACTTTTTCCCCGACCTAATATATTGTAAATATTGCCTTAAACAATGGATAGGTAAAAAATTCAAGATCTAAGCCTTCATAAATTCAAATCATTTATTAAAAGTAAGTTATTGCCAGAAAGCCTTATATTATACTGTTAAAGATTATATTGAGGGCAAAAAGGCTTGGGATTGAATTGTAAGTCTAATATTATTATTTAAATTATTGTGATTATGAGCACTATGTGGGTCATAGTTTCAGTTTAATCATGGTCTGGCAGTTTAAGTAGCTTAAAAGGCCCACCCAAATGACCTTTCTTTTGTATTGTTCGTCGAACCGTTGAGCTCCTTAAGGTCTGAGTTGAGCGGCACGGTTACTTACAAGTGCGTGCACGGACTGGACACGTCTGCTTAATCTGTGTGGTTCTTTCCTCAGAAGACCATTTCAGGCATCAGTCTACATGGTTCTCAAAGATTATGGCCGAACTTTTTTATACACATTGAGATTGATGTATTTTATATATACAATGACATGGGTATTTACTTTGTGAAGTATTATATTATTTTAATTATTGTGAATGTGAGGACTATGTGGGTCATGGGGGTTTTTTTTTCTCAGTTACTTTTAATCATGATCTGGTCTGGCAGTTTGAGTAATTTATGCGGCCTACCCAAATGTCCTTTCTTTGGTATTGTTCGTCGAATCGTTGAGCTCCTGAAGTTCTGAGTTGAGCTGCACGGTTACTGACAAATGCGTGCACTGACTGGACAGATCCTCTTAATCTGCGTGGTTCTTTCCTCAAAAAACCGTTTCAGACACCAATCTACATGATCTGACCAAGATTATGTCTGGACTTTAAAAGAGACTGTGACCCTTGAGTTTGTTTCGGCCTTTCTTCTCAGAGTAGTCAGATAGTGAATGTGAATGTGAGGACTATGTGGGTCATGGGGTTTTTTTTTTCTCAGTTACTTTTAATCATGATCTGGTCTGGCAGTTTGAGTAATTTATGCGGCCTACCCAAATGTCCTTTCTTTGGTATTGTTCGTCAAATCGTTGAGCTCCTTAATTAAGGTCGGAGTTGAGCTGCAGGATTACTGACACATGCGTGCACTGACTGGACAGGTCCACTCAATCTGTGTGGTTTTTCCTCAAAAGACCATTTCAGACACCAATCTACATGATCTGACCAAGATTATGTCTGGACTTTAAAAGAGACTGTGACCTTTGAGTTTGTTTCGGCCTTTCTTCTCAGAGTAGTCAGATAGTGAATGTGAATGTGAGGACTATGTGGGTCATGGGGGTTTTTTTTTCTCAGTTACTTTTAATCATGATCTGGTCTGGCAGTTTGAGTAATTTATGCGGCCTACCCAAATGTCCTTTCTTTGGTATTGTTCGTCAAATCGTTGAGCTCCTTAATTAAGGTCGGAGTTGAGCTGCAGGATTACTGACACATGCGTGCACTGACTGGACAGGTCCACTCAATCTGTGTGGTTTTTCCTCAAAAGACCATTTCAGACACGGTCTTCACATGATCTGACCAAGATTATGTCTGGACTTTAAAAGGAGTTTGTTTCGGACATTCTTCTCAGAGTAGTCCGATAGGAAACGCCGACCTCATGTAGCTTTTAAAATCTGATTGACGTCTAAAAGTGTTTGTACAAACCTACTTACAGAAAAAAAAAACATATATCATTTAAATTATTTATTTATAATTTTTAAAACATTTCAGTCAACGATATATTTAAAAAATAACAGAATTTGTAAGAAATTATTTGCCACAAGAAAAATAGGAACTTGTCAGGAGGTGGTTGAACGGACCACAAAATATTTAATCCGCTTAGCTGGATTGGCCTGAAAACTTGTAAAGTCGCATTTTCGGTACGTGTTCTGAAGGAGCAAACATTATATTGCACTGTAAATGAAAACGGTTACCCCCCGGCAAGCGCGCGAAACTGAGGGATTTTTAGAGCAAAAATCTTTGCTTAGAAAACATTTTCTTTTAGAACACATAAAAACGTGGAATTAGAATAAAATTTTCCATTTATTCCAAAATGCCATTCCTATAGACAAGAGTCGGTAAGCGTAATATAAAGGAAAATACATCTCGAAGACACATTCAATTATCGGATCTAGCGCAGTCGTGTTTATTTTGGCGTGAAATTAACTTTTATCAGATTTATTGCGATAATTCACTTTAGGGAGAAACGATACAATAAATTCATGAAAGAATTTCTTTAGTGACAGTCTCTTATAGGGTTTTAAGATATACGAGGTCGTACTTTACAAAGACCTTTGAATTGTAAAGTTTGAACATTATTGCATAGTTATTGATTACGTAGTTTTTAAGCCTCAAGTTTGCGACCAGTAAATTGCGATGGAGTATGTTTGTTTTTAGAGGAAATTCTAGTTAAGATGAAAGCGTCACTGTAGCCCGCGACATACAAATTTTCTAACGTTTTTTGCAATTTTCAGGTACATATCAGGTTGTTGTCATATGTATTTAGTGAATAATAATGATAATCATCAATAAAACTCTCTAAGTTAAAATTGCCCTATTAAATGGCTGTTTCATGAAATCGTGACATTTGAGGCCAATTCTAAAATACATATAATTATGTATATTTGTTACATATTTAATGATAAATATTTCGAATAGACACAATACTAATAAAACATATTTGTTTCAGCGTTGCCAGTGTATGCGATATTGAGTATAATCCTGAGTTCTGTAGTCGTCGTGTTGGCAGTTCTCTCCGTGTTCATATACAGGTATTTATCTAAAGCTTCTTTCCGTTTTATACCGAAAAATTGCCATTTTTACAATGTGTTTTTTTCCGTTTTTTCCGGTCGAGTAAAAAAGAAGGACAATATGTATAGAAAGTCGCGTACGAAGAACTATTTTATTTTGCATTTTATAAGTCTGATGTCAAACTGTGTAATGGTACTTTTATTTAAAAAAAAAAAAATACTTTACAAGATTGAGATCTCGATGTCAAAGGAATTCCGCCTTTTTAGCTTAAGATAACAATCGGTCTCGTTACTCCTTTTTTACTTTGGCCCTCATTAAATTGATTCCGCGATCCTTTTTCCTTCAAGCAGTTTTTTTTTACTGTGATATTTTTATTTATTTTCCTTAAGTCTATTAAAGTTACGAGTTGATAAATACAGAATTGATTTAAGAATAGCAACAACATTCTGACTCTGAATACCACACGGTTGAATTGAGTTTTCTGTTGAACTTGAATGAAACTTCTGACAATGAGATTCTTGCGTACAACACCACAAACCCAGCAAGCCACAGAGGAAGTTAATATCCGAGCTTCCTAATTACTGAAACTGATGTTTCAAGATAATCTGTAACATTCCCTAAAAGTTCTTTAATTCAGACTTCGTATAAACTAAGTTATTGTAAAAAGTCTAATGTCAAAATATGACAAGTGATATGAATATGCGCTTTTATAATTTCAAACGTGACGATATTGTCGTGGACGTCCACGTTCACGTGCACGTTATAACGTTATCGAGGATAAAAATTTGCGTTTTCATATATTTCCATACATTTTACTTCCCTGTGTTATCGTGATGCCGCATGCCGTGACATGGACGTGAACGTCATCGATATTATCGTCACATTAGAAATAATAAAATTCACAACTACTGCTAATTAGTTGATTTAGTAGCAGATTTGCTGATAAGAGGCTTATAAACGTTGTGTTTTAACATTTTTATTGGTGGTACTAGGCATTACAAGTTGGAAGCAGAGATAGCTATGATGACATGGCGAGTCAGTTGGAGTGACGTGCTGCAGCCGGGCGGAAGATTGCGTGGGAGTTTACACTCCCTGGCGCGAAGATACAGCACTGGGGTGAGTGTGGACTATAAAACATTAGCTTCTTTAACGTTATAAAAGTCACGGATTCTGTTTCATGGCGGCCATTTAGATCGAATTTCACCAATGAAACTGAATGCGATAAGCACATCTAACAGCGTTCATGACCAGTCAGTGTCATTATTGCTGTGGAATATAGGCACTGATAGCTCTTGAACGCAGCTTATGTAGATGTGCTTATCGGGTTCATTGGTGAAATTGGCACGTAAAGCTGATTGTTTTGGAACTTGCTCGCTTTTCAAGTTAACCTTTGTTGTGAGATTTACTAATGTTACATTATATACTATTTTCTTACTGGACTAAAGCATATACAGGGTTATTGGTAATATATCGGCAATCCATTAAGGGGATGTAGGGGACTTATGACCCCTATGCAAATGTCAACCATTTCCGAGTAATTTGGCATTTTATATTTTTATGGCGGTACACTATTAAAAAAAAATATTTAATTATTATCGTCATCTGCGTTTACTTTAATACATAATAATCAATCATAAAATGACAATGATCTTTAATATTTTTTTTAATCAGGGCACACAATTTTCATAATTTTGAGCAGATTATTTGACTAAAATGGTTGATCTCTGCAAAAACCATGGATATACTTTGTCGATAGAACATTCAAAACTATGTACAACTTCTCAGCTATCCAACGAGATACAATACGATATCAGGGTATCTTCAAAAATATATAAAATGTCAAATTACTCGATAGTGGTTGACATTTGCATACAGGTCATAAGGGGCCATTTGGACGTTAATGACTTCCGATACATCCCCTTAATGGATCGCCGTTGTATTTCAAATAACCCTGTGTATAAAACGGTCATAAAACATCCAAAACAAAATAGTGAAAGTGTCGCAAATAAATCCCTACACAAATCCTTTATGGCAAAATGACATTCTAAAAAGGGTCTAAATATATACGACGTATTGGAAACGAATTATTTATCCACCTCCCCTGCGATCATTCGGGTTGGAGGAAAGATACACAGATCGACAATTCTTGGGTAATCTTCTAACTACCCGTGAAATGTCTTGATATTTTCCGTCAGCTCATGAATTTGTATGCAGTAACTTTTGCCGGATTATATTGTGATTTTGTGCTGATTTTAACCAGTCTTACCAAGGGGTATTGTGTTATCCAGTAACTGGGTTGTGGAGGTCAGATAGGCAGTTACTTCATGTAAAATACTGGAATTCAGCTGCATCCGGTTAGACTGGAAGCCGACGCCAACACAGTTGGGAAAAGGCTAGGCCCATTGATTATGCTGATTTTAATGAACATTTTCCGAATGTGATATGTGAAAGAAGATCAATGAAAAGCGGTTTTATATAGAAGTGTACCATTTTATGTTGTTTATAATCGGTTGGATGTAATTATTTTCATAAGACAACACTTACTACTCTTTTTTATAAGTAGGTCCTATTCCTATGGAATTCCGAGCAAAACTAGCTTTTCATTGACATTTCCCGACGAAAGCAGTCGTCTTAATTTGGTTTCTCAAAAAATAAGTAGGCAAAATGAGTAATTTCCTCAAAGCTGGCAGCAAAAACGTACTGTACTTGATATAAAATGTAATTAATTGATCAGAACATCAAGCTAATACGGTTCTTTATTGACATTAAGATAAATATATATAACAACAATATATAACAAAGCGGCAAAATACCAATGAATAATTGGCGGAATCTTATTTGTATTGTAAGCTAAATACGGATTCTATATAAACTCCGCCAATTTGGTTGACCGTACCTTTTCCGGTTATTATAGCAACTATCGGTCTTTGTTTCCAATTCATTTCATTTATTCTTTGGAAACCATAAATTGCTTTTATAATTTCCTGCTCTCTTAGAAACGAATCAATCCTTTATTAGTTAGGGACTCAATTTATGTAGGTACGTGTTTTTTACATCGTTCTCACATAAAATAATAAATTCAACGATAATGATGTACCTAATATTTTTGTAACCATCTAATTTAAAAGAGTGTCCATGGAGTTTTTTGTCCATTCTTCTCCATAGGTAGCTACTACGTTTTGGAAGGCGCAACAAGCTTCATATTTCTGATTGACCGACTCCTTGGCAGTTCAAAAGTGCTTATAAATGGTTTAATTGAAATAAATGCAGTGAGTTTTTTTTCCCACGCACAGTTTTCCACCTGAAGGACTAAGTGCGGAAACCAAAACCCCCTAATAAATAAAGATAGATGCTTTGAGTTGAGTTTGTAGGAACAACAGTTATGATTTATACCTAAATGTTTAACGTTTCTGTGAATAAACATAGAAGCTCTTTTAAGAGTTTTTTAAAATGTAAGAATTATTTCAAAAATCTTTTGATAGATTATTGCCTCAAAAACACCGCCTCTACTATTAATAGTTACCTAAAGCACTGCTGAAAATGAAAAAAGGTTTATTTATTTATATATACTTTGTTGTACACCAGAAAATACATAACAAAACATACAATGGGCGGCCTTGTCGCTTTCTGCGATCTCTTCCAGGCAACCTTTTTACCTTTTGACAAGAAACCGTCAAATATTTTCTCGTGTCTTCTACGAGCATCTATGCATAACAAAGGTAATAGGATTAAAAACCAACGGAAATAAACTCACTCGAGTATTGATTAGTCTCTTCAAAACCATAATTTATTTTTTGACTGTATTTCACTTCTGAATAAAAAGTACAGAAAAGTTTCAAATTGATTCATGATTGACTTTCAGTTTGTGGCGAGCAAAGTTGGCAAAGTTATAAATGTCAAGTATTTAAGAGTTGGGTTCGAACTTCATCCTTGTTGAAGAATGTTAATATTCAACGAACTCTTTGTGGACATTAAACGGTCTTGTGAGTGGGATAGTTTGAAGAGCTGCAATTTTGAAAAGTTTCCATTAATCCTTAAATGTCTGGGACCAAGTTTGAATTTTTGGCTTAAAATTTGCCGCTTTTGACAGTTCAATTTTAACTCCGATGAAATCCCTATTAATAATAAATCGCTGTTGGATGGACGAACTGTACATAAATCAAGAACCGTTGATTTACCTGATTTCCGAAAACACAAACCTACTTTGTAAAAAATTGGCTGAAAGCAATTGGTGCGCGTTAAATAAACATAATTGGAACATTCATGGTTTTATTTTCTTTCAGACAACATTCTCGGACGAAGCCACATCCTTGCCTGGTGACAGACAAGTATATGCACCGTGTGGATTCTATAAAGGCTGTCGAGTTGCGATCAAGAAAGTGGACAAGCAGCGCATAGATCTCACCAGACCTCTCCTTCTTGAACTGAAGAAGATGAAAGATCTAGAACATGATCATTTAGCAAGATTTTATGGAGCCTGTGTGGACCCTCCATATTGCTGTGTCCTGACGGAGTATTGTCCTAAAGGATCCTTGCAGGATATCTTGGAGAATGAGTCTATTAAGCTGGATTGGATGTTTAAAGTCAGTCTGATGCACGATATTGTAAAGGTGAGTTGTGCTTAATCAAAACTCTTGACTTTTTTTAACGTATGTATGTAGTTAACAAAAGTATGTCACATGAATTGGTGTTTACTTACTTGAATGTCTCCAACAGTCAAGCCTAAATACGTCCAAAAACAAGAAAAAGGTTTAACGAAGTTTCAATGGCTCGGAAGTAGGTGTCCTACTCGTATATACATACGTAATCTATTACGGTCAGGTCGATATTCCATTCCTAAAGTATTGGGCATATTGAAATACGGGCTAGTAGGGTCAGGTGCCAAAATGGTAAAAAAAGTAACGCATTTATTTACTTTCAGTCTTTTTCCAATTTGATTTAAAAAGGATACGTTTTTTTTTTTTTAACTTGGTGAAACGTCCAATTCCATTTGCTTAAATTCGTGTTCTAAGTTTTTGTCTTCCATGTAAGTTTCTTGGATTCACCAAGCAATGGCAAAATTATTTCACATTACACATTGTTAATTTTAACAAAATACTAAATCGTTTGTTGACTACATCAATTTGACGTTAACTTGCCTGTTTTCTGCCAACAAAGGAAAACCCCGATGAGATAGGGCAACCGAAGCATAAGTGTTCGGTTCTTCTCCCACTTTGTTAGCCGATAACAGTATTACATCCCAAAAGGCCATGTCCCAATTTATTGGACAAGACTACCGGAAAAGATGCTGCTGTTCCACGACCAGTAATTTAAAAGCAAAGGCTTTACCCGTATTCATAACCACATACATTATAATTATTTATCAGGCATCAACGGTAGGTATACCTTATACCTAAAAAGCCCTGGAATATGAAACAGAAAGAGTACTAACAATACGTATGAATCTCAATACTACGGGTACAGCTACTACACTACAGCTTTTCATTTCCCAAATTGGATAAAACCACATGTTTACAATCAATTATATGAAGCAATTAATATCATGAATCAATCAAATATATCATTATTTCGAAGCTTAGAATCGGATTTAACTGTTTCTGGTGGGTAAACTAATGTAATTTAAATTGGTTTCAATTCGTAACTCAAAGCTAGCTTTAGCTGGAGAGCTGTGTTCTTTCCTCATAATCAAATTCCTGAAATTGTTCTGAATTGTACGTTTTTTCTGCACTATTTATGACCTGTTACATCACTACGATTTTACTTATTTGGCAGTTAATTTTATACCAATCTTATTCTTTTTGAATTCCCCTGGTCGATAGTCGGAAACTGTGAGCCCATGGACTGTAAATTCACTTCGAAAATTGTTCGGCTCTTTCATAATATTGCAAAGCGACGCCATCTATATCAATGTCTTACTTTCCAGTGAGTTTGTAGATCCCCTTTCATGGAAGTACAGAGTAACTATTTGAGTTACACATACAATTTGTACGTGTGGAAAAAAATATAATTATTTATTTATTATTTAGGGCATGCATTACCTTCACGGCTCGGACATTAGGTCTCATGGTGCTTTGAAGTCGAGCAACTGTGTGGTGGACTCTCGTTTCGTGCTGAAAATCACGGACTTTGGACTTCACGAATTGAGGACCGCGGAAAAGGACTCTAGGGCACACAGCTATTGGACTCGTAAGTACCATATTTAGAATATTTATAAACATAACATTATGCTTGTAATCCCAGAAGGGTTAGGGAGAGTGTGTACATATAGGATATTTATATACACTTTATTGTTTTACTTTACAATTTAGTTGCCCAGGCAGCTGTCAGCTTATTCAAAACTCAAAACCCAACAATCCGCTACCAAGTAATTTTGGGTTTGTATTACTTACAAAAAAAGAAACATTATAAACCTAATTTTGCTATTATATGATGACGTAATAAGGACATAGCTGGAGGGTAACTAATATTCAATGAAAAACTATGAAGCAGTCGTGGAACCATAGATTTAACAATAGTGCTGCCATCCCGCCCTAGCTCAGCCTTATGTGACACACGTGTTAAATTCTACTATTCTCAAGTCAATTAGTCGCCAGTCAGATTGTTTGACTTGAAGTAAAATTATATCAACCGCCTCGCTAAGTAATCCAACTTTGGCAAGTTTTAATTTCGTTTCCACTTTGTAATTGACTTCGTCTTTACTTTCTATTTGAAGAGAAAATCAACATTCAATACCATTTACACCCACATTGACTTAAAATTATAGCAACACTAAACTTTTCGCTGCTTTTTAATGTTAGAAAGTTAAAAAATAATTCGAGGTTCTTCTTGCATCAAATTAATAATAAACTTATTTTGAAAACGTATGTATATTGCAATGATTCAATTTGTTTCCCTACAAACTTGCTTGTCAGAGCAATCAATGCTTTTTTATTTAAATTAACATGCTACCTAGTTTATAAAATTTGGTTTGCCTTTTGTCAACACTGACAGTTGCAGTTTTTGCAATACCGTTTTTTAATTTCACTCCCGACAAGCAAAAGGCGGGGCGTCAGCGGCAGAATTTTATGATGGGGTCTGGCGTCAACTTAAACGATACAGAGTATTTTTAAACTGCAGTGAGCGTTTAAAAAAATCCACATCAGTACATTTTCATAGCAACCATTTTGACGCGACGTACAGTAAAATGTTGTTTTCGGCTGATGACGCTTATCTTGCAATCAAGCAATCTAAATACTCTTTTTTGTTCTAAGGACTTCTTTGGACGGCACCAGAGTTGCTTCGCACAGCAGAACCTCCACCAGAAGGGACGCAAAAAGGAGACGTCTATTCTTTCGGTATCGTCATGCACGAGATTGTCAATAGACAGGGAGCGTTTTGGCTCGGTCCGGACATTGAAATGGCTCCGAAAGGTAAGTCGAGATTTGAAAATTTATTTTAACACTTCATCGACTAGTGAGTCATCAAATGCAAAATAATAATATAAATAATAATAAAAAGTTTATTTCGGAACAATGACACAAGACTAAGTACAGCAAGTAAAACGATGATAGCTGCAAAAGTGTAAACTGCAGCCGCAGCTAACAACGCCCTTCTCCTGATACAAAATGGAATGATGTTCCATGCTAAAAGTGTTTAATAGGTAATTGAGTTAACAACATTTAGTGAATTTTGATATATATGATAAAAACACAAAATAAATTAGAGAAAATAAATAAAAAATAAACAGTACAGGACAATAATTTGGGAAAAATCTGAATATATTCTTTAATTTGTGTTATTTTACTAGGAAATATCAAAAATTTCGGGTGATATCAAAACTTCAAAAAAGCACATCATATTTTAACTTAAAGAAAGCTCCAACAATGAGTGTATGTTGTTCGCTACCGGTTTTCGTACTTAAAAATGCATGGAGATCGGAGCCAAACCAGTGTCGTATGATAGATTTATTACTCAGTATCATATAATAATATGTTCACATAACAACGCCAACAATTGATGCTAGTGCGATCCTCCTGAAGACTTGTTTATTTTTTTATAGGAAGTGGAATGAAAGATCATTCTTCTAGACACCACACAGCATAAAGAAAAAAAAATATAAAGAAATATTTCACATTTTTTATCGGCACAAAGCAATTCTTTTATTTCCATTCCTGACAGAGCGGGCATAAGGAGTAAAGAGCGTAAATAATTTCCGTGATTCATACCAGGTTAGCTCATATTAAACGTAATGGGATTCCGCTTTAGACACACAACAAATAAAATCGCTAAAATGTTTTTATCCATCAAAAGTTATGAGAGTTGCTATTTCCTTCATTTCCTGCTAGAGGGAGAAATGGTGTAAGAGGTTCATAATTGTCAGGCTAGGTGATGACAGAAAATAATGATAGAAATGACAAACCACACCGCAAGTTTATAGCAAAGACCAGTAAATCGTATCATGGCTTATACAGGGTTATTGGTAAAACCCCATCAACCTCTTAACGGGTCATTGTACTCATCATTATGAACAACTTTTACTATGGGACCAAATATGAAATCGCGAAAAAAAAATCTGCTTGTCCCTACATTTAGACGAAGTTCTGCAAACATAAATGTAGGGAACAGCTGATTTTTTTTGGATCGCGACATAATGCAATCATGTTTCGTAGCGGGATCCGTTATTTAGCAATGTCGCACTATTTGTTTGGCGTCGGAAGTGTGCTCTAACGGGTTTAGAATGGTCACCATACGCGGTTATAACATAAAACCTATATGCTCACCATTTCGCCGCTTGCGCTCACCTGTTTGGCAACGTCGCGCGCCATGCACGGAGCGTATTAGCCACCGGCAAAATATTCTCGCCGACAATTGTTGAGGCTCCGTGCATGGTACGCGACGGTGGTAGTCTCATACTTTTCAATACAAATAATATTTTTTTGCCTAAAATCCTAGCACGGCCATGGTACGGTGTAGTGGGCAGACTCCTTTATACTTATTATTGCTTTCGAGACCCCTCCGTGCCTTGGCCAGCATGTTAAGCCGTTGCTGTCGCTGCGGCTGTCTTTCGTAGATCTTTGAAAGTCGTTACGGGTAGTCAAAAACCCAAAAGTCTGACAACCAAGGAGTATCGTGTGCCCAGGGGCCGTACTATGAGCTGTTAACGCCATCATGATTCCGTTGAGAAAAAGAGATAGTGCTATCGGTCATGTATAGCTCCGTCTCTCTTCCACGCTGGAACAATGATGGAATTAACACGTCATGGTACGGCCCCAGTTCAGTATTTTACATGGAGTGACTACTCCATGTAAAATATTTGTATTCAGCTACATCAGAATACTACAATACAGACTGGAAGCCGACCCCAACATGATTGGGATAATACTAGGCAGATTAACTTTTATTGCATTCTAGTGAGAGTGAAAAGTTTTTAGGTAATAAGTTCTTCTTTATACAGGTATAAGTGTAGTAACCTTCTTGAGAGCAGTGGTGGCCCAGTAGTATCGGCCGCGACTTACGAGTCGTAAGTCGTAGGTTCAAACCCAGACAGGCGCTTTACTTTGTGTAAATTATTTCATCACCACTGCTCTCAAACGGCGAAGGAAAACATTGTGAGGAAACATGTGACGTCTACCAACCTGCACTGGGCCCGCGTGGTGGATTATGGCCCATTCCCTCTCACCGAAAGGAGGCCTGTGTCCCAGCAGTGGGAACATTATAGGCTGATGATGATGATGATTAATCTTCTTACATATTAAATAAATTTTTAAACATTTCTCCAAAAATTATACAAGAACATTTTTTTTAACAGTGGGCCATCACTATCAGGAGCAGGGTCCAAGATTATAAGTTCGTTTATGTCAAGTTTATTATTATTATTATGACTGCAATATTTAATTTCTTAGAAATAATCGAGACGGTGATATCAAGTGGACTTCGCCCAAATACTTCTCACCACCGTTCGTGTGAGGTTGACGATGCCACCGAGCTGATGCGGAGGTGCTGGGCAGAAGACCCTCTGGAAAGACCTGTCTTCGCTCATTTGAAGGGAGCGATCCGGCGCCTCAACAAGTAATATACTATGTACATATGTCTTCATCTTCTGGTGTAGATGTAGTTTTACTTTTTTTAGCTATAATTTTGATTTCTTTTGGTAATTGCTGTTTATTTCGTGTGTATTTTGTATTAGGGTTGGCTTATCAAGATGTTTCTAAAATTTGCAACTACTATCTGAAGACAATTTTTCATTTTCAAACGACGTGAGTCGATGAGTCCGGTGTAAAGACTGATTTGCCATGAATTCTTTATTATCGTACAAATTAAACTGATTTGATATTTTTACTAAGAGAACTCTGTGTTAAAACGGTCCACGAAGATTTTATTTGACATTAAATTAAATAAAGAACGTACTACGGAAGACCGTAGCTTTAGCGCTCTTCTATGAAACCGTAGCTTTGCAATTTTATTTTGCTGCCGCTTCAGTATAAGCATATTCTTTTCAAACATTTGCTTTTTAACCAAAATATAACATATCTTATTTTTTTCCAACAGAACTCAAGAAAGTAGCAATATATTAGATAATTTACTTTCCCGTATGGAGCAGTATGCGAATAATTTGGAATCATTAGTTAGTGAGAGAACTCAAGATTATTTAGAAGAGAAGAAGAAATGTGAAGAGTTACTATATCAGCTGTTACCCAAGTAAGTAATGTAATCAATATGTTAGTACAATATAAATTTATACCACGTTTAGAAGATCAATACTGAACTCTATTTTAGTTTATGGCAGTTGGTAGGCACATTATTAGACAATTAAATTTTCAGTAACAAAGACTTCATTTTCGCTTTTAAATTTAATCATTGTCTTGCTTATTATTTAAAAAGAATACAAAAGTTATGATTGCTTTGAACAATACTTTATGAAAATTCTCGCAATTTGTCCCAAAAATGTGTTCTTCAAAGCCTTGTAAAGTTGGCTTTTGACAAAAAACTTAAATCGTGACAGAAGAAACGATCATATTTAATTCAAAGCATTATTAGTCAAGCTTGAGCTTACATCGGAACGCACTTTAAGCTGTTGGTCCCTGCTGTAATTCTTGGATCTTTGATAGTGATTACGGGTCGTCAGAAACCCGAAAATCTGACAACCAGTCTTACCCAGGGGTATCGGGTTACGCAGGAATTGGGTTGTGGAGGTCAGATAAGCAGTTGCTCCACGTAAATTACTGCTGGGCTGTACTGTGTACTTTAGCTGCATTCAGTTAGATCCCAACAAGGGTTGGGAAAAGGCTAGTCAGATGTTGAATATTCAAGCTTGAAAAACATTTTGTTTGAGTGAATCGACTCGACTCATAATTCACAGTTCATCCCATACGCGTCGTTAACCGAAATAGTTTGTTTTCAAGTCTTTCTCGAGTTGTCTCCAAATTGACATGTTTTTTAATTTGTTGGAGAGTTTCTTTTGACGTTGTCGCGGTATCTAAATCGCGACATGTGAACTACGCATCACACTGACGTCACGCAAGCAGAGTTTACCGCGCAACTAGCATATATACAACGACCCGATATCTCGATCGTCGGGTAGTTGCCTACCAGACACGACACCCGTCTCGTCGGAGGATCCTCCCTTTTCAATGGAGGTATGAGTGAACTTTACACCCTGTTCCTCATATCTCTATAATAATATATTTATTTTGTGTAGGTCAATCGTTAGTCCATATTATTGTATAACAGTGTAGCCACAAAACCTATTACACGTTGGATACTTAATCGCAGCTACACATAGATACAGTATGGAAAAAGTATTACTTGCTCAATTTTGGTGAGCCATATTTTTATATTTGAGTAGAGCAGACATTTTATGATAAATATTCGGGGTTGCTATTTATATTGCATACCTACATACAGTAACGAGTATTCTACCTAGCAGTATGTGATTGCGTTATAAATTAATCAAACTCCTTAACAGATGGATAGACGATTGAATTTTGATAGCTCTGCGAAAAATCAAGCTAGCATTTGTTCTCTAATAAGAATCTACCTACTTTCTACCTCTAATGAAACTATAGAACATGGTACACTTGGCTTGACTTCATTACTCAAGAAAAAAAACTCTGTATGGCACCTCACCTATCTTTATTTTAGAAATCGCTAATGCCTTAATCTTTTCTTGTAATGTAGGTCCGTAGCCTCTCAACTGATCAATGGCCAATCAGTGGTCGCCGAGACCTTCGAACAGGTGACGATCTACTTCTCAGACATCGTTGGATTCACCGCGTTATCAGCATCCTCCACGCCGATGCAAGTGGTTGACCTGCTAAATGACCTGTATACTTGCTTCGATTCCATAGTCGAAAATTATGATGTTTATAAGGTGGGTTTTCTTTTAAATTTGGATTTCCTCTAATTAAACTTAACAACTGCAGTATGGCAGTATGGATTTTTTTTGGTATAGCTACAAAAGTTTTGTTGTATTAAGCTTCCACACCTGTGACTTCACGACCCGACTTATGACATCAATCGCTACCTGCATTTTATATGAAGTCGCGAGTGACTCCACATACAGGCGTGACGCACCTTCAAATGGAATTGCAGGCTACACACTTGTTCGGGTCGACATTAATTGGCACAGCCTGGCGGAAAAATCAAAAAAAAATTGTTCGTGAAAAAGACCGGTCGGCTAAGCTGTACTTACACATCATACGCCAAAGCCGAGCCGAGCGGTAAAATCAACTGCAACGTGCCAATTCAGCAAAGGTAGAAGCCGAATGAAGTTAGCCGGTCGGCACGAGCCGAATAAAAGCTGAATAATATAGGCTTTGTTGTTTAACAAATACTGCTAAATCAGATGTGCTGACCTGACCAAGTGTGTAATACGCCTTTAAATCACAACGTGATAAGACGCGCCAGTGTGGGCAAAGCTTTATAACCATGATTTACCAAAACCACCAATGATGGAGTACTAAAAAAAAGAGTAATTATAAAACAAGTAAACTACAAATAAATATTTTTAACCAATTTCTGTTATCTTCTCATTGGACAGGTGGAAACCATAGGCGACGCGTACATGGTGGTGTCAGGTCTCCCAGAACGCAATGGCACACGGCATGCTTGTGAAGTAGCTCGGATGTCACTGGCTCTCAGGGATGCGGTGAGCAGATTCCGCATCAGGCATCGGCCGCAAGATCAGTTGAAACTCAGGATTGGGCTGCACTCTGGTATGTTTGATTAAAGAATAAATAAACCTTATACATGCCAAACTTGATTTAAACTTAAAATTGAATTTCTTCCAATTTCATCGAAAAATAGAATTTTCTCACATTCATATTTGTTTCAATTGCTATTTTAAAGTGTTTGTATTTTGTTATACAAGAATACTAAACATGTAGTACAGTGAAAGATTTTATATGGTAAATTTTTCCTCGGAACGTGAATCCTTGTAACTTCGTCTTTATCAAAATCATTTGTCACAAGTCTGAAAGCTGTCACTAAGTAGATAAACTATTTAGGATTTGAGTCTCAACGTTGTCAAAACATTTTAGGTGAAACATTTTCAAAGTTTAACGCATTAATCTCTCTTTACTTAAAGCCGTGGATGATCTGTGTATTCCTATTGAGTATTAAATAATAAAATATCAAATATTTATTTAGGTGTTTGTTAATATTTTTCATCTGTCTTTTTCTCTAGTCATCTCAACATACAGCAAATAAATATGTGAATTAGAGATCTCATATTATGATATTTTAAAAAAACGCACTGAAGCAAAATACCCGAAGTTCTAATAACTAAAACCCTAAAAAAAACATAATAAAAGCCGCACAATAAAGATGTAATAAAGCAAAATATTTCGAATAAAACATTACAAAACCTTGGCTTCAAAACAGCTGGAACCATTGCCAAGTCTTCCCAAATATAATATATTCAGTATTCAAATTTGAGGTTTGAATTTATGATGAGGTCACTTTCTGATTGCCTAGCCTCTTCGCTCTGTTCTTTCTCATCGTTTGTACCAACAGCATTTATAAGAAACTAGCCTGACAGACGTCGGGTCCAATGGTAAATCTAAACCATCCAGGGACCCGGATCCACTCAAACACACCCATCAAAATTCATCGAAATCGGTCTAACCGTTGAGGAGGAGTTTAGTGACATATACACGTACAGAAAAATACTTTAATAAAATAAAGAATAAAAATAAAGTCTATAAGTAATATTTATTAGTTGTGAAAATAATTTGATTATATAGCTATTAGTTTCAGCTTTTTATAGACTAGGACCCATCGGGACCTTTCAGATCCTGATAATTTCCAACTAATGTTTATGAAGAACTAACTTTTTTTCTCGCTATTGATTCGTAAAAAAAGAGAAGAAAGCCATAGTTGAATACTTACTTTGAACCGTGTACATATCATATCATTCTCGGAGTAAAGTCTCTACACATTTTTTTAAGACTCAAAAAGCTATCGTTTTCAAATGATTGTATGATTCGCCGATCTTTCAATTCAAGGAATACTATGAATTGCACAGAAAAAGGTAAACATAACCGATTCCACGTCATACCCAGTCTCGAACCCTTTTTCGTCAAAACCATTAACGAGCCAAATAAAATCGGAAATTCGCCAATTTAATCATTACAAAAATTGTGGGCCCAAAACATTTACCTACAGCCCCAAAATCAACCCTTACGAAAAGTCAACAATCCCTCGTGTTGAAATGAAAAGGTTAAAAAATCCGGGCCACTACTCACGGTAAAAATTGAACGAAAACACAGTGCCACGTTCATTCCTTTTCAAAGTAATGAGCTGTGGCGAGACGTACTCGAAATGTAAATAAAATATGAGTTAGCTCTTTTGTGGGTAAGAAAAATGTTATTTTTTTAGGCATCCTAATTACTTTGCCATCATGCAAATGCGAAAGAAGCTTGTTATTTAGATATTAAAAAGAAGGACGCTATTTGTACTTGGCTTATATTTCTAATTAAACGGTACATCGCTCTTTTTTCTTCTTGTCAAGAACGGCCGGGCGGCCCACTGTTTGTTACGAAAACATGCAAACAATAATAATGATTAATATACTAGTTTGTAATAGGTAGGTATTATTTTCGTAGGCAAAGTAATATCTTTCAATCTAAAAAATATTGTTTTCGTGAAGTGATGTTTATTTTTCGTTTTCCATTAGGTCCTTGTGTAGCTGGCGTGGTAGGCCTCAAGATGCCTCGTTACTGCCTCTTTGGTGACACCGTCAACACTGCGTCGAGAATGGAGTCCAATGGAGAAGCTCTTAAGATCCACGTGTCTCCTGATACGAAGGCACTGCTAGACCTCTACGGGACCTTTAACTTGCAGTGTAGAGGAGAAGTCGCTATGAAGGTAAAACGATGGTTTCTAGACTCTTTGCAACGTTAGTCATAAACATTACAGCAATTTAGAAGCAGAATGGAAAATGTACCGTTGCCAAACGTACCAAATTGTAGTATACTAGGCACTGAGACTCTTGCAAATGATACATTTTCCACTTGACCTGATCAATGAGGACGATAAACTTTTACAAGTTATATTTGGTGGTTACACCTGTGCACCATGCATAGAAAATTAGATTTGATCGTGTGCTCATATTGAAAGTCCTCTATCACAATATTATGTCGAGCCTGTCCCAGCTCCTGTTAATTCAATCTGAATTAAATCAAAACCTATTGGAATATTGTATAGTAACTCAACAGAAATGCAATCAATTTTATCAAAACCTGTTTGAAAGGGTCGATGCTGACAGTGATAGTTCAAATATTTACCATTTATTATTAAATGGTTATTGCTCTTATTATATTAAATATTCAGCAATAATTATAACCATAGGGAATAAGTCAAATTGGTTTTGTTCACGAGTCTGTTAATTATAATTGAGTCGGAATGAATTTTACTTTATGTATAATAATATTATTTGTAACATTTTATTTTAAGTGGCTGTTTTACGATTAGATGATAAAGCTGCAAAATGACGGCAAGTAGAACCAAGGTAATATTTTATTAAAATTTTATTTTTGTTACAGGGTAAAGGAACTCTAGTCACATATTGGCTGCTAAGCGAAATAATAGATCCTAACGCGCCGAAAGAAAAACCATTATTAATCAAAACTCAGACACTGTCGACTGAAAGTGGGTCACTGTCACACTTGACACCATTTAGACAACGATTAGATCAAAGTTCTCGATCATCTAGTAGGAGAGGGTCAGGAATATTCCAGCAAAAAACAGATATGAACAAATTAGAGAAAGAAGCTCAACCTTTACTACAAAACCTCAGTATTCAGAGACAGCAATCTGATCCAACAGAACCAGTAACAAATGGCATCACTGATAATGGAGACGAATTAGACAAGCAAAGCGTTTCAAACTCCATATCACTGAATGTCAATTCGTTGAACCACAATTCAGTTAATTGCAGTCAACCCAGAGTCAAGTTGAAAGACTGTCAGACTACGAACGCAATTGCCAACTACAAGACGAACAAAATAGGTAATAACAATTGGATTTCCAAGTTACCCACGGCGAGCTCATTTGATAACGGTACCAAGAAAGGCGCCGAACGGTTAAAGGATTACAGTAGTGTGCCCTTACTATCTAAAGCTGATACACCAAACGATTCAATTGTCTAGATTTTCTGTGAAGTTAGAATGGACGTAAGAAACTTAACATCTTTTAGTGTTAAAAAGGTGTGCGAAAAATTATTGCTTCCGTGTTTTTTCGGTCATTAAAATGGATGTTGTAATTTTTGCTCTCACTTGCTCGTTCATGTACTCTGTGCATACTTATATTTAGTACATATTGTGCGAACGTGTTAATAAATCAGTCCCTAATGGATTGTAATCCCAAAGCCATCTGTCTCAATTTATTAGGACGCTTCAAGAGGTGGTCGTTTAGACACAAGAAACAAAATCTTATTTACTGCAAATACCTACTTAATTTCGAAGATACAGTTTTATATTATGTTCATAATTCAGATAATCTTATTTGTTACCTACTATTAGAAAATAATTAAGATACATAGTGGGTTATTCGTACAATAGAACTAAACAAAAACAAAAGTAACTGTAGGTTGTAGCAAATTGTATAAGTTCAGCTAAAATAATGAACTATTTATTCAATAAAGTTGAAGCAAAGTGTATAACTCAAATGTTTAGTTACTAAATTTGTATAATTTACTTGTATAGTAACTGATACAGATTTTTAAAATGAAGTAAAATAAATAACTTAAATAAGTTACTGCTTGAAGTTGTTGTTATTGGTTATTGTTGTGCGTAAAGATGACCGTTTCCATAAAGTTAAGCAAATGTTACAAATTAACTAAACTTATAAATAATATAAATGTTTAATGTTAATTGGTGTTTTAACTAATATTTTCAGTGATAACTGCAAGAGTGAAATAAAAATCACCCCTACGTGATGTTACTATAAATGTATCTTGGCTTTAAACTGTTCATATTTTACTTACATTCCCGATGAGCTTCAAAGTCTATCCTGCCTGCGTGTTAAACTTTAAAATAGAATCTTGATTTGTCTTCAAAAATGTTCCGATTCAGCAATTTTATAAGGATGTTACACATTGAGCAATTCTGATCACATGGTAGGGTTGTCAATTTCCCGACTTTTGCTTGAGTGTGCTTTATTTTTATAATTTATTCAAAGTCGCAACGGACAAAACGTCTAAAGTTGAGTTTATTTTTTCACAAGTTTTCTTTTCTTTAAGTTCACTGTAAAAAAATACTGATGGTTTCATAAGCGACAGGAAAATCCGGCTTAAAACCGTCTAAACTAAATCAACATCCGCTCGGATTTAATCTTCTAGCAGCTGAAATTACGACCGAAACTAATAAACCCCAGATGAAATTCCATATCGTGTTAATAACTGAATTTCATTATAAATTCTATTTTGAAATTAATTTCAGATTTAGTTATTTCCGCCTTGCGGTTTTACCAAGAAGCGTTGTTCGAATTTGATTATTACGCCGCACCTACATAGATAATTAGCTCATTTGTGTATGCCTATTGAATCAGACATTTTGTTGAGGGGAAAATTATGCAGTATCTTTTAATGAAATTACATCAATATACCACACATATATCCATCAGTAGGTACAGCGAAATCAAACGATATCGTCATTTTTGAGTTTTATTTACTTGGAATCTACACTGCTAAGCATTTATTAATACAATTATTTAATTGATTAAAATATCCTGCAAGAATATTGTAACTGTAAAATGTATAATTTTACAGTTACATTATTACAATTTTAATATATTATATACCCAAAAAGTTACAGTAATCGCGCTAAGTACCTATTTCTATTGTAATTTTTATGGGAAATCTGCTGAAAAGCATAAAAATGGTATGCGAGCATATTTGCTTTCCCTACAAGATGCTCAAAGCATATATTTCAAATGCTCAATGTGTACTCCTTTCATAGTCCATTCAACAGTACATAGGACATTCTATTTATTACAAGTGATGAGACTAGTTTGTAAATATTATGTACTTAATTGTTTATTTATTGTAAATAACGTCTTACTTATAACTATGTTGTGATTTTAGAAAGGTATATTTATAAATTGTAGACGGTTAAATGAAAACGTAAATGTTTCTTAAACGTTATAGCAAATAATATAATGAGTGAGAATTATTTCGGTCGTTTTATTGAATTCATCATACACATTCATTTCACAGAATTATAGCCCCTAAAAGGCTCTTTGGGAAGGAGCTAGTACGGAAAGTGCTTCCAGAATACGATAATGCCCAACCAGCAGCGTTTGTATTTGGCTGTTTCTTTAAATACGTTCTAGGAATCTTATATAACTGAATCTCTATAACATGACAATAGCGGTCATTGACCCACGTACATTTTCTAGCATTCTTTATTTCAAAAATTTCATTCTATCGTGATCTTCAACATGTTCCAGTAATGACAAACATCCGACCCAAGCGGCTGTTATTTAGCCACGAGCCCCTCCAGATACATTGGCATTGCAACCCAGAATAAATTAAGAAACAATTAGTTACAAGGTAAAGTTAACTTGTATAAGTTCATTTCTTTTCTGTAAAATACCTACTATAGAGCGACTGCCTATCTGACTTGCACAGCCCAGTAACCCAGAGTACCCAGAGTACCCAGAGTACAGTTACGCAGTTACTGGGTAACACGATACTTCCTGGTAAGACTGGTTGACAACCAGTCTTACCAGGAAGTATCGTGGTCAGCCTTTGGGGTTCAGGCGGCAAGCGTCGGCACGAGCCTCTCCAGATACATTGGCATTGCTTCCTTCAATTCATCGGTATATGTATAATGTTTTTCTTTTAAATATGTCCTTTTTATTTTATTTTTTTCTCTCATTTAACACGCGTTCGTTATCATACTCAGATGTCACTTCGTGGATAATAGTGTGGGTTATACGTTTTCTCAACTGTAATATAACTACTTTTTGTAAATGCTGTAATGTATAACTGTTTTTTGTCCCAAATAAATAAAATAAAAATAAATAAATAAATTAGTTACAGGGCAAAGTTTACTTGTATATATGTTCATTTCTTTTCTATAACATACCTACTATACTTACCATTTGGGTTAATACTATTTAGACAAAGACCATGGATACGAGTCTGGATTGAATTGCTGTCATTTGTCTTGGCCCTAAATATCTCAAGACGGGCGGGTATTCAATCATCGCCACTAACCGCTACTTGTATCTTTATTGTTAGTACCATAAGGTTCAAAGTTGCTTAGACAGTCACAGTTTGTGTGGTTATTGGCGAATAATTTAATAATCTCGAATTTCTGTTTCTAACTACCCGTACTGTCTTGCAATAGTGTATTTTTCTTTCATAGAAATTAGGGCTATCAAATATTTATTCACAACACGTCACGTCAGCCGCATGCATAGTGATCGCTGGGCAACTGCCTCCACTCGGTGGGTGCCTGAGTATGGACAGCGCCGCCGAGGCCGGCTCAAGAAGACTTGGCCAGGCGCACTAGACACGTACCGCAAGGGTCGAGGGATCGAGGCAAACGTATTTTATTTATTTTTTGGTGGGTCTAGAAAACGATGCCTAGAAGGGTTTGGGGGAGTCCTTGGCTCAGTAGTGGGACAGTATAGGCTAACTAAAACTCTTCTTTGTATCAAAATGTTCGTTTTTTAATGAAGCCGCCGTTCTTCCTTATTGAGGGACATAGGAACATGTTTCATCGAAGTTGATGGTTGGACCTTGTGCGTAGAGTGTATTCTGTAATGACAAGTCATCATTTTGGCTAACAACTTAAATCAAGTCGCCTTAATAGGGAAGTAGGCGGTGGAGAGAGGGAGGGCGGGTAGGGTGTCGAGCCACCCTCACCATTCAGACACTCCCTCAGGAGACATTTCTAAAGAGATTGATATAATGACTGTGCCTTCTTAGTATATTTATGAAAATCTTTTGTATACACATAAAAATATTAATCTGCTTATAAAATACAGTGATATCTATAATACAGTAAAAAAAAATTCCTACAACTAGGCTCAAGAAAATAGGTGGCTCAATTAGATGCCAATGTATAGGTACGTTTTTGTAATAAACTTCCTAGCCACATTCAAGAACTCCTTAATAAAGACTAAGATTAAGACTTCCTTAATAAATTCAAATCTTTTATAAAGAGGAAACTATGCCAGAAAGCCTATTATACTGTCAAAGAGTATATTGGGGACAAAAAGGCTTGGATTGAGCTGCTCCAATTAATTTACACTGGGAAAGTTTTCTTTTTATTTTTTTTACTTACTATTTTACTTTTATACTTTGCTTTGAGTATGTATACCTTTTTACATATACAATGACATGAATATTTACTGTATAAAGTATTATATTATTTTAATTATTGTGAATTTGAGGACTATGTGGGTTATTGTTCCAGTTTTAATCATGTTCTGGCAGTTTGAGTACTTTATGCGGCCTAACCAAATGTCCTTTCTTTGGTATTGTTCGTCGAATCGTTGAGCTCCTTAAGTTCTGAGTTGAGCTGCACGATTGCTGATAATTGCGTGCACTGACTGGACAGGTCCACTCAATCTGTGTGGTTCTTTTCTCAAAAGACAATTTCAGACACCGGTCTACATAGTCTTCACATGATCTGACCATGTTTTGTCTAGGCTTTAAAAGAGACTGTGAGTTTGTTTCGGCCTTTCTTCTCAGTGTAGTCAGATGGGAAACGCCGGCCTCATCTGGTTCAAAAAAATGATTGACGTGTAAAAGTGTTTGTACAAACCTACTTACAGAAATAAAATCATTTATCATTTAAAGCATTTATTGCACATAAACCAATTACAGGCACTTTTGAATTGTCTAGGGGTTGGTCAGTCAGAAAGATGAAGCTAGTTACCCATTCCAAAGCGTAGTAGGTACCAATGGAAAAGAACGGGCACTAAGAATCCTACTTTATTAACCCACTTTAGACCTATTTCTATTCTCCCATTTCTCTCTAAAGTTTTTGAGCACATAGTTCATAGACAATTAACATTTTTCTTGACGTCAAACTCGATAATATCCCCTTTTCAATCCGGTTTTCGCTCAGGTCACAGTACTGTAACCGCGCTTTTGAAGGTGACTGACGACATCCGCTGGGCAATGGAGAATAAATCCCTTACCGTTCTTGTACTGCTTGACTTTAGTAGCGCCTTCAACTCAGTAGATTTCGACATTTTACTAGGTTTCCTTAAATCTATAAATTTCTCTACTTCCACTTTAGCCTGGTTCAGTTCTTATCTTCGGGGACGCTCTCAGTGTGTTCGCCTGGAGGATTCGTTCTCTGATTGGTGTAGTCTCACTGAGGGTGTTCCTCAGGGTAGCGTTCTCTCTCCTCTTCTTTTTTCAATTTTCATAAACTCTGTTACCAGAGTAATCTCTTCTAGTTTTCATCTCTATGCAGATGACTTGCAGCTTTATCGACATTTTACTGTAGCTAACGCGGGTTCTGCAACTGCTGCAATGAATCATGACCTGGCTTGCATCAGCGATTGGGCTAAGTCATTTGGTTTGCAAATTAACCCTACTAAATCCCAGGCCATGATCATAGGCAGCAGATTCGTTCGCAATGCGGTTGATGTAAAATCACTGATGCCTTTATATCTCGATGGTGTTCGCATTGACTACACTGAAACCGCTAAAGATCTGGGTGTAGTTATTGACTCCAATCTTTCGTGGCGTGCTCAGGTCAATGAGGTCAGTCGAAAGGTGCATTTCTCTTTTCATTCGCTGAAATGCCTTCAAAGTCTTCTGCCCTTGAAGACTAAAATTTCTTTGGCACAAACACTTATTCAGCCGATTATAGATTATGCCGACGCCTGCTACCTGGATGCTACTGAGGAGCTATTAAACAAGCTTGAGCGCTTGCAAAACCTGTGCATTCGCTTTGTTTTCGGTCTTCGAAAGTATGACCATGTTTCCCACCTTCGCAAGGAACTCAAGTGGCTCCCAATCCGCCTTCGCAGGAACACTCGGATTTTATGTCTCCTCTTCAACATCTTACACAACCCGTCTTATCCTTCCTACCTGCGTGAGCGTTTTTCTTACGCTCGCTCTAGCGCGGCACCATGTAGATCACACCAGAGATCCCTCCTTAAATCTCAGCCTCACAAAACCAGCTACTATTTTTATTCCTTCTCTGTCCATGCTGTAAGACTGTGGAATGCACTCCCGCCTACCATTCGTGATTTGAATACTATTTCTCTATTTAAATTTCGATTAAAAGAGCATTACCTTTCCTCTATACTGTGAGTATTTATATATATATATATGCTTATATATTTTAGCATTATGTATTTATTTAAGTATACATGTTAATTATTTTTATTTAGGTATATTTTAGCTTTAGACTTCACACATTCATATTTTTCTCTTCTTGTTCTCACGCACTATTGTCTACGTTTCTTTTTTACTTCTCCTTTCGCAGGTCTGCTGGAAGAAATTTCTTAAGAAATAAGCAGTACCTTTGTACTCAATTTATAATTATGTCTTATCTCATGTATTTTATTGTGTGTACATAAATAATAAATAAATAAATAAACGGGCAAGAAATTATTTAAAATCAAAATATGGTTGGTTTCAAAATATTGGTAACATCATCACGTTCAAATTATGATAATTAAGTTATTCTCACATGAGAACGATGCAGAACGTTAAAAACGTCCGTAATAAAAAGATAAAAACATTTCAAATATTATATTAAAGTAACCCACCCGTGGCACCTAAGGCATGACCGGCCCCTACTGATGGCGACTGTTCACGAACATGACGCATTGATTAGCACCATTCAGCTCAACCATTTTGAAGGGAGCTAAATGATCCAACACATGCGCTACCATCAGCGACACATTTGAGTGAGCATGACATACTCTCAGCCGCCAGTGCAGATTCAAATCAATGAAAGGCGTACCCAGTAAATGGTAACTATATAATATGTACACAGTACTCACACATGTGCTATGCAATTATACTATACAATACTTAGGTAATATAACTATAATATAAGTCCAGGCTTCTTCACGATGCCTTCCTTCATCGATGTCAGTAATGTTAGAGATGAACTCGGAAAGTACCTACATATGAATTGAAAAAGTTATATCGGTAATTGCCAGTATTTAAACCCACAACCTCTTACATAAGTGGCGATGCCTTAGCCACTTCTTTAATTATCTTTTACGTAGTAGGCTTGTTATAGCAACATGATAGCTCAACTTTTAAAGATAACAAGTATCGGCCCAGCAAGTGTTGCCGTCTAATTTTGTTACGAAGTTACACTGAGAATCACTGAAGAGGTCAAGATAAGAGTGACACTGGCTGATTACTGGCACTCAGCAAAGTGTCTTCTGATGACAGCTGAAAATGATGTCAGGAGAGCCGCTGTAGTACCACGTCCACGACGAACTACTATATTCTGGCACAATCCTGATGATATTGAAGTTGCTGAATCACTAATACGATGATGATGTTATAAATAACACTTCCGTAATCGCAACGGAATCCAGGATATTTAACAACAACCCCTAAAGTCTTGTGTATCTAGCTCCGAATTAAAGTGGCAAGTTAATTCAAGTGAATGTTAAAATTCTATAATTATTAACTTTATCGCCCATTAACCTACTCCGTTCTGTTTAAATGCAAATGATCTGACCACACTGACTGACCTAATTTTAGTCGGCAATTTCTTAGCATAACCAGCTGATAATGATCCCAGGCCTCCTCTCTTTGAGAAACAGTGGGCTGTAATCCACCAGGCGAGCCAGGTGCGGGTTGGTGGATGAAACATGTCTTCGAACTGTTGGTTCTAAGACATGCCGGTTTCCTCACGATGTTTTCCTTCACCGTTTTGAGAGCAGTGGTGATGAAATAAATACATTTAGTAAAGTTGCCTGCCTGCCTGGGTTCGAAATCACGACCTACAGCTCGGTGAGTCGCGGCCGATATCACTGGACCACCATTGCTCAATTACGCAGCAATTACTCCAATCAAAACAAAATCCATCCAAAGGTTGTCTGTAAAAAATCGATTTTGGCGATAAGACTGCCCATTGTATCACCCTATGTGAAATGTATATATTTTACATTTATAACTGTAATTTTTATGGTGTAAATAATACAGAGTATTCTATTATTTACACCTCTCCTCTTCCTCCGGACTCCTATTGAATCCTAAATCTGCAGTGCGATTCTGTAACCATTTCACCGTGAAAACTTAGGCGAAGTGAGCGTGGAGTGAGCTGTCAGTGTTGTCCCACTGATGATAGGGATTGACCAAGCATTACATTTACAATCCTATTCGAGATTTTAAAAATATTCTTTATGCATATTATTATTCTATTGATAATTTTATATTATTTCAAAGCAAAGCTAGTATTCTAACTGAATTTCTGTTTTGCTATTTTTTTTTAAAACCCCGAAAGTAGTAATGTTTAGCCACTTATCTACATACTAGTTTTGAAATAATATAAAATGATTTATAGAATTTGGATAAAAAATATTATTAAAATCTCGATTAAGATTTGTAAATGTAACGTTGGTCAATCCCTAGCACCAGTGGGATGACACTGACAGCTCACTCCACGCAAGTCTTCACGGTGAGATTTTGACAGAATCGACCGGCTGAACCCGAACCACAAATACAGCACTTTAATGCAAGTAAAATGACATCAATCACATTTATTTTATTTTGTTTCATACTCTAGGTCGCAATTGTGGACAGGTGCGGTCTGAGTAAATTAATAACACCATTTAATTCAAATTAAGTGTTTAATCCTATTATAAAGGTTTGAATTTATGATGGAAATATTTCGAGTTTTCTAACTTTCGAGAAATAAAATGTTTCGTCATTTTCACGAAAAAGTGAATATAAAAAAAAACTGCAGTAACACACAAAGATACAAGTACCTACTACACCTACAAAAATGATCTACCTAACATAAATAGATAAAGTTGCAAATTTTTACAAGAGTTTTATTATTACCTTGCTTCGTTCGTATGTGTTTACGGTTTTTATTATGAGTACACGCACATGACGCGTTTCTGTTTACCCAGACGTTACAGTAGGTATGTTTATCTCGTATATTAATAATTTTATCTAGTAGTAAATTTTTTGGTCCAGAAATCGTAATATGATTACTTACTTATGAATATTTATAGGGGTAATGTTAGTATTAGGTTGAATTGAAAAGGTTGAAACAGTGTCGTGGGTGGCAATGTTTGGCTAACCGAATATTGTAGATCAAAATGTATATTATATTGATACGGGTAATTGTTGGAAATTTTTGTGCAAACATTGAAGCTTTTATTCTCTGCTTGTCTGGCGTAGGCTTAGGGTAGGAGGCAAACACTTTCAGGAATGTTTTTATTAGAAAGCGTCCTTGGATGAAAAAATAATTAGGTAGTGCAGCCGCCAGATTACTACAAAATGAAAGGTTGTGCACATAACGCTGTAATTATGACTGTTACGAATCGGGAATATAAATTTTAATAAATAGTCATTTATTTTCAAATGATGACGACTCGGTCTTACTTCTTGTTTGGAGTAAAATTTTAGTTACCAATCGAAACAGTGATGAGTCGGCCATATAAGTAATCTCAAAAACATTTAACTTCTTAATTACCCATATATACTTTCCTGATTCATTTCATGTCCGTAAAAATCCATGTCACGAAATGGAGGAGACCTTGGATAGCTGGTGGGTCTACCAAATTGTCAGCCTAGTTGGGACAACTAGGCTAACAATGATAATGATGAGGTTGAGAATAGATAGATAGAGAGGATATGCTTTATTGTATACCAATGAAAAAATCAATGTATGTAATATCTGTTCCAATAATATAACCTGAAATAAATCTCGTCTCTATAAAAAAAGTATAGTTATATATTTCCAGAAAAAGTATAGTTATAGTTGTGGTAGGTCCACAACTATAACTATACTTTTTCCCACAAAGAATTATATTGGACACAGGATTTTCACCAGCCAGTAAATATCTCATTTCTCTTTTAAGGAAAAACACGTTAGAAGCTTTTTAGATTCGTTGACAATCTGCGGGGATGCCATTACACGAATATAATCCGTGCGCCCGTCACGCCTTCACAAAATCTGAAGAGATAAATAAGGTTTTCGTGGAAAATGTTAGGTTACTATGTGCTTTTAGGGATTGTTCTTGAATTTTATCTTCCATCCTATTGCAGTAATCTAAAAACACTAATCAAAGTAATCTAAAGAACACTAATCAAGTAATCTAAAAAATAATAATCGAAGTTATCTAAAAAACACTAATCAATTGAACATTTCAGAGCACGAGAATTGGCCCTTTGTTTTATGGTAATAACAATACCTCTATCGCCTTGCAAAATTGAAGTGTTGGCTTACCTGACCGAACTTTACCTCAGAAGAATGCAAGCGACAACTGAGGTAAACATCGATTTGAAAGAAAAACTATTTTCTTTAGTCAACGTTTTAATGCTCACTTCCAATAGTATTATGTTTATGTGAAAACGTGGTAGAAAAGATTTTGCATTTTCGTAATAATGCAGGTTATCCCACACCAGGCACCCCACATTTTAAGGTTAAAATAAAAAGGAGACACACACATCTCAGCTATTCAAAGACAGTACATTTTCCAGATTTCCATAACGATAACTCAGTCTGTTAGGAGTTATAACCTGTAAACGTGTTAAATAAAGCCACATTCCATTAGATGTAATCAGTTTCGTTCGGAGATATATTAGGGCATTATTTAGCGGACTGACAATGGAAGGGTAGGAATAAGGGTCTTTGTTGATGGTATTGAATTATAGGTTGATTTGGCTTTTTACTGTCTTTGTTTGCTTGCTGGTATAGGTATTACTTTCGTATTGTGGTGTAATCACAATATTATAAAGACAGAGATATAATATTAACGATTCCGCCTTGGAGTGTAAATGTGGTGTTGTTCCACAAACTTTGGGCCATTTAATATCGTGTCCTGCGTGTCCTCTCGTCTGCATGTAACAGGAATAGACAGACGCTACAGATGGCGCCAAACACGTAGCCGATTTATTTCTGGGCCGAGTCTATTATGATTGCCATCGACACGTTATGAAGAGAACAATGGCATTTCACAAAACCTCCTGGTTTCGTTTAAGCTTTGGGATACCATGTTTGATAAAATAAATTAAATTTGAGGGGATAAAGGCTTGGTTTTTATGTGCGCGTTCAGTTATACATCTGAAATTAATTAAAAGTTACCACTATTAGAATAACTATCCTGTCCGTAGATTAACGGCCAATTTCAGGGATGATAGCCGTTTTATCTGCTTACGAGCTGTTTTATGTGTATCGATAGATTTAATGTAGGTCCCTAGGTCCATCACTTTTATGGGCAATCGACATTTTATTGTACGAATCGCTTCTGCGTGTGTCCGAAATTCAACAAAGTTTTATAACAAAAGACTTTTATAACAGAAGAATTGCGGAACGGACTGGTCATTTTTACTCACAGAGACAAAGATTTTCATAGAACACACCCACACGGAACAAATATTTGTATGACCTACAAGTAGTTGTTCCGGGTATGGCTGTTTGTGTATGTGAGTTTAAATGTTTGTAAACGCACCCACGATACAGGAGAAATTCCTAGTGCGGGGCAACGTTAAAAAAAAAATACAAATATAATATATAGAAGATTTCGTCTACAAAAAGAAACTGTTCTCTATTTATTGGATAAAATTGAAAATAGATTGCAATATACAAATGCGAATAAAAAGTAAGTACCTACATGTGACCGACATTACGTTTTAGTAATTAGTGTGAAATAGACTGGATATTGGATTTAAGTGCAATGATAATGACCTACTATGTGTTGCTACGCTGCTAGTGTATCATATGTAGGTACAATACAACTAATAATAGGTACCTATATAAAGTATTGTTTAATTTTATTTTTCCAGTGAGGCTGTATCACCTATGAACCAACTACTATGTACCATCGCGGACATTTGTGGTGAACCACTTTTCGACCTTATTCTTATGTCAATAAGGTTCAAAAGTGGTTCACCGCAAATGTCCGTGATGGTACATTACGGTTTTACGCCACTGGAAGTCAATTACTGACTTGCGGAGATGTCATTGGGGTACATGAGTCAACAGCATGCAGGATCATACATAAGGTCACTGATGCTATAGCTCGGTTATATCCACAATTTATATTTATGCCAACTACCGGTGAAGAGCAAAGGCAGGCGGCATTGGAATTTTACCAGATTGCACGATTCCCACGTATCATTGGGGCAATAGATTGTACTCATGTGCGAATGAAGTCGAATGAACCGCGTAACCGAGGTTTTTTTTCCATTTTGAAGATCTTCCGCGTCCGCCTAATTTATTTTTACAAAATAATAAGTATAAACAATAATGCAAATGCAACACGCTCAAGTCACGACAGTCAATATAACCTGACAAAGAACCATGTGTCATTTCTAATCTGACATAAAGGAATAGACTTATTCAAAGTACTGTGGAGCGAGAGAGAGCAGTATACTAATTCATTTAACATTCGATCTACCATATTTTGCCGGATGTAAAAAGAATGAATGAACATAACAAATGAACATGACAAGACTCGGGTTAGTTGACTCTAGGTTAATTTTTGCTGGTGCAATTTATACTGTGAGTTAAAAATTTAAAACATTAACACTGAGTTAGTAAACCTCGAGTTATTTATTTAACTCAAAGTTTTGGTACAAGCGGGCCTTTTTTTTTTTTTTTTGTGGGTGGGAAATCATCAAATAACTTCTCGCGCTCTGGGCAGAGCAGGAGGGCGTGTCAGACTCTTACTGACTAAAACCCACCCGTGTTCCTTCAGTTGCCTGTGCCAGGGGCCACGGTAACCCTCTTGGACTTTTCCGCAACCCTAGCAGGCATCGGTCCTAGCAAACCGCGTCATTGGTGCTGACATCTCTTTGAGGCGCGCGTGGAACACAACGCGCCGTCGACCCGGGCCTGATCCTTATCGAACGGCGAGCTGGTACAAGCGGGCCTAAATGATGTAAAATAGGAGAAGATAGCTTTGTTCTTCTATTAATTATCACAGTTTTGCGTTCAAAACCTTAAAAAATAAAAAATCCAACAAAAATAAAAAATCCTAAAATCCAACCTTTGTTCAAAGGCATACTATTCAATCAACGATTACTTAAACGATAAAAATAGTTGGTCGCTGTGATTAACTCAAGACAATGTTTATGTTCTTTCTCCAAAATTAGCTTACCTACTGACAAGTTATACGAGTTCATATAATTGTTTATTTTATTTGACTATATTTATTAGTCACCTTAGTTTAATTTAATTTTTATTTATTATTGACATAATCTACTCATTTCAATGTTTTTTAATGAGTTGTATTGCAATATATGGTTAGCTAGTGACCTCGACAGTTCATCATATTATTCTTTTGAGCAACCGGCAGCAAGTTCGTCATGCTCCCTTAGATGTCAATGCTTGCGGTAGCGTCGGGGGTCGGGTTGCCTCCTTCCCTCAAATATGGCGAGGGGGGTAATGGCTGATCTTTGCGTTATGCTCGTGAACGGGTGCTGCTTGTGGTGACAGGTCAGCTTGCTGACTATGGTTTTGTTATTGTTATTAGAAATTAATGTTTCTTTATTTTACTTCGAAGGTCCTAGTTTATCATTTGTGGCTACTAGTTACAGCTATATACATATAAAAAACATAATGCAGCATTGCATATGTAAGCGGGCACGCCCTTTATGTCAGGAGGCTTTTTATTATGTATTAAGTTCTGTTTGCGTTTTTGTTTTTATTATTTATTTATGCTTGAGTATAGTTTTAAATATTGGCGTGTGCTAGCTGACATATGGCAAATAATTTTAATATTTTTGTGTTTCGTAATGTTAATTTATTTATTACTATATGTATAGAATCCAGTTCTTCTAACTGAACAGACAGCAGTGCTGCTGGGGAGTTTGTTCCGCCACTTCTTCTTCCCAGCTAAAGCACTAGGAAGTGGTGAAGGGTGGGCGTTTTGGGGGGACTGTCTTATGTGATTTTGACGTTCAAAAAGTGCTGATTCTCAGCCTAATTTGAATAAATGACTTTTGATTTTGATTTTGAAAAAAAAACGCTCCCTTGTAAAATCATGATTTTGTAGATAACCGTTGATACTTTGTGGCCGTAGAGTAGAAAGTTTTCTACTGGCGATTCCAAAATCAAATTGTCTTCACTACCTTAGACAAATGTCAGTTGTCAGTGAGATTTTGACAGTAAGGATAGAAAACTTTCTTCCGAAATAGTCTACATATAAAAAGACCTAGACAAAGATCGATAGAAATGAAAGACTAAATTACAGATTGTACAAGGATTTTTACGGTGCGATGTCAAAAATTAAGAAACAAAATGTCACTTTGTACAGAAAAAGCTATGTCTATTCTTCGTAGAAATAGAAAGCGTCATATGCTACGCCTGTTGAACTAAAAATGAATGACAAAACGTTTAGATAGTTGTCCTTACTCCCGGTGTGTTTTTGCCCCTCCGGAAAAGTTAATCAATCGGGAGTAGGGTTCACTTTTAAGTATCGCACTACTTTCGGACGGGCCCGTATCCTCGTTGACGGACATAGAGAGTAGGCCTCTAGGAATGGATACAATTTTGTATTCGTTTGTAAATAGTTTGTGATCAGTTTTCTTATTACGTGAAGTTTGATGATAAAGAAACTATTTTGAAAACAGAAGGCCTATAATGGATCCTTCAGAGACTTAATACTTGGCCTTTTAGAGGCACTTTATTTGAGTTGAATTAGGTGAAAACCAATTATGTAGAGGCCTTTGCCCTGCAGTGGCATAGACATAATTCATTAACACATTAAGATAACAAAATAAACAAAATATTAAAGGCACTTTATATTCCATGCTTGCAGTCTGTGTCTGTAGTAATAACGTACGTTAAGTAAAGGACTCACGATAAGTTTTCCCTAATAAGTGGAGCTAAATGAAAAAAATACACTAGCTATACCTACGAGTACCTATTTACCGATAGCAACCGGTCTATTCTGTTAAAATTACACCGGGAAAACACTTGGGTGAATGTGACCTTTAAGCGAGTGAAGTGACTTTTGTGACGTGACCTTTAATCAAGTGACGTGACCTTTAAGCGAGTGAAGTGACCTTTGAGCAAGCTGTCATTCCACCTTATACTAGGGATTGACATTATTGACAGCTCACTTCACCTACCTTTTCACGGTGTGATTTTTACAGAAAAGATCGGCAGATAAATGTAGGTTGCGTTCGAAACGTTTAATCATTTAGAAAGTAAAATAAAGATTTCAGAGTGTGAGAGAGTCTACATTAGTAGGTAGGTATAAGTATTTATTTGACATATCAAATAAATACTTACACCTACCTACTAATGTATATAATTTCGACAATGTCGTGACTTATCCCGAGAAGGACGTCTTGTTACGTAAAGAAATACTAATTAAGCTAATTAAGATTTAATATTAATCTAATTAATTAATACTAATTATTATATTAATTAATATTAATTAGATTTAATTAATTACTGTTACTTCTTTGATAGCAGTATGATGTGACTATAAAACGACAAATTGAAGTAGAGTGTCACGTTGCTAAGCAATTAATTACCCTGACTGTATCATATTGATCATATTGTGTATGATCAGTACAGTGTAATGATCATATTGTTTGGTACAAAACGTTTAGTTTTAATTGAACGCTTCGGGTAGAAGGCCAATTATTAATAATAATATCATAATATATGTAGTTTTATGTAACCAGTCCATTTTAGCCATCCAAGCACACATTCCAATATCTTTGTTTTCATTCCCTGCACCAATAGTCCTACACTAACCGGGGGTTGTCATTGGGTGCACTTGCATAGTGCGTACAGGGATATTCTTTGATGCCTTATTTCATTAAAAGCGTCAAACGGGCCTCTGAGAGTTGGCTTCGGCCCCTCGTACGCTTTCTAAAGGTTCGGGCCCCAGGGTTCTGAGATATGTCAAAGACACCACAACAACAATAATAATAAGCTGGCAACACTCACGTCAACAAAAAGTCGTGAAATTAGATTTTTTTATTTTCATCAATTTTAAGTATTAATAATTTTGAACGCAGTTATATACTAAATAAAAAAACCCGAAACAGGCCTAAAACACCATTTATTCTAAAAAAAAACAAAATACACCATTTAGACATGATTCAAAAACTGCCGAATAGGAGGCGATATATCAGAAATTATGAATGATAATTAAAGAGGAATGTTGACAAGATAAGCCGCACGTCGAGCAGGCCACCACCTCCGGACTCTCACGGCTTAGGACCACGAGGTCCACTGGCCTCTGATAACCCTCCCAGCTGTCAGCGAAAGTGTGCAGCGCATGAGAATGAGCCCATCAATGAGAACGACATGTTCTGACCACATACTGTGTTCGCATGCTCTCTCTTTTTCAGGTTCTACGTTTCGGCTCGACTGTCAGATCTGGTGTGGGTCATTCATCGTAATCATATGTTGGATGAATCTGTACTTGATCGCTTGAAAATTGAAATGCCGAGCAGCCATGTCATCTGCCTCTCCGTCTCAGACTGTTGTAGTATCACAAGTCCAATAAAAGGCAAGCTGACGAGGGGAGTGATGACAGGGTTACAAACGTAAGTTATTGAGGAGTGTTTTGGAGGGTGCAATTTAGGAATATCGGTTCATATCGCCCGAACTTGAGTGTAGCCGTACCACCTTGGCAGTGCTATAGAGGTATGAGGAACATGGTGTATAGTTCACTCATTCTCCATAGAAAAGGGAGGATCCTCCGACCAGATGGGTGTCGTGTCTGGTGAGCAAATTGTGCAAATTTATCATGTCATTTATCAGCTTGAAGCTCTTTTTTAATGCAAAATTTTGTTCAGCGATGAGGCTCGTTTTTGGTTGAACGCCCACAAGTGAAGGTGAATCGCCGAATTAGGAGTGGAGAAAACCAAGAAGCCTTTGTTGAGACGCCCTTACATCCGTTAAAAGACACTGTTTGGTGCGCTTTATGGGCAGGTGGAGTCACTGGCCCATATTTTTTTAAAGATGATGCTGGCCAGAATGTTACCGTCAATGGAGAGCGCTATAGAGCCATGATTGCCGACTTCTTTGTTCCTCAGTTGAATGGTATTTTATTGCGGGAAACATTTAATGTGCGCCTTTTTTCGCGTAATGGACCTGTGAACTGGCCTCCACGATCGTGTGATCTCACTCACACCTATGGATTACTTTCTTTGGATCCCCAAAGAACAGACACATACATATACATTTACATATCCATGTAAAGTCATTCGTCTACGCAAATAAACCAAAGACGTTGGACCACTTGGAAGTCAACATTCGCCGCGTTATTGCTGATATACAGCCCCAGTTGCTCGATAAAGTGGTCGAAAATTGGACTTCCCTATTACGCTTCATTTCAGCTAGCCGTGGCGCCCATATGCCCGAAATCATGTTTAAACACTAATAATAATAAAGGTCCCGCGGTACTAAGGAGCTACTCCTCATTGATATGACCGCTAGCCAACAGGTTCGTCGTTCCCGAAAGGATCTGTCGACATGTTGGATAGATTATAAGAAGGCCTATGACTCGGTGCCGCATACATGGCTCATGAGGGTGTTAGAGTTATTTAAAGTAGATACAACTCTTCGCACCTTCCTAATGTCATGTATGCGGCAATGGAGGACGGTCCTTCACTATCCAGGATGTCGAAATATTAATAGGTATAGCGAACCGATAAGGATGGAGCTAGGCATATATATCAGCGCGATAGTTTGAGTCCGCTTTGGTTCTGCTTAGCCTTGAATCCTCTAAGCACACTGCTGGAGGATTCAGGTCTAGACTATCGGTTGAGGAGAGGTGGTCAGGTTATATCGCACCTCCTCTACATGGATGACCTAAAACTCTTTGCCCCTAACAATTTGCAACTGATTCCACAAACCTTAGAGCCCTCTCCGCATCCGAAACCTATAAGTATTTGGGTATGTCAGAAGCGTTAGGCATCAACGTTACTGACGTGAAGCAATCGTTGAAGGAACGCTTCTTTGGCCGCCTGAAAAAGTACTTAATAGTCTTCTATCAGGCGGAAACAAGGTGCGCGCCTTCAACGGTTAGGTCATGCCGGTTAAGATGTACTCTTTCGGCATACTCAAATGGACTCAGACCGAACTCGACGCCCTGGATAGGAGGGTCCGTACGTTGCTGACTGCAAATCGAATGCATCACACACGATCATCGGTAATGAGGCTGTATATCCCGCGAAAGTGTGGAGGTCGAGGCTTTTTAAACGCTAAGACCCTCCACAATCGCGAGATATGCAGTCTCAGGGAATATTTCCAAGAAACCGACGTGGGTATGCATCTAGATGTAGTCGCGGTGGACAAGGGCCTCACCCCGCTCTCCTTGGCTAAAGAGAACTGGCGCAAACCTGTAGTGCTTGACACTAATGATCGCATGGAGGTATGGCAGAGTAAGGAGCTCTACGGACGCTTTTTCCGGGCCCTACATGGACCGGATGTAGATCTACTAGCGTCCGTTGCCTGGCTGCCTTTCGGTGACCTCTTTGGAGAAACCGAAGGTTTTGTCTGTGCAATTATGGACGAAGTTATGATGACGAACAATTACCGGAGATTTATTGTGAAATACGGCACGGTTGACATCTGTCGGGCATGCCACCGGCCGAGAGAATCAATCAGGCATATCATCTCCGGGTGTTCTCGTCTAGCTAACGGAGAGTACTTGCATAGACACAACCTTGTAGCCTGGATAATCCATCAGCAGCTTGCTCTGAAATACAACCTAGTGGAATCGGAGGTACCGTACTACAGGTATGTGCCCGACCCAGTTCTCGAAAATGGTAATATCACATTGTACTGCATGGGATCGATCCATCATCACTGAGAGGACTATTGTTGCCAATGAGCCTGATATAGTGGTGGTGGATCGATTGGAGCGACGCGCAATGATTGTTGACATAACCATCCCGCATGATGAGAACCTCGTGAAAGCCGAGAAAGATAAATCCGCTAGATGCTAGATGGCGCTGATAGTGTAAACATCTAAAGTGTAGCTCTCTATTTACTAAATTACTTTAAAATTGTTAAATTACCTAAAACAACAATTAAATGGTGTTTAATATATCGGTTACGTGGTGAAGTACGTGCACAAACGTTATCTACGTAAACTATGTGGTATTTACTAAATAAGTGAAGACAAGTTTGTGTGTGAAGTGCTAAAACTGAATAAAAGACTAAAAATCATTGTTTAGAGTAACAAACCAATTTTGTTGACATAAAAACGGGTGCGCCAAAGTTCACCTAAATTTTCAACTCCGATAATTGGAAATCCGAAAATGTTCTTCCTAACATTTTTCATCCTAACAATCACAATTCCTAACTACTCTGTCTCTAATGTTCATAATTCCGAAGCATTCAACTTCATAATGTCAGTAGCAATAAACATCTATTATACTTTTATTTGTTTCCCTATATTTTCTCAGCATAACCATATTTTATACTATTATTCAAAGTCATATCTTTTTTGTTTAGATTTCTTTTTATTCATAATAATCAGTATTATACAACGTGGCGCTACAACGGTGACTTTAATTTAACACACATATGCGTTTTCACATTTTCGTTTCATGAAGAAATTATATTTCCATTAAATGTTATTATTTACGGACTTATTTAAAATTTTAGAAAATAGCATTTTAGAGCAACCTGTACATAAAGAACTGTCGCGCAGCGGTCATTTGCCGGGGTCACGGATCATAACATCGCATCAATGAAATTAAAACGAATAAGCAATACTATTAGGATGAAACAAATGCATAGAGTAGGCGAATTTAAGGAAATTTCCTTTGTTGGCGAGCAGCGCAGGCGACGCGCGCTCTCCCTTCCACCCACCCGCCGCACCGAACACGAATTCTTTTTTTGCTTTTCTAGTGCTAGTCGAACCCGTGTCCTTGACGCACTTATTTACTCTAGTGCGCATAATTACGTCGCGAAAAAGACTCTTAGCTATTGTTTTATTTATTTCTTTTTGTGTAATTAGGATAGTAATTAGATCATGGTACTGCGATAAAGACACTTTGATTGGTTTTCGTTTTCTTATCTAGTAGGTACGTTTACACCTCTTGCGATACGGACGCATTTATTTGTGCTATTAGTGCTTGTGTAAACTTATGATCGTGATGGCAGTGATTAGTGATGACAGTTATTACTAATAGTAACAAGAGAGGGTGATGTGATAAGTGTTTGTACCACTTGCGCCGCTCGGTTTCTTTGATAATATGCCGTCAAAGAATCGGACCGATCACGAGTAGGTACAAGACGCGACGCGCGGTTGCCAGCCCGCGAACCGACACATTGCCGCTCCGAGTTAACGTAAGCGAGCTAGGTAAGTAATTTCATGAATGAATTTTTGCAAGGGTGATCCCAATTTTAATGACTTTTTTATTATTTAGTTTGTTTGAAAAATTTTTTTTTTCAGTTTACGTATTATTTTAACCTATCAATATTTATATGGTTAATGGGCACTAGCCCTACCCGTGTATTAAATTAAAGTCACCGTTGTAGCGCCACGTTGTATACATTAATCATTGTAAGCCCTAATTATCACATGCCATAATTATGATATGCCATAACATAATTTGCCATCGACATCGGGTGTGTAACGGTTGTTTATATCAAGAGAAATTGGATGCAATTGGGACTTTAGGGCACCCCGACTCGGACAGGTTAGGTTAGAAGGGGATGGCGGGGTCGTGTGAGCGAGCGAAGCGAGCGAATAGACCCCGCCATCCCCTTCGTGGTTATTTTTTTATAAACCACACAGAAGTAGGAGCCCCGCGAAGCGGGGCTCCGTCGACCTAGCCCACCATCAACCATGCACAGAAAAAAAAACCTAAAACTATAAATATCATCTTCTACCCACATATATTTTTTATAACACTTGGTAAATGTTTCTTTCTGAGTATGAGTGAAAATATTATGGTAATTATGTTTAGGGATAAAAGCGTTATGATAAAAAACAGTAGGAGTTTAAATATATTTACATTAATGATATTATTAATTACAATTTTCGGAAACATGAGTGTTATGAACATCGCCGGTAGCACTACAAATAGTATGAATGAAAACTTTAGGATGAAAAATTTTAGGAAGAGTGATCATTCGGATTACAAATCGTTAGGAAGAACAATTTCGGGTAAAGAACTTTAGTTGAGCCAATATGGACCCGAATCGCTATTAACTAAGTGACAAAGTGTTTACAAACAAACAAAAACTTTTGTGATAAGTAAAAACGAACTTGTGATGTGAAGAAAAAATTCCACTCTGATGAATCATGTAACGACTCCTTGACCATTTGAAATAAGTACCAGCTTGCAGTTACATTTTTCGTCATTTTACAGAACGTTCCTATGGCCTGTCTATCTTAAGTTGGATTGACGAACGATTGAGTGCCGGTTCGGAACTCACGAGCGGGGATTCTTTTTGTGTTTTAATAACATAATTTAAATTGCGAGTACTCCTTCATAATTTAGTACGGGTAAAGAGTACTGGTGTTGCCACCAAAAAACAGGTCTGACAAAGTTAACTTAGTACACGCAAAAAAATTACCCCGATTTGGGGAAAACAAAAATTAAATAAAAATAGTTGCAGACATTATGGGGTCGAAAATTAAATGCACTAACAGTGGCCGCAAGGAGCCGCTATTTGTTACTTGTTTTAGATGCAAAAAACAAGTTGATCACAAAAGCACATTATTATGCACTACATGTAACAATCATTTTGAATTTGATTGTGCTGGCTATCCGGAGAAAGTGTATCGCTTAAAAAATATAGAAGAAAGGAAGAAATTTAAATGGGCATGCAGATCATGCATTCAGAAAGCAAAAGAGCAGAATACGATCGGTCCCGGAGTATCCAATGTGACTTTCAGGAAAAGGCACTCGTCACCCAAACCAACCGGAGATGTCACACCTAGCGTGTCAGAGGAGTCAACACCCTGGTCCACTCCAAAGAGTACAACCTCGGAAACACATGACTCACACATACTGACAATGGAAATGGATCATAATTATATACGATGAGTCAACTGCCATGACTGATAAAACATTGTCAAGAAGTATGGACCATACAATAATCGACTCAATGCAAAGCAATGATCTCAGGGAATCGATTGAACACCTTCAGATGGAACTAAACAGTTCGCAGAACGAACTTGAAAATGTCATACTTGATAACAATGAGCTCCGTAAACAGAATGATAAATTATTAAAAGATAACATGACATTAAAATGATTCTTACGCCAATCTCCACAAAATGAATATTACGTCGACGAAGGGGCAAAAAAAGCAAATGCATATTCTTTGCTGCACTCAAATAGGCAGGCGTTCTTTACGCCTCCTAGAAACGTATTGACACGTACATGTAACGCTTCAGATACAAAGTTACAGCTAAGTGAGAGTATTGTAAACCTCCACAAAAATGTCGAATATTTGGAGAATCAGCTAGAACTAACTAGAAACGAAATTGCAAACCTCAATAATCAATTTCGAAAGCTTCAAATACAATTAGAATCAAGCGAAAGAGATATACAACTTCAGAAAAATATGACCACATCTGACGTAGGTACCTACTGAATGATGAGCACACGAACAAGGTTTTCATCTTTGGCACACAACAAAGTGTTGGACTTTCATCTGTGTTGATGCGGTCAAGAGCGGCTACGTCGTATGTTAAATACGTTGTGACGTCAGAAACGAAGCCACACGCGCTCGCTAGTAAAGTAGTTAAGAATTGCAAAAATAGTTCAATATCAAGTAGTGATAAACTCATCCTTTGTGTGGGTGAAAATTACTATGACATCAAGATCCTATCGTCACAACTACGTCAAATTCTTAATATTTTCAGTGATAATCATGTAATAGTTTTGAGCCCATTAAAGAATATGTACTCGTATCTAGATATTTATACCTTGAACCAAATTATACGTAATATTTGCAATGAATACAAACATTGTAACTTTATCGACTCTGTACATAAATTATACAATACATGTAAATTAATAAACCATGTTATTGACTGTTATGACTACGAAAAGAAGTATTTGAATGTTAAGGAACTAAAGAAATTAATATTGCGGAATCAATTAAATTGTAAGAAATCTGACGTCAAGGGAAAAAGTACTCTAAGGGGTACAATCCCTTATCACTTTGCACGACGCCAGGCAGAATGCGGTGCTACAAATGGTCCTGATATTGTTTCTACTAAAGCAAAAAAAGGTACTATTCCGCATTATTTTAAAGTTTTAAACAAGAAACAGCTTTTTCGTGAATAACAACGGTGCTACAGGCAAACAAAAAACTTTCAAATGCATCAAAATATCGCTAGTATTCAATCAAAAAAGGAAATACTGGAACTAACTTTGCTAGAATTACGAGACGAGAATAAAGAACCAGACATATTATGTTTGTCTGAAACCTTTATGCGTGCGGGGAATGAGAAATATTTAAAACTTAATAATTACGCCCTAGCAGCAGCATTTAGTAGAGACAAACAAAGAGGGGGAACTTGTATTCTCGCCAAACAGGGTATAATATATAATGAGCCTCCTTATATAAGAAAATATTCAACACAAAATTAATTCGAAGCATGTGGTATTGAAGTCCCTTTGTACAAATTGCTGATAGTGTGTCTTTAGAGAACGCCAAAGTCTGACCCCAATATATTTTTAGAAAAGTTCGACCAATTAATGTGCGAGACCTCTAAAAGATATGGGTCACGTACAAAAATAGCGGTTACTGGGGATTTTAACATAAATACCTTGAAACCAAGTAAGGTCACTAACTATTTAAAAGATTTATGTAGAAACTATAACTTAAAGATGCATATTAATGTTCCCACTCGAAAAGATTCTTGTATAGACCACATACTTAGTAACATAAAAACTACATCTGCTGATGTTCTACCTTTGTACTTATCAGACCACGACACAGCACAGCTCTTAGAGTTTCCAATAAAAGAACAAAGTCCAAGAACCATATCATATTTTATTTATAAAAAGGATTACTGCAACGAAAACTTGAAAAAATTCAAAGACTGCCTTGCAAGCATATCGTGGTCAGAAACGCACCTCGAAACGGACTTAAACAAGGCATTCAATAAATTTCACGAGTTTTTATGCCTATTATATAATTTATGCTTCCCTAAAATTAAAATCAATAACTCTATTGCAAATAAACAAAAATGGATCAGTAAGGGTCTTAGAAAACTAAACGATCGTTACGGTATCTCTATTACAAAAATAAAAGTCGGTCGTACTTAATAAGATATAAAAAATATTCATCGATTCTCAAAAAATGCATTATGAAATCAAAAGTGAATTCAAACATTAATTATATATGTCGTAGGATAATTTGATACTTCGAATCTTCGCGGAAATCCTAGGGGTTTTGCGAAAACGCGGATAATTAGAATTTGGGTTAGGTTATGTTAGAACAGTGACCATTAGCGCACGAAGGCGAGCGAGCGAAGCGAGCGTGCCGCGGCAGCGGCCGCCAAGCGCCAGATACCCTTCTATTGTTGTTGTATCATTTAGGTTAGGTTATGTTAGATCCTGACTTTGTCCAGATTTGATAATTTTTCGCCTATGTCTAATTATCCGCGTTTTCGCAAAACCCCTAGGATTTTCGCGAAGATTCGAAGTATCAAATTATCCTACGACATATACAAAATAGTCAAAACAAATGCAGAGCAACGTGGTCTGTCATTAACCATTGGGAACATAAAATGCGACACTAATATTTCAGAAATAGAAGTAGATAAGAAAATACTGACTGATCCCACTGACATAGCGAGTACGTTTAGTGACTATTTTATTGACTCGACTAACATTGTGACATTTAAAAACTTACAAGTTTATAATAAGTTTAATAACGCTTTAGTTCCTAATTCTATGTTTCTTAGTGCTATGACTGAAGATGAAATAAAAAAAGAGATAATGGCTTTAAATAATACTAACTCGGAAGGATATGATGGACTTAGTACAAGAATAATTAAAGCGTGCAGAGAAGAATTAACTCCTATATTGACATATCTAATTAATCTTTCATTTTCGACTGGAACTTTTCCTGATGATTTAAAGTTATCAGTTGTAAAACCCTTGTACAAGAAAAGCGACAAAAAAGACGTTAAAAATGATCGTCCAATTACCCTTATACCTATCTTGTCCAAACTGTTTGAGAAATGTATGCACAAAAGGCTTATCGACTTTTGTAGCAAATACAATATTATAGCAAAGGAACAGTTTGGATTTCAAAGGCACAAGTCAACAACATTAGCCATATATAATCTTTTGAGCAGTACCCTGAAGTCTTTAAATAACAATCACTTCACGACAGGACTTTTTTTTGACCTATCTCAAGCATTTGACTTTGTGGCACATAATATATTATTGGGAAAATTAGAAAGATATGAAATAAGAGGTGTAGCACTGCAGTGGATTGCATCTTATTTAAGTAACCGCAATCAATACGTTGCTATTAGTAAAGTAAATGAAGATTTATTAACCTCATACTCTTCTGAGCTCAAAGTAAAAAATTGCGGTGTACCACAAGGGAGTGTATTAGGCCCTTTATTATTTCTATTATACGTAAATGATTTACCACAGCAGGTCAATCATAAATGTATATTATTTGCAGTCAATCATAGTGACATCTGATAAAAAGTATAAATCAAAATTTGATCACGAAATTGACATAAATAATAATATTGACAACATTTTAGAATGGCTACAGGTAAATAAATTAAAAATCAATCTAGATAAATCTATGTACGTACAATTTAATAAATCTAAACATGCCAAATACAATTTCAAACTTAATATTGATCGATTAAAAGAAGTTTCACATACAAAATTTCTGGGTATACTCATAGACCAAGATTTAAATTGGAAAATACATGTAGATAATTTGTGCAACAAGTCTAATAAGTTCGTTTATGCTCTCAGGCAAGTCAAGAATGTGACGAATAAAAAAACCGCCATTATAACCTACCATGCTTACATAGAATCGATTTTGGGATATGGACTTATTTTTTGGGGTAACAGTACAGATAAAAACAGAGTGTTTATCGCGCAAAAGAAATGCATCAGAGCCATTTGTGGGATCCGTACTGACGAGTCCTGTAAACCACAGCTGTAAACCGCATTTTAAAAGGCTTGGTTTATTACCACTTCCTTCACTGTACATCTACGAGATATGTAATTTTGTATATAATAATAAGGAATTATTCAAGAAAGTCGATCAAATATACTCTCGTAATAGGGATCCATGTAGACTTGTATTGCAGGATACTCCTAAATCAGCCAAGTACTCTAAAAGTTTTCTGGTGATGTGTGTACGCATTTATAATAAAATTCCAAAAGAAATGAAATTATTATTTAATATTAATTCTTTTAAAAACAGACTCTTTAAATGGCTGAATGAACATAATTTTTATGACATTAAGGATTTTTTTGACATTAAATTATAATTCACAAATAATGACATACTGGATCGTCGATAATGTTTATAATATTGACATTTTTAATTTTATAATTATTGATTTCCTTTTTTTTACTTTAAGTTATGTTATGGAACTGTTGCGAATAATGTTTACTTTTATAATGTTTTCTTTTATTGTCACTTTTTGATTTTGTTCGTGGAGATTAATTTCTGACATTAAATAATATTATGTTATGATGGTTGTATTGTGGAGAATGTTTTATAGCTTTGACATTTTATTTCTACTTACTAATTAATTCTAAGTATTTTGCATGCAATTGATACACGATGTTGTATAGCTAAACATGTGGACTATATTATATCACCAAACTGTAACACCTTTTATACCATGTTTAAGGCAAATAAAGACTTACTTACTCACTTACTTACATAAACAAATCAAGTATCTTGACTTGGCTCACGAGGTTGTCGACATTTGGGATGTGGACTCAGCGGTCATTGTGCCGATAGTCGTGACAGCCAATGGGCTAATACCCAAGAGCCTCGACCAACACCTAAGGAGGCTCTCGTTAGGCAGCTGGATCAAGGGCTTGATTCAGAAAGCGGTACTTCTGGACACGGCCCGCATTGTTAGGAAGTTTCTCTCTCTGGAGCCCTGATCGCCGGTAGCTTGGACCCTGTTCCCGATACCGGTGGGCTACTATTTTTTATATTTTTAAATGTTATTGGTATCTTTTTGTTTATAAAAATATTTAAAAATGTAATTGATATGTATATAAATGAAATAAAGGAAATATTAATAACAACACCGTGTCAACAAAACGTCTTGTTTTCCAGTTTTTTTTATAATTTTATTAGATAACGTAATGTTAACCCAGTTTTACTAAAGTTGTTCATTCAAAATTAATCCATAGTCTAAATACCCACTGAAAAACCATAAAAGAGACCATAATACACCAAAATGGAAATAAATCAAATCAAAAACTGCCGATTCGGAGGTGACATGACAGTTGTCACCTCCGAACAACAATGAATAAAACAAATTAAACGAGGAAAATGAAGACAGCATGTTGACGAGACAAGCCGCACGCCTCCGGGCATCACCACCGGACTCTTCGCTTGGCTCCGCCTCGCCGCCGCCGGTACCCAGCCCCACCGTGAACACTGTGACGACACCGGCCGCGGTAGTTGCGTTGAGCTTGAGCGACGAGTATTTTTCCCCGCCGACGTCGCCAACACCTGTACGTCGGCAGGGGAGAGGCCGGCCACCGAGGAGCTTGGGACTTAGGGGCCATCCGGCCCCGAGCCGGGACCCCGCTGCCGGTGGTTGTGTGCAGCGCATGAGATGGACTCAGTCTATGAACGAGAACGTCATGCGCGCATATTACAGGTCTACAGGAACTAACCTCACTGCGTACCGTGATAGGATGCTGTCTCTGTTTCAGGAACTAGAACCAACCATCAACGTCTCGGCCCAGCGACTATCGGAGCAGGTGCGCGTCATCCAACGCATATCATAGGTTGGACGATGCTGCACTTGATAGGCTGCGCTCAGAACTGAGCAACCATGTCGTCTCCACTCCGGCACAGACCGCGGTCCAAGCTTCAACCATTGATGCAATCCCACCGCGGTCCCATCATGGTGTTGAAGAGGACGATGATAGGGTTGCCACAGTAAGTAGCCAGTGCTACGCCCGATTGAGGAGCGCACTGGAGTATGCGTTTAGCGAGTTCAGATCCACTTCGATCGAACTTAGACCCCGATTACCTGGACTCGCAGCTTAAAATGTGTTCGAGAGCAGCGAGGACCTCGTTGATACACACTCGGATCCTGTATTGCGCAGCTGTTGCGGCATGTCGTTTAGCTAACGTCAAGTTTCCCAATTGTGATGGAGTTACTCGACCAAAAGCAGCTGTACCAGCCTGGCAATGCAGGATCGAGCGTCGTATCGATGGGGCCAGGGTACTTATCGGCAAACTATACTGCTTCAGAGAGGGCAATACACGACCACGAGTGATGCGCTTTGTGAGGCGGGCATTCTCGGGGACTGGAATCAGCCCTCGAGAATACATGTCCCGTGTCACAGAGCGCATCGACTTTCTGATCGGTACACGCAAAATCGCATATTCCAGAGCGATGAGAGGTGGGTGTACAGAGCTTGGGAGCGACCTGAACAAAATGTGATAGACGTGTGCCGCCCGAATGACGCCGCTACGAGAACATTCTGGTGCAATATCTGGTCGGTACCCGTCTGTCACGCTGAGGCTGGCTGGATACGAGTGGTCGAGCGAGTGTGTGAAACTATACCAGAAATGGCAACAGTCCTAATTACGCCATTAGACGTTGCCAGAGCGGTCCGTCCGTTACCGAACTGGAAATCTCCGGGACCGGATGGATTGCACAACTTTTGGTTGAAATGGCTAATTAGTTCACACACTTGCCTGGCATCTCAGTTCCAGTCATCCTTAGAGTCTGGGTCGCTACCGCAGTTTTTAACAACAGGCGTTACCCACCTGCTCCATAAGTCAGGTAGTCCCACGGAACCCAAGAATTATAGACCGATCACGTGTTTGTCGACGGTCTATAAACTTCTTACATCCATTCTGAGAGCGAAAATTAATACGCACATTGCGAACAGTCCAGAACTTTAGCAATTACAGTCGCGAGAGAAATTGGTCTATAATTTGACACCTTAGAAGAGTCACTGGTTTCGTTTTTGATAATTGGAACAACAATAGTACGCATTAATCCTTCCGGTAGATATGAATGGCATAAACATAAATTAAAAAACATAATGGCTTATGTAACGTAATGGCGTAATATAATACCGTAATGGCTTATGAATATACTTTAAATAAAGCTTTACTTTATAGCTATTCAATGTATTTTTAAATATAATAAAAAAATATATAAAAAATAATATAGTAAAGGCTCTTCTAAAGCCGACAAGCCATCCTTTATTAAGAAACCCGGTATGTTGTCGGGACCACAAGCTGTTAACGCTTTTAGTCGGCACTCTGCACGCCTAAGATCCGTAGCTGTATAACTTGTTCAATAGCCACTGCAGACAGGCAGCCTAAACGATTAGCCTCGTCCTCCGCAGCCTTTACATCTAATGACGGAGGGGTATCATGGAACTCTGAGCTAAAATATTCAGCAAACGAGTCAATGGCATTCTGTCCTTCTACGGACTTACCATTATAAGTATATGCTGCCTATTTTTACGTTTTTCTTTCACATATTGCCAAAAACTTGAGGGATCTAAACTTATATTGTTTTCTACTTTTACAATATATTTTTTAAATGCTGTGTTAATGAGATCTTTCACTTTCTATAGTATTTAAAAACTTCTTTGTTAAACTCTAAACCATGACATTTAAATTTCTTTAAATTAAAATATTTTAATTTTATGTAATGAATAATTTCTTTGGTGTACCATTTTGGATACACATATTTATTGTTTTGGGCTATTCTTTTTAAAGGAACATGACTACTGATGACGTCATTAAGTTTATTATATAGTATATCACCAGCTAGGTTGATATTTATGTTCTGTTGCTCAAGTAATTCAGTCCAGTCAATATTAGCGATATCAGTGTGCAAGCTATGTAAATCTGCTTCACGGAAGTTCCATTCCATACTTAAATACTTTCCTGGAACCAAAGAGGGCGGATTGTTTGCTCTTCTAGGAAGTGTAAGTAGTATCTCTAATGACCCACCATTATGTATGTAGGTACGCATCCATGGGGACTAAATGTTCAGTATCGGGTGAAACATTGATACTATTGGAATCAAGAGTAGTCAATACTAAATCCAGAACGCATCCATATTTATTGCTAATGTTATTGCATTGTTGCAACTTAGAATACTCCAGAAAATTATTAAATTGAGATCTAACAGTTTTATTGCACGAATTTAAATTGAAATCACCAACTATCAGAAGTTGTTATTCAGCATACATGTTAATTGCATTTTCCATGCATGTTAAAACATCTAGATATTGTTTACTGCTGTAACTGGGCGGCAGGTAGACGACACAGACCATTAGCTTAATATTTTTCAAACTAACAAGAGCGAACAATAATTCTTTATCATCTGTTAAGTCATAAGTTAGTTTGACACCACTACATGTCATAACATTTTTCTTGCGCCTAAATACTCGTATATTTATCCAAAACGCTCCGTGTCAGAAGGACAATCTAGTAAAATGTCCTTGTGAGATAAATGACGTTAAAGTAAAACGACCTCCTAGTAAAACGTCTGAAATTTATCGGCATTCTAGTAGAACGTCTGACATGTATAAACGGCGTGGTGGACAAAAGGACTGGTACACTGACGCAGAAAATAATCAAAGATAATAAGTAAATTATTTTAATTTTAAGTATTTTTTTTATAGTTTATCTAATAAAAACCTTTTTTTCATAGGTGTGTGACAACTGAAATGCGTTATTTTATCGTATTATTCTTTCAGAGGGTTTAGCAATCGTCCCCGAAAATAATGCATTTAAAGTGCGAAACACGTTTTATAAAAAATAAAGGCAGTTATTTCATTTTCTCCTAACTTTTTTACTTCCCTTTTGTATTTTTTATCAAAGATACGGTCATTCTTCTTACGTTTTTGCCCCTCAAATACCTAACATGCGTTTATATTTTATAATTTACAGCAGCACGCCGGGATAAACTAAAAGTACAACAAATAAAATATTGAATTACCATCACTAAGTAATAATAATAAGTATAGTTGTATTCAGGACAATAGAGTAGTTTATTCTGAAGTTTGCAATCTGTGAATATGGAACACTGTATCCAGAATGTATTATAATTGTGAACAGTGAAATAAATATAACAATATTTGTGGATGGTGTGAGAACATCAGAGAACAAGTTTATAGATATACTGACGACGGTAGTGACCAACATATCTTCACATTAGCAGCAAGGTTATCTAATCGTCATAACATTGATCCCATTACTGTAGAGAGAGCATTCAATTAACAGAGCAAAGCATCTGCTAAAGATTTATCATGGCAGACAATTTGACTGCACAGGCTGTGTTAGAGAAGTTATCATTGGCTGATAATGACCAAGTCAGGAAGGAATTTAACACAGCTGGCATAGTGCCATCATCATTGTCACATGCAGAAATAAAGAAAACAATAACTATTACAGGCATAACATCTGAGGACTTTTCTAAGCAATACTCTTCTGCAGAATTAAGACTTTGGAGAGCCACTCAAGGAGAAAGTTGAGTCCAAAGCATTGGAATTTTCAGCTAAAATCTTATTTGAACGAGGGCCATATATAAGAACTGAAAAGAAATCAAAAGGTGATAAAGCAATTAGGTTTAGATTTCCATATGTCAAGACAGTTGATGGCATTAAAACCTGATTTGTCAAAGTGGTCATAGTATCCACATTTAGAGAAGGTCTATACAACAAGATGGATGATCAAGACAAGATGGTAATGACATTTTAACACGCAGGTTTATTAGCCATGGAAACATTTACTCAGGCTAAAGAATATTGTTATAACATTGATGGGACCATGTTGATGACACCATTGTGTGGTGCAATATTTTCTAGAGACACTGTGGCAGATATGGCCAAGAAACAAAAGAGTGAAATTGTAACTGCCCTTATTATATTTTAATTCTTGCCACATGACTTCTTTACTCAATGCATGAACACATAAAGGCAAACCGTTTTTTCGTCCAACTCTCGCGTTATAACGCCTGTTTCATCCCTCTAATGGATTATTGGTCCTATGCCTTTGTTTGAAACAGCTGTTTCCAAACCACACACAAACAAACAATCCACTGTTTGTAAAAATAATGAATGAACTGAGAAATGCAATCAGATCCTTTTTGTTGTGCTTCCTCAGCAATTATAGCCCAACTTCATGTATATATGTTGAAGGAAGCAGTAGAAGGCTTGCAGATAATCTTGTTATTTCTCTTCCCTCTTTGGTATTAGTCAGTTCAGTATCAGGGAATACCATTTGAAAAGTAACCTCAAAGTCACATTTAAAATGTCTGATGTCAAATCCGTAACGATCCTTGATGATGGAAAACTTTCTTTCCTAGGTTGATTGTGTTTTATTTGGTAGCAGCAAAAATATTATTGGTACAACAATGGTGGTGTCTGTATGACTGTTTATATCGACATAAATCGAATATTATATTAATTATCTAATAATAGATAATTGATAATGAATAATTTCATAATTATAATATTATAGTATATTATTAATACAATATAATATATTTTTAAATAATATAATATTAACTTGGAATCTTAAAAGTACCGACTCCGAAATACAGTACATCGCCATTATTTAGATTCGTTATAGTTTGTTGGATACATTTTGTTACTAAAACAAATATTTTTTCCTTTTCCGTGCCATCCACACAATAGAGCCAGTCTTTGGCTAATAATTCTGGTATCTCAACGTCACGCAAAAGCTTTCGTTGAGCTCGATACAATGTATCTTTTTTGGATTGACAGCTTGGCAAGGTGTCGTGATTGGATGTGGATTTTCCAAAGTGATGCTCTAATATTTTCGTAACCGGAGTAAATTTTCGACAACATTCCGTTTTGCATTTATCCATTACATAATCGATTTCATTATTTTCATTCCGCCTTTTACATGAATGTAAACTTTTGCTTTCCCGGATGATTTCTGTTTTATTCGCATTTAATGTCAATGAAGCACTGCACTCTTCCCTCTTTGAACATCTCCAAAAACTCGTACCATTCATATTTGTAACACTATGATTATACCTATAGCCTTATCGGAGTAAAACATTCTTGCATTTTTGATTCGATATAAAAACAAACGGATGCTGATTTTCCTCCATTTTATTTGCAGAAACGTAAAGCAATCCCCTACATCATAATAATAATTGAAATTGTGAATTTGATAGACACCGTGGATAGACATGATTTGATTGATTACTTCTACAAGTGCCCCGTACTAAATGAAGCGAGTCACTTTTATAATAAGGAAAACAAAGGAGTATTTATCTGGAATGGACTGTGGAGTACTACACAATACATCCATAAAATAAGTAACACCATTATACCATGTTTAAGGCAAATAAAGACTTATCTTTTCTTAATTTGTTCAGCTATTCGTCAATAAAAATCATTAGCCCAGAAATCTAAAAACCCAATCAGAAACTTACAGTAAAAAAATGTTATGTAGCTGTAATGTTGTGTAGGCATTTCGGGATATTTTTTCGAGAATAAGGCGTAGTGCAGAGCCAATACTGCATGGACTCACAAATTAAAAATTCTGTAAATAGTGTTGAGCGCACATCAATTTTAGTGCGTGAAAGAGTAAGCAGAAGCTGAGTCCACGTCGGAATAATTAGCACAATTATTGCACCATATCGCATAATGTTATCATTATATATGCCATTATAACCCATATCGCATATTTAAGCACGGGTGCAAACTGTTTCGAAGACTTCCTCGTACAATTTGATCTTGTAGTAGATATAAACAAATATCCAGAGAGTGATCTAGCACTGGTATTGGGGACCTACTTACAAGGGAGAGTGATGTAGGGCTGGTATTGGGGACCTACTTACAAGGTCCCGCACTTGTGTACTTCAAGTTGGTTTATAAAGAGGAACCAGATTTCAAAACAATTTGTGACCATCTGAGGACGGAATTCCCGACCAGTTTGGACTACGCAGATTTTTTTTATAGCGCGCACCAAGAAGGCAATGAAAACATAATCCCATTGTTCTACAAATTAGCAGACATTCGTCTAAAGGCCAAAATTACAAAAGAGTTTACAGCCACTTTCGGCGGAATATAAATTAAAATTGGGAACTAAACTTTATGCGTCGAAAGCAGATCTTCGAGCCATCCCAATCAAATAATACAAATCGAAGAGATGCAACAAGATGTAGTTGATACAACCTCCGATATTTTTTTTTACAATATTAAAGTATGGAGCACTCTTTATCCATAGATCCCCAATGTTTAAAAGACAGTCGAGCCCCAATTAGTCACCTTCTGGTGCAACTCCTCCACACTCATCCGGGGACCATAGGCGTGTCAAAAATACCATACCCCGAGGTACAACTTACGGCCGAGATACCATTTTACCAACAGGAATAATCGGTCACCCATTGGCCCCAGCACACGATACCTAAAATAACCGAACCAATCAAGGACAATTATTATTTAGTTATTAGTCCTTGATAATTACTCCAAAGGTAAATTTTGTCCTTTTATTAACATTACTGTAGCTAAACAGGCCTGCATGAGCTAACAGACACCACAGTATCAATTCCGTGTATATCAGGAGTAACTAATGTTGGAGTTGAAGATCAAGCATACCAATGACAATGTGAAGCATTTTGTAAGATCAATTTCGGGTTACTGTTTGAAGGTAGCAGGAGAAATGAAGATTACAGTTTCGTGGATATTAAAGACATTAACCATAAACTGGCCCTCGGTCAGGATTTTTTCCATATGTACGATGCAGTTCTCGATATTTAATGATAATAAATTGTTGCTGAAAAGACGTTCCCGTGCATTTTTTTGTAAATATTCTGTACAAAATAATACGTCAATGTAAAATAATTTGGAATATCAAGATCATTACAGTCGACGATCGAGACAGAATATATAAAAATAATACTGTCATAGGTGACCAGGTGTCCACAGAAGAAAGAGGTTTGAAGTCAATTAAAAAAATATCATCTTAATTTTTTTAAACGATTACAAGAAAATGATGAACATTTTGTTTCATCGCTATCAAAAGATACAGATCTAGTGGATGAAATTAATTTCAATCCAGAGTTGGAAATTACTGAGAGGATGTCAATGAGAGACCTTTTTTCTTCATATAGAGAAAAATTTGAATTCACGGCAGATTACGGTAGCTTAGTAGAAGTACATATTAAAACGATCGACAAAATACCGGTTCATCGACCACCTAAGTGCGCCCAGCACTTACAGTAGCTAACCTACCTACGAGAAGAGAATGATGAATGGTACTTATAGCAGAAACACAACGAAGCTCGAAAAAATACAAACATTCCAAGCCACAATCAACAAAGTCTAGACCACAGCTCTGTAGAGACGTTAATTAAAAGTTACTAATATACTTTTCACATTGTCGAAACCCGACTTTTATACTAAGGTGAAGTTGGGGTTTGGTACCAAAATTGTGATTTTAAGAAGAGTTCGTTTAGTTTTTTTTTCTGCGGAGATTCGTGTAGATTTCAAGTTTTGTAAATTGAGTTGGGGAACTGTGTTTTGCTAGTAATTTTAGGAGTCTCTGTACGTCTGTAGGATATTTTAGCTTGAACACTGTGAGCTGATGGTTAACCAAAATAAAAATTCCTAGACAAATATTATAATTATTATTAAATTCATTTCTAAAACACTTAACCTACGAGTATATTACACTTTGGTTTTAGCCACACAACGATAACCTCTCAGGGTTTATCTGTGTGCTGGCGAGTCGCTCACCGGACACGGTTGTTTCGGGAGGTTCCTGTTCCGGATAAGGCGGGAGGAAACGTCCGGGTGTCACCATTGTGTGGATCGCCCGGAGGACACGGTGGAGCATACGGTGGAGGTCTGCCCGGCTTGGGCGGAGCACCGCCGTGTCCTCGTGGAGGCGATTGGCGGTGGTGATCTCTCGCGTCCGGCCCTGGTCCAGGCCATGGTACGGAGCGAGAGGGCTTGGGAAGCCGTCGCCTCCTTCTGCGAAGCAGTAATGTTCGCGAAGGAGGAGGCGGAACGCGTGAGGGAGAGGCAAAATTCGCGCCCTCACGCCCCTAGCCGCCGCAGGAGACGCCCTGGGCGTCGGGAATTGCAGGCCGATATCCGGCCACCGTAGGCGTGGGCTTGCGAACGGCGATCAATGGGCAGCTCGTCGTTCGATAAGGGCCAGGCCCGGGTCGACGGCGCATTGTGTTCCACGCGCGCCTCAATGAAATGTCAGCACCATTGACGGGGTCCGCTAGGGCCGATGCCTGCTAGGGTTGCGGGAAAGTCCGAGAGGGATACCGTGGCCCCTGGCACAGGCAACTGAAGGAACACGGGTGGGATTTAGTCAGTAAGAGTCTGACACGCCCTCCCACTCTGCCCAGAGCGAGAGAAGTTATTTGATGATTTCCCACTCTCATAAAAAAAAGGATAAATTATGTGTAAAGAAACGTTTTGATTGGTACTTAAAACTTTTCAAATTTGCTTTGTATAACGTTTGTAGGTCTTCTGGGAGTTTATTAAGGAAATAAGGTACTAAGTATTCTACAACCCTCATCCCGTACACATTAGTGGTAAATACACAGGTTCAAGTATGTATATGAATATCTGTGGAAATTGAGAAATATAATAATGACCCGAAAACCCGTCAGTAAATTTGTATACTCCAACTGGCTTACAAATAACGTATAGGTGCACAGAAAGCAGTGATATTCTTAATACTAACACCAGAAATAAGGACAAACTACGTGCTTCCTTTTCACCGGCATCCTAAGGTTCTTAACTCATTTGTTGGGCTTGGTATAAACCTTTTATAACAAGTTTCCCTCTTCTTTACAAAAATTGAATTTTAATGCGTTTAAAGTTAAAGTTCAACCTTTGTTCAAAGGCATACTATTCTATCAAGGAATAGGTACTTAAACGACAAGAACAGTTGGTCGAGATGAGAAAATATAATTGTTTATTTTATTTGAAAAGCAATTTAGTTTTATTTTATTTTCATTTATTAATGACAGTCTACTCGTTATATTGTTTTTTTAACGAGTTGTATTGACCTCAAAAATACTCGTAGATTGTATTTTTTCTTGCCTGAGCAACCGGCAGCAAGTTCGTCATGCTCCCTTAGATGTTACTACTTGCGGTAGCGTCGGGGGTCGTGTTGACTCCTTCCCTCAAATACGGCGAGGGGGGTATGGCTGATATCTTTGCGTTATGCTCGTAAACGGGTGCTGCTTGTGGTGACAGGTCGTCTTGCTGACCATGGTTTTGTCATTGTAATTGTAATTAACTGTTCATATATTTTACTTCGAAAGTCCTAGTTTATCATTTGTGACTTCAAATTACAGCTATATGAACACAATGCAGCATTGTATATGTAAGCCGGCACGCCCTTGATGACTGGAGAATTCTATTTAAGTATTAAGGTCTGTGTACGTTTTTATTGTTTATTTCTGCCTGAGTATTTTCAATGTTTTTGTTGGAATATGTATTGGCGTGTGCTAGCTGACATACTACTGGCCATTGTACTGGCCATCTAGTAGCAATTGACACTGTATGCCGTTTAAGTTTTTAACCTTATATACCAATTGTGTCAAATAAAAGAGATTGCTTTGGACATGCGTAATTTTAATAAATAAATACCTCACAACATGACAAATAATTTAATTTCATGTTCTGTGTTTCGTAATGTTAATTACTTACTATTGTATAGAATCCAGTTCTGTAACTGAACAGACAATTGTGCTGCTGGGTAGTTTGTAGCACCACTTCTTCCCAGCTAAAGCAATAGGAAGTGGTAAAAAAGGGCGGGCGTTTTAGGCGACTGTCTTATGTAATATTGACGTTCAAAAAGTGCTGATTCTCAGCCTCTTTTGAATAAAAAATGTCTTCTGATTTTACGCTACATTAGCGACGTTGAAAGGGATGCGAATTGCGAACGGTTCAGTTATCAAAAATAATTAATTTCCGACATAAAAGCCGTTACTAACTTGCGCGGACAATTACAGGAATACTAATTTTGAATTTTGAATTACCTATCCTGCCTCCGAAAGCTAAAAGGTGGTAACTCAGCAAATGTATGTTTCGATAATCTCAATTTTTCTTTCTAGTTGTTTATATATATCGAGATCCATATTTAATTTTGGATTACGAGAGCAGTATCTCTTAGAAACAGAGTGAACTAAGCAGAACAAACAGAAAATGATCTATGCTTAAATTATGTAGCAGTTTCTATCCTTTCTCCATAACTGTCGGTTGAATAGTGTGAAGCATGAATGCTGCGTTGTAACGCAATTTAGTTTTTGCGTTACCCTGAGCAAGCTGTCACGAAGCGAAATAGGGGATTATGAAAAAATATAAATAGAAATGGCATTGTCTCGTACGCTTGGTGTTATGCTTCGGAACAAGGGCGTTCCGCATTTTTTGCTATTTACCCTTTGGGTGCCTATTGAAATAAGTATACATGAATATATTATGCAGGGTTATTGGTAAAACACCATCAACCTCTTAGTGTTTTACCAATGACCCTGTTTAGTTGATGTATTCTTATGGAACCTCCAACATCATTAGAAGTAGTTATCTATTGCGTTTTCTCAGACACAACAGTAGAATATGTGTGTCATATGTATACCTCTGAAAAAAGCACAAAAGCTAGCAGAAAAGAGCAATCAGAGCAATATATAGCCTCCGCAGGCGCGATTCTCTAAGGGAACTGTTTAAAGACATTAACATCATGGCGGTACCTTGTCAATATATATATAAAAACAACATGTACATAAGGAAAAATTTTAATCTTTTCAGTAAAAGAGGTGGGAGACACAACTATATATCTAGAAGTAGGTAAGTCCCAACTAGTTCAACCAGGTTTCAGACTGGCTAAAGTAGACTCATCCTAGACTCATCAATATCGCTATAAATCAACATACACTCAGTCTTTACAAACCACACCGGCCGATTATGAATATTAACCTATATACACATTTAACACACACGTCCCACACCTTCACAATAACTCAGATACGCATCAATAAACATACTTAAACCTTTCAAAAGACGTTCATACTTTATATAAAAACAATCCTTTATTTACGCAATTCATACCGCCTGTACACTCACGCAACACAAATAATCACATCCAACCATATAAAAATAATAAGTTTTAAGCTATCATGCATGTTGTTACAAAAAATAAAACCATACCGCTGTCCCCTTTTTTTTTTTTTTTTTGAGGATGGGAAATCATCAAATGACTCCTCCCGCTCTGGTCTGCGAAGCAGTAATGTTCGCGAAGGAGGAGGCGGAACGCGTGAGGGAGAGGCAAAATTCGCGCCCTCACGCCCCTAGCCGCCGCAGGAGACGCCCTGGGCGTCGGGAATTGCAGGCCGATATCCGGCCACCGTAGGCGTGGGCTTGCGAACGGCGATCAATGGGCAGCTCGTCGTTCGATAAGGGCCAGGCCCGGGTCGACGGCGCATTGTGTTCCACGCGCGCCTCAATGAAATGTCAGCACCATTGACGGGGTCCGCTAGGGCCGATGCCTGCTAGGGTTGCGGGAAAGTCCGAGAGGGATACCGTGGCCCCTGGCACAGGCAACTGAAGGAACACGGGTGGGATTTAGTCAGTAAGAGTCTGACACGCCCTCCCACTCTGCCCAGAGCGAGAGAAGTTATTTGATGATTTCCCACTCTCATAAAAAAAAGGATAAATTATGTGTAAAGAAACGTTTTGATTGGTACTTAAAACTTTTCAAATTTGCTTTGTATAACGTTTGTAGGTCTTCTGGGAGTTTATTAAGGAAATAAGGTACTAAGTATTCTACAACCCTCATCCCGTACACATTAGTGGTAAATACACAGGTTCAAGTATGTATATGAATATCTGTGGAAATTGAGAAATATAATAATGACCCGAAAACCCGTCAGTAAATTTGTATACTCCAACTGGCTTACAAATAACGTATAGGTGCACAGAAAGCAGTGATATTCTTAATACTAACACCAGAAATAAGGACAAACTACGTGCTTCCTTTTCACCGGCATCCTAAGGTTCTTAACTCATTTGTTGGGCTTGGTATAAACCTTTTATAACAAGTTTCCCTCTTCTTTACAAAAATTGAATTTTAATGCGTTTAAAGTTAAAGTTCAACCTTTGTTCAAAGGCATACTATTCTATCAAGGAATAGGTACTTAAACGACAAGAACAGTTGGTCGAGATGAGAAAATATAATTGTTTATTTTATTTGAAAAGCAATTTAGTTTTATTTTATTTTCATTTATTAATGACAGTCTACTCGTTATATTGTTTTTTTAACGAGTTGTATTGACCTCAAAAATACTCGTAGATTGTATTTTTTCTTGCCTGAGCAACCGGCAGCAAGTTCGTCATGCTCCCTTAGATGTTACTACTTGCGGTAGCGTCGGGGGTCGTGTTGACTCCTTCCCTCAAATACGGCGAGGGGGGTATGGCTGATATCTTTGCGTTATGCTCGTAAACGGGTGCTGCTTGTGGTGACAGGTCGTCTTGCTGACCATGGTTTTGTCATTGTAATTGTAATTAACTGTTCATATATTTTACTTCGAAAGTCCTAGTTTATCATTTGTGACTTCAAATTACAGCTATATGAACACAATGCAGCATTGTATATGTAAGCCGGCACGCCCTTGATGACTGGAGAATTCTATTTAAGTATTAAGGTCTGTGTACGTTTTTATTGTTTATTTCTGCCTGAGTATTTTCAATGTTTTTGTTGGAATATGTATTGGCGTGTGCTAGCTGACATACTACTGGCCATTGTACTGGCCATCTAGTAGCAATTGACACTGTATGCCGTTTAAGTTTTTAACCTTATATACCAATTGTGTCAAATAAAAGAGATTGCTTTGGACATGCGTAATTTTAATAAATAAATACCTCACAACATGACAAATAATTTAATTTCATGTTCTGTGTTTCGTAATGTTAATTACTTACTATTGTATAGAATCCAGTTCTGTAACTGAACAGACAATTGTGCTGCTGGGTAGTTTGTAGCACCACTTCTTCCCAGCTAAAGCAATAGGAAGTGGTAAAAAAGGGCGGGCGTTTTAGGCGACTGTCTTATGTAATATTGACGTTCAAAAAGTGCTGATTCTCAGCCTCTTTTGAATAAAAAATGTCTTCTGATTTTACGCTACATTAGCGACGTTGAAAGGGATGCGAATTGCGAACGGTTCAGTTATCAAAAATAATTAATTTCCGACATAAAAGCCGTTACTAACTTGCGCGGACAATTACAGGAATACTAATTTTGAATTTTGAATTACCTATCCTGCCTCCGAAAGCTAAAAGGTGGTAACTCAGCAAATGTATGTTTCGATAATCTCAATTTTTCTTTCTAGTTGTTTATATATATCGAGATCCATATTTAATTTTGGATTACGAGAGCAGTATCTCTTAGAAACAGAGTGAACTAAGCAGAACAAACAGAAAATGATCTATGCTTAAATTATGTAGCAGTTTCTATCCTTTCTCCATAACTGTCGGTTGAATAGTGTGAAGCATGAATGCTGCGTTGTAACGCAATTTAGTTTTTGCGTTACCCTGAGCAAGCTGTCACGAAGCGAAATAGGGGATTATGAAAAAATATAAATAGAAATGGCATTGTCTCGTACGCTTGGTGTTATGCTTCGGAACAAGGGCGTTCCGCATTTTTTGCTATTTACCCTTTGGGTGCCTATTGAAATAAGTATACATGAATATATTATGCAGGGTTATTGGTAAAACACCATCAACCTCTTAGTGTTTTACCAATGACCCTGTTTAGTTGATGTATTCTTATGGAACCTCCAACATCATTAGAAGTAGTTATCTATTGCGTTTTCTCAGACACAACAGTAGAATATGTGTGTCATATGTATACCTCTGAAAAAAGCACAAAAGCTAGCAGAAAAGAGCAATCAGAGCAATATATAGCCTCCGCAGGCGCGATTCTCTAAGGGAACTGTTTAAAGACATTAACATCATGGCGGTACCTTGTCAATATATATATAAAAACAACATGTACATAAGGAAAAATTTTAATCTTTTCAGTAAAAGAGGTGGGAGACACAACTATATATCTAGAAGTAGGTAAGTCCCAACTAGTTCAACCAGGTTTCAGACTGGCTAAAGTAGACTCATCCTAGACTCATCAATATCGCTATAAATCAACATACACTCAGTCTTTACAAACCACACCGGCCGATTATGAATATTAACCTATATACACATTTAACACACACGTCCCACACCTTCACAATAACTCAGATACGCATCAATAAACATACTTAAACCTTTCAAAAGACGTTCATACTTTATATAAAAACAATCCTTTATTTACGCAATTCATACCGCCTGTACACTCACGCAACACAAATAATCACATCCAACCATATAAAAATAATAAGTTTTAAGCTATCATGCATGTTGTTACAAAAAATAAAACCATACCGCTGTCCCCTTTTTTTTTTTTTTTTTGAGGATGGGAAATCATCAAATGACTCCTCCCGCTCTGGGCGGAGCGGAAGGGAGTGTCAGACTCTTACTGACTAAAACCCACCCGTGTTCCTTCCTTGGCCCTTTATGTTCCGGGTCAGCGGTACCCCTTTTGGATGATCCCGCTTTCCCGGCAGGCTTGGGCCCTAGTGGACCCCCTCTATGATGCTGACATCTCTTTGAGGCGCGCGTGGAACACGTACGCGCCGTCCAGCACGGGCCTGGTCCTGATCGGACGGTGAGCTACCCATTACTTACCGCCCGCAGGCCCGCGCCTACGGTGGCCGGGAGTCGTCACGCGGCTCCCGACGCCCGGAGCGTCCACCGCGGCGGCTTGGACGGGAGGCTCTCTCCCTCTCCCGTCCCGCCACCTCCTTCGCTAGCATGACTGCTTCGCAGAAGGAGGCGACTGCCTCCCACTCCCCCTCGCCCCGGACCATGGCTTGAACCAAGGCCGGGCGTGAGAGATCGCCGCCGCTGCCGATCGCCTCTACGAGGACACGGCGGTGCTCCGCCCATGCAGGGCAGGCCCCCACCGTATGCTCCACCGTGTCCTCGGGGCGATCATCGCAGTGGTGACACCCGGGCGTTTCCTCCCGCCTGATGATGTGCAGGAACCTCCCGAAACTTCCGTGTCCGGTGAGGACCTGCGTCAGGCGGTAGGTGAGGACGCCGTGACGCCTCTCTAGCCACTCCTCAAAGAGGGGTCTTACCGCCGCTATCGTGGCGTGCCCTGCGCTGGGTTGCGACAGTCGCTCTTTCCATGCCGCCATGAGATCGCGCCGGAGGTCCGTCCGCTCCGCCGCGATTTGCCGCGGAAGCGGGGTTTCCCCCCGGCGTAGTGCCTCCGCGCGCCACTCATACAGGCGCGCGAGGACTATCGCCTCCAGATCCCACGGCGGCAGTCCGGCAAGGAGGCTTGCCGCCTCGCCCGAGATCGTGCGGTAGCCCCGGATCAGCCTTACAGCTACCACCTTTTGGGGCGCGTTCAGATAGTGGGCGGCTCTCCGCCGCAGTGAACGCGCCCACACCGGGGCCCCGTATGTAGCCATGGACCGCACGACCCCCGCGTAAAGCCTCCGGCAGGAGGCGTTTGGACCCCTCAGGTTGGGCAGGAGCCGCTTGAGGGCGGCCCCAGTCCGTTCCAGTTTGGGGGCCAAACGTCGGAAGTGCTCCACGAAGTTCCACCGGCTATCGAGCACGAGTCCTAAGTATTTCATCGTGGACTCGACGCCGATGTGAACCCCTCCTGCCGTTAGTTGGGATCCCGATGGTGGCCTGTTCCGGGGCCCATGGAAAGACATGGCCTCGGACTTGTGCAAAGCCACCTCGAGACCCAACTGCCGGATCCTCTCCACGACTATCGCAACCCCGCGTGTCATCGCGTCGGCCGCCGCCTGATGCGACCTCCCCTGCGCCAGGACCAGCGTGTCGTCAGCGTAGCACACCACGCTGACGCCATCAGGGAGGTCGGCCCGCAGCACCCAGTCGTAACCGATGTCCCACAGGAGCGGCCCTAGAACCGATCCCTGTGGGACACCGCACGACATCTCTCGCCGGTTCCACTCCCCATCGCGACCGGGGTAGATAACGGCTCTGTCCGTCAGATATGCACCGCTGTCCCCTTACATACTACAAACCTCAGTAGACCTTGAGAGTTATTTACGCGTGCCTTGCAGTGATCATCATTCTATCAGCAGATAACTCTTATGACTGACACATTACAAACGGCCAATGAGATAGACCAACTTGAAATTGCGAGCTCAATTGAATGCGATTGTTCGAATCACGCTGAACATATTTACATAAATAAAAATGATTTGACTATTTTCTCACAAAACATAAGGAGCATATATTGCAATTTTGATGCTTTTGTTTTTCATGATTCGAAACCGATGTAATAATACTAACGGAATGCAGATTAAATACTAATAAACCCATACCTCAACTTGATAATTATCACTCTTACGTAACAACACGGCACCTGAACCAGAATGATGTTTACATAAAAAGTTTCTGATATTATGTGGAATGTGGCAACGATAGTGTTTAAGTTTCCTAGTAAAAAACTAAGCTTTCTAAGTTTCTGATATTATGTGCAATGTGGCAACGATAGTATTTAAGTTTCCTAGTAAAAAACTAAGCTATCTAAGTTTCTGATAGGTGGAATGTGGCAACGATAGTAGGTATTTAAGTTTCCTCGTGAAAATCTAAGCTATCTAAGTTTCTGATAGGTGGAATGTGGCAACGATAGTATTTAAGTTTCCTAGTAAAAAACTAAGCTATCTAAGTTTCTGATAGGTGGAATGTGGCAACGATAGTATTTAAGTTTCCTCGTGAAAATCTAAGCTATCTAAGTTTCTGATAGGTGGAATGTGGCAACGATAGCATTTAAGTTTCCTCCTGAAAAACCAATCTATGTACAAATAGACATTTATATATATACTCATATATAATTGTTGTAAAAGGCGAAACAAGCAACATAATTTATTTGTAACAGCCGTTATCAATGATGTTTGCACATAGGTAAATCATTGGTTGATATATTAAAAGTACATTACCTCAACCACAAGTCTCCTTGTACATGTCGCTTTGCATAATCAGCATACAATGTTCCCACTGTTGGGACACAGGCCTCCTCTCTTTGAGAGGAAGTGGGCCGTAATCCACCACGCAGGCCCAGTGCAATTTGGTAGATGTCACATGGCTTCGAATGTTTAGATCTAGGATATGCCGGTTTTCTTGCAATGTTTTGCTTCACCGTTTTGAGAGAAACGAATGAATAAGAAATTATTTCATGATGAAATAATTTACACAAATTAAAGCGCCTGTCTCGGTTTGAACTTACGACCTAAAACTCGTAAGTTGCGGCTGTTACCACTGGGCCACCACCGCACTGCAACTTCGCTTAATACTTGATTATAAGGAACCCAAAATAACCAAAAGGGTGCAGCACTGAGGTACACCAAAAAGCCAGTTTATTATTTTGGATCGAAGTTTGAAACTATCCTGACATCTTAGATTAAATACTGAGTAAGGGCCCGGATGGTCATTAACTATCATGACAGCTCACTTTGAAATTTGCTCAGAACTGTCAAAGAACATTAGTTCCCTTCTTAGTTTTAATTGTCAAATATTAATAACAAGGCATCGGCTTCTGTCATTTCCTGGGGTCATTGTTTTTGTACACTTTACATGGTATGAGTGTTATACGGCTAGTAAACGTTTTTTTTATTACTTGCTTATGACCGCGACTTCGTTTGCTTGAAAGTCGTAAGATACACAATATACTTACTAAAATGACAGCGACATTTTACAAAAATCCCTCGGCCCCCGCCCCTCCGCGTCGCATCGCCCGCCCGCACGTTTTGTTCGTTTTCGCTAAGCTTTCCTTCTGTCTTTTTTTTTACTCGGCTCCCGAGGGCCGTAGCGTGATGTTAAATAGCCTATAACCTTCTTCAAGTACTGGGCTATCAAATTCAAAAACAATGGAAGTTGTAGAGATTAGCGCGTTCAAACAAAAAAAACAAACAAGCACTTCAGCTTTACTACATGAAAAATAGAAGTGAAGGTTTAAACATCAAAAAGACTATCATAAAAAGATAAAGGCGTAAGGTTCCGGATAGTAAAAAAAAATATACATATTGTTGATAATTAAGAAAATGTTATAAAGCTTAGCCACATATAGCAATAGATATAGAGGAATAAAAAACTGCCATTTTATCCGCAGTATGCAGGCTTATAAAAATTGAGCTTTGGCTCAGACCTATTTAGCAATTCTGGATTCTCCTAATATTGGACAAACGGCAAATAAATCAAAACACGGAAGCTCGCTTGATTACGCAAGCACTGTTTGTTTGGTCTCGATTGGTTCAATACGGTGCGCGGGGCCAATTTAAAACCACAGTTTGCCTGGACGCACATATTGGTAAAAATAAAAAAATAAAAGTGGAAGAAATCATTTTTGATTGCCTTGGCTTACCTTTATAATGAGTGTTAAAAGATTGCATTACCATTCAAACGAGGAAGAATACTTCGACGCCTAAGTCTACTTTTGTTTTTATATTTATTTGTACGAGTACAGTATAACTAGTTCTATAATAATTTACGATTGCTTTTATGCATTGCCTGTTGTTAATAAACAAAATATAATTAACAAGATGAAGAACGATTTAATAGTGGAATAATTAAAATGTTATTGATGTTGCTTCACATTTATGTTCTTGCAAGTTCTCTTACTATTTCAATAAATACCTACTCATTTTGAATTTAACCGTCTTTTTTCTAAAGAGTTTCTCTCCCTTATGCCACTTGTCGTTCTTGTGTTTTGTCGGTCCTCTCTATACCCGCTGGAGTGGATGAGGTGACCAAAGTCGCCGCATAAAAAGTAATGCGGAGTGCATGCTCTCACCTAAGTAACCCTTTAATTAATCGAAATCCGATAAACTTTATTCAATTTTTCATTTTTAAAAGATCTGTGGCACACTGTATCCGATTGCTTAGTCGATTTTGTGCTTAAAGGCCGCTTACTCAGATGTATGACAACACTACAAGCGTTCAACCAAAAAAATCAAATATTTAAAAAAATATGGCGTCTTGTCAGTGACGTACGGACTCGCGCGTGTTTTGTTTACATGATAAATAATTTGTGTTTTAAGTGGGTTTTCAAGTGTTTGAAGTGCTATGGCCTGTTTAAGTATGTGATAAATATTATAGTGAAGTGAATTACTGCAGGATTTCAAGGTCGGTGAGTGAAAAAATATTACGTAATTTCGGTTTTATTCCACAACCGGCGCTGACCGATTCATGTTTATTGTTATTACGTGTATGTGTTTTCAGATCCTTATTTTAGTACAGTGTGTTATTCTAATACGACTACTTTTATAACAAAGTTGAAGCATTAAATAAGCTTTCCACAGGTACCAATATTTTTATTCTACGTATCAGATTTATATTTATAAAACAACATTTTGTTTCCATTGTCTTGGCGGCCATTGTTATTTTTTTGCCGTCGGCAAATTTTTTCAACTTTGGGCGCTCGTAAATAGTACATATTGTACTAATGCTGTGGTTTTATTAGTGTTTTGCGTTAAGTATATACACATAAAGTATTTAAAAGCTTAAACAATATAGGCCTACCTATGTTGTTAAATGGTTATCCATTTATTTGAAAACAAAGTTATGATTTATGGTTGTTTCATACTAACGAACGATTTGTTTACATGAATACTATCCTATTTCAAACGAAACTCCGCTATCTTAAAGCCCCGTTCCTTACCATAACAAAAAACACAAGTGTTAGCACCATTCAATGAAACCCAAGTCGTAAAAATGCTTTGTTTACATTATCGGGCGGCCGAGCGGCGCCGGCACGCCGGTGACGCATCTGGCATTCACCCCACTCGATTATTTTTCCCGCGCTCTGCTGCGCTCTGCGCCCTAGCGGGTATGGCAATATATTACCAGTCGAGGATAAGCCGTTTTGGCCTAGTCTTTTGTCTATACACTGCTTATTGGGATGGCATTCAATCGATCAACAATCGATCGGCCAATCAAGTATTTTGTAGACATAGCGTTCAGTCGAGATAAACTGTATCAGTCTTTTTACAAGAAACTAAATAAACCTTGATTTAAACCTGTGCTACGAAGTCCAGGCTTATCTGCAGAACCATGGTCTAAATTTGTCCGTATTACAAAACTTCAAAAAACCGTGGTCTTCTTAGTGCCGTCATTTGAACCATTGTCTTTGTAACAACCACAGAGTAATACAAATATTATTCGTTCACCATGTTATCATTCTATTGCAACGTTCCGTATGCTCAGAAATGAAAACTTTTTGTTAATACGCTAATGATTATTATGATGTTTAGGAGTGTTAAAAATATTGAGAGTGTTTATTATTAGTTATTTCGTCGATTGCCGTTTTGTTTAGGTTTAAGCACAAATGACTTAATGTCGTATTAAGTACTAATAATACATCTAGGTACGTGTAACGAAACGTAAAATTTTCGCGCATTATATGAAACCATAACATTAAACAAAACCATCGCAAGTTGAACAAAGTTCATTTAGCTTTGGAATTTTTAAGTTATCGAAGTTTCTAATAGAACAATTGCCTCTTTGTATAGTATTACCTTCTATAGTAGGTAATTTTAATATCATATTGTGATGGACCAACAAAAGAAAAAACGATCTGAGAATTGGAGTACCGAGGAAAAAGTAAATAAACATAAATTACTTCGATTAACTTGAAATCAGTGTTTAATTGATTCAAATTTAATTTTAATTTATTTGATTGATTCGAACACGATTTATGTTGTGTCGGCGTGGCGTTCCCAACAACTCAGCGGCTTCAATATCCTCAATATCAATTAAATCGACCATGTTAAGATCCATTTTCGGGTAAAAACAACACTACACAATGAAAAAGATGCTATAAAATACAAGAGAAACTTTGACTGATACGATTTAGACCATGGTTTGATCGTTTAAACTAGGGGCCGCCGAGGTTTAGCGTTAGACCATGATATGGTCCACGGTTTTTCGAAAAACCACGTTTTGTAATCTCATTTTGGTTAAAACCGTAGTTTATAGAGCTTTAAACCGGGGTTTTCAGTTAAACCGCTTTTTGTAATAACACTGTATAGGTTTAGTACCGTCAAACGGGGTGAATAGGGACGCAGGGGTGAATAGAGACGAAACTTTAGAAGGGATTTTAACCTTGAAATAATATAGTTTATTGCCAAAAAGGACTCTTAATGTGTTTATTGTAATATAATTAACGATTAAGTGCTCTTGTTGGGGTCAAACTAAATTATTTCAAGGTTAAAATCCCCTTTAAAGTTTCGTTTCTATTCACCCCTGCATGCCTATTCACCCCGTTTGACTGTATTCTATAGTTCGACGAGATGAACTATCGGTCCAAGGTTCATCAAGATTTTGTTTGTCGGAGCGTGCTAGTATTTTTTTTTAAATTGGTGTGTCGCGGGTTATCCTAGAAGGTTATCGGCTGCTTAACTGGGCTTGCCTGTGGGTGCCTCAATAAATGAGGCCTTCAGCCAGGACTTAAAAAACGTAAAAACTAAGCGACTACACGCTAAGGGCACCTCCCCTGAGGGTTACGGACCTCGGCGGCATGTCCCTTGCCGCCCTCCCCCCGCCGAGGACCTCGGCGGGGGGAGGGCGGTAAGGGACAGGCTGGATTGGATTAATTTGGGAAAAATGTAAAACTAGGGCACCCCCCCTGAGGGTTACGGACCTCGGCTGGGGGGAGGAGGGGCTAAGGGACAGGCTCGATCGGATTAAATTGGGTCAAATTTAAAGCTACAGGTTCAGCAGCCCGGGCTGGCTCGAGCAAGTGTCTGGGTGGACATGGACTGGGGCGTCGCGGAGGACCACGGCGGCGAGGACGGAAGGACTGCGGTCGGGTTTTGACCTTACTGCTCTCCTGGAGGAGGTTTGTGGCGTCATCAGGAATGGTTAAGGTAAGACTTGGTCGATGGATCCTACTTATGCGGGAGTTAGTGTATCAGGCGGTCGTCACAATCAGGGGATTGGGGTGTATAGCAGCGTCGAAGAAACGCTTTGAGAGGTGTTTCATGAACTGCTGGACGTTTGGCACTCTGAGATCTAAGTGAAGATTCTCACTGCGGACATACAAAGGGGAAAACGCTTATAAATAAGTCTCTCGTAGATTTTTCCAGAAACAATGAGACTAATGGGACGGTAACTCGTAGGCTCAGACTTGGGCTTGTCTGGCTTTGGGATACCGATAACGGTGGACTCTTTCCACGCATGCGGAAAGGTGTTGTTGAACTCGAAGAAACATACACTATCAACGTCGCCTTGATGCAGCTTTTGATAGAAACGTGATGCAGTCGATAACTAACCGGTCGGCGAAAGTGGTGAGTCAGCGGTGCAGCGAGCAGGTAACGGCAGTGGCACATCCGTTCACGGCGGGCGTCGGGCGGCGCGGCGAGGGCAAGTACGTGCTAGATTCAATTTAGAACGTTTTCTATACCTACGTATGTAGAATCAGAACAAACACCAATTAGAGAACACATCTACGTGTTCAAACAGAAATCTGAACTCATACTAGTCGCTCTGAATGGTTTCAAAATTCACGCGTGAACCACCAAAAGCTTAATCAGAGGAACGCGTTCATTCTTCGGCACGTACATTCGCGGTCTGAATACCTACTATCGAACACCGAATAAATCCGTTTGTTTGTTCACTTACGATTTTCGTATTCAATTAAAGTAGTGTAAATATTTTCTGACTGGAAACCAAATTGAAGAACAAATGAAAAATATTATAATATTGTTATGAAACACAAACTCACTAAACTATTATAAAATCAGACGACCAACCCGCACTGAGCACAATATGTCAAGAGGTCACTCCCTCTTACAGAGAGGAGGCCTGAGTCCCAATAGTGGTCAAAGAATAAGCTGATTATGTATCCATACAATTTAAATGAGATATAATGTTATTTTCTCATAACACAAAAGAATGAAAAAAAACCCGTGAAGGATACAAACGACCTGGAACAGGAGCATATACAACAGCTACCCGCTTGAAGCTGACCTAGAGCTAAGCTGAGCTGAGCTGAGCTGAGTTAGATGACCAACTGCTAGAACACCCTAGGTCAAAGAAATAATTTATCAAAAACGTTTCAAACATTTTTCACGTTCAGCTTAACAAATTTTTGTATATGATCTGACAAATAAAGCTTCAATCAATCAATCGATAGTCTGTATTTGTAAACATAGGTTACAACCAACCAGTGTGTAAGCTGTTATAATTGTTATATTATAGTTTATTAATGTTTTGCCATTTGGCGTATATTGTATATACATTTATGGAGAGGCATTTTTGCCGATTAAGTAAATACATTTACAATAATTCAGTAGTATCAAATATATTTTTTTACATGTAATTTAATAAAATGCTGTAGGTTATGTCAGGTGATGACAATATTTTGCGAAATGCGATAATGTCAACGATAAATAATTATACTGTCAATAAGTTATTGATATGAAATGTTTAAAACTGACATTGTCACAGAATTACTATTAGAGTAGTGATACAAAAATGGTTGTGTTATGAGCAGACCCCGTTATCTCGGATGCTCGAACAATTGTTTTGTAGTGATTGAACATTTCATTATATCGACTATGATGGTATCGATATTAACAAGCACCTAACGTAGGTATTAATCATTTAGCCTCTTCTGATTGTTATAGATACTATTTCGTACTTTTTTAAACATTTAAAAGATATATTTAGTATTTTTATAAGCACATGTATTTCAGTTACGTTACACTCATACTGAATAACACACGAAAAAACGTTTACGTTTCCATACAAACTTGCCGATCAGCTGATACACTTTAGTATGGAGAGGTGAATAATTTTCCTCACCTCCTCACTTGAAGAGTGGCTAGAGAGGCGCCACGGCATCCTCACCTTCCGCTTGACGCAGGTCCTCACCCGACACGGTTGTTTCGGGAGGTTCCGGATAAGGCGGGAAGAAGCGCTCGGGTGTCACCATTGTGTGGATCGCCCGGAGGACACGGTGGAGCATACGGTGGAGGTCTGCCCGGCTTGGGCGGAGTACCGCCGTGTCCTCGTGCGATTGGCGGTGGCGATCTTTCGCGTCCGGCCCTGGTCCAGGCCATGGTATGGAGCGAGAGGGCTTAGGAATCCGTCACCTCCTTCTGCGAAGCAGTAATGCTCGCAAAGGAGGAGGCGGAACGCTTGAGGGAGAGGCAAAATTCGCGCCCTCACGCCCCTAGCCGCCGCAGGAGACGCCCTGGGCGTCAGGAATCGCAAGCTAATTCCCGGCCACCGTAGGCGCGGGCTTGCGGACGGCGAGCAATGGGCAGCTCGCCGTTCGATAAGGACATGACCCGGGTCGATGGCGCGTTGTGTTCCACGCGCGCCTCGGAGAGATGTCAGCATCAGTGACAGGGTTCGCTAGGTCCGATGCCTGCCAGGGTTACGGGAAAGTCCGAGAGGGATACCGTGGCCCCTGGCACAGGCAACTGAAGGAACACGGGTGGGTTTTAGTCAGCAAGAGTCTGACATGCCCTCCCGCTCTACCCAGAGCGGGAGAAGTTATTTGATGATTTCCCTGATGATGATTGTTAATATCGATACCAATATAGTCGACATAATGAAATTTTCAATCACTTCAAAACAATTGTTCGAGCATCCGCGATAACGGAGTCTGGTTATGAGTATACAAATATTATCTTAACAAACATCTGTCATCAAAATAGTCACTGAGACAATAGTAACATTTCTGGATTAAATTTAGACTTTTTATTGATAAATGATTTTATTTCTCTGAGTAGGTTTGTACAAACACTTTTACACGTCCATCGTATTTTAAAAGCAAGATAAGGTCGGCGTTTCGTATCTGACTACTCTGAGAAGAAAATCCGAAACAAACTCAGAGTTCACAGTCTCTCTTGTAGTCCAGGCGTTGCATGACGCTTTCTATTTCTACGAAGAAAAGACATAGCTTTTTCTATACAAAGTGACATTTCGTTTCTTCATTTTTGACATCGCACCGTAGAAATCTTTCTACAATCTGTCATTTTATCTTTAATTTCTAACGACCTTTGTCTAGGTATTTTTATTGTAGACTATTTTGGAAGAGAGTTTTCTATCCTTACTGTCAAAATCACACTGACAACTGATATATTTTGTCTAAGGTAGTGAAGACAATTTGATTTTGGAATCGCCAGTAGAAAACTTTCTACTCGACGGCCACAAAGTATAAACGGTTATCTACAAAATCATGATTTTACAAGGGAGCGTTTTGAACGCAAAACTAAAACTGTGATAATGAATAGACGAGCAAAGCTATCTTCTCCTATTTTACATCATTTAGTTAATAGGGCATAAGTATCAAAGAAATAGTTAAGGCCAATATTACTGAAAAAATTTTTGTTCGACACTTTGAGAAAAATTGTTGTAGTTGACGTGACTTAATCAGTAAAAACTGAGAATCAAACAGAAAATAAATACTATAACAAAACAAATAATTCTGAATCGATTTATGTAACAGATAGAATTTCGTAAAAAGTGCAGTTGACTCTTTCTGTTTTGCTGCCGTCGTACTGTCTACATGGAACGTCATTATTGTCTACTCTTCCGTCGACAATACGGTGCTTATGCTACGCCTGCAGACATAATCTTGGTCAGATCATAATATTGAGCAAGGTCACTTATTAAAATAAATATTCTTTGGGCCATACAAAAAAAGCTTTTCTTCATTAAAGCCGTACCTGATGGTACTTTAAGCTCAAAACTATTTTTATCACGTAGTTCCTTATATTGGCTTTTATAAGCTATTTCATAAAGAGCGAATATTCTTTAAAAACAAACAATGACAAACAATGAAAAAAAATGGAGGTTGACACGTAAAGTTGAATTAGCAAGGTAACGATGCCCCGAGGGTAGTTTGTAACAAACGAAATGTACTGTCATTTTGAATTGAAGACAACCAGTTTCATGTAGTTTTATTAAACTTATTACCTTATGATATGACAAAAGAGACTTCACCAAAAGCTTTTATTACGGCAATTAACAGAGTAGGTACTGTAGTACGGTGGGCTGCATCAGTTGGTTACCCCAGTTCTATTAAAATTAACTTTGAAGGGGGGTATCCGCATCGTGACGCAGACTGTACTAGGGCGTTAATATAACACATCGAGCTTTAGAAGATAACAATATCGTTATTTTTCTAAAACTCGACACTACAATATGCTGATACAAAGGTCAGGTGCGTAGTACTCGCAACCGGCGTGAGTGTATGACCAGATATATGAACGTAAACGAGGCAGGAATATACACGGTGACATTTGAATCACAGTTTTGCTAGAACAAACGTTGTTCAGACCATGATATAGAACCATTCTTTAGCATCCAATAGAAAAAAAAACGTCATTGGTTTTCGAAAAAAACACAAAAAAGTCAATGTTAAAAAGTCGGGATTATCGTTACGCCCTACAACACAGACATTGCGGCTGCGACGCGCGGCGCTCGCGTCTCATTACGTAGTTGAATGCCATATCGCTACCGCGATGAGTACCTACTTTGATGTTACGGTTAATGTTTCAAACATTTGAGCAACATAAGACTAATTTGAAAACGTATAGATTAGTTTGTTTTAATAACATATTTGATGCTGTAGAATTGTAGTAGACCATGGTCTAAACAACGTTTGTTCTAGCAAAACTGTGATTCAAATGTCACCGTGTATAAGGATCGTGGCGTTCTGTAGTTTCTGCCTGCCCCATGGGAAGAAAGCGTGAGTTTGTGTATGTATTTTTAAGTAGATTACTTCATTCAAGGTTTAAATACAGACACACAGAATAAAGGAACAGAAATAACCTACCATTGTTTTTTACGTTTGTTTGTTGTAGGTACTACACAGTTTTTAATCCTGGTAATGAGTGGCCCGCTAAGCATTGTGTGATTTCCCATTATAGCTTTTCAAATGAAAGTCGAGATTAACAGGTACACGGTTGAAACAGTAATAGTTGTTTTTCATTTGTAGAAATATGTTTCTGTTATATTCATGATGTAAAATGAAAATAAATTGACAGATTCTCAGTCACAATATTTTATTAGTCACGTCTTTGAAAAAAATAAAGAACCAACAGGTCTTTCTGAAAAAATTCCGTTTATTAATCTACGAAAAAATGGGCAAATTCAACATAATTACTTAATTAGGCTCTTAGAGATTATTTTAATACTTTCAACAAATTGGAAAGGTTCAAAAAAATTCCACAAAGAGTAATGCTGTAACGCCTAAAATCCCTCCTAAGTCGGATTTGGGTAAATTGTTCACAATCTGCTTAGTGTTTTAATGCGAGAATCTAAACGATTTTCGCATTAAAATCTAGGTATTAGAAAAAAATAAAGGGACCTAGAGAATTCAGTTTTGGCGCAAACAATAATTCTGAACGAAAATAATGGGTATTTTCGTTCAGAATCGTCCGGCCCAGTTTTGTTTCTGCTATTTGTAAATGACATCCCAAGTCAAATTAAGCATTGTCAAGCTTTGTTATTCGCTGATGACTTATGTATATGTTTTCTTAGACGATTTGACAGCTGAGAGGGCGGGGACATTACCCTTGCTGCGATGACGCTGTCAGTGGAGGGGGTGACATACCATAAGCCGTGTACTCACTCGCCTCGGTCACTTTTGCTGCGGAGCTCGGATGGGACGGACGCGTACTAGTGATCATATTGAACTTTTTTCTTGTAACGGTTTATAAATGGTTGTAGGTCGTGTTGTATTTTCTTTTTATAAAATTAATTAGGCTTCTGATTCCTAAGAGTATGTATGAACTCAAAAAATAATTGTAAATGGTTGTAAACAAGAGCTTTTTCGATTGGTGGGCGGCAACGCGCAGGCGTCGCACGACGTGTACTTGCAGCGGCGTAAATATTTGTTGTAAGATCACAGGGCATGCAGATAGTATACGCTTGTTCAAATTTACTTAACAAACATTGAAAACTGATGCATAGTCAATTGTATTTTTTTTCTTTTTTTTTTCGATTGGTTTGCTCTTGACTCTAGTCTAGGTCAGTGGTGATAGAGACAGGAGTCGACGGTGGAGTGAGCTTACCCAGAAGAAGCCTGTTTACTCTCACTTTGAAGAGATTAGGGTTGTATGCGTTCGGAAACACAGACGCAGGTAGAGAGTTCTATTATTTTGCTTTGCGCATTACAAAAGACATTGTGTATGACCTTAAACACACGAATTTTTTTGTTTATTCGTCTCACCAAGTTTTTTTTTGGAAATCTTTTTTATTTACAGCGTTTTTTCTTCAATAAATAATACGTCTCCCCGATTATTGAATACAATAAGTACAACCGACTAGCCTACCCGCAACCATGTACCGATAATAATAATATGATGAAGTGTTCTGGCCTCATCTGACAATGGTGAGGCCAGAACACTGTTATAGAAGCCTGCATTAAAATTATTGTCAAAAGCTTGACGTCTTTGGACTCCAATACGACTAAATTCCGCCAAGATGTTATGCACATCTATGACTCCACAGACAGCTCAATTGGGAGAATCAACTTTACAGATGCTAAGTTTTGTAAAACGGAATACTCGGAGCTTTCAACTACCAAATACTAGAATAGTCTTGTTCAATACCCTGGTGTGAAGTCGGCCGGAATACGCTAGTTCGTTCTATGCAGTTCAATCACAAAGAGTTGAGAGAATACAAAATGCTTTCACTAAACATTAACCTTTATATCCAGGAAAATTAGCCATCGCTATCTTTATGAGCAGTGGAGGAAAACGTGTTGCGCCGGCCCCACGGAGCAGAAACAAAGAGGAGGTGTTGTAAAGTCATTTTCCATAAAAAAGTAGTGTCGCAGCCTCGCGGGGTGCGGAGGGAGCAATAACAGCAGAAAGCCATCTAGTGGCTAGTAGCAAAATCAACTCATAGGCAAATTAGACAGATGTCCTAAGATGTCGTAAGAGTTCTGCTATGTTTCATTAAGTGTCGCTTTTATTGTAAGGAGCCGGATTCAGATTAATAGTTTTATAATATACCGATATAGTTTTATTTCTATTATGTCCGACCGAAATAATTTTTTTGACTGAAACCAAAACCGAATTTCGGCAGCGGTTTCAGATTCGGCCGAAACCGAAACTTCCAGGAATTAACAAGTGTGAGGGAAAAATAAAGAAAACGTTTTTATAATCATAGTTTTATTTTTTTATCTTTAAATCTTCTCTTCTAAATTTTTCTTCTGAACTGACTTACCGAAACTAAACCGAATTCCGTTTTTTGCCGAAACTCGACATCTATTTGACTTCACTTTTCATATAGCATATATGTAGGTATGTGCTTATCAAAAAAGTCTGAGTACGGACCTGCAATTTGTCAGTACTTCCGCTACTTGCCGATAGGGGGCGGCAATTACCGAACATTCGAGAAGAAATAAATTACAAATTTAATTTTATTTACGAGTGGAAAGATATATTTATTCCGTTTGAATTTGATTGATCCGTATAACTTCTGCAAGATAAAACAGCATTTCATGTTAATGCAATGAGTATGGGTCGGAAATACTTTTTAATCGTTTAAAAGACTAAACAAATACATGACAACCTATCCGCTTCACAACGACAGTTGTACTAACGAAAGCGCCGCCTGGTCGCAAGTAGTGCAACTACCGTGTGACGTAACGACTACATTGGTGGCTGATGGACTACTTTGATTGCAACACCTCCTCTTTGTTTCTGCTCCGTGGCCGGCCCCAAGTACCATGGGACAGGGGCAGGAAGATTATGATGATGATGATGGCTACCATTACACCTTTTTAATATAAAGACACTGCGAGGCCGTCGCCGTTCGCATAATCACATTTTCTGTATTGCAAACCGATTTGTAAAATGTTGCGAGCTGGTTGAGAGTATGCAATAAACTCAGTCCCATCTAAACCTTCCATAAATTATTTTATTTCTGTAAGTAGGTTTGTACAAACACTTTTACACGTCAATCATATTTTTATAGCTAGATGAGGTCGGCGTTTCCTATCGGACTACTCTGAGAAGAAAGGCCGAAACAAACTCAGAGGTCACAGTCTCTTCTAAAGTCCAGACATAATCTTGGTCAGATCATGTGAAGACCATGTAGATTGGTGTCTGTAATGGCCTTTTGAAGAAAAACCACACAGATTGAGTGGAACTGTCGAGTCAGTACACGCATGTGTCAGTAATCGTGCTGCTCAACTCAGAGCTTAATTAAAAAGCTCAACGATTCGACGAATAATACCAAAGAAAGGACATTTGGGTAGGCCGCATAAGCTACTTAAACTGCCAGACCATGATTAAAACTGAAACAATGACCCACATAGTCCTCACATTCACAATAATTATAATAATAATATTATACTTCACAAAGTAAGTTCATGTCATTGTGTATATTATAGGAATGACATTAATTTAAGCTATAAAAATCACCACACCACACCATATACCGATTTGGTAATGTCAAATTCCTTGGACTAACCAATTACAAAAACAAGATTGGAAAGATCACATTGTTGAAATTAATAAGAGAATTATTAGTCCTTCCTAAGCATTGCGTAAACTAGTCCTAATCGTAAATACAGATACATTAATTACTGCCAATCACAGATTTGTTGCATCGATCCTTAGATACGGCATTATTTTCTGGGTAAACTCTACGCATAAAGATGTTATATTTAGAATGCAAAAACGATGCATAAGAGCTATTTTTGGTCTTAAAATTACAGACAGTTGCAAACTATATTTTATTAAATATCAAATTCTCTCACTTCCTTCCTTGTATACAGCGCTATTGGTAATATGTCGGTAATCCATTAAGGGGATGTAGAGGAGGTCATTTGCAACCAAATTACCTCTTATGACCCCTATGCAAATGTGAACTATTTCAGAGTAATTTGACATTTAATATTTTTTTTGTATTTATTTATTATTGTCTGCGTCTACTTCAATACATAATAATCAACCATAAACTGACAATTTTATTATCTTTAGTATTTTTTAATTATGAGCACACACATTTCTTCATTTGAGCAGGTTATTTGACTAAAATGGTTGATTTCTGCAAAAACCTGGATACCTATACTTTCTCGACAGAACATTCCAAAAATATGTAGGTACAACTTCTCAGCTATCCAACGAGATACAAAAAGATGAAATGTAAAATGTCAAATTACTCGAAAATGATTGACATTTGCATAGGGATGGATCATAATGGGTCATTTGGTTGCAAATGACCTCCCCTACATCTCCTCAATGGATTGCAGTCGTATTACCAATAACCCTGTTTATTAGAAACAGTATTATTTAATTTTGTTAAAAAGAATCCGCAACTGTTTCCGAAGTCTTCAGAATATGATTCTGAAAGTAGTTAACGTGATAATCGGAGACTTTTCACATAGTGCTATACAGCGCTCATGCGTAAGAGTGTATTCCGCATGGCCCCACAATTATACAACAAGGTACCAACCAAAGGCATACAAAGATTTAATTATTAATAGTTTTAGTAAAAATCATGAATAAACTTTTAATAATGCTACTATGAAGTTGGTAACTATTCAAATGATGTACTTTACACATTTTTAATTATTGGTTTTTATTAATTTAACGTAACTTTATGATTTTAGTAAATTGAATTATATTATTAATGTATGTGTATGCCTTTCAAGGCAAAACATATTGAAACTTTTTTTTTTGTAATCGTTCCAACTGATTGTAAACCTGATTTTGACAAATAAATACACACATCAAAAGTGTCTAGGGATCAAGCATTTTTATGCGGATTTCTTGAGATTAAGATGTGGCTTTGTAATAAATTTATGATTTTATAAATTTATATGGATCCTTTTTGGTGCATTTCATAATTTGAATCAGGAACTGTGAATCAAATTCGAGTAAAAGATGAAAATCAGCTGTCAATATTTTCCCTATAAAAACATACAACGCATTGAAGACATTATTAGTGCTACTGTTTCCCTACTACTGATTAAAACCAACGTTATTATGGAGCGGCGACGTCATTTAAGCAGGGAAGAAATGCTCAGAGCCGTGGGAATGATAGAAGCTGGTTCCCGGCAACGTACTGTGGCTTTAGCTCTGAATACAAGTCAGAGTGTTATCAGTCGACTTTGGACACGTTACCGAAGCACTGGTACCGTGGCTGAGCGCCATGGAGGACGGTATCGCTGCACCACACGGAGACAAGACCGATACATTCAAATCTTAACTCGAAGAGCTCCAACAATAACCGCCATGATGTTAGCCGTGAGGCTTCATCACTCTTCAGGGAACTTAATTAGCGACCAAACAGTCAGAAACCGCTTGCATGAAGTGAACCTTCATTCCCGAAGACCGCTACGGGTACCACCTATAGCAATGCACAATCGTAGGATTCGATATCAATGGGCTCTTGAACACAGAAATTGGGCAGAAGAACAATGGCGTTTCGTGTGCTTTTCTGATGAGTCTCGTTTTGGTATGAGGCCGGATACAAGACGTATACGACACTGGAGAACCCCTGGACGCCAACAGCGATTAAAATCCTGCCAGGAAGTCCATCCTTATAGTGGTGGAACCATCATGGTATGGGCGGGTATTTGGATCGGCGGAAGAACTGAGTTGATTTGGATCAGAGGCAACCTCAACGCTCAAATTTATGCTGAGACGATTGTATCAGACGTCATCGTTCCTCTACAAGTGCAAATCGGTCCCTTATTTCAGTTAATGCATGATAATGCACGACCGCACACCGCAAGAGTTGTAAGACAGACTCTCGCCGCAGCTAACATCAATGTCCTGCCCTGGCCTGCTCAGTCGCCAGACTTGAACCCGATTGAGCATGCATGGGATATGCTACAGAGAAGAGCTCTGCCGAATATGGAGGGTATCCAGTCGCAAGAAGACCTTTTTTTGTTGTTGCAACGAACATGGGCGGCCATTCCACAGCGTGATTTGGATGAACTCATTTTGAGTATGCCAAACCGATGTTCTTGTGTTGTTAGTGTTCGCGGTAGAAACACGGATTATTAATTGTTTAAGTTACCCAATAAAATTTTAAAGAAAACTGTTATTTCAGTCTTTTTTTCGAACTTTTGTGTTAGTGGTTCAAATGTCAAAAATCCCTTTATTAGGAAAATGCCAAATTTCTTTATTAATGCAAAGGTGACTTGGTTTATCGTTACTGTGACAAACGAAAACACTTTATTTTATGAATCCTTAAAGAAAATTTTAATTAATATCAATCAGGAGAAAAGTTATTGCAAAAATATATGTTGATCCCTAGACACTTTTGATGTGTGTATATCTTATCTTAACTTATCTTAAAATTAACTGTGTTCAATATCCTTTCACGCTTCACGTTCACGTTCAACGCTTATTTTTACATGTGGAATCTAAACTAAGTGAAGGTGATATTAGGGGAACGGCCAGGATTATATCCAGTAGCGATGTAGTGGCGCTCTGCAGAAACCCTCTTTAACAAATTTCGACACTTTTACACGAGTTATGTCATGATTTTTCTCGTCATATTTTGACGACGAGAAGTGTAGATAAATCAACAAAGTTGTAGTTGTCAGTGCAACAAAACACATTACCAATTACCAATTTTACCAAAGTCTAGCTAACGGCCTTGAAAAATTAGGTTAGGTATTTTTTAAATTTTGCTGCACGCGTTAAGTTAAAAACGTGGCAGTTCCGTATTATAATTATTTAAGAACATTAGTTCTGAAATAATACTATCCTATTAGTTCTGGAATACATACAGGGTGTGGCGTAAGTAGTGGTCCGCCGTTCAGGATTCGATGAACCAGATAATTAACTATAACAATTAAAATTTTTAACCATTTTTAGTAGTAAGTTTTTTTTTACAAAAATCGCTCTTGAACAAGTTAGAGAAGAACCAACTGTTTCTTCAAAAGAGCTGAATTTACATAATAAATCATAATTTATCATGATTTCTCTAGTATTCAGCAGTAATTAACAGAAATCAAAATGATAAAATAATGGTTTTTGTTGAAACTCCAAACAAATTTGTAATAAAAGGTAGAGATTTCGTAAATAAAAGACAAAATGGAAATATTTTCGGAACCCTTGGGTAAAAATGGTTAAAAATTTTAAATTTGTATAGTTTATTATCTGGTTTATCGAATCCTGAACGGTGGACCACTACTTACGCCACACCCTGTATATTTACGAAGAAAGGGAGACGCAGAAAATACAGAGAAAGAGGATGAGAAATATTTGTGTTCCGCTCTACGGGACCGTGAATTCTAATTTCTCTGGCGAATGACAAAGCCAGCTTAGCTTAAGCATAGCTTTTTAAGTGATAGAAAAACTGAAAAACTACTTAACCACAAAACTGCATGGGTCTGCCAGTCCACTTCAAGGCTAATAAAACAGTCATCCTACTCATCCTATTTAAAAAAAAAATCCTAAAAAAATGAACCAATGATGGATGAATTTACCTTTTCAGAAAATCGTATTTCAAATTAGAAAGCCAGTCTGTAGCAAAGATTTGTGTAGATTTATTTACATTGGTTATGTAAATAAATCTACACAAATCTACCTTCATGTTTATCACAATATAATAATCATACATTTTTCAACCTCCGGGGACTTGGCCTGCCGTTTTGATTAATAATTCTGGGCCCGCCACGGGACTGAAATATTTCATTTTTTAATTTTTCATGCGGATTTAGGAAGATTTTGGCGTGAACGCGAGTGCCAAAAAGCGAAGCAAAATGCCGAGGCATCGGATTAACAGCTGCGTAAAATTGAGGTTACATGGATATTAAAATCTTTTTTATTTATTTTGTAATTAATTTAGGAAATTGGTAAGAAATCTTCTTTTCTGTGCATTGACATCGAATTGTACTTAATTTGAGTAGCAATATTTTTAGGTCTCCTGGCCACCTGAACCAGGAGGTGATGCGGTAGTCTCAACCAATTAAAGCGCGCTAGTTCTACACACTCATTTGTGGAAATCAATGCCATGTGATGATATCATTCTGATTTAAATATAGTTTATCCGCCTACCATTACTATAAAAACAAACCCCGGTTAGTTCTGGACTCGACACATCACGTGCACACGTGTGCAACTGTTATATACATGTGTGTATTGATAGCACGTGTTTTATTACACAAACGAGCGTGTGTTTTGCATGGTAGGATTCTGTTTCGGCTTATTCTGAATTTTGGATTATTCAGAGTTACGGCATTTTGCACTTTCAATTACCCGAAGAAATAAGTTGCGAGTGTAATAAGTGATTGTTTGTCGCAACTTATACCTAGTTTATTTTAAGTTGTAATTTTCACTCATTGACAGCCTCAAAGATTCCTTAAGTGGTAAACACGCGAATTCTTGCTTACTTGCACAAAGCTAACAAACAAAACACTTTAATCAATTCTATAACAAACAGGTGGTAGCTGGTAATCGAAAAATAATCTAGGATCGTAAATTTTTGGATATTTGAAGACCTTAACAACAATAATAATATTATAAAAATAAGTGTTCCATTGAAAAACATGCTCAAGTGTGAATTCTAATGAAATGCTGCTTGTAGATGTTAGATGGAATATAGTGGAAATTAAACAGGAAATTGGAGGCAAATAAGTTCAAGTTTTTATATTGTGATCTTTTAATAATACAGCAACAATACAATAAAAAAGCGAGTTAGAAGAAATTACTATTATTCCTAAATAAACAACTTAAAACTGCCTTCGTCTAAGTGCGTTTCTTCTTAAATTTTAGGAAATGAATTATCCTCTTTCTTGGCAAAGTGTGTAGAAACTGTAGGATCCTTTCAGTATCTGCAAAATAAAAATAATGCACTTTGTAATAACTAAATTACTTTTAAAGATGTTTATTTTTGATAATTCTTGCACATATAAATAACAACATTGACATGAACGCAAATCATAGTTGCTAAACGACGAATTCGGCAAAGTTTCAACAATCTCAGTAAAAAGTTTTCTATGAAGTTTATTGAGAACTAAAAAGGGTATTTGAACTTTTACACTCATGGAAATCTAAAACGAATTTTGCTGATAAATCATTTTCAGTATATTTTTAAGATAACTTAAAAATTACCCTGCAGCCGCATTTTCTACTCAGATTGTGAATACCTACTGCAGGTGTTCATTCTACTCGCAAAGAATGGAAGTACCTCTTAAGAATCTTTTGTGCTTTATAATACTACTTTATCTTTTTACGGTATCAAAAGGATTTAACAAAAGAACTGCGCTTTAAGCGTCTATGAAAAATGTTCCCTGCGACCTTTGTCAAAATGCTAGTAGCTAGCACAAAAATATCGATTGCTTATGACACAATTTAATAATAGTTTGCTTAAAGGAGAATCGGCAAAAAATATGATATCTGGTCGGGGCACCAACAATAACCACACATAATATGTCATTAGATAGGCATTTTAATATAATGCAATAACTACTATGGCGGCTCACTTCAGATCGCTGTGTGAATAAAGTTATGGCGATATTTTGTGGGACTGACCTGGATGGTAGATAACGGAATACTTTAATAGTTAATCATTTCCGGTGGTCTTAGTTCGAACATTTGCAAATGTATGCATTCCGATGATAATACAATAACATGGTACCATCGAGCTGGTCTGGTGATGAACCTGGACGCTAGATAACGGAACTTTAAAATAGTTACTAGTAACCCCACAGAGTGTTGAGACACCTCTATTGAGCCCACACCCGATGGGTTTACTAGTAACTATTTTAAAGTTCCGTTATCTAGCGTCCAGGCCCATCGCCAGACCAGCTCGATGGTACCATGTTATTGTATTGTCATCGGCATTCACACATTTGCAAATGTTCGAATTAAGACTACCAGAAGTGATTAACTATTCAAGTGTTCCGTTATTTACCGTCCAGGTCAGACCTACGAAACTTCTGCATATTTTTTTTCACACAGCGATTTGAAATGAGCCGCCATAGTAGTGTTATTGCTCTATGTATATTAAAATGCCTATCTAATGACATAATATGTTTGGTTGTTAATGGTCGTGGGGACTATTTTGTACGGTCCTCCTTTAGCCTTATATTAGAGACCGAATACCTACAGAATGTTAATAGAAACAGAATTGTTATCTATGAGAAGCTTATCCATTGGAAGCTTATCAGTGTAAGCTTAAAAACTTGTTATTTGTCCTTTTGGCTACTTTTCTATCCAATTTAGGAAATCCGTTAACAATATATAAGCTCATGCTATATAAAAAAATACGCACAGCCGTCCATGAGTATGACGGTAGCGGGGTCGACTGATTATGTCTCTTGAAAAGATTGGCAATGCATCAACGATTTCTTTTCCGTTTCGGCTATTTAAATCAGGAAGTCGTAACAGGCATGCTTGTCCATATTTATTGTTTACTAGCGACCCCGCCCCTGCTTCGTACGGTTTGAAGATCTTTTTTCATGTTTTAATATTATTATAGGTACACATAAACCTTTCGGAATAAATTCTTAAATGATGGTGAAAGCCGCATCTTAATCCGTTGCGTAGTTTAGAAAAACAACGCGGTCACATAGACAGACACAAAACGCGACTTTAATCAAAGAGATAGATAAGAATAATAAACTTGCAGTAACAAATGTAGCCATATTCAGCATAGTGAATGGCCCAGCAGTGAACTTAATGGAGCTGCGGAGCTGTCCTCCCAGCAGAAGCAGGCTCCTGCGTATGCGCACGTTTTGAGACCACCACGCGCTGCCATACACACTATCGTGGACTTGATTGCTCTGTAAAAAGTATTGTCAAATTAGAATCATTGATTTATACATTTAGCGCTAAACATTATTTAAAACATCATCTTAACTCTATCAACTTTAACCGATACAAGCGAACAGAACGATGATTTTATTCGTTTAGCGTTAAATGTAACTGTTTAGTAATATTATTGTAGAACGTAGTATAATTATTGGAGAACGAGGAAGACTGACCTACCCTGATACAGTTTTTACTAGTACGGAGGTCAGCGTGAATTACTCTCTAACAACCATATATCATAAGATCGTATTTTTATTTTATTTTGTTTTGTATTCTTTATATTCTACATACATATAAATTGTTATTCTCAAGGTTGTTATTGCGCTGTTAGAAATACACGTTTTTTTTTAATATTTAGTGCAAGCTGGCCCAATTGCTTAAATGGTTGATAGTTCTCTTAAAAGTTCAACTGATTTGGACTTCTTTGAATGCTTCTCTGCATGACTTGAAAATAACTGACTCAAGGAGCTTTTTTTTTCAACTCGAGTATAGCATCCAGACGTAAGTTAAATTATTGCGATAGAGCACATTAAGATGATTACTCGTACTTCTTTATGATATTTTTCTTTGTTTGCAATTTAACAACTCGACATACGAACTAAAGCTAAAATAATTATGTTTTATCTCTTTTATTGACTGTGACTTTCGTTAGATTAATTATACTGAAATATATTTTTCAGGAAACCCCATATATTTAAGAAGTGAAACAAACGGTTTGTTATTTTTTAGCCCGTAATGAAACTGATGAGACAAAAAAGAAGTCTGTTGGAAAAAAATATATTGAGGACAGGGTCTATAATACGATAGGTTGCCTATCGTTCTTATTGAAGAACATCTTTATCAAATCTTAGACTGCGTTGAAAACGTGCAGAAGCTAATCGCTTTTTCGACTCTCTAACTTATTCAAATATCGGACACTCTCGTCATTTGACGGCACGGTTGGCGCAGTGGTTAAGCGATGGACTGCTGCACTGCGTTTCGCGGGTTCGATTCCTGCACGGAAAAAATATTTGTATGACCTACAAGTAGTTGTTCCGGGTCTGGCTGTTTGCATATGAGAGTTTAAATCTTTGTAAACGCACCCACAATACAGGAGAAATTCCTAAAGACTGGGCAAGGTTTATAAAAAACCATTATAATTCCAATAATTGTATTAAAAGCAGTCATTTATACAGTATCAGGTTGTGGTATTCGTCACAGTTAAAGGTTAAGAAGTTTTTATATGTATATATTTTAAGTACTGACTGTAAATAACCAATTTGCTTTTTGAATTTTTTATGTTTACAGGGTGGCATCACATCGACGCAAAACCTGTTACCATGGATTCAGTACAAGATTCTGAACACCCATGCGTTGAAATTTTTCGTCGGTGTGTGTTTTAAGTTTCCACGTTTTTTTCAGTCGCATCATATTATGACAGAGATTGCAACCAGTGGGTCAACTTAACTCTCAAGACATTACCGAGGTAAGTGGTAAATGTCGATGCTCCTGTTTACTTTATTGTAGATCTAGGAGCTAATGAACTGAAGTGTCTTCTCGCCACTGCCACTCTACAGGGCACAATTTGGCAGACTCTGTCTGTCAGTAGGAGGCTGTGTCGAAGGGTACGAGCTGGTGTTTTTTGAGTACTGTCTGTACTACGAAGAGCCGCCTGACCGTGAGAACTTTGCAAAAGGTCAAATGTCGGATTTATTAGAGCCTTTTCATGTGCATTCCTATTTAACCATTTTCGTCAGTAGGTACATAATGTAGGGAATAGCACCAATATGCGTTCCTTAATAATTAAGCTTAGTTAAAAACCGTCAACATGATCGCCTTTTATAAATTTAGATTACCCTTCTTTAACCACGCTTGAAACTGAAACCGAAAGCATTTACATTAGTTGCCTAATATTTCTGCACTTTTTCATTACGTCACGTTTTACTATGTACCAAAATATAACATCAAAATGTTCACTAACCGAATACAATACATTGTTACTATGCCAGCAATATAAAAATAGTTGCGCTATGAGTGCCATGAAATATTCAGCGATCCAAATTCGCTGCATATAGCCCGTTCCGTCCTGAAAATTGAAGTACAGACAACAAGTTTTATGTTGAGCGTAAACGAGGCAAAAGGAGTATATAAGGATCGTAGCAGATGGTGTTCTGTAGTTGCTGCCTGCCCCTATGGGAAGAAGTCGTGAGTTTATGTATTTAAGTAAACAATAAGTAGTTTTATTCACATGTAAAAATGAAAAGGTCCTTTACTGTTAGCTCGGGGTGCAGTGAATGAACTTTATTTCAGGGGCCATGTTTTATTTCCGTTCTCATTTAGGTACAGAAATATGCTGTCCCGGACAAACTATTAATTATTCTTCTTCTTAGCGTGTCGATGGTAATCTGAATGGACTCTACGGCTACTTGTTAAATGATAAATGATTTAATTTCTGTAAGTAGGTTTGTACAAACACTTTTACACGTCAATCATATTTTAAAAACTAGATGAGGTCGGCGTTTCCTATCTGACTATTCTGAGAAGAAAGGCCGAAACAAACTCAGAAGTCACAGTCTCTTTTAAAGTTCAGACATAATCTTGGTCAGATCATGTGAAGACCATGTAGATTGGTGTCTGGAACGGTCTTTTGAGGAAAAACCATACAGATTGAGCGGACCTGTCCATTCATTGCACGCATTTGTCAGTAATCGTGCAGCTCAACTCATAACTTAAGGAGCACAACCTTGAGGAGACCTTGACCTTGAGGAGGCAGGTGTTTGGCGCTATCACAAGCGTCCATTAAATCCTGTAACGTGAAGTTGACAGGATTTAATCAGGTTGTTTGTCGAACAGCACCACATTTACACTCCAAGGCGGAGTCATCTATGAATCTTCACCTGAATAGGTTTTCCTTGCTTCGGCCGGAGTCAGTTTAAAGACTTCCAGGTTACCCAAGACAATTCATGTCCAGGCGGGAGATCTTCAGCGGTCGGAACAAATGGATTGGGTAAGGAAGCACTGTTTCGCCACAGCTTCAGTCTTTCTTTTGAATGTTCGCCAGTGAGTTGGACGACACGCTTTAAAAACCTGTTTCGGCTTTTCAGCCTTTGTGGCATAAGTATATTGTCATGCAAAGTGTGTCTTATGTGTTGGAGATCAGTTTGGCTCTTTCGCTGGAGCTTGCCACCGCTCTGCGAACTACTGGTGGCGGTTTAGGCAACCATAGGTAGCCATCCATTAACTTTGCATGGGCAGAATGATTCCACACGGGGCACGCGAATTCACCAAAAAATTGCGCCAGCCCAGTAATCCGCATAACGTCAGACGAACCACCCCATTTCGATGAGACTAGTCGCTGAAGAAGACTGTTGTGATTGTGCACATTCAGCTTGATGTTCTTATATTAATTATTGATTTGTTATACATAAAGAAACTACTGTTACCGTTCTGTTACTGTTCGGTTGATATTTTGTTTGACACTCAGCGTTATAAAAGTGTTGCACAAATTCGTTTAGTTTATGCCGTCCAGAATAATGATCTTATGTTGATAAAATTTTCGTCTAAGCCCATCTGTTTTAGTTTTAATACGAATGACTGTGCGAATTACTATTTCCACACCAATCTCACGCCTTCTTCCCATGGAGAAGGCAGAAACCACATACGCTCCTAAAGTTAAACCGAAACTAAAAATCTGTAAGGTAAGAAATAAATAAATAAAAATAGGTTCATTTGTTACAGAAACACGTGCATACAAAAAAGATAACTAGCTCTAATATATAAGAAAAATAAAAACAAAAATGATCTCTAATCACGAGCACAAAACAGAAATAGTCGACAGCTGCACGTCATGACTGTGACAAGAAGGCTTCCACTCAACAGGATGCTGTGCTATGGTTGTCCTACAGCACAGCGTTGTTTTTCAGTGGTTACCCGAAAAGGACGTACGGAAACCAAGTCAGGTTCAATGATTCGTACTATAACAAAATAAAATAATGTAAACAGTAAGGTACATTTTTAACTGTTCGACTGTAGACACAAAAGAAGAATAAATGGGCATTCTAGCACTCAACAGGAAGTGAATTTACATGCTTGATACGCAAATTATTTTCAAAGTACATACAATAAGATAGTAGATAGATAATGAAACATTCAAAAGGTCTTACCGCAGTTAACTGTACAGCACTGGCACAAATCATAAGAGAGCAGATAATGACATACCAAAACATGACGGGAGATACCAAAGAATTCAATTCTGAAGAAAACCTAAAAAAAAAAAAAACAGGTACAAATGCTTCTTTATGCCAACACTTCAATGGGGTTGTACTAAAGAAGCTTTTGCCAACACTTGTATGGAGTTGCACTAAAGAAGCTTACGAGTAGTTTTTTTTTTAAATACGACCTACTTTTGTTCTTGAACCCAATGCATAAGTAGTGTTAAGTGGATAATAACAGTCGATAGAGAGGTGCCTCTGCAAAGGATAAATAATTTCGTGAAGTTGCGCTGCATTTGCGGTCTGTTTGTATATTTTTTGATATACATTTTATAAATATATACTGCACTACAAAGGAGAAACACCAGGGCGATACAGTTTTGGTTTTTTGATAAAAAGGAAATATACCGACCGAATCGAGGAATTGAAAGGCATATCCGAAAGAATAGCAGTTGGTATTGACGCTGCCTTCTGAGCCGCTGGTCCCGGGTTCAATCCCCGGACAAGTCGAACATTTGTGTGCATGAACATGTCTGGGTGTGTATGTGTATATAAGTCATCAGGTTACCGTAGTACAGGCTCTGCCTAGTTCGGGACCCGAAGACCTTGTGTGGATGTTGTCCCATATAAAAAAAATAAAAATAGCAATACTCAACATCAAACTTCCCGTACAAAATAGTAGAGATTAATTATGGTCAATTATTCAGGTTTACTCGCCAAATGAAGGAGATAAAAAAGAGATATAAACAAAATAGAAGAATTCCACCAAAAATTACAAAGAACTGTCGATACTGCTCACAAAAATATAATAATAGTGGGTGATTTTAATGGACAAATTGGGAAATGTCAAAGCGGCAAAGAGTATACTGTAGGAAGACTCGTCAATAGCAACAGGAGCAAAAACGGGCAAGGATTGGTTAATTTCGGTTTAGAAAACAAACTAAGTATCCTGAATAGTTACTTCAAAAAGAATAAGAAATGGACGTGGACATCCCCAAATGGACTCTTTAAAAATGAAATCGATTACAATATGATCAATAAACTAAAAGTTTTCAAAGATCTGTCAATTTTACATAATCAAAATTTTAACTCGGACCATACAATTATTCGTGCTACGTTACGAGGAACACATACAAAGAAAAGCCGAAGGCTGCATACTGAATCGGTTCCCTATGTGAACATTGAAAATAACGTAGAGATAATGAACAGCTTAAAAGAAATTCTAGAGAGAAGAGAAGAAAGAGAATACAATAAACCAATTGAGGCGACATACTGCGATTTTGTATAATACTCTCAAAACTGAAGCTCGGAAAGTGTCTACAAACAATAAAGCCACACTATCCACCGAAACAATTATAATACTTAAAGAAAGAAAATTGTTTATACAAGGCAATAAAACCAAAGAAACACGAAAAGAGATCGCAGAAATAAGTAAAAATATCAACAAAAATATAAGGAACGACAGAAAGCAAAAAAAGGCAAATACTTTCCAATATCATATTAAGAAAACAGGCGGAGTGAAGAAAGCGTTCAAAGAATTAGAATCGAAAAAGAATTTGATTCCAAATATAAAGGACAAACAAGGAAGAACTACTACAAAAAGATCAGATATATTCAATATTGCTTCGGAATATTATAAGGAGCTGTACACAAGCAAAAATAATAAACTTGCTACGACTATGACAGACGACACGCAAGATACTGAACATATACCAACCAACTAAAAGAAGAAACAGAAAGTGCTATTACTAAGCAGAAGTTAGGAAAAGCACCCGGTCCCGAACAAATCACCAATGAACTTCTTAAAATATCCATGCCGGTAATTGTCCCTAAATTAACCAATTTGTTTAACGAAATAATAACAGCAGAAGTTATCCCAGAAGATTGGACGAAATCAGTGACAGTTTTGTTGCACAAAAAAGGAGACAAAGGAGATATTAACAATTATAGGCCAATAAGCTTAATGTCTACCATATCTAAGGTCTTTTCTAAAATACTGTTGTTTAGACTTACTAACACCCTTGATGAAAACCAGCCGAGGGAACAAGCTGGATTTAGGAGCAGCTTCTCGACCATTGACGACCACATACACGTGAACACGTCCTACGCCAGATACTTCAAAAATACAGAGAATACAACAAAACATATTATTTGGGTTTCGTAGACATCAACAAGGCGTTTGTTTCCCTGGAACACCACCACATATGGGAATCATTAGAACAACAAGGGGTCCATAAAAAGTACATACGCATACAAAAAAATATTTATGGGAAAAGTACAGCACAAATAAAACTGGAAAGGTCAGGTGAAGAGTTCCCGATAGGAAGAGGCGTCCGTCAAGGTGACCATTTCGCCGAAGATATTCTCAGCTGTGTGGATCTTTCGGAGATCTTCTCAGTAGAGTTGATCTTTAGGAGACTGGGTTGGGATAATTTCGGACTTAACGTGAACGGAGACAAACTGAGTCATTTGAGATTCGCTGAAAATTGAATACTTTTCTCCGAGTGGCCGATGACCTTGGAAAAATGCTACAGCAATTATCAGACGAAAGTGCATATGCAAGGCTCACCGTGAATATAACACAGACAAAAGTAATGAGCAATTCCTCACAAAAAAACGCTATTACCGTTAATAATCAACAGTTAGAATATGTAAGCGAATACGTTTATCTAAGCTAATTAGTATCACCGACAGAGAGCATGCACAAAGAAATAGAAAGAAGGATAGCAAACACTTGGAAGAGATTCTGGTCGTTGAGCGAAGTAATGAAAAATAAAGAAATGCCTATGGCAGAGAAACCAAAAGTCTTCAATGCTTGCATACTGCCATGTCTTACATACGGATGCCAAACATGGGCCATAGCTGAACAACACCAACAAAATAAATTAAATATATGTCAGAATGGGATAGAGAAGCGCATTGAAGTAAGAAGAAGGGATATTATACAATTATAAAAGATCAAAGGAAACACTAAGTTTGAAAAAGGTCAATCAATATGCAGAAAATTAAAATGGCGTTGGACAGGACATATGCTGAGAGAAAAGGAGGAGAAATGGACCAGAATAATAACGGAATGGTACCCTAGACAAAGCAGAAGAAGTAGAGGAGGAAGGAGTAGACAGCCAAAACGATGGGAAGACGACTTGAAGCAAGTAGCTGGGCCAGAATGGTTACGTACAGCAAAGGACAGAAGCAAATGGAAATCCTGAGAGGAGGCCTTTGTGTAAGTTAAAATCTAACAGCAATAAAGGCTTATTTTTTGCAACAGCTAAATTATGAAGAAACGGAGTTATTGCTAAGCGTTGAACGGTAATTATAATGTTAAAATAATTTTAGATAATGATCATGATCATTCAGTACTTCAATCACTCACACCTACACGCATTCACCCACCCATACCCACATACACCAACACACACACCCACACCAGTCATACTCCACATATCACATACTAGTTCACACACACTCACAAACACTTCTCACTCACATATAGACCATTTGTTTATCATATTATGGATATTTTAAATTTTATACAATGTAACAGTTAAGTTAGTTTTAAGTCATTCAAAATTTACTCGTAATTATCAGTACAACCAACCATATCTTTTGTTGGCATTTTATTGTAAAAATATCGAGGGAAAAAGGCGCTGAAAACCGAAATACAGGCATTGCCTAGTTCGGTTGCAGTGGCTACATCCATGTAATTAGAAATTAATACTGCCAAACTATTTTTCTGTAACCTATTACTTTTTTGTGAATAAAATATTATTATTATATTATATTATTATTATTATTATTATTAATATTTTTTTTTATATTATGTATATTATAACAAGTTATTTGTAAACCTATTAGGTCCGTACATATGAAATTGGCGTTTTGTATGGAAAAAACCAAACGATGTTTTTAAAATAAAATATTTTAATTAATCAATCAAAGTATGTACGAGTACCATTGTTATTAAATCTATGCACTTTCGCCATTTTATCGGTAGTTCATTGACTCACTGGTCCACCAGACACTTACCAGAACCGTTTTCTGAGTCAACTTTCGCTTGGGGCAGGATTTGGTCGGTCTTCTTGGATTCAACCATTGTGATGAGCATTTCCGATTATCGTACAGGATCCATTTTTCATCCTAAGTAACGATACGATTCAAAATCCCCTCTTTATTGTGACGGTTGAGTAATGTAACTCAGTACTCGAATCGAGTTTGTTGGTTTGCTTGATTCCATTCATGCGGTACCCATTTTTCAAGCTTTTTCATCTATAATCTAATTTGTTTCAAGTGAATTAAAATTGTTTTATCACCTACATCGAGGCCAGCCACAAACTCTGACGTGGTTTGAGATGGATCCGCTTCCACGATCACTTTTGATTCTTCATTATCAACTAGGGTCTCTGGCCGTCTATGGGGTTTGTTCTGTAGGTCAAAATTTCCAGAACGAAAACGTTGGAACCAAAAACGTACCGTATTTTCTTTTACGGTAGCTTCCCCATACACATAATTAATCCTTCGAGCTGTGTCTTCAGCGCTGGTGCCACGGTTAAACTCGTATTCGTAAATAATCCGATATTTTAAGTTTTCCATATTGTGAACAGAACGACAAATAAATCGCTAAATTGGAAACACAAATACACAACCCTAATTGTAAATAAATTTGAATTTGGAATTCTTAACCAAACGCCACATATTTGAGATCAAAGTGGCCAGTTTGACAAAACGCCAATTTCATATGTAAGGACCTAATATAGAGGCGATCGGCAGCGGCGGCGACCTCTCACGCCCGGCCTTGGTTCAAGCCATGGTCCGGGGCGAGGGGGAGTGGGAGGCAGTCGCCTCCTTCTGCGAAGCAGTCATGCTAGCAAAGGAGGTGGCGGGACGGGAGAGGGAGAGAGTCTCCCGTCCAAGCCGCCGCGGTGGACGCTCCGGGCGTCGGGAGCCGCGTGATGACTCCCGGCCACACTAGGCGCGGGCCTGCGGGCGGTGAGTAATGAGTAGCTCACCGTCCGATCAGGATCAGGCCCGTGCCGGACGGCGCGTACGTGTTCCACGCGCGCCTCAAAGAGATGTCAGCACCGAAGAGGGGGCCCACTAGGGCCCAAGCCTGCCGGGAAAGCGGGATCATCCATAAGGGGTACCGCTGACCCGGAACATAAAGGGCCAAGGAAGGAACACGGGTGGGTTTGTTTTAGTCAGTAAGAGTCTGACACTCCCTTCCGCTCCACCCAGAGCGGGAGGGGTCATTTGATGATTTCCCATCCTCAAAAAAAAAAAAAGGACCTAATATTTCAAGTTTTATGTATGTGAGAAATAATGAAATTTTTGATGAATACATACCAGTATGTATACTTTTAAACTTGACAGTACTATTGCTAATGATAACAACCGAACAATTCCGCTAAACCGATAAGTTGCGATGTGCTCGGTGGCAGGGACAGACAGGGCGAGGGAACGCCGGGGTGGTGTGTGCAGCGTTGGACAATAGAAAGCGTAGAGACCAGTAAAAAATAAACAAAACACATTTCTTTCTTTACCTCAAAACTGATCATGTCTTCGGTTAGAGAAGCATACGTAGCTGCTCGTATTTAAAATTTGTCTGTACGAAAGCTTCTTTAGCACAACGGGCTTGCAAATATTGATATGAACTTCTCAACTCCAGGCTGTTACCAAGAAATTACTAATGGAAAAACCCAATAACACTATGCCCGACCTGGGAAACGGACCCAGGACCGCTGTAGTAATAGGGGTTAAAGTATGAAATTGCCGTTTTATTGTATTAGGTACTTCGAATTGACATAGAACCTTCATGGTTTGACATTTTTGAGTGAAACTTTTTTCAAATGGTACCTATGAAGTTCTTATTTAAAAAAAAATGTGCAACATTCGATTATCTACTTTCAGTTGTTTTTTTTTATTCAGCTGAGACAAGAAAGATGGATACTTCGAAAATTCGAGTTATTTTTGAATACGAGTTCCGACGCGGAACTAACGCGGCAGAAACAGCTCGCAATATCAATGTTGCGTTTGGAGAGGGAACTGTTAGTGAACGCACCGTGCGATTTTGGTTTAAACGCTTTCGTGATGGAAACTTTGATTTGAAGAACGAACCACGTGGAAGACCGCCCCCACAGGTGAATAACAATGAATTTAAAGAGATGGTGGAAGCCGATCTGAGCCAAACTACTCAGGAATTAGCGACATGGTTTAACGTTACCTTACCAACAATACTGACTCATTTGCGTCAAATCAATAAATAAAAAAATATGAGAAATGGGTGCCTCATGATTTGACTGATCTGCAGAAAGAAACGCGTGTTGAAACTTGTGTTGCCTTGTTGTATGGATACAGAAATGAAGGAATATTGGATCAAATTGTGACATGTGATGAAAAGTGGATTCTTTACGATAACCGTAACCGAACAATGCAATGGCTGACCCCAGGTGAAACGCCGCAACAGTGTCCTAAAGCAAAGCTTACCAATAAAAAGGTAATGGTAACTGTTTGGTGGTCTTAGCATGGTGTTATTCACTATAGCTTTCTCCGATCTGGTCAAGCAATAACGGCAGATGTCTACTGTGCCAAACGCCGAACAATGATAGCAAAATCTTCGTATTCGCTATGGTATAGTTCTGCTCTAATAAAAGTATTGAGAGAGAAATATAAGTATCATCGTAAGTATAAAACATATGGTAATATGTATATCTGATTTTCATTATTTTTCCCTCTTACGGAGTAGAGCTACTAACTTGGAAAAGACATGTTTTGATATATACATGAATAAAATAGAATCATCGATAGTCAAAAATCCAAAATCTTTTTGGTCTTATATGAAGAGTAAGAGAATCTCTAATGCAATGCCTAAGTTCATGCAGTATTGTGACGTCACCGCGAGTAGTAGTGGTGAGGATATCAGCAATTTATTTGCGGCGTACTTCCACTCCACTTTCCAGGAGCCTGCTCCAGTCCCTAGTACATCTTCGCTGACTTATACTGGCGGTGGTAGTGTTGATAGTGTTGCATTTATCAGTGCTTTGGAAATATCTCATTCTAGAGTACTGAAGTTGCTCAAGTCCTTGGACCTTTCTAAATCAGGTGGCCCGGATCTCATACGCGCGATGTTTATAGTACAATGTGCTGAAAGTTTGGTTGCCCCATTGTGTATCCAATTTAATCGATCTATTTCTGAGGGTACTCGTATAGTTCCTAAAATTTGGAAATCAGCATTCATCACCCCTGTTCACAAGAAAGGGAAAAAATCTGATGTTACAAACTATCGCCCGATATCTCAATTATGCCTATTTTCAAAGATCCTTGAGCGTGTAGTGTATGACGATGTATATGCGGCTATGGAAAGTAGCTTCGTGGGGGAACAACATGGTTTTCTCAAAAAGCGATCCACTAAGTCTAACTTCGTGTTATCTCATGAGTTTATATCGGAAGGTATGGAACAACGCACGCAGGTGGATATCATTTATACTGACTACAGCAAGTGCTTCGACCGTATTGACCATTGTCTGCTGCTGGAGAAGTTGCTCAAAGCTGGTATACATGGTGACCTATATAGATGGTTTTCGTCTTATATTGAGAATCGGAGTCAGGCTGTGGTTCTCCAAGGTTACACTTCGGGTTGGACCTCGGTCCCCTCGGGTGTACCACAGAGTTCAGTTTTTGGGACCTTGCTTTTCACTATGTTTATTGCTGATGTTGTAAACTGCTTCAGGCACTCTGACGTGTTGCTATACGCTGATGATATGAAGGTTCATAAGATTATACGTGATATCTCTGATACTCACCAGTTGCAAGCTCATCTTAACAGGTTTGAAGAATATTGTAAACATAATTTGCTACGACTGAACGTCTCTAAATGTTCTCAAATGACCTTCACGCGCCAGAAGTCTATAGTGAATTCAATCTATAGTCTCAACCGACTAACCCTGGACAAAGTTGACAGTATTAGAGATTTAGGTATTATACAGGATAGCTAATTACTATTTGATCAACACATTAACAGTATCGTGGGCAGGGCCTCAAAAGCACTGGGATTTGTGATCAGAGCCTCAGCCTGTTTCCGTTCTCTGAAGCCCATCAAAGTTTTGTATTGTTCGTTCGTGCGCAGCCACTTGGAGTATGCGTCACAGGTCTGGAGCCCTCAATATGGGTTCTACAATTCACGCATTGAGGGTATCCAGAAAAAGTTTTTGAAATATCTTGATTATAAGGCACACCAAGTATCCATAGATTACAGTCACCGTTGCAAGAGGTACCATTTTCTGCCATTGGATCGTAGGCGACTCATTAATGATGTGTGTTATTTGATTAAAATAGCGAATAGCTCGATTGACTGCCCTGAACTATTAGCAAAGTTAACATTTCGAACCAAGAGTATTGGATTACGTAAAAGGCCGCTTCTAGGTGTGCCTTCTGCCACTACTAATTAAAGGCGTAATGCTTTTCTTATAAGAGGCGCTCGGAGCTTCAATGATGTATCTTCTGAGCATGATGTTGACTTATTTTGCACTAAGATAAGCACAGCAAGGACGCTCTTAGCCAAATCATTTTTTGTGAATGATGCACCGGCTAGTGGTTTTTAAACTCATATTAGCAACGTAATCAAATAAATATAACTTATTTAACCTACTTACTTATGTACTTTAATTGTTTGGCTTTATGTAATCGATATGCTATATATCTGTGGAGGCTTGTTATTAGCAACTTGATGATAAGTTGTTGTTACCAATTTATTTGTAATTAGTCTGTAAGCCTTCTGAAAAGTAATAAGATAAAAATAAAATAAAATAAAACTAGCAGTGAAACAGCCCCGACTCATGAATCGATCTTCACCATTATTGCTCCATGATAACGCGAGATCTCATACAGCACGAGAAACCGTTTTAACTCTACAGGAACTGCAATTAGAAACCATTCATTCGTCACCCTCCGTATTCGCCAGACCTTGCTCCAACGGACTACCATTTTTTTCCTAATTTGGACAATTTTCTACGTGATAAAAAGTTTTCTTCTCAGGAGGCAGTACAAAATGCTTTCACACAGTTTGTCGAATCTAGATCACGAGAGTTCATCGATCGCAAAGGCATAAATGACCATCCTATTAGATGGCAGCAATGTGTAGATAATAATGACAATGGTATATGTTAAATAAAAAAAATAAAAAAAAAACGAATTTCAATTTTTCAGTACAAATCGGCAATTTCATACTTTAACCCCTAATATTATTATTATTTATCAGCAGTCGCGCTGGCAACCATGAGACCAACGGGGCCATTGAAATATAAAGTAACTAAAGACAAAACTTACTTCACCAAGTACAAATGATGCAAATGACACTCCTTAATCCTCTTGACGGCTTCATCATAATGAACTCGTTTATTATTATCGCCAAACAGATTTTCGCAATTCACACATAGTAATTTCAGTTGTCCAGCAAAAAACGTCATTATAACTACAGCAGTAGAGTCAAAATTCGCCAAGACTGTACCTCCGTGGAAACAAGCAAACATCTGGTTAAAAGTAGCAACCCAGAAACCGAAGCCTCTGGTTCTGTCAAAAGGAATCCAAGAGCTCATTATCTCTGGGTATGGTGCGGTTCCGTTCCTTACACTCTGTCGTAAGGTAGGAGACGTCCAGTAAACGAAGAGAGGTGCCAGGATGACAGCAAAAATGGTGGCCGTTACTAAACTCCAGTAGAAGTATGTGACTCTTCTAGCATATTTTACATATTCGAATATGATATTGTTGACAGTCTTGTCTTTTTTTGACAGTTGTGACTTTTCTGTTTCGGATATGTAATCAAAGATTTTTTTCCAAGAATTTTGCCTGAACACTAAACTGCTAAGTTTGATAAAGCAAACGGCATTCTGCATACTTTTGGACAGGTTTTTCAATGCCATTTCTAGGTTGTTCCTGATAATCCAAAGTTCTATGTATTGCGATAGCAGGAAAAGAAATGCAGCGAAATGGACTAAATTATAGAAAAACTTTTTTACGCGATTTTTTTGCCATAAACCCCCATATCGAAGGGCCAAAACAGTTGGCCCTAATAATGGATTATTTGGGTCTTCCAATTTGTCGAGGAATTTAAATACCATTTTGGTGTACAAATGGTTTCAAAGGGTGGCAGAAATAAAATGTGATTTTTTCGTAATATTGGTCCCTTGGTACAACAAGCGAAGTCATTATTTATTTATGTTAGCATTACTAAGTTAATCCGCCAGTACGACTTGTTTTCAATTAATTTTAGACAATATTGTTGGATAAGCTATGCTAGCCACAGTTGAAGGGCCAAGGAAGGACTGACATTGAGATTGATTTGAGAAGAATGTTAAGTTTGTTTAACTAAACTTGTGAGAATGTTGTGTTGAGTTAAAAAGTAAAAAATTCGACAATGTTGATTAAATACATTTGTACGCTTCTAGACAAAACATAGAGGATAGACCAATCTGTAATATCTCGCACTCTGATTATGATTCTGAACTTCTTCAATAAAGCATATAAGTATATAAGTTAGTTAGTTATAAGTTGACATTATAATTTTGATATCCTGCATTTTCATTTGACTTCAATTTCTGAATTAGACCCAAAAACTAATAAAATATGAAGTAGTAACTTTTCCTTCTGGATGATACGGGTCCCACACTGACCTCCACATTTCCCGAGTTGATACAGTATCGAGCTATAACGACCTACGTAATTTGCAGCAGCTTGTATCTCGAAAACTACTGAATGAATGAACCCACTACTTTGAATACAGATTCTATATGAGCTTTAATCAAGTCTTTTGTGTGAAATCCTCGCGTGTTTTTTTTTCGCATTACAAGCTACAATTCCGCTTCCATTCGGAAATTCGAGCTTTAGCCAAATTATTGCCCTTATTTCGTTAATGTATGTTTCGTAGAATAATTTATCGTGACAAGGGTTTGTTCTATTTGTTTTTGTTCACAATGAATTCTGATTTTTTTATATTAGATATTGTAATTTACATTTGTTCTGATATCTGTCATCTTCGATAAAAACGATTGTATTATTTTTAAGTTAAATTTGCTATGATAAACTTCTTTATTTGTATACAGTTCAATTCACTTCTTTCGTACATCTTGAACACTTTATGGCTATTACAGTTGGTAATATTAACATAATCAAATTCTTTATTCATGTTCACCTTTTGCTACTTTCGATTAGGTTAAAAAACACTTATAAAACGAACAAACAGACCCACCCACACATGTGTATGGATAAATTACGTGGCATGGGCGGTTAGATGTCAAACAAATTACTGCTTGCATATAAAACAAAGCACCCTGTTCATTATGGCCAATCTTCTTGCACTGTGACAACTGACAATTTAACTCTCTAAAATTGTATCGCTTTTGCGAATGTGGCAGGGTAATTGTAGGCTTGAGACGTCAAGTTTGATGGAATAGGTGTCTGAAAAATATTTTCTTTACTTTTACTTCCTTTGCAGCTACGTATTCCCAGTATGTATACAGATAATAAAATAGTAACGAAGTCAAAACTGTAAAAGAGTCCGAAACCGAAAAAAATTGTTTTAGAATTTTGTCCGTTTGTTTGTCTATCTGGATGTTTGTTACGGATTAGCGCAAAAACGGCTGAACACATTTGGATGACAGGAGACTGGGCGTATTTGTATGGGAAGTCGACTATAGACCAATAGCGATACGGTTTTGATATTTGTTTAGGGATACTTCATCCATAATCTTGTGCAAAAACAGGCCATCAAAATCTGATCAGGCAATTTAAAAAAAAATTGCTTTAAGAATTTACAGGATTTTCAAAAGTATTAATGATTTTAATGATCATAACTCAGTAAATACAAACATACTTGTTACGGCTGCAAATCATATTTTGTTCAACATGCAACCTGACACTGACCTGGACATTGAAAAAAACGTAAGAAAATTTGAATTTCACGGGTTACTTTGGCGCTTCCCCTTAAGGACAGTCTTTTAAGAATTTTTCCTGTAGCTACATTGGTTAAGGCCCTTAAAACCCATCTGAATGCCCATTCATATATATTATAAAAAATCAATTTTTCGTAAAATTCTCGAATCAGATTTTAATGCCAGTTTGTACAAAGAAACATGAGGTATCCTAACACAAATATCTCAACCATATCCCCATTGCATTGGTCCATACATCTTTTTCACCTAGTCTCCTTTGGCACACAGATAGTTTATAACCTGGACTAAAACATAGGGTACCTTGAAATTTAATCCCGTTAGTACGTTCCCGTGGGATATTTCGCGACATCCACGCGGGCGAAGCCGTGGGCAAAAGCAGAGCTAGTTTTATACAAGTGTTTTAAAAAGCTGTTGTTTGAAGCTTTGACGGGGGTTTCATATTAATATTCTCGTAAGCACTCTAGGAAACACCTCATTCCGACCTCGCCACCGAGGTCCCCCGCAACGACTTTGATGTAAATAATTTTTTAAACTTGATCCAGCCTGTCCCAACTTTTGTCCTCTCCCCAGCGACGCCCTAAGCCGATGTCCGTACCCCATAGTGGGTGCCCTTAGCGTGCAGTCACTTAGTTGCTGGAGGCTTTCAGCCCGCTTAAGGCAGTCACAAGATAGTCCGGTTAAGCAGAGACGATATCTCAAGGTCAACTGCAAGATACCAAACATAAAAAAATGAAAGTCTGGGAAACCCCTTGGTTGTAAAATTCCTTGTCATAAAGAGAGCGTAATTCTGAGCTTAAAAGGGTTTTTTATCTCTTTGATATTAATTAAATCTCAAAGGATTGGAAATAAACACAGAAATCAGTGTAATAATTTATTAAAGACTATAACTTTGATCTAAGAGACTACGTAGGTAGATAATTCGCTATTTCTGAAATACAATTTGTGCCTAGTACAATTATGCCAACCAACCTTAACTAACTCACATTAATTATTTCACTAAACCGAAAACAGCGTGGTTCACCCTACTTGTAAACAGGCAAATGTATTCATTAATCAGTATTTGTGTACATAAATCGAATTGTGTTAAGAAAATAATATCAAATATTGCGTTGCTTGATGAAAATCTTATTAATTAATCCTCTTGAATCTGCGAGAATAGCGTAAAGAAACTGTAGGAGCCTTTAATGATCTGCAATGAATAGAATACCTGATTGATTTATCAATACAATTATAGAAGTTGATTAACAAAAAGACTAGCATCTTCGCTAGACTAAATTAGAGACGCAAGCGGATCCTATGACAAAATTTGTCAAAAGAGTCACGGTGAGGTTCTGAATCAGGGAGTCGCTGGTACAATTCAATTTAAACATGGAAATCAGGCACCATTCAGCGCCTAGCACAGGTCTTTCGAAGCTCCAAACTTGGTTTTACACTATTGGCATCTATCCTAATAGTAGGGGAGGTACTGCTCGATTTTTGCGAGCAATATTATAACGAATAAATTTCATTTCTAGTAGTGGTTTAATATTCAATAATCATGAATGTGAGAGTCAATCGCCACACCTAAGGCCTCGTTTACGGAGACGCGGGGCGTCGCGCGTCGAGTGCAGCGTGGCGTCTCGCGTCTCTCTCGGTCTCATACAGCGTGGTCGAGAGCGAGAAAGACGCGAGACGTCACGCCGCGCGCGACGCCTCGCGTCTCCGTAAACGAGGCCTAAGAAGGAATCCAAAGTTTCCGCAAGTCGAAGTTGTAAAAAAAGATACCTTAGGGGACAGTTTTTAGGATCATCTTTAACCGAAAACAAATTATCAGCTGCATAATGGTGGGGCGAATATACCTATGTCAGCTGCATGGAAGTAGGGCGAATATACCTATGTCAGCTACGTGAAGGTGGGCGAATATACCTACGTCAGCTGCATGGAAGTAGGGGGAATATACCTATGTTAGCTGCATGGAAGTGGGGAGAATATACTTATGTCAGCTGCAAGGAAGTTGGGGGAATATACCTATGTCAGCGGCATGGATGTAGGGGGACTATACCTATGTCACTGCATGAAAGTGGGGGGAATATAATTATGTCAGCGGCATGTATGAAGGAGGATTATACATATGTCAGCTGCATGGAAGTGGGGGGAATATACGTATGTCAGCTGCATGGAAGTAGGGGAATATAAAACTATTTTTTTTTTGTATTCTTCTGAGGATTCCACGCTCGGCACCTGTCACGGACGGTCGTACGCTCCGCTGCCCCCGCTACAGCTTGGTGAGTCACCCACATTTTTCCGTTACGATTACGTAACATGTCTGGTAGTCACCTGACTACTCCGATCTTTCGGTCGATTCAATTTATTTAATCGATCGAGTATTTGATCATAAAAAGTGCCTTTTTCAAGGCAAACTACTATTTCTTTGTCAGTCGTTTTTTGTGTGTAAATTCTCTAGGCCTCTTACGGGCAAATCCACAGTTTAGTGGTCCTCGGTGGAAACCATACGGTGCCAACGAAGCCGAGTGGGGTGTTGACCCAATACACCCGCCGAACCCCTTTAGGGCGAGGCAGACAATTGGACGGGTCCCAGAGTTAACCGGCCTTGGAGGATCTCCTAGTCGGCTCTGGTGACAGCTTTCCCTTCTCAGCGACTCACCTAATGTCTCTAGGGTGTGTCTACACCCTTCGCGCTAGACTGGCCAGGACCCTGCTGCATAAATAAGATTGGCAACAGGATTACAAGCTCAGGGCTCACATTTAGGCACTCACCTCTCTGTTTGCACCCGACAGGGAGGGTACTCATCCCCGGGCCAATCCACCCGGGGATTTAGGTTTAGGGCCGATAGGCCATATTTGTTGTTAGAACTAGACCCGCCCCCCCGCCATGTCTGAAACCCTCTGATGGGCATTCGTGAAAGAGGTCCTCCTCAAGGACCCGGACTTCGCCGCCTAATATGGGGCGAAGTTCGCTGCTCTTGAGCAATTTTGTTACCCACACCCCATCCATCGCTGACTTCAGCGATGCAGTGCAGTTAGATTCCGTGGCCATGGACACGGATGATTCCGCGTTCAAGCGCCCCCTACCCCTTTCACCTACGCATCCGATAGCGAGTCCGTGAACTCGACTTCAGAAAGCCCCTCTTCTACCCCTTCCTCCGAGGACGATGGCTTCACGCCAGTCCAGGGGAAGGGGACGAAGAAGAAGCAGAAGAAGTCTTTGCGAACTACCGTATAGTTCGCAATGACAGGACTCGGTGCCACCGAGGCGGTACCATCATTTACTATAGAAAGGTTCTGTACTGCATCCCTATGGTCGCGCCCCCTCTCTCGCTTTTAGAAGTGTCTGCCTGCCGGCTCGGCATGACAGGTCACCAGCCGATCACTTTAGTATCGGTCTATATCCCCCCGCAACTATCAGAAAACTACCACCAGTTATCTGATGACCTGGCTATCTTGTTTGGCTTGAGTGACACCGTTATCATAGCGGGCGATCTCAATGCCAAACATACAGCCTGGAATAGTAACAGGATCTCGACCAGGGGCAAACATCTGTTTGACCTGTGTCCCATCCTGAACCTTGACGTCATCGCCCTGATGACTCCCACTGACTTTCCCCACGCCCCCTTCATGCCCATGACGTCCTTGACGTGGCACTTCTAAAGAATGTCAACCTTCGGTTGGATTCTATAGAAGTGGTACATCAACCGACATCCGACCACCGACCTGTAGTTCTGACATTAGGCCCCCTAATAGGACTTCCTGACCCTGACAGACCGCCCCTCACTAAAGTAGTCACGGACTGGAGGAAAGTAAGCGAAAGACTGTAATCCTCCACATCCTCCTCCCCCCGACTAGACTCCATTCCCGATCAGTTTGACTCAGTCAATTACACGACAGTCGCGATCGACTCACTCACGGATCACGTACAAACCGTCCTGAACGGAAGTTCAAGGGAAGTTCTAGTGATGGATGACCATCGCTTGAAGTTGCCGGACGATGTACGTGAACTGCTGACTGAGAAGAACGCGGCTGTCCGTGACTACAGCAACTTTCCCTGCCAAGCTAACAAGGTCCATATGCGCTATTTACAGAGATCTGTAAAGAAACGCATAGCGGAGCTGCGTGACGCTGGCTGGGACAAGATGTTGAGCGAGTTAGAGCCCACCCACCAGGCCTTTTGGGAACTGCAGAGGAAACTCCAGTCCCCAAAAGTAGCCTCCACGCCCCCATTGGTGCGGCCCGACAAGACCATCGCCTTCGATGACATCGACAAGGCCGAGTGCCTTGCCGACAGTCTTGAAGCCCAATACACACCCAGCTCTCAACCAGTAGACCAAGCTGACCTCTCTGAGGTTGACGCGGAAGTCGAACGTAGAGCCTCCCTTCCCCCCGTTGAAGACCCAGATAATCCTCTGCATCCTGTCACCCCAGACGAGGTGCACGATAACATCAAGGCTCTGAAACGCCGTAAAGCCCCCGGCCCAGGTGGAATCACGAATAGGGTGATCCAATTGTTCCCGGCTAATCTTATAATGCTCATAACCACCATCTTCAATGGTGCTCTGAGCAATAACATCTTTCCCCAAGCTTGGAAAAGGGCCACTGTCATCGGCATTCTAAAGCCGGGCAAGCCCAAAACCGACCCCTCTAGTTACCGCCCCATTAGTCTGCTCAATGTTCTGGGCAAAATCTAGGAGAGGCTTATATACAAGCGACTCAGAGATTATGCCGAGACCAAGGGCCCCATCCCCGACGATCAGTTCGGTTTTAGAACCCAACATTCGAGCGTCCAACAGGTTCACCGTATCTTCGAACACGTAAGCGTTGGTTGGTTTCCAACGTGGTTTGATGACGAGTGCTGTGTTCTTCGACATAGCGAAAGCGTTCGACAAAGTCTGGCACAATGGCTTATTGTATATAAGCTTTACCAACTCGGTGTGACAGACCGTCTCGTACTCATCCTACGAGATTTTTTAGCTAACCGAACCTTTCGCTATCGTATCGAAGGGGCGCTGCCTCTCCCCACCCTATCAGCGCAGGCGTCCCTCAGGGCTCTGTGCTAGCTCCCCTCAAGTTCAACCTATTCACCAGTGATATCCCCAAATGTAAAAATGCGCAGTTGGCTCTGTTTGCAGACGATACGGCCATTTATTACACTGAGCTCCTCCCCGACTCGATATCTCGTACTCTCCAAACCGCAGTCAACAAGCTTGGCGCATGGTTAAGAAAGTGGAGAATCGAAGTCAACCCCGACAAGAGTAAATCGGTTCTCTTCTTGAAACCGCGACTCAAAGGCAGACCTGACGACCCCCGCCCGATCAAGATGTTTGGCAAGCCGATCCCTTGGGCGAAGCAAGCCGATCCCTTGGGCGAAGCAAGCCAAATATCTGGGTGTGACTTTGGACAGACGTCTCTCCTTCTCAGAGCACGTAAAAGTGGTTCGTTCGCGAACCGCCTTTGCTCTGGATAGACTACATTCCGTCTTAAATGCACACAGTAAATTGTCACTCAGGTGCAAACTGCGCATTTATACGGCATGCATCCGACCTTTTTTTTTGTCGCTGAGAAATGCTTTATGCATCCCCGCTCGTGGGGGACGAGACGGGGTATGTGGGACTCCTGTCACTGACAGTATACCCGCTAAAACTCAGCGGTGTTCCCGCATCGCCGTGATGGGAGGGCCATGGGAAACCGGCTCAGCCTTGACATCCACAACCCTCCCGGTGCATGCCCGCCTAGCTGGCGGGCCCCGCATGCCCCCCAGCCTGGGGGGCTACGGGAATGGAAGGGAACACCTGGCCATTCTCGTCCGACACTGGTGGACGCCTGTGCAATACAGGCAAGGGTGCCCGCGCACCCGTTGCCTGCTGGCCTCCACCTGGGAGGCGTCGGAGATGACCGTCATACTGACGTCTTCTTCGACCCTTCCTCCATCTTCGGAGCGCCGCCGCGTGAGGATCGTCCTCCCGCGCGCGCTCCGCCGCCTCTTTCTGGGACATGACGTGTTCGCAGAAGGAGGCCACTGCCGCCCAGGACCTCTCATCGCCCAGCATGGCGTTCACCAAACCGGGGAGTGAGAGGTCCGGTCCGATCACCGCAGTGAGACTGCGGCGCGGCTCGGACCACGATGGGCACACCGCGAGGGTGTGCTGTGCCGCGCCCTTCGCCGCGCCACAGTCGTGGCACGACGGTGTCTTCTCCCGTCCGATTCGGTGCAGGTACGATCCGAAACAACCGTGTCCGGACAGCACCTGCACCAGACGGAACGAGAGGAACCCATGCGACCGATCGAGCCAGTCTCGCAGGACGCGGCCGAAGGCTGCGGTGGCGAGGTCCCTCGTCCAATGGATGACGATGGCGTCCCTCGCCTCCCGCCGGACGGCCTCCCGCTCTTCCGGGGCGGTGCGTCCTTCTCTCGCTCTCCGCCCCGCCATCCATTCGTATACTCTGGCGAGCACCCACGCCTCGAGTTCCCAAGGAGGGGTGCCAGCCAGAGCACACGCTGCCGCGAAGCTCACCGTGCGGTAGGCCCGCGCCACCCACTGATCTATGGCCCTTTGGGGGGCCCGCAATGCGGCGGCGTTCTCCCGCCTTTGGAGGGAGTCCTCCCAGATAGGGGCCCCATAGAGGGCCATACTCCTCAAGATGCCGGCGTAGAGTTGCCGGCATCGTGCGCTGGGCCCCCCCAAGTTGGGAAGGAGCCATGACAGCGCACCCGCAGCCTTCAGCAAGCGCGACGACAGCCAGCTAAAATGCGGGCCGAAGCGCCACCTGCTGTCAATTACAAGGCTCACACATTTAATCTGGGCTTTGACCTCAACTCTGACGCCCTCCACGAAGATGTGGGCGTCAGGTGGGGGGCGCTGCCGAGGTCCGTGAAAGAACACGGCCTCGGTCTTGTGCAGCGCCACCGTCAAACCTAGGCGGTGGATCCTCGCCGCGACCAAGGATCCGCCCGCCGAGGCCAAGTTGGCCGCCTCCCTGAAACTCCCCCGGGGGGACAACCGGGGGACCAAAGGGTCGCAATTTCTTGCGCGCCGCCTTGTATGGTCTCCCGTAAGGGTCGTTGTCGAGACCCTCCAGCAGCTCGGCTCTCGCCGAGTAGTTTTAAACCCCCCTAATAATAATAATGAATCCATTTTGATCCAGCGTATCCCCAACTTGCTGTCCTCCCCCAGCGATGCCCTGAGCCGAGGTTCGCACCCCACAGGGGGTGCTCATAAGTGATGGTCGCTTAGTTTATAATTAATAATAGGGGTTAAAGTAAGAAATTGCCGTTTTATTGTATTAGGTACTTCAAATTGACATAGAACCTTCATGGTTTGAAATTTTTGAGTGAAACTTTATTCACATGGTACCTATGAAGTTCTTCTTGTGCAACATTCGACTATCGACTTTCAGTTGTTTTTTTTACTCAGCTTAGAGTTATTTTTGAATACGAGTTCCGACGCGGAACAGCTCGCAATATCAATGTTGCGTTTGGAGAGGGGACTGCTAATGAATGCACCGTGCGATTTTGGTTTTTAAACGCTTTCGTGATGGACACTTTGATTTGAAGAACGAACCACGTGGAAGAAGACCGCCCACACAGGTGAATAACAATGAATTGAAAGAGATGGTGGAAGGCGATCCGAGCCAAACTACCTAGGAATTAGCGGCATGGTTAAACGTTACCTTACCAACAATATTGACTCATTTGCGTCAAATCAATAAAATAAAAAATTATGAGAAAAGGGTGCCTCATGATTTGACTGATCTGCAGAAAGAAACGCGTGTTGAAACTTGTGTTGCCTTGTTGAATCGATACAGAAATGAAGGAATATTGGATCGAATTGTGACATGTGATGAAAAGTGGATTCTTTACGATAACCGTAAGCGAAAAATGCAATGGCTGACCCCAGGTCACACGCCGCAACAGTGTCCTATAAAGCAAAGCTTACCAATAAAAAGGTAATGGTAACTGTTTGGTGGTCTCAGCATGGTGTAATTTACTATAGCTTTCTCCGATCTGGTCAATCAATAACGGCAGATGTCTACTGTGCCAAACTCCGAACAATGATAGCAAAACTAGCAGTGAAACAGCCCCGACTCACGAATCGATCTTCACCATTATTGCTCCATGATAACGTGAGACCTCATACAGCACGAGAAACCATTTTAACTCTACAGGAACTGCAATTAGAAACCATTCGTCATGCTCCGTATTTGCCAGACCTTGCTTCAATGGACTACCATTTTTTTCGTGATTTGGACAATTTTCTACGTGATAAAAAGTTTTCTTCTCATGAGGCAGTACAAAATGCTTTCACACAGTTTGTCGAATCTAGATCACGAGAGTTCATCGATCGCAAAGGCATAAATGACCATCCTATTAGATGGCAGCAATGTATAGATAATAATGGTAATTGTTTTGATATGTTAAATTAAAAAAAATCTAATTTCAATTTTTCAGTACAAATTGGCAATTTCATACATTAACCCCTAATATTATGCCCCTGGCTGGAGGCTTTGAGTTAGCTCAAAGGCACCACAGGATTGACCGGTTAAGCAGTCACGGCCTCTCAAGGCCAACTGCGACCACACACAAAAATAAAAAATCTTCTTGAGCCAGGGAGTCAAACAAGATTTTTTTACAAAAACAGCACTCAGTTGTATTGTACTAATCGATAGTGTAGATACTATGAACAAATATAATGTGATAAATCAAAGGAAATGACAGCTTTTCGTAAATTATTAAATATACAAATTGCAAAATAACGCACTTCTTTTGATTTTACATAAAGTATTCCATAATTATTATATTTCATATTGGCATAATTATGTCATCTATCAGACAGGACGACACATCAAAATTTTCGGTTTTTACCAATTTTGTGTATTTATTTAGAAAATTAATTGATTCTCAAATAAATCGCAAAGAATGTGCGCAATATGGTTGGAGTTATAGAACTATGGAGAAGTGTCTTGACGCTGCGAGAGCGTGCGTGATCCATTGCCACCCGTTTGATGTCCACCGCGCACAGGATGGATAAAAAGCAGCACATGAAGTAATGTTTTGCTCTGTTGGTGTAATTGCTGTAATGGCGTTCCAGTAGGAGGATAAATAAATAAATAAATTCCTTTGCAGTATTTGATCCTTTTCAGCAACACTATCGCTCAGTTAATGAAAAACCGGATACTTTTTGATAAAAGGAATTGGGGTCTATTCCCGGTTCAGGCACACAATTTAAAAAAACCTAAAAATGGAAAAGAACTATTTTTGGTATAATTTTCAACCGGTAAAAAAATACGGTTTCAAACTAACTCCATCGCCTACAGTGTATTTTTTTGCGAGTTGTTTTTAGTGACTGGACTATTCAGACCTCTTTACCGTAACGAAAATCTGTTCCGTGTGTGGCTGTTAAGGCCTCAAAGTAGATCACCTACACAGCTGGAATGATGACAATTAGAAAAAAATAATTGAAAAGTCTGATAATTCCGTGCATGTGCACGTTTCCAGTCAGGCCAATAGGATCGGATTCATCTGTTGCATTTTAGCTCACCGTCAAGAGACGTTGAAAAGGTTGTTGAATTAACAAAAGATAAATAGGTACGTACATCAATAAAAGTAGGAACAGACAGCGTAGTGTAAAGTCCGGCATCTATTATAAACGGCTTATTTAACTTTCCAGCCAATAGGAGAAGTTGTTTGCGTACACGCACATCACTCTGCCACCAGTCGCTGTTGTAGATTCCTCTGTCTAATTGCTCACTCTGTAAGTGTATATAATGTGCATAAATGATTAAATAATACTTAATTGAAAGTATTACCCGACCTAATCATCACATGCCTAGCCTTTTCCCAACTTTGTTGGAGTCGGCTTCCAGTCTGACCAGATGTCCTGAAAACCAGTATTTTATATGGAGAGACTGCCTCTCGGACCTCCATAACCCAGTCACTGAGTAATACGAAACCCCTTGGTAAGACTGGTTGTCAGACTTTGGGGCTTTTGACAACCCGTAACCCGTCGGTCCCTACAGAGACAGATAAATGAAGATTCTAACAGCTTAAGGTGTAATTACTGCTGTTGTTAATTTTATAAATTTTTATTTTATTCTTTCATGGCGCCAAAACGTAAAGTGTTTTTTGGGGTTTTAGAAATAAATAATTTAGTTACCTGAATTGTTACTTCGTTACTATGCCAACAGTACAAGAAGAGTTGGGAAACTAATCCAAACGTGTACTGAAAGACCCACAGTTTTTGTGAAGCAGTAGCTTTTTTCTGAAAATAAAGGCATTATTTTAGTACCCAAAAGTTGCGGGAAAAAAAAATTAAATTATTAACCAATCTTAAACAATTACACAAAGTGTTGTGTAATGGTTTAAGATTGGTTAATAATTTTTTTTTTTTTACCCGCAACTTTTGGGAATCGGCACCATTAGCTTGAATACTTGGTGGAGTGCCACCAAGTATTCAAGCTAATGGTGCCGATTCCCTTGTTCACAAACTAAACTAAACGATGATATGATAACTAAACTAAATTTAAGTTGAGTGCATCTTTTTCTTTCTATTTCATTATGAAAAGGACAGAAGATAAATATTAGTTTAGTCCTGTCAAATTAGTCACCACCTGACGTAATTTGATGTAACTTTAGTAGTCAACTTTTTAATCACGTATAAACTTGTATGGAGTAGTGTCAGGCGCTGATTAATTTGACAGGACTAAACTAAAATTTATCTTCTGTCCTTTTCATAATGAAATAGAAAGAAAAGATGCACTCAACTTAAATTTAGTTTAGTTTGTGAACAAGGGAATCGGCACCAATTAATAAGTAAACAGCAATAAAAACAACGTACCGAACTAAATTGCACGACGCTGCCGCAAATTGTTATGGAGCACATCAGCACATAAATAAACATGGTAGGCGATAACAGTGAGTTGAAGATTGAGTAGTGCCTGTAAATAGCATTGGTTTAATAATAATGCCTGCCTCGTTGGTCTAGAGGTAGCGAGCGCTACTGCTGAGCACGAGCTCCTGGGTTCGTTTCCCAGATCGTGCAATGTGTTATTTAGTTTTTCCATGAGTCATTTCTCAGTAGAAGAAGAAATAAAGAAGAAAAATATTTTATTTGGAACAGGAACAGGCAATACAAACCGTAAAAAAAATAAAAAAATAAAGAGCATTTAGACCTGTGCGAGACCAAAAAGGCTCCTAACCCAGCATAATGCTGCAATATTTAAAAATTAATGCCGCAGCGCTGGTATTCTAATAGGTCCCGCTGTGATGCCACAGGCACACTAGGGGATTACAAAAAAAAAATAAGAAAATAAAGCAACAAAAACCATAATTATGTATGTACAATGAATCATCGACCCACACCCGACGCTCCAACATCACTTGTCAATTTTACAGACTATTGTTTATAGTCTATGACAACAGAGGGGCAATTCCCGTATTTTTAAGACCGTTCGCATTCTAATCTCAGTCTCAATCTGTCAAAATAACAATCAATTTACATACATTTTTGACAGGTTTTTAACATTGATTGTCGCCGAGATGAGATTGCGACTTGAATTTGAACGTTTTTTAAGTACGAGAATTGGCCTACTGATGAGTCGCGGTCAGTTTGGAGTCTGGATTTGTGCCCGGTTGAGGATGATTTAATAATAATAAATACCGGCCTATTATTTGTACTGCCACCTACTCTAGGATAAAGACCTCTTATACAGAGAAGGCTTTGAACATTGACTTCACGCTTGCTTGCTTCAATGAATTGCTTTTACTTCATTTAGGTTTATTTTTAATATTCTTCACCGGCTTGTCAATGATGTCCAAGATAAACTTAATAATCAATTTAGGGCTGATTTTTCAATGGTTAGATAACTTTTATCCGAAGAATAAATCTGACAGTTTGACATATTTTCTATACAAGAGCTGTCAAATCACAATATTTATTCCTCAGATATAAGATACCTGACTATTGAAAAATCTGCCCGTAGTGGTCTATGTTATTTATTTGTCTTTTCAAGATGACATGTTATAGACCTTGACATTACAGTTCACAAATTAGATTTAACGATATCTTAACAACGCCTGAAGTACTAAAAGCTACCGTAAAAACTTATGAAGTACTTACTTAATTAAGATGTTATGATGTATATGACACTCTTTGATCCTATCTAAAACAACTTCAGTTGAAGTTACTTTGTCAAATAGTCTGTTACATTTCTCTCTCAGAATTATCATCTGCCCTTTTAGATAAGCCATGATAGCAACAGTGTTCATATCGTAAGCGGCTAGTGCTCCAGAGCCTTGGCTGGCCATCATTACATGAACGATAACGCTTCCCAAATAACCGGGCATTTTGGTGGTATCAAACGGAAACCAAGAACTTAGAATTTGGGGTAATGGTTCAACACCCATTCTTATCTCCTCTCGGTAAGAATGCGATGATGCGTATTTCAAGAAGGGCGTTACTATTAAAAGGAAATTAGTTATGAATACCATCACCCAAAACATGTATGTTATTATCCTCGTATACTTAGTGTACTCCTCCATGTGCTTTGTTATTACCGGGTCGTCTCTCCTAATAAGTATTATTTCTTCCTCAGAAATACTTTGAACAAGCTTCCTCCACTCGCCTTGCCGCATTACGTAAGAATAACATTTTGCAATACAAACAACGCTGAAAACAGTCAGTGACATATTGTTTAGAACTTTGTTAATATCATATCTAACAAAGTAAAGGTCAACAAATTGGCTTGTAACAAAAATAACTGTAGAAAAATGTATCATATTGTAAGTAATGGTCCTAAATTTGCTCCCAGTTTGCCAGAAGCCAAAAAAATACAATCCTTTCAAAGTTGGCCCCAACAAAGGATTTTTTGGGTCCTCCAACTGTTTGGTGTATCTAATTACTTTTTGCAGAAGCATTATTATATTTATTGTGTGAACATTCAAAAGGTGAAAGCACAACTGCTCTTCGATTTTTCAAGGGTTGGATTTCTCCAATATAATTGTCCAATTATTGAATCGGTTATTGTGTTCAATTTTATATTTATTTCCCACGTATATAGCACTGTTCAGAAATTAGCCCCCTTTTCTGGGTTCCGTGGAAAAAATGGAAATAAGGTTTATTTTCTTCGCTTAAGTTTGTACCGCTAGCACCGACCTCGTTAGGGAAATGATTATCAATTATTTACTTAAATTGTGTAAAAGCTTTAAGAGTAGAATTTTTGGTAGCTTAAAAAAAACTTTCAAACCTTTAGATATTCATAAGTTTGCGATGTTAAGATTCTAGGATTCAAATTCGATAAAAGTAAACAATCTGATGAATGTTTACCAAGTAATATCTTCACGCATATGCGCCAAGTACTAGGGCTAATAGTTAGTTATTGTTATTTGATTCATACTTAATACTTGGTTAAACATTGGAAAAGAAAATATATATGAAAAGTGCATTATACCACGCACAATAAGAATATATTAACGAAAGCAGTAAGGCCCATTAAAATCTAGACACTCTTTGCTTTTACAGCCACTGTGTTTTTAGCAAAATGTTGACGAATAATTTTATTTTAGCCAAAAATGTTTTAAGTACGTACCTATCTACTCAAAGTGAATTCATTAGAAGAACTAACTAACGCACTTTAAATGAAAAAATAATGTGAATATGTTTGAATGGTTAGACATTAGGGACGTTAGCCTAGACTCTATTAGAAAAACAAGCCTCTTTGATTTAAATAAATGTGGCGAATAGCGATGCACTTTAAAGGTCCAATAAACCTCCCGTGCCTCGGAAAGTACGTTGATTCCTGCTGTCATTCGTAGATCTTTGACATTCTGACTACCAGCTTTACTAAGGGGTATCGTGTTACCCAGTAACTGGTTTATGGAGGTCGGATAGGCAGTAGCTCCGTGTAAAATATTGGTCTTCAGCTGCATCTGGTTAGACTGGATGCCGACTTCAGCTTAGTTGCGAAGAAGCTAGGCAGATTATGGATTGTAATATTATTATGCAAGATACACACCAGCGACAAGCAGCAAAGGAAGGCCGGCCGATATCTATCTGTCCCACCGTTTTGAAACAATACGTGTGTAAATGGCAGGAAATCCAGAAGAAAGCAGGAAATTTTATGACAACAATGTACCACTGTCACAATATGGCTTCAAACATGATAATTATGCCAACCATAACAACGGCCGCGTACTGTACGTGTACGTAATTACGAGATGAGGCACGGATTTTAATCTCTCCTCTATAAATTGAGCTTGAGATGGCCACTTGCATTTACTTGCCTTCATTGAGATTTTAAAACCAACTTTATTGCTCCACGTGACGCTATAAAATGGTGCCTGCATCTGTTAATGGCTGAAAGATCATTCCAAAACAAGACCTTAGCACCTACGGAACCATATCACTACTATAAACTTCAAACCAATTTACTCGATTAATTCTTAATTCCGCAGTAGAACCGTTTAGCAAGCTAATTTTCACTTAAACAGTTGATTTAGTATTTATGAAACATGGTTTTCCAGTTTGTAGATAAAAGGCGGGTAATTTATGAAAGAAAAATATCCGCTAAGCTTTCATTCTTAAAGATAATGGATAGGTATACAAGTTAAGAAACGGGATATAGGGGGTTCCCCAATTAAATGAACGTACTGTTCATTTAATTGGGGAACCCCCTATATCCCGTCATTTCTTTGAAAAATTCGTAGCTTTTTACATGCAAAGGTGTGGAGGGTTTCTAATCCACTACACTCGCGGATATAGAATACGGGTCCGTACGAAAAACTAAAAATACTTTTTAAATTATGAAGCTAGCGGCATGAATGAAAGCTAGTGGCATGAATGAAACTGTATGTTGTAAATAATTTACCAGTTCATAAAATAACACCAAATGTTTGAAACATTATGAATTTAATTGTCATAATTAGTTAAAAAAACAAAATAACAATAATTTTTACGTTAAAGAAATAATGGTTGGTACCTCATTTACAACACAAAAACGAACTTTAAAACAAAATTAATACATTGTATGCCTCCACGGGCTCTTCTCACAGCTAGCTGCCAGGCAATTGGGCATGCTGTTTATTATGGCATATTGTATTCTTATGCGATGTTGCGGAAGTCAGCCCAAACCATAACAGATCCTCCGCCGACCGGCACTTTTTCCACAAAACAAGCTGAAACAAAACGTTCCCCTGCCGTCGGTAGACTCGGGTGGCGAACCACCCAACATATTATGCATACAGCATAAATCTGGATTCGGCAGAAAACATTACTCTTGCCCATTGTTCGTCTCCCCATTGTGCGTGTTCGCCGGGCGTATCGTAATCTTGCTAACCGAGGATCCCTTTCAAGTTTTAGACTGTAGCGGTATCTACATCGCCACATGCGAACTACGCATCACACTGACGTCACGCAAAATCCTGAATCGCGCAAGCAGAGTTTACCGCACAACTAGCATATATACAACGTCCCGACATCAATCGTCGGGCAGTTGTATATACCTCCAGACACAACACCCGTCTGGTCGGTGGATCCTACCTTTTTTATGGAGGTATAAGTGAACTTTACACCCTGTTCCTCATGTCTCTATAAGACCATTTACGGGTCTATCGGGTTTTTAGCTCAAATTAGCTTCATGGAACCGTCGCCTTACAGTCCGCTCGCTTACGTCATCTATACGGGTCTCCCTAAGTTGATTTGTTGCTTCAACTGCCGTGTGGTACGTGCCGTGTGCCGTGGTCTATGTATGACCTCCATTGATTAACGGAATAACTATTGACATTCTTCAAAACAATAAAAAACGATGGTGTCACTTCTTGATTTATATTTCCCCTTGTGAAATGTAAATCTACTAATATATAACAAAAAAAAAATAACCTTGTAATATAATTAAACTTATATAATAATATTTATGCGTCTATTTTTCTAATTTTATATGGTACCAGAGCGTTGAGTTGCCCGTGGCTAAATGCTATGGATGGATAAAAGATACCTTGTCATATATTGCAATTAAATGAAAGAAAATTTAAAACTCATAGTTCACTTTGTAAACAAGCACATTACAAATTTGAAGATTATATCCAAGATAAGAATGCTTGGAAACATGCTGGTCCAGTTCCATAGGACAATCTAGAGTCTAGACTAAATCAAACTTTTTGCTGCTTGAATTGTATAGTTTATTATTTTATGACATTGATTTACGAGTAGATTCTGTGATTACTATAACTCACACACTGACATATTCCTTGTTTAAATAATTTGGAAAATCGTATACTTTTACAATGTTTATAAATATGTGAGCACCATGTATCTATCACTTAATTAACTTATTTGTCATTGCTACATTTTTTTATTCTTTTTACCTATTGTGGTACGGTAATTTTATTATAGGTGCATCGTATTCACATATAATTATAATTATTTAATTAAGCGGGAAGTGCCTGATCTGGGACGCAACTTGCGTCAGCACTGTCGCCGCCAGTCACCTGGGTCGCACCATGCACACTGCCTCTGCCGCTGCTGAAGACGCCTGCACTGTTAAAAGGCTCAAGTACGCTTCCTTGGAGCAGCCTTACTATTTTGTGCCGGTAGCTGTGGAGACCCTGGGCAGTTGGAGTAGGGCAGCGAAGGGTTTTGTGGCGGAATTGGGCCGTAAGCTCGGGGAGGCAACTGGTGACCCCCGCTCTAGGTCATTCTTGGTGCAAAGGTTGGCCATCGCTATTCAGCGAGGCAATGCGGCCAGTGTTATGGGCACCTTTGCTCCGGGGACGATCAGGGGTGGATTATTGTGTGACCATTGACGGCGTATTTATTTAATTTATACCACCGTTTTATGTTTGTATTTAAGATTGACATTTTTTTTTAAATAAAGAAGTTTAATTAAAAAAAAAAAAAAATTGGAACTAAATTTTTAATTAATGTATACAATATTGTAACACATTTTAAAAGAGTAACGGTGGATTTTCTTGCCCATTCTTCTCCATACGAAACTACCTTTTGGAAGGGGCGACTAGAATCAATTCTATTTTAATGTAAATGTTCACGTTCAAAAGTGCCTTGTATGTGCCTATTTGAAATAAATGTTTTGACTTTGATAAGTGTAATTTACGATCGTCATCATGCAGTTTTACAGAATTGACAAACGTGGAAATTCATGATTACTCGATTACTTAAGTTGTTCAGGCACAACGGATGTTATAAAGGGTACATTAAAAAGCCTAATCACCCAGGAGCATTGGCCACACCCGAAATAACAGACAAATTAAAAAAGCTATAAAAAAACATTAATGTTAGATAACACTGCACAATTAGTACTTTCAGCAAATATGACTGACAATATGCTGCTCAAGGTGATGAGATTCAGTACAGCAAAGGACATGTAGGATAAACTTGTCAGGCTATACGACGAAGCTACAGAAGATAAAAGCTACGGTTTGTGCATTAAGTTCTTCAGCTACCAAAAAAGTGCAAATATTGTGGACAGGTCCGTCACATTGTCAAGATATATGTTATAAATGTATTTCTGACGGAAGGCCACTAAAGAATTCGGTCAGTAAGTAGTGTGTACAACATGAATTGAATAGTTCTGTCAGTTGAAGATACAGCAGAAGCAGATAAAAATAATTGGTACGTAAACAATGGCGCAACTAGTCATGTTACTAATAGGTCCGACTTATTTGAAAGCTTTAATTATTTTTTAAATATTCACACTATCACTACAGCATCTGGACAGATATGCAATGCTTTTGGCAAAGGAACTATATGCCTCGATGCTGATGTAAATGGACGAGTCAAACCGCTTCTTTTAAAAGATGTATGGTAGATTCCAGCTTATCAAAGAAATTTATTTTCAGTTCTTGCTGCTCAAGACAAACTACAGAATAGTACATTCGAATCCCGCACAGAATCATGTACATTGAGAGTAAACGGCAAAGAAATAGTGAACGAGAAGCTAAAAAAGCTCAGTGGGCTTTACAATTATACTAAATGTTAATGTTAAATGTGTCACACCAAAGCAAGAAGTAAATTGTTACAAATTCACAATCGTTACAATTGTATCATGAATGTTTAAGACATCAAAACAAACATGTAAAAAAGATAGTAGAAAGGGATTTGACATAAAATTGGACTATAATGGCACACAGGTTGAAGTTCGGAAAACGAGAACGAGCTGCGGAGCTTGAAGAGCTTATTCACTCTGATGTTTGTGGACATTTCATGCACTCAATTTCCAAATTTCGATACTTTGTTCCTTTTAAAGAACGGTACGGACGGATTCTCTCGGTATCGTCATGTCTACTTCATGAAATACAAAAGCGAAGTTCACAGAAAACTTTAGCTGAGATAAGAACCGGTGGCCATGTTATACGTTGTTCCTAAGCGATAATAGAGGAGAATTTTATAATGAAAAGGTATGCTGCAATAAATTTCGACAGAAGACCAGCGTTTCACTATGCCTTATACGCCAGAACAAAATGGATGCTTGGAACGAGATAATAGGACTATAGTAGAAACTACCAGGGCAATGGTCCATGCTCATGATGAAGTACCACAACGTCTTTGGGTGGAATCAATTAATACTTCTGTTTTCATACTTAATCGAACGGGACCGACAACAGTTGAGGGAAAGTCACCTTTCGAGTTATTTTAAGGAAAGAAACCAGGAATCAAACACTTTAGGATAAATGGATTGACGTGTTATGCACATGTACCGAAACAAAGGCGAAATAAACTTTGAAAGAAAGCCCAAAAAGGCATACTCATGATGGATATGATGGCTATCGAAAATCTAAAGAAAATTATAGACTTATCAGATCGAGATACCGGATTTTTGATGAACGCCCATCTCATAGAAATACCTATAGATCAGACATCAGTGGAGGCACCTAAGGTAGAAAAAACAGTTTTGATATACAAATAGAGGGTATTTGTATATCACAACCTATCATACCAGAAGAAGATTCACAGATGGCACACGATCAAAATGACTGTTGAATCAAATATAGGTACCGATTGATCCAATTAATTACCCTGTTAATTTTGATACTGCTGAGTCTGACTCTGATGTCGATGGTACTTCATCAACTGGAAGTATTTTACCACATCGTGATAAAGATCTAAAAAATAATTCTAGAGATGACATATTAAGAGAAGATGTTGAAACTCAAGAAGCATCTCAAGAAGATGTTTATTTTGATCAACGTCGAGAACAAGTTCTACATAGAATGACTAAGGCCCCTCGCCCACGGCGACTTTTTGTAGCGATGCAGTAGCGGTGCTGTCGCGCGTCCGCATCGATACAGTCTCGAAGCGGTCGCTAGCTGTGTGCCCTCGCCCACGGGCCCAGATTCAGTCGCGATGCAAACGCGATTCAGTAACGGCAAAAAAATACCTGCGATCGCTACAGTTGCAAGCTGGACTCCGTTGAGGAAACATTAGTCACGTTGTCTTTGGTGATGCTTTTACGTAAGCAGCCGAAGCGTAGGGAATCGCAGGCCGATATCCGGCCACCGTAGGCGCGGGCTTGCGAACGGCGAGCAATGGGCAGCTCGCCGTTCGATAAGGACCAGGCCCGGGTCGACGGCGCGTTGTGTTCCACGCGCGCCTCAAAGAGATGTCAGCACCAATGACGGGGTTTGCTAGGACCAATGCCTGCTAGGGTTGCGGAAAAGTCCAAGAGGGTTACCGTGGCCCCTGGCACAGGCAACTGAAGGAACACGGGTGGGTTTTAGTCAGTAAGAGTCTGACACGCCCTCCTGCTCTGCCCAGAGCGGGAGAAGTTATTTGATGATTTCCCACCCACAAAAAAAAAAAAAAAAAAAGTCTAAAGCAGCGTCAATATTGGATGCACCCATTAATTTAATAAAGAGAGATTACTTTGTGGACATCATGTAAGAACGTTTAAAATACTAAAAAACTAATTCAGAAGTTGTTATAGAATGTCATATTCGACGTTTTGTGAATTGCTTTCCATTGTACTCGTAAAACCAGAGATGACACACAAAATAACAGTGATGAGACAATGTATATCAGCTGAAGAACGACTAAAATAACTATACGGAAAGAAAAACCAAATATTATGTTAATTATCTTTTAATAGTTTTTGCAAACTTTTAATCACAACTAAAAAAAAATACTTATTAATAATTCAATACTAATCATAAACAGGTTTGTAATTTCTTACTTTTTACTTTACGGCGAATATAATATAATAATATAATATCTTTATTTCTCCCACGAAAACAAGACATAGACGATAATAATTAACTAACTTAAACAAAAAAAAACAATTACAGTCAAGTGTATGTGCGGAGCTGGTTTATATTATAGGTATAAACCTGTATTACAGATCACCAGGTCCTCACCCCACGAAATCAGGTACCTATAACATACCAAAGAACTTAAATAGGGACACGTATAGAAAAAAATTGTTGAGACAAGATATTAATTTAGTATCTAAAACGCTAAAACGCCTCTTAGCGCGAAGGTTTGTATGTTAGAGGTGTGGTGTGTATTATTACGTGTAGTGTAATGGTGTTTGTTGATGAGTGTATGTATGTAGTGTTGGTGGGCTGTGTGTGCAATTACCTAGTTTTCTTATTCTGTTAGGTTAGGTTGGTAAGTAGGTCTTCCGTGGAATTATACCCCTTAATTATATTTAAAATAATATTATTAAACCCTTAACTTTAAAAGAACCGCATCTTACTTATGCCTGTATAAAGCTCTAGTTCGATCTCAGTTGGAGTATGCTGTTTCGATATGGAACCCCTTTTATAAAAAATACACGGAAATAATAGAAAATGTACAATACAAATTTCTACGCGCTATGCACTACAGGTGCCACAGATCTTATCTACCTTATTCCCAGTTGCTCAGCAAGTACAAAATCTTATCATTAAACTGTCGTAGAAAATATCTTGAAGCTATCACGCTATACAAAATTGTTAGAAATAAATTCAACTGCATAAACCTTAATAACATGATCTGCTACGCAATACCTAGGACCTTCCACAGGCGTCAGGTGCGCGCAGGTACACTGTTTGCAATATCCTCCTGCCGAACCAACTCCGGCCTGCGTTCACCTGTCCGCCGCATGGTTGACTTGTACAACAAAACTTTTGTAGATATTGACATCTTCAATAGCCCATTAGGAATATTCAAAAACCTTATCTTCAAAACTCTTGAGAATTAATGCATAGTACATTATAAAGATGTTATCAAAATTATTGTTTCAAATCCGTCCTGATTGTATACTTTTTATTTGTCATCATTTTTCTTATATTTTAATTTTATACTTTTTATATTTTTTTTTCTTCACCCCTAGCGATTATTGTTTATTGTTTTTTTTTTTAAATATTATTATGATAACCCGTGGACAGTGTTGTGGGTTACATTATTAACAAAATGAAATATTGTTATACTAGTTTTAAGTTTTCATGATGTAACTGTTTGCTGTTCCTCTCAATAAAAATAAAAAAATAAAATAGTCCAAATTTTGCAACCATTCTCTAACCACCGGCTTTACATTTGGTTTTTGGGTGAGGGTAAATTGACAAGCACCGGTTAATTTTATTGTACTGATTACAACCTTGGTAGCCGAAGAAGCGATGTTCAAAACTGGTTTTAAATAATGGTTTAGTACCGACTAGGACTATGCCATTATGGAATGTTGTTTTGGTAACAGTGTGCAGAATGTAAAATTGACGAACCGTTAGGAACTTACTCTGCTTATATACATCAATGGTGGGATGGTAAAACGGAAGAAAGGGACTTACTTTTAAAACAGCTCTCTGAGCTCTTTCAGCATAGTGGTTTTTGCTGCTCCACCCCAGGCTGAAATGCAGTAACTAAGTAGTGACTGTCCAAGAGCTAGGTAAACCGTGCTTATTAAATCCTTTCTAGCCACATGTCGTAAATTAAAAAAAATATATATATATATTAGTTTACGTGTTCTTGCTGTTAATTGATCAATGTGTTCCTGGAAACATAATCTTTTGTCAATTACAATACCCAAATACTTAATTTTATCTGTCCTTTCAACACAAGAACACGAACAGCTGAAATCATTGTAATGGGCACATATATGTGACATTATTTTATGTTGGGTAATGTCAGTCTCTGCATTTCTCAAGAAGAATGGAATATATTTTGTCTTACCCACGTTAAGTGAGATTGGAATAGAGACGGTGTCGAATGCTTTGGCGAGATCTAGAAATATTGCAATAGTTTTCTTTTTTTTGTCAATATTAGTTACTATAAAATATATTACTTCCTGAACTGCATCAGATGTTAACTTTTTTGATCTAAAACGGAACTGTGCTGAAGATAATAGTTTGTTATTTTCAAGATAATTAACTAGCCTCTTATTCATAAATTGGGAGAATGGAAATGGGCCTATAGTTTTCATCACAGTATCTATCTCCACTCTTGTGAATCGGATTTTTTTTTCGATTGTTTAAGTGCTATAGGGAACACTCCAGTCGAAACCGACAAATTACAGATATAGTTTAAAGGTTTTCTTAAGATATCTTTATTTTCTTTTATAATTCCTGCGGAAATCAAATCCAGCCCGACCGCGCTGTCGCTTTTTAAATTAGTTATTAATGCACCAATCTCATTTTCATCAGTAGGTAGAAAAGCGAATGAATGAAGGCATGATTTTGAAATTTTTGGTTCTCCTTGAAAATTAGTGCTTTATATATTTTCAGCTAATGATTTACCAACACCTGCAAAGTATTTGTTGACACTGTTAATAGATTTTAAGGAGTCTTTTTTTGTTTATTAGTTCAGATGGGGTTACTTTTGATTTTTCGGTTTATGTAATCTCTTTTATGGCTTTCCATAATTTTTTGTTGTCTTTATTTGCACTTTGTAGCTGTAGTTTTTCGTATTCTTCTTTATTAGGGAGGAGAAAAAAATTCTGTATCTCTTATAAGTAATTTGTAGTATATCGTTATTGGGGTCCTTTTTACATTTTTTATGTAAATTATCTCGGTTTTTTAAACATTTTAATATACCAGAGATGTTCTCCATGGCTTTAAAAGTCTTTTCCGTGATGAGGTTTTAATTTCTTGAGTAGTACGAATAATTAATGTTCTAAGTGTATCAATAAAAAAGTTAGTTGCGGCGCGGCGGCGTTAGCATCTGTTATCGTGTATAAATGACTGAAATTGGCTGTTAAGTCTTTAGATAAACTTGAGTTGTTTATTCGATTTATTAACCTCACCGGTTTATGTCTGTGTCTAGTTTTAATGCAGAGAGCAACACTATTGTGATCTATGACTGTTGAATGGAGTACAAGACTCTGAGCTGATAATTTAGTTTTCAGCATCTATAGGTTTGTGATAATAGAATCTTGTGTAGAATCATCATTACTGTAATTATATTCATTATCATTATGCTGCAATGAACTACCTGCAGTGTTGACGGCGAGTGGTTGCTTTTTATTACTTTTTAGTTTTAGCTATTTATTAGTTGCGACACGCTACTTTCAGTACTTGAACGAGTGTCATAGCTTTGGTATCCAGACTGATATCCATAGTGACTGGTGTATGCAGACATTTGTGCCATATTGTTATATTTGCGAAGCAAATTTATCATTTCAGCTTTCGCATCTAGATTTTATTATATTAAAAAAAAAACTATTCCAAAACTAATTGGAAGGAATACCAGAATTACCTCACACAAAATTTTAACCCCCCAAGCGACAACGTTGAAGAAATGTACGATTATTTATTACTTCAAATTAATAATACTGCAGATAAATATATTCCGTATATTAAAAGTAGTTGTCAACTTGTCAACCCTCTAGTAATTTTAAACCAAGAACTCAAACTCAAACTCAAAGCATTTATTTCAATTAAACCATTTACAGGCACTTTTGAATTGTCAAGTGGTCGGTCAGTCAGAAATCTGAAGCTAGTTGCCCATTCCAAAGCGTAGTAGGTACCTATGGAGAAGAACGGGCAAGAAACTCCATGGACACTCTTTTAAATTATATTGTTACATAAATATTAGTTACATCATTAATCTTGTATATAGGTATAATTATATGTGAGAACGATGTAAATAAGACGTACACATTGAGTGTCCAGTGTACAGCAAATATAAATTCAAACAAAACAATCCATAATAAAATAATTAAAAATAAGCCGTGGTGGCTAAGAGATGACCAGTCCCAACTGACAGCGCCCGTTCACGAACATGACGCATGGATCAGCACCATTCAGCTCAACCATTTTGAAGGGAGCTAAATGATCCAACACACGCGCCACCGTCAGCGAGACATTTAAGTGAGCATGACATCTATCAGCCGCCAGGACACATTCAAGTCAATGAAAGACATTACCCGGTAAATGGTAGCTCGATAGTACATAGTACTCACACTTGTCCTATGCAATTATATAATACAAAGGAGATTGAGTTTATACAAAGCAAAGGTAGTCTTACAATCTTCAGCAGCTCCAACAGTATTTTCAAATGTTAATCAATTAGTTGTGGTTGTGGAGCAGGACCAGCATTGAGCCAGGCATTTTTATCAGCGATATAATCCCCCAACTTATAATATGCCTGGCTGCATAGTGTGCGTTTTATACAAACTTTGAATTTCGTCTCATTCAGTTGAAGTATGTGGGGAGGTATTTTATTGTAACATTTTAAACAGTACCCCATGAAAGGTACATGAGTCCACTTTAGCCAGTCTGAAACCTGGTTGAACTAATAGGTCCCTATTTCTGGTACTATAATTATGTCTATCACCTCTTTTAGTAAAAAGATGTACATTTTTTCTCTGGAGAAAATGCTGAAGAAAATACTGGAATCCGGAATTATTTAAAATAGTAGCACAGCGTAGATTATGTTTATCCAATTTTCGACGCAACCCGACCCCTGACAATTTGACCAAACTAGAAGAAAAAACTAGAGAATCTCAAATATTGATCCAAAAAGCGAAGTCCGTAGGCTGGCATAGATTTTGTGACTCCATCGATGAAGTAACGTCAGTGTCTGAAATGTGGCGACGTATGCGTTGGATAAAGGGCTATAAACAATTTAGGACCTACCCTTGATATAAACAACAATATTTTCAAATTTTGTATTGTACCGCAACAGTGACGTCATATCCAAATAATTCCGATCTCTAAAACTAATAATTCTAATGCTGATCCTAAATTAAGACCTAGGTACCTCGTATATCTTTAATCTCGTGTTTATGTAAAATCTTTCATTTAATGATGTTAAAACGTTTAGAATGGTACGCTGAAAGAAAAAAAATATAATCACCATGCACCGTTGGTTTTAGGAGATCTTATTCAAGTCTCGATCCATTAGCCCGTTTGGTCACCTACATCCAAATAGGATTTTCTAGAAATATCCCTACATTACCATGCTTCTTAGATATTCAAAACGCCTAAAATAATGTTTCTATTGACGTAGCAGTCAGTATTCTAGATAAGCATAAAATCAGATCAACATTTTGTTTTTTTATGGGCGTTGTTGAGTGAAAGATATTTAAAGATCAAATCTGGTAATATTGATAAGTTAACAGGTAGGTGGACTAATAAAGGTTTGGCCCAAGGAGATCCTTTGTCCCCATTACTTTTTAATAACACACGAACTGTGTCAACTTCCGCTTGATTTATTTGTTTCTCAATATGCAGACGATGTTGTTCTCTATGTTAAACACAAAGATATTAAAGTATGTGAAGTGTATGTACAAATGCGTTGAATTCTGTTGTAGGGGTTTTGGATGAACTTGGTTTGGAATTATCCTCAAGTAAATCTACCTTTTGTGTGAACAGTAGGGGCAGACGTAGAATACGTCCTACCCTAAAGGTAAATGATCAAACCTTGGTTTTCTCAGAATGCATTAAATACCTAGGTATGTGGCTGGATAGAAGTCTACGTTGGGGCAAGGATATAAATGAAACAGTTAGTCGATGTTTAAAATTTCTAAATCTATTGAAAGTTCTAACGCAAATACACGCTACACGCTACACGGAATACACGCAAAGCATATACGTAGGTTATACATTTCATTGATTGGAAGTCGAATTGACTATGGGTGTTTTATGTATGATTGTAGTGCAAAATCTCAATCATGTTTCCAAGCTAGATAAGTTACAGAATCAAGCCCTGAGAGTTGTAGGATATATCAGAAGTACCCCAATCCATGTAATGGAATCTGATTTGAGTATTTCCCCTTTATTTTTAAGAAGAGAGTATTTAGCCTATAAATATTGTTTCAAAATAAGGTCATGGTCAAACAATATGACAGTTAGCTTGATTGCTGATCTGAGTGCCCTTTGTAGTATCAAATATTGGGAAAACAAAAAAGTACCTTTATTAGTTAAAATATATAATGATGTAAAGCACATAGATGTTCTTTCTACAGATATTAATAAAATGTATACTTTAGAAACTTGGACAACTGCTATTGAGACTAAAAATTTTATTAATGGTGATCTAGAATGTGTAAAGATACCCTTATCCAATTATAATCCAAATTTATTAGTGTTCGATGTTTTAGCTGAATTAAATTCTAAGTAAAAGGTCATGGTCAAACAATATGACAGTTAGCTTGATTGCTGATCTGAGTGCCCTTTGTAGTATCAAATATTGGGAAAACAAAAAAGTACCTTTATTAGTTAAAATATATAATGATGTAAAGCACATAGATGTTCTTTCTACAGATATTAATAAAATGTATACTTTAGAAACTTGGACAACTGCTATTGAGACTAAAAATTTTATTAATGGTGATCTAGAATGTGTAAAGATACCCTTATCCAATTATAATCCAAATTTATTAGTGTTCGATGTTTTAGCTGAATTAAATTCTAAGTAATGTAACTGGCATAAAATTTTTACAGATGGTTTAAAGAGTACTTCCGGTCTAGGTTCAGGAATATTTGACCAAAGCTTAGGAACTAATCTTGGTTTTAAAGTAAACTGTAATGTATCAATAATGACACTGGAACTCATTGCAATTTATCAAGCAATCTTTTATTGCCGAAATCAAAATTTAAAAAGAGTCGTTATTCTTTCACACAGTAAAAGCGCACTATAGCATATTGCTCGATGCGCCTCCGGTTTCAGAGGTACATCGATAACATATGATATTCTTGAAAATATTATTTTATTATTTAGGAATAATATAGAAATTAAATTGCAATGGGTTCCAGCTCACATTGGACTACATGGTAATGAGGAGGCTGACCGATTGTCTAAATTAGCAGCAGTAGAGGGTACAGCAATTGACTACCTACCTGATTATTGGGAATACATATCTAAATAAAAAGTAATTTGTTATAAGCCCTGGAAGCAACACTTTGATAGTATCAGTCAGCAAAAAGGTATATGGTAATAGGAGCATACAAGGTGTGCCTCCTCGTGTGCCTTGGTTCGATGTCGATCAACTTAGTAGGAACTATGTTAAATTAATTTTAAGACTTCGCTCTGGACACTATCCATCAGCGAAGTTTGCATTCCTTATGAAAAAAAAGTGATTCAGCGAATTGCAGAGAATGTAATCAGATTGAGGACGTTCAGCATTTGCTGATGGATTGTGTCCGCAACAGGAGCGAGAGGGAGTTACTTTTGAGAGAATAAAATTCATGGTCTTTCTTTTATTTTTTACACTATGTTATAAATTAGCAAAAATAATCCTTATGATGAAGCCTTTCGATCGGTATGATAAAGCTACATGGTGATTATTTTTTCGTGCAACGGGTCGATTTCCGGTTCAACCATGTAATTATTTAAATATCTATGAATGCAGTTTAAATTGTTTTTAAAATTCAAATAATGTCTTCTTTCAGTAAAATGTTCCATCTACAATATTCAAGGTAGTTTCCCTCCATGAGGCCTATCTATCTATCTAGGCTATCCGTGGGACGCCCTGTATATATTGTGTAAAAAAATATAAAGTTTTATTTTTAATAATTTTCTACTAATATTATGAATGCGAATGTCTGGAAGTAATTGTCCTTCGTTCACACACGAAATACTGAATGTATTTTAATAAAATATTAACTTGAAATAGCACTTCAGCTGTTTTGTATAACGTACTTAATCATATGCAAAGTCACAGAAACAGCTAGTAGAATAATATAATCCAACAAAAACTTTATTTTATTACTACTTTTCTACTTCAGTGTACTCGGGCACAACACGTTTCAATCGGATCGTGAGTAAAGTAAAGAAGGTCATCGATTTGTAGGAATCCGTCGCTTTTTTGTAGTCATTCGAATTTGGTCGGATAACCACCCGTTTTTTACATGTTTTGTTTTTTGTTAATATTTACTTAATGCGAAACATTCCAAGCTGAATATTTTCACTATATATTTTTGACTAAATACACTAGTTTTTGGTTTACACCTACACATCTTGGGTTGAGCTAGTTTCTTGTATTTTGCCGTCAATGTTATGACAACGTCGTTTTGACTTTTATCGATATTATTCAATAACGCATGTGTTAGATTGCTCTTATTTATAGTAAAATAACTGTTGTTTGTTGTGTAAAACACTGAACTTTAGTAAATAAGAGAATGCCAACTGTCATAATGACAGGTGACATTGGTTACGAAGATTATGGGTACGTGCCATTTCAACATTATTTATTCATTCTTTCCTCACCGTAAATTAATATATTGTGAAACAAAAGAGTTCTAAATTAAAATACATGTAATTATCACTTGATTTAACATTTTTACACACAGATAATTTATGTTAATAGTAAAGCCAAATGTTATAAGTCGGAATAAAAATATTGCGACTTAAAAGGCTAGTTTCCGAACGAATGTGATGATTTGTGGTTTTGGTTAATCAAAACAATGTTTAATTACTTTAACGTGAATAGTATGATACTTTAATATTTCTTAGACTTTACATTGCAATTTCTATGTACCAAGTCGATTCTCCACAATTATTGGAGCTTCCCAATGATGAACTTTACCTATAGATAAGAATTATATACTTACTAAATAATTTCTAAATTAACTTATTATTGATTTAAAACAGTTCCACCATAAAAGATTTGTTTAATATTACTCATGTAAGAAATTACTAAGACTACTTTACTTACTTGCTTGGTGGATACTAATATTATACGATGGATACTTAATATCTGATCAGATCTTACATAGACATTCTTAATAAACACTAGCTATATTGCTAAACTATCTCATTAAGTTTTAAAGTAGTCTCACTACATAAGTTTTGTTTATTAATACCTGTGATAATGGATATTCAGCCAAAACTGTATGACGCCTTGTGATTGGTCGAAAGTGGCGGAAAATATTGAGGCTCTGCGGACTCCTTATGCTATCTGTCTAACGGTAAAGACCCTCTGGTGTCTGCCGTAATATTAAGCTGCTAAAGAGATCCCGTGCCACAAGGAGATAAGTACACTGAAAAGTGGAAACTCTGGCTGGTAAGCCACAGAGAGTAAGTCCGCAGTAACGCAGAAGCCCTGGCCAAATCATCCGTGCCAACTGTCCGATGATGCTGACTCGATCCAGGGTCTATGTCCGCCATTTTAAGCTGCTTGAAGTTTCCCGCCACTGCTGTTGAACCTTACATAAACACATCAGGATATCTCGCCCAGAAAATTAAGTACTGGGTGTCTTGTAAATTTGTGAGGCAGAAGCTCTGCACAAATGATACAACGTGTCGTTTTGCATCCTCGTCAAATGTCAGGAGGCTGTTATGAAAGACATAAATAATCAAATAAAATTACGATCCTGCTCAATAATTAATACATACTTGTTTTTTTAGATATTTAAGTTTGACAGTATTTCAGAATACTCTACTTTCAAAGAACAGAATCGCCCCGTTGCGTATACGGTAGGCAGTGTCGTACGACTATGTCGCTGTGTGCATGTGTTACAGTTACAGCGCAGTTACAGGGCGGTATCACACGGACCCTACGCATGCCGATTTTCGAAAATTACAAAATTTAAAAATAAATACCTACTTATTTTATTATTGATTCGTGTCGAGAATCATTAGCATAGTTACCTCCTCGAATTTGACGAGGATGCAAAACAACACCTTGTATAAATGAGCTGAGTATTTACTTTTTCTTAAAACTATATTTCTTAGCCATTCTATGTAAACTCATTGTCTTAGTATTAGTTTAGATTATCAGACTATTTTTAATCGCGATTAAAAAGGTGTGGAATAAAATTAGTCGTCATGAACTAAAATTTACAAAGCATATTTCTCTACTAGTTCTTGAAAGTTTGGATGCTTGTGAGTTTGGAAATCAGTATGGAAGCATGATTGTGATTGCAGCTGTGGTCGATTCATGACTTAGCAAACAGACAGACTCGGACAAATCCAAGGTGTCCTTGATAGGGCTCGGCGACGAAAATACTGGAGATTTTCAACTTACAGAACGAAAAACCAGTTATCTTTTTTCGAGATCACAATTTTATTAGTAAACTAGCTTTTGCGCGGCTTCGCCCGCGTGGAGGTAGAAAAAATCCTGTTAATCCTTCTCCATTGAAAATGCATACTTATACACTTACTTATGTGCCAATTTTCATGTTTTTGATGCACTCTTGAGAAATCTAGTACGATTGTTGATCGAAGGGTTCAGGAGTGAAAAGGTAACAAACAAACAAAGTTATTTCGCATTATAATATTAGAAGTTAGACACACAGCGCCATCTAGCGTCCTAAAGCAATCGTGACCGTCGACAGTTATCGTTTTTCCCTCGGGAACAGTACTTTTTTCTGGACTAAAGGTACCCCTATATCCTTTTCTGTAACTCTAACAACGAATATGCAAAGGGGAATGCCGAAAAAATGCTTGAAATGGACAGAAACTACTAATAGTCCTTAATTCTATTTAGAATAAAATATGTATAATTAAATAATTCTCAAGTTTGTAAACCTAGGATGAAAATATCACGATCACTAAAATATTTAACTTGATATCCGTCTAATCCATTCTTATTTTTTTGTTGGAGGTTAGTGTTTATTTGACATGAGTAATCGACATTCAGCCAAACAGGAATCGTCAAATAATCCACGAACTATTTTATAGAGTTATTGCACAGTAGCCATGAATTGAATACAATTCGACCTATTTCTACCGTAAATCTAATTAAAATAATCGAATTATGCGTGTCGATAATAATTATACAAAATGTTTTCAAATGGAAAACGTATCGTAGGCTGTATGAATTATAATGCCCTTTGCCTTACTGACAGTTTGACATTACTGCATTTCAGTTTTTGATTGATTACTTACTTGATCGATTCATGGTTTTGCGTTTGCGACTTGAATTATATACAGATTGCTTTTTAGGATATTTAACGAGAGCTGTGGCCATTTTTTAAGGATTTTGATTTTACTTCTGCACACGTTACCCATTTTTCTACACGAATTTTTGGACCCACCTAAACGACGACTCGGCTTTTTGACGACGGACCAGAACCTGTTTTAATTGCTCTCTTGATATTGCAATTCATAACAGTGCAAAATGATGAAGTACATTGTTTAATACAGGCATGGATAACACCACAAGCTGTAAGTATTGAGATTCCCTAGTTTTCTTGCCTATTTATATGACTTGACCTTGACTTAACCTATATTTTAGAAAAATGGTTGGAACTGGCTTCCACCTAGCTTTTTGATAAATATTGAAATTGAATTGCATTCCCTACGATTTGTAGTACAATTTGGCGTATATTTCATTGTTATTCATTTCAAGCATTTTTTGTGTGGTCGATGGGCATTCTCCTTTCATGATGATCGGTTCAGTGGTTTAGTCGTGAAAAGGTAACCAATATGTATAATAACTATGAGCTTATAAACATTTTTAAAAATGTTTATAAGCTCCCTGTATTTCATTTAAATAATTATTGATAAACAATTAAAGATAATTATTTGATTTTACTCAGGTTTTTTTTTTGCATTTCGAATCATTTCGTTCACTTTCATTCACACTTGTATTTTCATTTCTGACAAATTTAGGTCTATGGTCTACTCAACTTAGCGATTGTCAAACTTTATTTTAGTTGCGTCAAAAATGTTTTTAAGTTTAGAGAATCTTGTTTGCAGAATAGCTTTAAGATTCTCTTAACTAAACATAAGAAATTTTAGTGATAGTTTAGTTTAGTTCGGTGTACAAGAGAATCGGCACCATTGTGTGCTGTTGTCATTAGCAATCGAATCCAAGATGAAAAAATTGAAGCAGTACAAATACAGATTCTAATTTTTCATCGTCGATCATTCATTAATAACAGATTATCATCGAAAACAAAACGTTTAATTTATCAACATAACCTAAAGGTATATGTAATGTTAGATTATTTCGACCTTTCGAAAATCTTCTTACACAGCTTTGAAATAATATTTTTCCACAACTTTGCCTATTAAAATTCTCGTTGCGATAAACAGTTTAATTGGTAATTTTGAGAACTTGACATGGGCTTAGCAAATTGGTTGTTAAAACTTCGCTAAGAGCCGTAATGGATATTAGGCCTCCCGTCATTCCCTCGGCGTGGTTAATGTGATAAACATAACGTTATTTTGAATTTTGTTTTGTTCTAACTTACTGTCAGTACGGACTTGAAATAATTGTAACTAATATTGTGAAAGTAAGTTTGTTTCATTGTTACGTTTTCACGCTAAAACGGCAGAACGGGTTTAAATGAAATTTGGCACATGAGTAGACCATAACCTGGAGAAGGACTTAGGCTTCTTTATATTCTGGATCGCAGACAAAATCGCGGGCAACAGCTATATAATATATAGTTTCTTTGCGCTCATTTTCATCAGTGTAGTTTAACCAGTCACAGTAAAGTTCACTTGTCTCGTTAGAAAAGTTGGAAAACTAACCAATAGTAACTGACACTTTTTATTGTAAAGTTATATCCTATTAAGTTCGTTGTGATCATCAGCAATAATTGTACTTATCGAACCATCGTTTTATTGACCAAACATTCTTCCGGCACTCTTTATTTCAACAAAAAATAATATCTACATAATTACCTAAGTAATAGGGGTTAAAGTATGAAACTGCCGTTTTATTGTATTAGGTACTTCGAATTGACATAGAACCTTCATGGTTTGAGATTTTTGAGTGAAACATTTTTCACATGGTACCTATGACGTTCTTCTTTTAAAAAATGTACAACATTCGATTATCGACTTTCAGTTGTTTTTTTTGATTCAGCTTAGACAAGAAAGATGGATACTTAAAAAATTCGAGTTATTAATTTGAATACGAGTTCCGACGCGGAACTAACGCGGCAGAAACAGCTCGCAATATCAATGTTGCGTTTGGAGAGGGGACTGATAATGAACGCACCATGCGATTTTGGCTTAAAACGCTTTCGTGATGGAAACTTTGATTTGAAGAACGAACCACGTGGAAGACCGCCCACACAGGTGAATAACAATGAATTGAAAGAGATGGTGGAAGCCGATCCGAGCCAAACTACCCAGGAATTAGCGGCATGTTTTAACGTTACCTTACCAACAATATTGACTCGTTTGCGTCAAATCAATAAAATATGAGAAATGGGTGCCTCATGATTTGACTGATCTGCAGAAAGAAACGCGTGTTGAAACTTGTGTTGTCTTGTTGAATCGATACAGAAATGAAGGAATATTGGATCGAATTGTGACATGTGATGAAAAGTGGATTCTACACGATAACCGTAAGCGAAAAATGTAATAATAATAATAACCTGGCAACACTTGCAAGCAACCAACGTCAAAATTTTTCACTTAACATATTTTCCTTATTTATTGATTTCCGCAACCAAATTCAACCACAGAAAGCACGAAAAATAAAATAAAACTTTCAGAAAATAACACAAGACTTTCAACGACAAAATTAAAAAAACAAATATTTATCAAAAAAACAAGAATAACATTTGTCAAATTCGGCATACAATACCTATTGGAAATAATAATAAGTGATGATTGATGCGTGTAAGTAAAATATGCAGACCAGAGCCAGAGCACGACAAGTACAAACACACCCACCATCTCCGGACTTGTCGCTCAGCTCCGCCTCGCAGCGCCTCAACCGTGAGCGCCGTGTCACCGATCACTGCAGTTGCGTCAAGCTCGAGCGACGAGTTTTTCTCCCCACCGGCGTCACCAACACCACCACGGCGGCGAGGAAGAGGACGGCCACCAGCAGGCTTGGAACCTCGAGGCCAACCGGCCCCGAACAGGGTCCCCGCTACTGGTGGAAATGTGTTGCGCATGCGATGGACCCAGTCCATTAATGAAAATGTGATGCGCGCATATTATGGGGCTACAGAGGGAGGAATTAACCTTACAGCGTACCGTGGAAGGATGCTCTCTCTGTTTCAGGTGCTTGAACCTGCCGTCAACGTCTCGGCCCAACGACTGTCGGATCAGGTACGGGTCATCCAGCGTAATCATATGATGAATGACGTAGTACTTGATCGACTACGTCTCGAATCACGGAATAACCATGTTACACCTGCTTCGCCACTGGTCTCGGTACAATTACAAAATTTACACAGTACTTCACCGCGACCCGACCACGTTGGTGTGGAAGGTGATGAAGGGGCTATATCCGCGAGTTCTCAATGCAATGAACGATTGAGGAGTGCTCTGGAGGATGCTTTCCGGGAGTACCGTTCCACTCCGCCTGAACTTAGACCACGTTTACCTCGTTTGCTCATGCACAACAAAAACAGGGCGCTGATGTGTGCTCTAGACTCGCAGCTGTCAAATTATTTTGACAGCAGCAAAGACCTCGCCGACACCCACTCGATCTTGTCCTGTGCAGCTGTTGCAGCATGTCGTGTAGCTCATGTTATATTTACCAATAGTGACAGAGCTTCACGACCAAAACCAGCTGTACCAGCTTGGCAGTGCAGGATTGAGCGTCGTATCGGTGAGGCTAGAGCACTCATCGGCAAGCTAATCTGCTTCAGGCAGGGCAATACTCGCCCTAGAGTGATGCGCTCTGTGAGGTTGGCGTTCTCAGGGACGGATATTGATTCTCGAGATTATTTGACCCACGTCACAGAGCGTATCGACTTCCTGAAGCAGAAGATCTGTGCATGGGCAAACCGTATTCGTCGGTACAGACGGAGAGTGGAGCGGTACACTTTATTCTGCAGAAAAGAGCTATCAGAGCAATATACAGCCTCAGCAGGCGCGATTCGCTAAGGGAACTGTTTAAAGACATAAACATCATGACAGTACCTTGTCAATATATTTATGAAAACATCATGTACGTAAGGAAATATTTAAATATTTTCAGCAAAAGAGGTGAAAGACACAACTATAGGACTAGAAATAGGGACCAATTAGTTCAACCAGGTTTCAGACTGGCTAAAGTAGATTCATCCTTCATGGGGTACTGTTTAAAATGTTACAATAAAATACCTCCCCACATACTCCAACTGAATGAAACGAAATTTAAATCTTGTATAAAACGTACACTATACAGCCAAGCATATTATAAGTTGGGGGATTATATCGCTGACAAAAATGCTTGGCTCAGGGCTGGTCCTGCTCCACAAGTTCGCATAAACTAATTAATTAGCATTCGAAAATAATGTTGGAGCTGATGAAGATTGTATCTTTGCATTGTATAAATTCAATCTCTTAGTATTGTATAATTGCATAGCACATGTGTGAGCACTATGTACCCACTATAAAGCTTACTGGGTTCGTCTTTCATTGACTTGAATGTGCCCTGGCGGCTGAGAGTATGTCATGCTCACTCAAATGTGTCGCTGGTGGTGGCGTGTGTATTGGATCATTGAGTTCCCTTCAAAATGGTTGAGCTGAATGGTGCTGATCCATACGTCATGTTCGTGAACGGGCGCCGTCAGTAGGCACTGGTCATTTCTTAGCTGCCACGGCTTATTTTAATTCCATAATTGTTTTCATCTTTTTATTACGGACGCTTTTAACGTGCACGTGTTTCTACATCGTTCTCACATGTATAATTACAACATGAATGATGTAACCACTTTTTTGTAACAATATTTTGATTCAAAAGAGTGTCCATGGAGTTTCTTGCCCGTTCTTCTCCATAGGTACCTACTACGTTTTGGAATGGGCAACTAGCTTCATCTTTCTGACTAACCGACCCCTTGACAATTCAAAAGTGCCTGTAATTGGTTTATTTGAAATAAATGCTTTGAGTTTGAGTTTGACACTCAGAATCACACATTCCAGAGCAATGAAAGGTGGGTCTATAGGGCTTGGGAGCGATCCGACCAAGGTGTGACTGACGCGCGCGTGCCGGATGATGACGCCATGTGCTCATTCTGGCGAAGCATCTGGTCGGTGCATGTCAGTCACACCGAAGGTAATTGGACTAGGGAGGTCGAGCTAGCGTGCGATCAAATACCAGAAATGGGGGCACTTACCATCAGCCCCCAATCTCCAGGGCCGGATGGACTGCACAAGTTTTGGATAAAATGGTTCCAAAGATCGCACGCCTGCTTGGCATCCCAGTTCCAATGAGCCTTAGAATCAGGATCGCTGCCCCAGTTCCTATCGACAGGAATAACCCACCTGCTCCACAAATCAGGTAGTAGGGTGAATAACCCAAACGCTAGCACTGCACCAAATTATCAGCACTCCGAATAAATTGTCAAATTCTAAGGTTTTCACTTACTAATTTGGATTGCCACACTAATAAATAAATAAATGTATGTTTTTGGAATTCTACTATTGGCAACACCATACTTTGAGACTACAAAATGGCGGAAATTGTGTAAGCAAATACTTGTGTCCTGCAGTTTCTTCTGTTTTTGCCTGTTTCTTGTGATCGCAGGTAAGTTCACATGTTTACATTTTATGATGTATCAGATTTTTTTACATATTTTATATTGAAACTAACGATTTCTCTGATATTTGAGATAGTTTATGAGGATAATCTGAAGAGTAGAATTTGAGGTTATGGTGATAAATTGGTAAAATACGTGGTGCTGATAAACGGATCGAATATTTTGTAAATTCCAAATTATCAGCACGGGTGCTGATAAATGGAAAAAAGTACCTAAATACTAATTTCATAACTTTTAATGTAAACTGTGTTTATTTTATGCATAGAATTCATTTTGTTTTGTAAAAGTAGTATAAATTATCAAAATCCAAATCTTAGCATGGTGCTGATAATTGGATCAGAAGCATGCTGGTAAATTGGTTTTCCTAGAATTTCGTCATCTCTTTTCTTTTTCAGAACCACTTATCCACCTACCATGAAGCCAAAGGATAAAAATAAACCAAATAAACGAAAAATGTACACAAACGAAAATCTACTAAAAGCCTTGGATGCAGTTAAAAAAGGTATGTCTAAAAAACTGGCCTCGAAAACTTACAATGTGCCAAGAGGAACTATCCAGTCGCGATTAAGAAAGCCGTGCAATGATCTACCAGGTCCTAGGCCAATATTGTCGACAGAAGAAGAAGGAGTTTTGGTACAGTGGGTTGTAGATTGCTGTCGGAAAGGATTTCCAAAAAGAAAATCTGATTTACAATTAAGCGTAGCAAACTTCTTAAAGAAGTCAGGAAGAGAAAACCCCTTTAAAGATGACATACCTGGAAAAAAATGGTATGATCTTTTTATGCGCCGTCATCCAGAACTCAGCGAACGCACTGCCGAAGCTGTCACATCAGCCAGTGCTAATGTGTCAGAAAAAGACATCAAAGGGTGGTTCCACAAAATTGAGCTTTACCTTAAGGAAAACAACTATTTTGACATCTTACAGGAACCAGCTCGTGTTTTTAATGGGGACGAATCTAACTTTCAGTTATGTCCCAAAAATGGCAAAGTTATTTCGTTACGAGGAGAAAGAGACGTGTATGAAGTGGATCACGCTACAGCTAAAACAGCCCTTACTGTACTGTTTACATTTTGCGCCAACGGAGACGTAACACCTCCATTAGTTGTGTTTCCCAACAAGAGGCTTCCCAAAGATATAACATCATCAGTTCCAGATGAGTGGGGCATTGGTCTAAGCGATACTGGCTGGATGAAATCTGAACTTTTCTATGATTATATAAAAAATGTGTTTCATCCTTACCTCTACAAAAGAAAGGTAACATTTCCTGTCATACTATTTGTAGATGGACACAAAACACATCTCAGTCTTGAAGTTAGTGAATTGTGCAGCAAATTGCAGATTGTTTTGATAGCACTTTATCCCAACGCCACACGGATTCTACAACCAGCTGACGTGTCAGCATTTAGACCTCTCAAAACTGCATGGAAGGAAAGTGTCCTGAAATGGAGGAGAGATCATCCTTTGGAGACTCTCACAAAGAACAATTTCGTACCTGTTCTCAAGGATGCTTTAGAGGTTGGTGTCAAAGATACGACAATTATAAATGGATTCAGGACTACTGGCTTATGTCCCTGGAACTCTGGTGCCATTAACTACAATAAATGTCTGCGTAAAGGAAGTAAACAAGATGGAGAACCAAAAGAAGACAATTTAAAACTACAAGACAATTCAAATAAAGAAAAAATTATGACACGCGAAATTTTAGAAAACTTTGTAGGGCATGAAAAGGTAACATTTCTGCAAAGAACGCCGCTTGAAAATCTGACAGAAACAGAAAGGATTTTGAAGAAAATTTGTTGTTTTTTTGAAAATCAAGAAACTAATACGTCCATAAACAAAGAAACTCACATCGAAATTGAAAATTTCGAAGCAGTTGGATTTCAAGACATTGATCAATTACCAGTAATATTAGCAGAAGATTTTGTAGATGATATGCAAGCTATGACCAATTCTATAGCGAATGAACAATGTTATAACAATACTGAAGATTGTCTCGGTAGTGCGCAATTGGTATGTTTTGATAGTCAACAATATTTACTAACACCTGTCAAGTTACAGGACGTTTTGATTGTTGAAAAAACACCTGAACGAAAAGGTGTTAAAAATGTAGAGAGATCATCATTCGTGCTTACTTCAGCGGAATGGCAGAAGACTGAAAATGACAAATTAAAAGCTAAAAAACTTAAAGAAGAAGAACAAGAGACCCGCAAAAAGAACAGATTACTTAAACAAGATGAAAAAAACAAAACAAAAGAAACCACCAGAAACAAGATTAACAAGAAAGCAAAAGGGACAGTAGAAACTAAAAAACAAGAGACTGAAGCTAATCTTATACAGGAGACTAAACTAAATAAAACTACAGTAGAAACCACCAGAAACAAGATAAACAAGAAAGCAAAAGAGGCAATAGATACTAAAAAACAAGAGACAGAAGCTACGAATAAACAAGAGACAAAAGAAAATAAATCACAAGAGACTTTCATTAATCACCACCAGACATTTAAACACGAAGTTATGATTCATAACACGAATATACCATCCTCACCTGAAAATGAAAACTCAATTAATATTAAGAAAAGAAAAGCCGAAGAGAAGAGTAACTATCCACCAAATAAAAAAATCCAAATTCTTTCCGACATTAAACTTAATTTACCACCCAGAACCTCGCAAGTTGGTCAAAGAGATAACGAAATAGACCCGTTGGAAAAAATAATAAATAATAAGAAAAAGAAGACTTACACTTTACTAGAACTAGAGAAGATCCTTCAAGAGGATTAGAAGATGTGATGGCAAGAGCTTATCTTTTATTTTATTTACTTACTGGTACACTTTCTTATGTGCAATTTTATGTTTCTTAATGGTTGTTGATACCTACATAGTTATTGGTTGGTATTGGTCGGCTACCATATTATATTTAAGTAAAACATTTTCTAGTGAGATTTTCGTAAGTCTGAACAAATTATTTAAATTCCTACCTAAGATAACTTTATTAATGTTAAACTTTGTCAATTTTAAAAATTATTATTAGATTATAAGTGATTGTTTTATATTACAGGGTCTACCTACCTACTAATTATATAAAAATATAAATAAAAATCAGATTTTAAGAATGGAAATATTTTTTTTTATGCAATTCCTAACAGTGATAGTTATGTGCTGATAATTAGCTCGCTCTATGCTATTAATTGGGGCGATGGTGCCAGTAAATGGTGAGAGACCCATTTTTTATTCTTACTTGTCTAAAAAATCTTGGACAGAGGTCAACCATGTTTTTCTTTTAATAACGTCTTCCTTATTAAATATTAGAACTATAAAATTTGCCTTAACGGGTAAAGAACTATTTTTCACAATAATAAATAGGCTTAAATTAGGACCAACTCTTAAAGTGCTGATAATTGGGTACTTCACCCTACTACGGAGCCCAAAACTTATAGACCTATCACTTGTCTACCGACGGTCTATAAAGTTCTTACATCCATTTTGAGAACTAAAATTAATAACCTTTACATAAAACTAAGAATCCTACTTTATTAACCCACTTTAGACCTATTTCTATTCTCCCATTTCTCTCTAAAGTTTAGGAGCACATAGTTCATAGACAATTAACATTTTTCTTGACGTCAAACTCGATAATATCCCCTTTTCAATCCGGTTTTCGCTCAGGTCACAGTACTGTAACCGCGCTTTTGAAGGTGACTGACGACATCCGCTGGGCAATGGAGAATAAATCCCTTACCGTTCTTGTACTGCTTGACTTTAGTAGCGCCTTCAACTCAGTAGATTTCGACATTTTACTAGGTTTCCTTAAATCTATAAATTTCTCTACTTCCACTTTAGCCTGGTTCAGTTCTTATCTTCGGGGACGCTCTCAGTGTGTTCGCCTGGAGGTTTCGTTCTCTGATTGGTGTAGTCTCACTGAGGGTGTTCCTCAGGGTAGCGTTCTCTCTCCTCTTCTTTTTTCAATTTTCATAAACTCTGTTACCAGAGTAATCTCCTCTAGTTTTCATCTCTATGCAGATGACTTGCAGCTTTATCGACATTTTACTGTAGCTAACGCGGGTTCTGCAATTGCTGCAATGAATCATGACCTGGCTTGCATCAGCGATTGGGCTAAGTCATTTGGTTTGCAAATTAACCCTACTAAATCCCAGGCCATGGATCATAGGCAGCAAATTCGTTCGCAATGCGGTTGATGTAAAATCACTGATGCCTTTATATCTCGATGGTGTTCGCATTGACTACACTGAAACCGCTAAAGATCTGGGTGTAGTTATTGACTCCAATCTTTCGTGGCGTGCTCAGGTCAATGAGGTCAGTCGAAAGGTGCATTTCTCTTTTCATTCGCTGAAATGCCTTCAAAGTCTTCTGCCCTTGAAGACTAAAATTTCTTTGGCACAAACACTTATTCAGCCGATTATAGATTATGCCGACGCCTGCTACCTGGATGCTACTGAGGAGCTATTAAACAAGCTTGAGCGCTTGCAAAACCTGTGCATTCGCTTTGTTTTCGGTCTTCGAAAGTATGACCATGTTTCTCACCTTCGCAAGGAACTCAAGTGGCTCCCAATCCGCCTTCGCAGGAACACTCGGATTTTATGTCTCCTCTTCAACATCTTACACAACCCGTCTTATCCTTCCTACCTGCGTGAGCGTTTTTCTTACGCTCGCTCTAGCGCGGCACCATGTAGATCACACCAGAGATCCCTCCTTAAATCTCAGCCTCACAAAACCAGCTACTATTCTTATTCCTTCTCTGTCCATGCTGTAAGACTGTGGAATGCACTCCCGCCTACCATTCGTGATTTGAATACTATTTCTCTATTTAAATTTCGATTAAAAGAGCATTACCTTTCCTCTATACTGTGAGTATTTATATATATATATATATATATGCTTATATATTTTAGCATTATGTATTTATTTAAGTATACATGTTAATTATTTTTATTTAGGTATATTTTAGCTTTAGACTTCACACATTCATATTTTTCTCTTCTTGTTCTCACGCACTATTGTCTACGTTTCTTTTTTACTTCTCCTTTCGCAGGTCTGCTGGAAGAAATTTCTTAAGAAATAAGCAGTACCTTTGTACTCAATTTATAATTATGTCTTATCTCATGTATTTTATTGTGTGTACATAAATAATAAATAAATAAATAAACATATTGAAACAAATTCCATCGTGTCTGTCTCTCAAAATGGATGTAAGAAAGGGTCCCGCGGTACTAAAGAGCTGCTCCTCATCGATATGGCCATTAGCCAACAGGTTCGTCGTTCCCGAAAGGATCTGTCGACATGTTGGATAGATTATAAGAAGACCTATGACTCGGTGCCACACACATGGCTCAGGAGGGTGCTTTTTTTTTTTTTTTTTTGTGGGTGGGAAATCATCAAATAACTTCTCCCGCTCTGGGCAGAGCAGGAGGGCGTGTCAGACTCTTACTGACTAAAACCCACCCGTGTTCCTTCAATTGCCTGTGCCAGGGGCCACGGTAACCCTCTTGGACTTTTCCGCAACCCTAGCAGGCATCGGTCCTAGCAAACCCCGTCATTGGTGCTGACATCTCTTTGAGGCGCGCGTGGAACACAACGCGCCGTCGACCCGGGCCTGGTCCTTATCGAACGGCGAGCTGCCCATTGCTCGCCGTTCGCAAGCCCGCGCCTACGGTGGCCGGGAATCGGCCTGCGATTCCCGACGCCCAGGGCGTCTCCTGCGGCGGCTAGGGGCGTGAGGGCGCAAACTTTGCCTCTCCCTCACGCGTTCCGCCTCCTCCTTCGCGAACATTACTGCTTCGCAGAAGGAGGTGACGGCTTCCCAAGCCCTCTCGCTCCGTACCATGGCCTGGGCCAAGGCCGGACGCGAGAGATCGCCACCGCCAATCGCCTCCACGAGGACACGGCGGTGCTCCGCCCAAGCCGGGCAGACCTCCACCGTATGCTCCACCGTGTCCTCCGGGCGATCCACACAATGGTGACACCCGGGCGTTTCCTCCCGCCTTATCCGGAACAGGAACCTCCCGAAACAACCGTGTCCGGTGAGGACCTGCGTCAGGCGGAAGGTGAGGACGCCGTGGCGCCTCTCAAGCCACTCCTCAAAGAGGGGACTTATCGCCGCAATTGTGGCGTGCCCAGCGCTGGGTTGCGACAATCGCACTCTCCATGCCGCCCTGAGATCCCGCCGGAGCTCTGTCCGCTGTACCGTGATTTCTCGCGGCAGCGGAGCTACGCCCCGGCGTTTCGCCTCCTCGCGCCACTCCCAAACGTGCGCGAGGACTTTTGCCTCCAGATCCCATGGCGGTAATCCGGCAAGGAGGCTCGCCGCCTCACCGGAGACCGTACGGTATCCCCGGACCGGGTGGCCATGACCCTTTGGGGCGCGTTCAACCAGCGGGCTGGCCGCCGCCTCAAGGAACGCGCCCACACCGGTGCCCCGTAAAGGGCCATGGACCGCACGACCCCCGCGTAGAGCCTCCGGCAGGAGGCGTTTGGCCCCCCTAGATTGGGCAGCAGCCGCTTTAAGGCAGCCCCGGCCCTTTCCAGTCTGGGAGCCAAACGTCGGAAATGCTCCACGAAGTTCCACCGGCTGTCGAGGACGAGTCCCAGGTACTTCATCGTCGACTCGACGCCGATGTGAACCCCTCCTACCGTTATTTGGGAACCCGACGGTGGCGTGTTCCGAGGACCATGAAAACACATGGCCTCGGACTTGTGCAGGGCCACCTCGAGTCCCAATTGCCGGATCCTCTCGACGATAGTCGCAACCCCGCGTGTCGCTAGTTCGGCCGCCGCCTGGTGCGACCTCCCCTGCGCCAGGACCATCGTGTCGTCAGCGTAACAAACCACGCTGACGCCACTGGGGAGGTCGGCGCGCAGCACCCAGTCGTAGCCGATATCCCACAGATGCGGCCCCAGGACCGATCCCTGTGGGACACCGCACGACATCTTTTGCCGGTTCCATACTCCATGGTGACCGGGGTAGATGACGGCCCTGTCCGTCAAATAGGCCTCGACCACACGACAGAGGTAGGTCGGCATCCGGTGATACCGGAGTGCCTCCCTGATGCAACTCCAGGGCAGGGTATTGAAGGCATTGGCGATGTCCAGAGACACCGCCAAGACGACCCCACCCCGGGCCACAGCATCCCCCGTCGTGAGGGCCCGCACGCGCATGATGGCGTCCACCGTAGAGCGCCCCCTGCGGAAGCCAAACTGGCTCTCCGCCAAATCCGGCCCCACCCGCACCAGCCGCCCGACGAGGCGGTCTGCAATGACTCTCTCAAAGAGCTTGCCCACCTCGTCGAGCAGCACGATGGGCCGGTAAGCGGACGGAGAGTCCGCTGGGCGCCCCGGCTTCTTGATGAGGACCAGTTTCCCCGTCTTCCAACGAAGTGGGAACTGGCCCCTCTCCATGCATGCGCTTAGGAGCCCCCTTAGTCGAGGCCCGAGAGCCTCCGAGGCCAGGACCCAGGCTTTCCCAGGTAAGCCGTCGGGTCCTGGGGCGGTATTTTTAGCACTCAGCCTACGTACCGCCACTCTCAGCTCTACCTCGGTCACCTCCGGAGCATCGTCATCGTCGTCGGCGGTGTGGTCCGCATTCAGCACCGCAGTAGACGGAGCCATGGGCGGGGAGATATGGTCCCCTCTAGAAGGGAACAGAGTACTCACCACGTCCTCCACGAGCTGGGGCCGGAGACTCTGCGTCAGCGGGGGAGCCCATGGGCGGAGCTTCTCACGCACCAATTTGTAGGGGCGTCCCCACGGGTCCCTGTTCAGATTCTCCAGCGACTCCTCGCGGGCCAGTCCCTTGGCCCGCAGGATCTCCGCTTGGAGGGCGGTCTTCGCCGCTCTGTACCCCTCGTACAGCTCCGCCTGAATGGCTTCCGTATCCGGAGGGCGAATACGGAGCCTGCGGTGCCTGGTGTACCGGCGTCGCGCAGCGACACACGCCCTGCGTAAAGTCGTCAACTCTGGCGACCACCAGCACACCTGGCGCTGAGCGCGTCCGGGCTGGGCCCGGGGCATTGCCACGTCACATATTTCGGAAATGGCCTCCCGGAACCACTCCGCCTCGACGTTGATGTCAGCAGGCCTGTCCGGTGATGACACCCAGGCCTGCACGATCGAGGCTTCCAGGAGGAGCTCCCGGTCCAGCTGTTTCAGCGCCCACCGCGGACCACTCGGGGCCTGTCGGACCAGCGCGCTCGAGGTCTGGGCGGAGACGTCAAACCGGATGTACCGGTGGTCGGAATAGGTCTCCACCCCCTCTATGACGCGCCAGTCAAGGACACGCGGTGACAGAGCGGGGCTGGCGAACGAGATGTCCACCACCGATTCACCCCGCATCCGCACACACGTGGGGACAGAACCCCGATTTAGGACGACCAGGCCTGTCTCCAGAGCCCAGTCCTCCACCATCCTGCCCCGTGTGTCCGTATACCGGGAACCCCAAGCCACATTCTTGGCATTGAAATCCCCGAGGACGAGCACGGGGAGGGAACGGAACCCGACGACGACGACTTTCAACTCCGCAAGGGAGTTGTGGAACTCGGCAAGAGTTCGATTCGGGGAGAAGTATACCCCAACCACTACGATCTCCCCGAACCGTGCTGCCACGCAACCCCGTCCCTTCGTGACAGACTCGAGGGACGGAGTACCGGCGGCGGCCGACGAAATTAGGGTCACTGAGCCGCTCAGGTCCTCCACCCAGTCATCCCTGGGCGGGACAAAGTACGGCTCAGCGACCACGGCGATGTTAATCGACCACTGCGCCATGCTCTAGAGCAACAGATCCTGAGCGGAGGCGCAGTGGTTTATGTTCGCCTGGAGGAGGCGTAATGGGGCCGTTATTGGCACTCCATATCAGCCTCCTCCCGAGCCCTCTGTGAGGGCCCCGCCGCGGTGGTGACGGCGGCGACGACGGCGGTCAAGGCGGCAGCGGCGGCGGCAGTGTCGGCGGCTGCGGCAGTGACGGCGGTGGCGGAGGGCTTGCCCCTGCCCCTGGCTGTGGCGGGTGGAGCGCAGGCCTTGCTCCCCATCCGGTGATCGGCCGGTTTGCCAGCTGCCGCACATACGGTGCAGTGCGGCGCGGCATTGCAAGAGCCGGCCTTGTGACCGGGCTGACCACAGCGGAAGCAATGGTGGCTGCGGTCCACCTCCGAGGTGCATTGAGCTCCCACGTGGTTGCCCACCTGGCAGCGGAAGCACCTCAGAGGTCTGGGTTCCAGCAGTTTCACCTGCGCGGAAACCCAGCCCACCAGTAGCCTTCGGCCCTCGACTATTTTTTTGGCCGCCGACACGGGGCAGCTTACCGTAACGGCTCGCATCCCCTTGAAGTCAGGACGGATGGTGCCTGCCCTCACCTGCTCGGCAGAGCACCCCCCAGTCCTAACGACGGCGGCCATCACATCTCCCTACGTCACAGAGTCGTCCAGGCCCAGGATGCGCAAGTCAGCGCATTTGTTGGGCCTGGACACTCGGGCCTCGTCCGCATTTAAGGACGCCCTAAGCCTTTCGGCCAGAGCGTCGGCGGCCGGGCCGCTGGCCGCACCGGGGATCTCCAGCATCCGGGCCCCAGTCGCCGTGAGCCTTACCCGGATGCCTTCGGTGGCGCCGATCTCCTCTAGGCTCACCGCCTTTCCCACCTTGGCTAGCACGTCACGGTAGGACACGCCCTTCTTCACCGCTTCCGGCTGTAGTGTAATCACTACAGCTGCGGACTTCGGGGCACGGAGCCTAGCCGCGACGCTTCGCTCTTTGCGCTGCTGCTGCCTCTCCTTCCTTTTGGCCGCCCTTGCCGCCTGCCTGGCCTTCCTCTTCTCCCCGGCTACTTGCCATCCAGCACCAGCCGGAGGAGATATAGGAGGAGGAGGTGGGGGCGTCCGTCTTGCAGCCCGGGCCGGTGCCCTCGCCGTCTGTGTAGCCATCCCGCCCGCCCTGGGCATGGGCGGCCCCGCGGGTTTCGGCACGGGGGGGGCCTTCCTCTGACCCGACGAGCCAGGTTTGGCCGCGGCAGCTGCGACGGTGGCAAATGACACCGCCTTCTGCCGGCCCGCGGCCGGCTGGCTCGCCGCTAGTGGGGGGCGCAGGACAATGGCCTCCAGGGCGGAAAACCGGCTCTGGAAGGCAGCCAGCTCCTGCCGCACCAGGGTCAGAACCTGGTCTTGCGCAGGCACGGGCCGTCCCTGCCCATGCTGCTGCGCCCCCGCCTGCGGCACCTCCCTGGGGCCGGCTGCTCGAATCCCGGCCAGGTCTGCTCGGAGCTCCTCATTCTCCTTCCGGAGAAGCTCCATGGCGGCTGTCAAGCGGGCTACCTCCGCCCGCATTTCAGACATTGCGTCTGACGGAGACCCAGGTTGAATGGCCTCCGCTGCCGCCATAATGGAGGCCGTGGCCGCGGCTATGGCCTTGTCTTTAGAGGATTTATTCCTCTTCAAGGCCACATCCTTTATTGCGGCGACCACGATCTCCGCAAACCTGGCCGCTCGGTCCGAGTTGAAGCCGCCAGCGGCGTCCGGCTCACCACTCGAGGACTCTGAGAGACCCGCCTTGCAGCTGGTCCTTCCAGGCTGGTTCCCTTCCAAAGCGAGTCTCCCAGTTTGCTGAGCCGGCTCGGCTGGGCTGACAGAGCGCAGCTCATTAGTCTCCTGGGTGGCGATCCCTCTGCCCAAACCCTTCTCCCGGGCTCCACCCCGCCGGCTGGAGTGGATTTTTTTGGGCCCCGAGGTCCACTCTTCGGAGGTTGACCCCTGGCCCTCCCCCGATCTGGGGCGCTTCTGGTAGAACCTTCGGTTCCTATCAGCAGCCCCCGCCACTTCGCGCCCCGAGCCCTGGCATGAGCCCTCCGCGCCAGATGCGGCGTCGGACTCCGACCCCGCATCACTCCTCTCCTCTTCGTCATTTTTATTTATATTTTGATTATTGATTTTTTCCATTTTTAATCCCACGAGTAGATATAGGTTTTGATGTCCACCGGGCAGAGCCTAGATGCCCGGTAAGCCTACATACTGCAGAGTGCGGCAGGTGCTCTGCAGGGGAAGCGCTAACGACTGGACTCCCTCCAGCCATTCATCCTCTCACCGCGCTTCGAAGCTTAGGATTGGGTGGTTTTTTATCTTAGAGGTAGCCTTCCTCTGGGCCAGGCAATTAAGCCAAGCCCCCGGCGGCGGCATTAGGCATGCCTCCGTTCGCTGTCCGGCCGACCCGACTCAGCGAACCCGCCGAAAATTCTCTCCTCAAGGACTGCTCCTCAAGGAGAGAAACACGTGCCGCTTTGGTGCGCCTGCACCGCAGCGGCGGCCCTTCTCAGTCTACGCCCACTCAACTTCCTCTGTAAGCAGAGGAGGAGTGGACGTATTGACCCTCTATAGCCCGGTTCCCTTCACCGACCATCAAGCATGATCGGTGATTGGAACCATGACCTTTCCCCGTTTGTTAAAGATTAGCCGCCAGCCCCAATTGTCCACCAAAACTTGGTGGGCAATTGGAGCCGACGTTGCCCAGGGTGCGCCACGAGGAGGCTCTTCAACATGCACCCCGGCTCAGGAGGGTGCTGGAGTTGTAAAAAGTCAATGCAACTCTGCGCACATTCCTGATGTCGTATATGGGGCAGTAGAGGACGGTCCTTCGCTATCCAGGATGTCGATATATCCAGAGGAATAGTGAACCCATAAGGATCGAGCGAGGTATATTTCAGGGCGACAGTCTGAGTCCACTTTGGTTTTGCCTAGCCTTGAACCCTCTAAGCACACTGCTGGAGGATTCAAGTCTGGGCTATCGATTGAGGAGAGATGGTCAGGTTATATCTCACCTTCTTTACATGGATGACCTAAAACTCTTTGCCCCCAACAATTTGCAACTGATGGAGCTACTGAAAGTAACTGAAACTTTCAGTAGCGCCATCAGGGTGGAATTTGATGTGGACAAATGTGCGGTCTTGCATGTAAAGCGGGGGGAGATGGTGGAATCCGTGGGAACCCAACTCGTGGAATCCGTGGGAACCCAACTCTCGGATTCCATACACCTAAGATCACTCTCCTTACTCGAAACATACAAGTATTTAGGTATGTCGGAAGCGTTAGGCATCAACACTACTGACATGAAACAATCGTTGAAGGAGCGCTTCTTTGGCCGTCTGAATAAAGTACTTAATAGTCTATTATCAGGCGGAAACAAGGTGCGTGCCTTCAACGGTTGGGTCATGCCAGTTTTGATGTACTCTTTCGGCATACTCAAATGGACTCCCTGAAACGGACGGAACTTGACGCCCTGGATAGGATGGTACGCACACTGCTGACCGCTAATCGGATACATCACCCACGATCATCGGTGATGAGAGACTGTATATCCCGCGGAAGTGCGGAGGTCGAGGCTTCTTAAATGCTAAGACCCTGCACAACCGTGAAGTATGCAGTCTCAGGGAATACTTCCTAGAAGCCGACATGGGGATGCACCGAGATGTGGTCTCAGTGGACAAGGGCTTCATCCCGCTCTCCTTAACTAACGAGAACTGGCGCAAACCTAAAGTATTAGATACTAATGACCGCAAGGAGGTGTGGCAGAGCAAAGAGCTTCACGGACGCTTTTACCGGGTCCTACATGGGCCTGATGTAGACTTCTTAGCGTCCGTATCCTGGTTGCGATTCGGTGATCTCTTTGGAGAAACCGAAGGTTTTGTCTTTGCGATAATGGACGAAGTTATGATGACGAATAACTACCGGAAATATATTGTGAAGGACGGTACCGTTGACATCTGTCGGGCATGCCACCGACCGGGGGAATCAATCCGTCACATTATTTCTGGCTGTTCTCGTCTGGCTAACGGAGACTACTTGCATAGGCACAACCTTGTAGCCAGGATTATCCACCAGCAACTTGCTCTGAAATACAGTCTTGTGGAATCGGAAGTACCGTACTATAGGTAGGTGCCCGACCCAGTTCTCGAAAATGGCCATATCACGTTGTTTTGGGATCGATCTATCATCACTGACAGGACTATTCTGGCCAATAAACCAGACATAGTGGTGATAGATCGATTAAAGCGTCGCACAATGTTTGTTGATATATCCCGCATGCCGTGAACCTCGTGAAAGCTGAAAAAGATAAGCGGATTAAGTATCTTGACCTGGCTCACGAGGTTGTCGACATGTGGGATGTGGATACAGCAATCATTGTGCCGATAGTCGTGACGGCCAATGGCATAATAGCCAAGAGCCTCGATAAACACCTTAGGAGGCTCTCGTTAGACGGCTGGATCAAGGGCTTGATACAGAAAGCGGTTCTTCTAGACACGGCGCGTATCGTGAGGAGGTTCCCCTCTCAGGAGCCCTGACCGCTGGTAGCTTGGACCCTGTTCCCGATACCGGTGGGATACTATATTTTATATTTTTAAATGTTTTATAATTTTTTTTATTCCAATATTTAAAAATATGATTAATATGTAGAAAAATTGAATAAAGGAAATAATAATAATAATACATTTATTTATTTTTATTTATTTATTTAGATAACTTTGATCCATACATGAGACATACAACTAGTACAAAATAGTAAGCAGGGACTTGGTCCGCTGCACTAAAATCCATGTCAGGGGACAATCGTGCCTAGCAGCAATGGCGCTCAAGATGCTGTGGCGACTTCCACGCAACCGGCTAATGAATGACGCGGTCTTTTTGCGCCATAAAGCAGCAAAGCCATCTGTGTGTGCATCAGCAAACATTGCTGATGCGCTACAGAAACGTGGAACAGCGCCCTGAACGCATTATTAAATTGGAATTGAATTGAATTTGCAATGGCTGACCCCAGGTCAAACGCCGCAACAGTGTCCTAAAGCAAAGCTTGCCAATAATAAGGTAATGGTAACTGTTTGGTGGTCTCAGCATGGTGTTATCCTTATCTATAAAAATCAATGCCACTTCTTGTTGTAATTTTATAACTCAAGAACGGATGGACCGATTTTGCTAATTCTTTTTTTAGAATATTCCTTGAAGTACGAGGATGGTTCAAAGGAGAGAAAAATTAAAAAAAAATATGTTAGGCGGTACGAAGTTCGCGGGCTCAGCTAGTTCACTGTAGTTTTCTCCGATCTGGTCAAGCAATAACGGCAGATGTCTACTGTGCCGAACTCCGAACAATGATAGCAAAACTAGCTGTGAAACAGCCCCGACTCATGAATCGATCTTCACCATTATTGCTCCATGAAAACGCGAGACCTCATACAGCACGAGAAACCGTTTTAATTCTACAGGAACTGCAATTAGAAACCATTGGTCACCCTCCGTATTCGCCAGACCTTGCTCCAGCGGACTACCACTTTTTTCGTGATTTGAACAATTTTCTACGTGATAAAAAGTTTGAAAGCATTTTTAAAGCATTTAAAGTTGTGAAAGCATTTTTTACCGCCTCCTGAGAAGACTCAGGAGGCGGTAAAAAATGCTTTCACACGGTTTGTCGAATCTAGATCACGAGAGTTCTTTCGCAACGGCATAAATGACCTTCCTATTAGATGGCAGCAATGTATAGATGATAATGGTAATTATTTTGATTAAATAAATATACCATACAAATGGCCTGCTACGTAATACTACGTAGTTGGCATCACGGATACCAATTTATAGAAGGATGCCGTGGTACGTAATATTGCGTATACGTAATATTGCGTAGGTAGGCACCACTAACATTTATTTTACCGTCAAATCATAATCGGTGGCCACCATACAAATGGCCTGCTACGTAATACTACGTAGTTGGCATCACGGATACCAATTTATAGAAGGATGCCGTGGTACGTAATATTGCGTATACGTAATATTGCGTAGGTAGGCACCACTAACATTTATTTTATCCAGGTTGCTTACCTACGCAATATTGCGTATACGCAAAATTACGTCGAAAAATTATCGTTAAAATTAAGAAGCATAAATACGGCATAAAACTGTATTTTATTTTATTTTATTTTATTTTATTTCGGGATAAAAAACAGGAGTACAATTAAATGTTATACATAGTATCTTACTAATTATACAAAATACTTATTATACTACTAGCAACATTATCCACTTATTACTAATTTGTTGATTGTTAATGCTACGTAAGATAAAAATAAAAACAGACTACATGAATGAATGGACAGAAAGATAAAATTTTTGAATTAATTGATTGCTTCCTAAAACGAAATTTATGGAATAGAAAAGAAAAAGGAAAAAATAATAATAAAATAAAATACAGCACTTAATCATTCATAAGCTAAGATAGAATCGACTACAGATTTCCTAAATTGATGTGCTGTTAGACTAAAAATATCAATGTTTTCAAATCGAGTGTTGTAGAACTTTGAACGTTGATGAACTTTGTGAATCCTCTGGAATGGTTACGAAAATTCGTGTATATAGAGGAAAGAGTGAAAAACCTCCGCCTGGAACTCTGCATAGCACGGAAATTGTTTTAGATCTCATGGAAGGGTATTTAGAAAAAGGGCACGTAATCTATGCTGATTATTCATAATAATGATAATTCACCTGATTTGACTAGACGTCTTGGTCAAATGAACACATACATATGTGGTAGGCTTCGGAAGAACCGCAAGAACCTCCCTGTGGATGTTACCAACGCCAAGTTGAAGCGTGGAGAATTAGCTGCAAAAGTATGCAATGACATCACTGTTTGCAAATGGAAAGATAAACGTGACGTATTGGTAATTTCTAACAAACATAACCTTCAGTTGGTAAGAGTAAGAAATAAAAATGGAAAAATCTCATTGAAGCCTAACATCGTTGCCGACTACAACTTGGGCATGTCTGGTGTTGACAGAGGCGACCAGATGGTCTCATATTATTCATGCCTCAGAAAAACTCTTAGGTGGCACAAGAAGCTCGGACTACACGTTTTTGAAGTGTACATACAAAATGCACATCGATTACTTCGCCTACGTGATCGCACCTCTAAAATGAGACTGCTACAGTTTCGTGAAGATTTTATAAGACATCTTTTAGGACTGAATTGTAATTATAATTTGACTACTGCAGTGACATCGTTACAGACACCGCCAGTACAGCCACAAGAAACCCAAGCAGGCTCATCTTTACCATCGTCATTGATACAAAGACCTTCTGAACTAACTCCATCGCCAGCTTCTGTTGTGAGTCGCTCATCATCAGCCAACATAAATACTCGTGTACCAATAGATAATTTTCACTATTTAGAAAGGCTACCACCAACCGCTAAGAAAGCCGTGCCAGCCAAACCTTGTCGTGTTTGCACCAAAAATAAAAAGCGGAAGGAGTCATCTTTTGTGTGTGCTACTTGTCCTGAAAAGCCCGCCTTATGTGTAGTCAGTTGCTTTAAAAGTTACCACACTGAACCTCGTTTTGTTTAATTTTTTAAAATTTATTTGAGAAGTACTTGTTTTGTTTTTTTTTTATTGTTGATTTAGTAAGAAGTATTACTGTTTTCGTTGAAAATAATTACTAAGAAGTATATTGATCTAATTATTAGACTATAATTTATAACCGAAAAGTGCCCTTGTAATTTTGTGATTTTAGATATTTGGAATTAATAAAGTTACTACTTTTTTATGTCGTGTTTTATTTGAGATGCCAAAGAGTCTATAAACGTCCATTCAAGGAGGCCGAATAACACAGGTTACCATATAATCTGTAGGGAAGCAATACGTAATATTGCGTAGTTGGCATCTGCCATTATTACCAGCTACGTAATATTGCGTAGTTGGCATTCAATGGGTTAAGAAATTATGAAAAATAGATCGGGTTCGATTTCTCTGGCTTTACAAAGAGCAGTTAAAATAATAAAAAAAATGTTTTAGTTTTCGATGTAGCTCGCGGTTCCTTTGACTTATGTATTTGTATTACTGACCAAAGTATGGGTTTCTCGAAGTCTATCACAGAACTCATCCCATATCAGCCGGTCGATTCTGTAACAATCTCACCGTGATAACTAAGGTGCATTGAACTATCATCCCAACTAATGGTAGGGATTGACACTATCGACAACTCACTTCGAGCTCACTTCACCTAAGTTGTCACGATGAGATTGTTACAGAATAGCTCGGCTGGAACGCTGCCTTCGTTTAATGAAAGATAATAACAATATTGTGGGAACTAATAATTAAGTGGCAACACACAAGATATGAGGGATAATCTCACGTCGCCGAAGTAAAGACTTCTACATAATTATATTTATAGACGATGCATCAAGTATATTTTCCTGTTGTCTGTTGGCACCACAGTACCAGCTATGCATTCAGAATACTTTTAAATAATTTTGGAAATGCTGACTTTTTCTGGATGGTTTGGTATCAAGAGCGAGACTCCAAGAGAGGAAATTGTGGCAAATTTTAACAACTTATGGCGAGGACGCAGTGGATAGAACACATCGCTGCTTAAATTCAAAAGGGCCATAAAAGTCGAAAAAATTACAAATCCTTTTTAAAGCAAAAATCGTATCAATTCTGCCTAATTTTCATATTCGAAAAAGACACCCAGTATTTTCGCATTAAAATGGAGCTAATCGCAACAGCCCTTTTTGCATTTTGATACTTAGGTGGCTAAATTCCGATCAAAGCCGCCAACTTCCCAGTTGCGACCCTGCAGTCAGCGCGTGCGCACGTTTGTTTTGTGAAAAAGGGCCACATTCCGAAAAAGACCTTAACTTTGATCGAAAGTTATAGTGAAAAGTGCCACATTTCAAAATACGACCGTATTGATTTAAAAATACATGTAAGTATAACATTATCTTATAAAGAAAAGTGACATATTTTGTGATATGTCCATTTTTAGTTACAACCTAAATAAGGTTGTAATTATTGTGTTAAGTTTAAAATGAAATGTTGATGCAAGGTCAGAAAGGTTTAAAATAGTATATTGTTTTGTCGCGGGATCATAGTATTGTTGTACGCATAAATTGTGTCGGTCAACAATTTAACTTAACTGCTCAATGCTTCGGCAATCTAGATAGTGGAACAACCAAAACCCCCAGAGAATGGTCTAGTAGTTATTTGAATATTCACGTTCATATTTTTGAATGTTATTACAACTTCATCATATCCCTTCGCACTTTGGTGGTTTCTTTTAATATATATTTCTTGTTTGCAGTATGTCAGTAACCACAAAAGTAAGATGAAAAAGATTGTTGCTGACTTGCATAAAAGCCGATGCTTACACAACAGGCGGAGGGTCTCCTAGTGGACGGTACCCAACTAACACGGAGCTGAGATTTTTATCGGTAATGAGATAGATGATTTATTTACCTGTACTACAGCTAAATAAAGGTCTAGTACCAAATAAATGTTTTTGTATGTATTATAATAGGTGTGTCCTAATAAGTATTTAAGCAAACTAATTTAAAGAGATCACCAATAGTAGTAGTTTTCTTATTCACCACGGATCGATTGATATACATAATATGTCGACGGTAGGGCTTGGTCGACGGAGCCCCGCTTCGCGGGGCTCCTACTTCTGGGTGGTTTATAAAAAAATAACCACGAAGGGGATGGCGGGGTCTCTCGACCCCGCCATCCCCTTCTGACCTAACCTGTCCGAGTCGGGGTGCCCTAAAGTCCAGATTGCATCCAGTTTCTCCTGGTAATTTGTCTCGGGTATCATTTAAGCTATTACCAATTTAATTAGTTTTGTGTTTCTTAAATAATAGGGTTTGTCCTCCAAATAGTAGATCTGTCACCAAAATGTAGTCACCAAACAATGCAAAATCAGTTCCACAATAAATCACCTAAAATCCTGAGATATCAACCTGAGAACAATTTTTGTTTATCTGAGAACGAAAATATTTCGTGGCGATAGATCTATTTATTAGGTGATACAACTTGATGACAAATATAAATTTTGGTGATAGAAAATATAGTTCCCCTAAATAAATTTTTAAATTAATTCCTATTTTTTTTTGTTATGTGTATTTATTTTAGAGAAGTAGCGGAAATTGCGACTGCGGATATGCTCAAAACTGAAACAGAGCTTTGTCAGTGTTCAGCCCCTTGTTGAAATCAAGCAGCTCCGAAGTCTAAGATTCTACTAAGAAGATTCTACTACAGTGCGTCTGCCTCGTCGAACTTGGCAGACATGATACCACAGTGAGTGGATTTTTTTAACCCTAGAGCTATTCATATTGCGGTTAAGACTTATGCACTATTGAAAAATATTATGTTATTTATTATAATATTACATAATTATTTAGGTCGCCCTGTGGCTCCACTACATTAGGCTCAGAGAATTTTTTCTCAGGTGAAGCTGCAACGTGCGAATTACTGCTCGTGCGATCCAGCAAAAAGTGCAGAACTTTGGGTGGCTTCGGCTTGCAAACGAACGATATTTATCCCATATTGGTGTCCTATAGAGATAAAGTATGACTTTATTGTACAAGTAATAATAAAAAAGCAAGTATATCATTAACATTGATGTAATGAAAACCAAATTTTAACATTTAACTTACACAAAAAAATTAAAGTTTTCTAAATATATAATCGTGCTGACCGTGTACACTGATTCACCAGCACCGCGGCGAGGTGGTGATTTCTTTGTGACGCGTGTTTCTATTTGTATATTTGTTAACTTAAACATATTTTTTTCCATGATGAATAGCACAATTTTAATGGTGAATATTAGTTTTGTTTCGTGTTATGTTGATGGCAGAAAATGGTTTGTTTGCACAATTGAGATATATTTTTATTATATCAATGGTTGAATTTGACTTTTCATGAATTTCATACTTGCATTTTTTCTTTTTTTTTTAAAACGTTGCCCCACACTAGGAATTTCTCCTGTATCGTGGGTGCGTTCGCTTCATATTACTCATCCTAAGCTGTTAATGCCATTACATTACCTGGCAGTATGGGCAATTGTAATACCTCGCAAGTATACTAATGCTTGCGTGGTAGGCTTGTACATATTGCGTACCAGACAATGTTATTCAGTGTAGTATCGTTGAGGGGAATCGGGCTCTGTCTCCACTATTGGTGTCATCAGTGTTGATTTTAGGGGATATCCTGAGTCACCTGAAACATATTTTATTGTTGTAATACGCACATTTTTGTTGAAAAGTTAAGTTAATATTATTATTCTTCTTAGCGTGTCGATGGCAATCCATATTCTATATAGAATATAAACTTGACACGACGTTATTCCAGATGCAACAACAGCGACAAGCGGCCGGCAGGCACACGCAACATAGCAACGTAGTGCGGGGCCAGCCCCCCCGCCCTCACCTTCAACATCAAGCAGGAGCACAACACTACCGCCACCGCCACCGGTAGCTGAATTCTGGGCTGACTTGTATAATATTAATGGCTGATGATTTGACTTACCTTAAAACCACATATTTAAGTTTTCAGCCTAATGGAGTTGTTCCAAGTGGCTGTTAAGTGGATGGTGATTACATACAAGCGAGTCATGGTTTGCCCTTCCATCGCTATTCATCGACCGTTAAAATATTCAAATCAGAGATTAATTAACACTGATTAATTATTTTATATAATATTAACATATAAAACATGAGAATTATTTTTAACATAGTAAAAAAATCCTATCACTATTGTTGTATTTTGGTTAAAGGTATTTTGTCCTCTTTTATAAGAAGTAAGATAAAAGTAGGTATATACTAATGACAGCAATAACAGTTGGTAACTGTACGGGGTAGGTGCTCACAATTTGAGCATTTAAGGTGGGAAATCGTTTTCGGTTAAAAAAACCTCCTCAAATTCTGCAGGCCTAACAATTGCAATGTGAATGCCATCAATACAGCCCAAAACACCAGGCATTCCAAACTTCTGGTTTAACTTGATAACATAAAACTGTTAATGGTAGGTTCCCTTTGTTTATGTGTGTACTATATAAGGATTTTATTCCTTCTATAGAAACCAACGGAAGAGCTGCTTACCCCTACATTACGTTATAATTAAGTATTCATAATGTGAGGTTTTGTAGTGATTTAATAAATGTATTCTTACTTATCCAGCTTTGATGAAACCCCATTCTGCCTGCGGTTGCGGAAAACGAATAATATACTTCCTCCGGAAATGGTTATTGTTAAGAGCCTAGTGTCACAGCTCTCACACAGTTAGATACACTAACTTGGTGCATCTTATGGTGTGCACTAGCTCCTATATACCTCTGGTATGACCCTCATACGTAAAACTAAACGCACTCAGCACCCAAAATGTAAATAGAAGATTACAAGTAGTAGTATCTAGAACTACTTAATACTACTTTTATCACAAACCTTTTACTTGCCTTGGAGGTAGTACTTATGCCATCTTGGCAGGTACTTAAGTACGGCTCCAGCTCATGGATGAGTTCGCGACCCACACTTTTATCTAGCCTACATAAGCCAAAAAAAATTCGAGCTCTCAAAAAATCTCGAAGGCTATGTCCATTTTTAGAAAAGCTACACTTCGTCGGCTATATAAAAGGGTCTCCATAATCCGCGCGTGCTCAAAAAAAAGGGCTAAATCTGCCATTATTACATTATCCTCAATATGAATTATAAGGTCTCGCTCTTGGCTAATTTCTTATGATTCTGCTATTTGACATTAAAGTTGAATAAAGCTATTCTTAGTTATAATAATAATAATATGAGTCAACATCCACACAAGGTCTTCAGGTCCCGAACTAGGCAGAGCCTGTACTACGGTAACCTGATGACTGATATACATATACACACCCAAACACACAGGTCAAACAGACATGTTCATGCACACAAATGTTTGACTTGTCCGGGGATCGAACCCGGGACCAGCGGCTCAGAAGGCAGGGTCTTTTTAGCGACTGCGCCAACTGGTCAGTCGTAGTTATTGTGGACTATTTTACGAATCTCCATACAAAACTGTCAAAGTGATAAATGGCGTGCTATGAATTTTACGCAGATAATATTATGAATTGTTAGTTTGTGACCATTTTACGATTTACAATATCATTCATATTATTATCCTATTATGATTCTACCAAAGCGTCCTTTTCAGGCCCCCAGATACTCGCTCTTGTAATTTTAGCTGAATTTGATTAAAATTCAAATTCTGGAATGGGAAAAAAAAGATGAAAAAATAAAAACTGTTTTGATTGCCATGTTAACTCATTACATTATACCGTTCAGCGACTTAAAAACAACACTGTAACAAGACCAAACTGAAAGTCAGCGCTCGCAACGCTTGCTTCGTTGGCTAACAACCAGCGCCTGGGGCGCCTCCGCACAAGTTCTCCGGACATCTGACTTGGCTCTCTGCTTTTCGTCTGGCGAATTTGCATGTCCTGTGTGGCATCGATCCGCCCATGCCGGAATGTTGATGTTACTTTAAAAATGAAATACCTCAATCAAATCAACACTACTTGCCTCACTTTATCTAGTTAATCAAATCAACACCACTTGCCTCACTTTATCCAGTTCCAGGTATAGCCCCTCCGGAAGTTCAAAGGGAAATTGCTTGTGCCACTGAAAAGCTGAAGCAGAAGAGATAAAGACAAACGGCATTCACTTTACAACGTAACGAAGCCGAGGGGCAGACTGAAGAGCCGTAACAGCTTCCTCAAGTCGACCATCCCACTACATGACGGTAGCTCTAGTGCGGAATGATTAAAACTGTGGCTTCTCAAACATCCCCTTCCAGCTGACTATGTTGAACCCGCAGAGAGGCTTCCAGCGGGTTACCAACTGCCATGGCTCGCCTGAAAATCCTTTAACCGACTAAGAAACCAAGTGGGCCACTGCAGGCACAACATGGTCAGGTGGGGGTACTCCGATGACAGTGTGACTGTGGGAGCCACAACGCAAACTACGCCCCACCTCTTGTCGTGCTCTCTGTGCACTAGCTCCTACACTATGGAAGACCTTTGCGAGATCAACGATTCCGAAATGCCCGAATTCTGTTGCAAACCTTATTTAAAACAAACAAAAGGAATCAACGGAATGACGAAGAAGACTCATTATAAGAGATGCATTATGAGATACCATCAATGGAAACAACCCAGATTAACTGGTTGATGACTGACACTTAAGTGGAGCGTCGCACCAGTGGTTGCGTGGCGGTCATCCTCCGATTACACTTGGCGACAGTAGAACCGCTGTTGTTTCCCAGCACAATCCAATTGAAATTCGAGCTCTTGAGTAGTCCTGACACACCCATACGACAATCATATCTGGTAAAGGCTTGTTGCGACATTATATTAATATGAAAAAGAATATAATGTAACTGAATAATGTTGAGCAATAAATTCGCGAATTTTCTCTGAAAGTGACGCACTGTCTATACGTACATCTGTTTCCCGAAAAATATTTGGAATTTTCTATAGGCTTACTGTACTGTATTTCTATTTGGTATCTACTTAAATACAGGGTATCCGGAATTTAATAAGTCAATGATATTTCAAGTAAAAAGAGGTAGATAGGTTATATAAACTTGGCCAACTAACACCACCTAGGGTGATTATAAATTAGAATTTAAAATTGTTAAATGATAAATGATAAATGACTTTATTTCTGTAAGTAGGTTTTTACAAACACTTTTACACGTCAATCATATTTTTTTTTAAACTAGATGAGGTCGGCGTTTCCTATCTGACTACTCTGAGAAGAAAGGCCGAAACAAACTCAGAGGTCACAGTCTCTTTTAAAGTCCAGACAGAATCTTGGTCAGATCATGTGAAGGCTATGTAGATCGGTGTCTGAAATGGTCTTTTGAGGAAAGAACCACACAGATTGAGTGGACCTGTCCAGTCAGTGCACGCAATTGTCAGCAATCGTGCAGCTCAACTCAGAACTTAAGGAGCTCAACGATTCGACGAACAATACCAAAGAAAGGACATTTGAGTAGGCCGCACAAGTTACTCAAACTGCCAGATCATGATTACACTAAGTGTAAAAATACAAAAAAAAGCAATGACCAACATAGTTCTCACATTCACAATAGTTAAAATAATAGCATAATACTTTACAAAGTAAATACTCTTGTCATAGTATATGTATATAAAATTCATTAATGTCAATGTGTGTGTTTCAAGTCAAAGCACTCAATTTGTTAGTTGCACTACAAATTGGCATCCACAGATACATTTTCTGAACCATTTGTTTACATTTTAATCAGATACTTTTAACAGTGAAGTGTAATTAAAATACTATTCAGTTAAGAACACCATAACTTCAAAACCTGCTGATGACGCCACAGACTAAACACGGTACCGCGGGCTGCAAATGACAGTGACGGCCAGCGGGGGATCGTTTTATACGCCACGTTCACGCAAACAGCATGCAATGAGATTAATACGTAATTTTAAGGGAATACTATAATCTACATAAAATCAAGCGACGTGATTAAAAAAACAAAATTATTTAAGTTGGGTTTGCTCTTGACTCGAGTATAGGTGACAGACAGAGTCGAAAGCTATAAAAACATAAAAAAATAAACAGCGTTCAAACAAACAAACAAACCCTGCAGCTTTAGTATATTAGTGTAGATTATAAAACAATGTTTTAAACGGTCAATTATCACCCGATAAATTGTGAGAGCAAAATCAGTTTTCGACTATAAACTTTTCCAATAAAACTCGCCTAGTGTAAAGTTGAATTCAATTTGACCTGACAAAGAATTTAATCTGATCGGTTTCACCTCTTTTGAATACCTAGAGTAGTGTAGGTACGTTCTTAGGGGAATACTCTAGATCAGAGGACACCAATTAGTTTTATTGGAAGTCCGTTTAAAACAACAAAAAAAAAATACTGTCGCGGTCCGTTTGGTAGACGATTACTAGAAACCAGGTTTAAAAATATAAAGTAAGAAATAAAACGAAAATAATCATTTTTATTGAGTTATAAACAAAGATTACTTATAATGAACAAAAAGAATAAAGTAAGTAATTAATATTAATGAGAAAATCCGTTGGTGGAAATTAAAACTCAATTTTTATTTTAATAGTTATAAATTTAACTTAATGTCCTCAAAAAATAGGTGCGGACCGGATGCGGACGGTGGTGCGTCATTTGTTGAATTAAGATTTTATTGAACCCAAAATCTCCCCATTTTTTTTTTTTGATACATTGAAAATTTGTCAGTACCTAAGTACTGAGCTCAAATCTTAATTTTGAATTTTCGAATAAATTCTAAGTAAGTTCTGCAATTCCTAGATAAACCATAATTTTTTAGGGTGTTAGGTTAAAATAGGCTAATTAGTTATCACAAAAAAACTGAACCAGAAATGTTCAAACAGAACGAGAAAAAAATCGAAAACTGATGTTAGATGAAAATTACGAAAAAAATCATTAAAATAATTCTATCTCGAAAACTACGAAAAATCGTAGAACATACATGGGGGTGATTCGGATACTCCTCATCATAAAGTATCTAAATTTTACGTTTGAACGTCAACTCCCCGGCCACCCTGTATATAATGTATGTATGTTGTATACAGAGTGACTTGTAATTTTAGGTATTCCTTCAAGGACGTGAAAGTGTGATCCATTTATTTGCTACAATTAACTAAGCACCCACACCCCCATGGCAAGAAGGCGTCAGTTTATATAATTATGTATGAATGTTTACAGGGTGACTTGTAATTTGACGTATTCCTTCCAGGGTTTGAAAATGTGATCCATTTATTTGCAACAATTAAGCACCCCCATAAAGCCTAGACCAAAATTCATGGGATTCGAGAAAACCAATTTTTAATGTAATCTGGAAAGGTTCTCAGAATTCGTCACTAAATATCAGTTTTCTTTAGACTCTCAAATTTAATGGCATTTGATGCTATTCAATTGGATACCTAATACCTTAACAAACCTTTTGACGTAACCAAATATTCTAAAATATCAAACCGAAAGGAAGTAGTTTATTAACAAATTTCAAAAATCATCTACGCAGATGACCTTGGACACCAAGTTATCTCAAAATTGTACTACGAGTATGTCATTATGCGTACAAATTACGGGGAAGACATCTTTATTTTATCAGCTTTCTAACGAGAATCTAAAAGTAAAAAAATATTTAGAGATACCGATGAAACAGTTGGTAATAGTGCTGGCAAAGGTCGACTTTGCAAATTGTTGAAATAATAAAAAAATGCGTGATAATCGAATTAATTAATTGGTTTACGCCAATCCCACTACTTTCTAACTTCCCGGCAATCCAACTCACATTAGGTACCCAGGATGTCATTCATAACCAGGTTAGAAGTCGCGGAGCGGCTTCGTTCACTAGTTCTATCGCTTACAACATACAAATCTAGAGGAGTAAAGTCAGACAACGTTTATCAAACTACACACATCAAAAGTGTCTAGGGATCAAGCATTTTTATGCGGATTTCTTGAGATTAAGATGTGGCTTTGTAATAAATTTATGATTTTATAAATTTATATGGATCCTTTTTGGTGCATTTCATAATTTGAATCAGGAACTGTGAATCAAATTCGAGTAAAAGATGAAAATCAGCTGTCAATATTTTCCCTATAAAAACATACAACGCATTGAAGACATTATTAGTGCTACTGTTTCCCTACTACTGATTAAAACCAACGTTATTATGGAGCGGCGACGTCATTTAAGCAGGGAAGAAATGCTCAGAGCCGTGGGAATGATAGAAGCTGGTTCCCGGCAACGTACTGTGGCTTTAGCTCTGAATACAAGTCAGAGTGTTATCAGTCGACTTTGGACACGTTACCGAAGCACTGGTACCGTGGCTGAGCGCCATGGAGGACGGTATCGCTGCACCACACGGAGACAAGACCGATACATTCAAATCTTAACTCGAAGAGCTCCAACAATAACCGCCATGATGTTAGCCGTGAGGCTTCATCACTCTTCAGGGAACTTAATTAGCGACCAAACAGTCAGAAACCGCTTGCATGAAGTGAACCTTCATTCCCGAAGACCGCTACGGGTACCACCTATAGCAATGCACAATCGTAGGATTCGATATCAATGGGCTCTTGAACACAGAAATTGGGCAGAAGAACAATGGCGTTTCGTGTGCTTTTCTGATGAGTCTCGTTTTGGTATGAGACCGGATACAAGACGTATACGACACTGGAGAACCCCTGGACGCCAACAGCGATTAAAATCCTGCCAGGAAGTCCATCCTTATAGTGGTGGAACCATCATGGTATGGGCGGGTATTTGGATCGGCGGAAGAACTGAGTTGATTTGGATCAGAGGCAACCTCAACGCTCAAATTTATGCTGAGACGATTGTATCAGACGTCATCGTTCCTCTACAAGTGCAAATCGGTCCCTTATTTCAGTTAATGCATGATAATGCACGACCGCACACCGCAAGAGTTGTAAGACAGACTCTCGCCGCAGCTAACATCAATGTCCTGCCCTGGCCTGCTCAGTCGCCAGACTTGAACCCGATTGAGCATGCATGGGATATGCTACAGAGAAGAGCTCTGCCGAATATGGAGGGTATCCAGTCGCAAGAAGACCTTTTTTTGTTGTTGCAACGAACATGGGCGGCCATTCCACAGCGTGATTTGGATGAACTCATTTTGAGTATGCCAAACCGATGTTCTTGTGTTGTTAGTGTTCGCGGTAGAAACACGGATTATTAATTGTTTAAGTTACCCAATAAAATTTTAAAGAAAACTGTTATTTCAGTCTTTTTTTCGAACTTTTGTGTTAGTGGTTCAAATGTCAAAAATCCCTTTATTAGGAAAATGGCAAATTTCTTTATTAATGCAAAGGTGACTTGGTTTATCGTTACTGTGACAAACGAAAACACTTTATTTTATGAATCCTTAAAGAAAATTTTAATTAATATCAATCAGGAGAAAAGTTATTGCAAAAATATATGTTGATCCCTAGACACTTTTGATGTGTGTATTAGAGTATGTACGTGTGCTGTATGTTTAAATACACGCAAACTAAGTATCCCATTGCTTAATTGTCGTCACGTTCTGGAAGGAATACGTCAAATTAGAAGTCAGACTGTATAACGCTGTTAGCATAGATAAAGTTCAAAATTATCCAGTTTTTTTTCATACTCCATTGGAGTACCAGGTATACTGCAAGAAAGTGTAGGTATTGACCAACACTCACTTGTAGTATACCTAAGATATTATCGTAAAAGGAACGATCGCAGACCTTTGAATACAAGATCACACGAAACGAAAATACCACTAAAATTGATATGAAAACCGATTACGATGGCTATAATTCCATATTATAAGTTTTATGGGACGCGTTCTAGCGATTACCAGTCGCTTAGGTAAAAGGGAAAGATCAGTCTGAATTCACTTGGAGCCCTTCATAGAAGTGAGTGAGCGCCACAAAACTAAATTAATTCTACCAGTGGTTAAACTATAGAGATGTATAACAATAGCCCAGAATACCGAAGCATGCAAATATACAAATACAATAAGTTACCTAGAGCAGTGGTGGCCCAGTGGTAACGGCCGCGACTTACGAGTCGTAGGTCGAAGGTTTAAACCCAAAACATGTATTTTATTTACTTTGTGTAAATTATTTCATCACCACTGCTCTCAAAACGGTGAAGGAAACCGGCATGTCCTAGAACCAAAAATTCGAAGACATATGAGTGACATCTACCGACCCGCACTGAGCCCGTGTGGTGGTTTATGGCCCATTCCCTCTCACTGAGAGGAGGTCTGTGTGCCAGCAGTGGGAACATTAAAGGCTGATTATGAATAAGTTACCTGAACGTATAAGATCCACAAAACATTGCATTGTCTGCCTTGTGCCGACGCTCGGTATACCAGCTGCGGGCCGGGAGAGCACTCGAAATCTCCCTGTACCTTTCCGCTGCCTCCTTCTGCAACATAACGTTTTCGCAGAAGGAGATCACTGCGTCCCACGACGCTATGCCGCCGACCATACAACTAATCACAGCCGGCAGCGACAGGTTGCTTCCCACTTCCGAAACGAGGGCACGGCGCGGCTCCTCTCAAGCTGCACACTCTGCAAGCGTATGCCACGCCGTGTCCTCCCGACATTGGACGCAGTGATGACACCGAGTGTCTGATTCCCTGCCTATGCGATGCAGGTACTTCCCGAAGCAGCCATGCCCCTGGAGCACCTGGGTCGCCCTAAATTACAGTGCCTCCTCCCGTGCCAGTCGTTCAGCACTGACCGGACCAGGCCTGATGGTAACGAGGCTGGCTATAAGGCGCAAATGCCTGTCCCATCATTACGCCACCAAGACCTGACGGCGCTGCGTGATCTGCCGCTGCACCAGTACCACGCCCCGCGTCCGCGCCTCCTCACGCCACCGGTGCAGTTACGCGAGGCCTTTCGCCTCCAGGTCCCACGGCGGGGATCCAGCCAGTGCGCAAGCCGCCTCGTAGGAGATCGTCCGATACCCTTTGATTACTATGATGGCCATCGCCCTCCGCGGCACTCGCAACACTGCGATACTGCGAGCCGTCTGGTATGCTGCTCACACCGGGGCGCCATACAGGGCCACGGATCGCACGATCCCCACGTACAACCGCCTGCAAGCGGTGCTCGGGCCCCCCAAATTGGGATGCAGCGTTGACAGCGTGCCCGCCGCGCCCATCAACTTAAGACTCCAGCCACCGAAAGGGGCGGGCCCCCCAAATTGGGATGCAGCGTTGACAGCGTGCCCGCCGCGCCCATCAACTTAAGACGCCAGCCACCGAAAGGGGGGGCACAGCCCAAACGGCTGTCGAGCACCAATCCCAGGTGCTTCATGGTTGACTCGACAGCGATTCGGGCCCCTCCGACCACGATGTGTGATCCCAGCGGCGGCGCCCGTCGGGGGTTATGAAAAGTGACGGCCTCAGACTTGTTGAGGGCCACCTCCAGGCCCAGACGCCGGATGCGGTTCACCACCTGTGAGACCGCCGCCGTAGCCAGCAACGCTGCCTCGCTGTGTGAGCGCCCCAGAGCCGCGCACCAGCGTGCGTAACACATCAGGTTGACCGGCGGCTGGAGTTCGCCCCTCAACACCCAGTTGTACCCGATGTCCCACAGGAGCGGTCCTAGTGGAAACACCGCTCGACATCTTACGCCGGCCTCTGCCGTCACGTCCCCTGTAGGTGACACACCTTTCTGCCAAAGTGCCAAATCCAAATGTATCTGTACATATAAGTATATATATATAGATACATAGACCATTAAGATAGTGTATAGAGAGTTGGAATCCATTTTTAGGATAGTAGCCCTCAGGGTTTATTTAGCTCTAACCCAACGAGTCGAGATCGTGGGTTCAGACTCAGATATGCGTATTTTGTGTAATTACTGTTCTCAGGAACCTCAGGTATATGTATAGTGATATTAGAAAGCTAGTGCTAAACTAACGTACCTAGAGTAGGTAGGGACAAAGTAATTGAGCATAACAATTAATGTTATACCTTTGCAAGGTCGTTACAGTGACTTATGAGCAAAATAACCTGAAGTTAGTAAGAGCTGAGGAGCTTGTTGTTACCTTTGGTATAAATGGTTGTGGTATTTTCGTAATCATAAATCTTTGTTTATCTCAACATCATAATTATTACAGGCACTGTGGTTAATAAAATGCGTAGGTATAACCGAGTATGGGATGCCGTGTTTTTCTACAACCCTGTATATCTTCTTTTGGTTAGATAAAAGTGTAGATAAATAACAATAGAACAAAAACTTATCTTTCTATCTACCTAAAGCTTACGCCAAATAACATGGAAAACGAAGCTAAAATAATAATGTCAAGCAGCTAGCAGAAATCGAATATCTGTAAATTCATTTATAAAAATTTCATAACAGAAAACTGCAATTCGTCAGACTAGTCAAATGCGCATATCCGTGTTGCGCTCAGCTCGTAATATACAATAGGCTCAGAATATCAATGACAAAATGGTTGGGGATGCGATAAAAAGTATAGAGAACCGTCTTTATTATTTCTGTGCTTTTCACGGTAGTAAAGGAGCATAATAAAACCTATTTATTTTAATGATCAATAAAAAGGAAAAAAGACAATTAGCTAGAAGTAGCCCCTAACTCTTTTTGTGGTGAAAAAGTGTGCAGGCTAGCAAAATATGAAACTCTGATACATTTAATAAATATTATTTACATCGTTGAAATATGTTCTGTAGGTAATGATTTTGTATAAATAACAACACATAAAATATCAATAAAGAAGCATGTCAAACTCGAAAACCTACAAAATACTCATGGAGAACAAACAACACGAAGTAAACACAAAAATTAAACAAACCAAAAAACAAACAAACATATTATATTAAACATGAAACAAACTTTTACGTTTATTATAATATGCAAACTCTTTTATTTGCCATGAAGGTTGTTTACACCTGCCACCAGCGGGAACGTAACGAATTTATAGCTGTCACAACATTGGAGGTATATAAAGTTTATCTCAGACAGTAAAGTGCTAAGAAATTAATTCACAGGTTTTATTGGGAAATTACTTCAGAATATCTTCAACTTTTTGTTTTTATTGTTCAGTAGAACTTTTTGGTAGTATAGGAATATACTGTGACGGATTATTTATTCAACATCTTTTATTAGTTCCTGTAACCTTTTTCACTATTTTATAAAACTGTTTGTGTGTAGTTAATGTCATTTATGTTCTGATATACAGGGTGTTTGGTGCATCGTGTGCTAAATTGAAATGGTCGACTGTGGGGGCCATCTGCTATCCTTTCAGGCCCTAAACACTTCTCATGCCCTGTGTTTTTTTTTTCATCGATGTTTTATTAAAAAACTACTGAAATTATACATTCAAATACAAATAATAAAAAAAATATAACTCGTAGACTCTGAATTCTAATTTTATTCAGATGAGTATTGTATTACAGTACTTTTAAATTTAAAATTAGTGACATTGGTGCCGATTCTGTTGTACACTGAACTAAACTAACTAAACTATCACTAAAATTCCTTACTTTTGGCTATGAGAATCTTAACGCTATTCTGCAAAATAAAATCTCTAAATTTAAAAATAATTTTGACACATCTAAAATCAAATTTGGCAATTGCGACTCCACGTGATATTTGTTTGCCGTACCACGTGATTTTTGAAAAACAGGCAGATTTAGTTACGACAATCAAAATTTTTGGTGAAAAACGTAAAATTCAGAATAGCAAAATTGCCATTTTCACTAAATTATAATCTCAGTGCCATCTTAGTGCTTTGAAACTAAAATTTGGTTAAGTTGTGTCACTTTAGTCAATTTCAGAATGGGAAATCGTCGTTTGACAGGAATAAACTAAATTTTGGTGATTTTTAGTCTAGTTTAGAGAATTTTGTGACAAGAGAATCGGCACCATTACCATCTAGTTTTTTTAAAATTAACTCGCAAAGTTTCGGCCTTCAATTAAAACTGTCCATATTACTGCTATTTACATGGCTATAAAAAAAGAACCAAAAGCGACTGGGATCTTCCAACTCCCTCAAACATTTTCTAGGCTATCCTCTTGCTAGTGATGTGCCACATGCCTTAAAAATCTTTTTACAACTTTGTGAATTCGCTAGAAATGTGAATCGAGTCACAAAATACTAAATTCCAAATTATGATTTAATAACATATTGTTGCTTAAATGAACGTATTAAATCTGTTATCTCTGTCTCATAAGGTAAAATCTGTCTCGTATATCTCTTTTGGGGAGGGGGGGGGGGGGGGGGGGTTAAATACTAGAAATATTTTTTTTTTTTTTTACATATTCTGTTCAAATTGTTGGCCTCTATTGCGAATGCAGGCCCGACATCTATTTCGTATTACCACAGTTGTTGTGCGAAGTCGCATTTCCTCCATAGTTTTATTGAACGCCGTTTCAATGCGTTAAAGTAGTACTTCCCTAGTCGGAACCTCCGTGGGGTATACCAGCTCTTAGGCACGTCCCCAGACATAAAAGTCTAGCGGATTCAGGTCTAGGGAACATGCCGGCCATGCAATAGGGCCATCGAGCCAATCCACACATTGGGGAACACATCGTCGAGATATTCCCTTACAGTCAAACGCCAATGCGCGGCACAGCCGGCATGCTGGAATACTTTGAGCACATGCAAATTGTTTTGCATTTGTTCATTAAATGCATGTAAATAGCAGTAACATGGACAGCTTTAATTGAAGTCCGAAACTTTGCGCGTAAATAAAAAAAAAACTAGATGGCTAATGTCACTAATTTTAAATTTAAAAGTACTGTATTATAATACACATCTAAATAAAATTTAAATTCAGAATCTAAGACTGTTAACTTCGTTTTTTCTTGTGGACTGTAGTTTTGTGTAGGTTTGATTCCAATGAATTGAAACGACTTGCTTTTTGTACACTTTTAATGCTCACACAGTACAATGGACGGATCACAGAGTCAGACAATATCGATAGCACAGACTAAAAATTAAAACATTTTGTGTTGCCATAAACATACTGCCGCCCCAGGCAATCAAACAAGTAACACCCTCTTATTTCTACTTACAGCAGAATCTAAAGGCAGCTAATATTTCAAGAAAACGTAAAAATCTAGACGACAATATAGCTAACGAACATAGCCACCAAATAATAGAAAGACACAAGATTATTAAACTATTCTAAGTTTAAATGCACAAAAACACAACCTTAGGTAGGCATGCAATATTATGCATGTATTAACACAATACCTATTATGAACACCATAATAACAGGTAAGTATTCTAAATTTTGTTGACTAAGTTACTAGCTTTTATAATTTTATATAAAAATAGAACACACATCTAGGTATATAGCTGAAATTAAAAAAAGACATCTTATTTTATTAGAAAATTACTTTTCAATAGGTAATACACTTATGCTTTGTAATGACCTAGTATATAAATGACCATTAGCTGTTTTTACCTGCAAGGCTCGAACCTTGCCGTCATTTCCAGGAAATACATTCACTACACGTGCCATGGGCCACGCCAACGGAGGAGCATTCGCTTCTCTCATAAGTACTAGTGCACCTAGAGTTACATTAGGCATAGATTGACACCACTTATTTCTATTCTGCAAAGTATTTAAATAATATTTATACCAAGCCTTCCAAAATCTTTGTTGTAATTGTATACATTGTTGCCAGAACCCCAGTCTATTTGCTTTGGTTTCAGAAATATCTGCCTCAGGGTACATAGTTAGGGCTGTACCTATAAGGAAGTGGCCTGGAGTCAGGTAACAGTAATCATTGACATCTTCAGAGAGAGGTAAAATAGGGCGCGAATTAAGCACGGCCTCTATCTGACATAAAACAGTATGTAACTGTAAGTTAATGCAGCATCTAATACAATTCTTTTTAAATGGTACTTCATACTTTTCACAGCCGCCTCTGCAAGCCCTGCGAATACCGGCGCATAACTAGGCGTAAAATGAAAATTAATGCCCTCTTTCGCGGCATAAGCTCGCACAAGCGTCTGGTGATCAGCAGAACTATTAAGCTTGTACAGCTCAGCTAGCTGGTTCCTTGCCCCACGAAAACAACCACCGTTATCGCAGAATACGTCGCTGGGCAAGCCACGTCTACTGATGAACCTTTTGAAAGACGCTAGGAATGCATCAGTTGACAAATCTGAAGTCAACTCTAAGTGAATTGCCTTCGTGACAAAGCATACATATATGCATACATAACCTTTACTGACTATAGCTTTTCTTACACGCGAATTCTTAACTTGGATTGGCCCAGCGAAGTCCATGCCCACTTTTTGAAACGGCCTGCATGATGTTACGCGGTGTTGAGGCAAGGATCCCATTAACTGCTTCGCTGCACCAGCTTTCAGTCTAAAACAAACCAAACATTTATGAGTCACTTTTTTGACTTGTCGTGTGCCATTAATTAGCCAGTATTTTTGATTTAAGTTAGCTAGGAGTGACTTAGGTCCAGCATGTAATAACCTAACATGTTCACTCTGTATAATAAGTTCAGTTACTCGGGATTTTCGAGGTAGAATGATAGGATGTTTTTGTGCAATCGGTATATCCGAATTATCTAAACGACCCCCTACTCTCATCAGGCCATCTGTATCAATGAATGGATGTAGATTTTGCAGTGGCCCTCGCACGGATTTACCTTTCCGTAATGAGTCTTTCTCTTCACAATAATGTATTGATTGCTCATGTTTAATTATTGAATGCAGCGCATGTTGCAACTCATTAGGACTGAGAGTACCCCGAAGTCTTGTTTTCTCTTTTAAGTTGCAACAAAATCTTTGCACATATGCAATTACCCTAATCACCTTTCCTATGTCTGAATAATTATTTATTATTTGAAATACATTATGCTGTATACCTGTTGTCAAGACAACTTTAGCCGGAGGAGTGGACGGGGACTTCGCCTTCATTTCAGGTAAGTTTTCAGGTAAAACTATTTCTTTATTATCAAATTCGTACCTCGATTGCAGAAACTTCGGTCCCTCCCACCAGAGGGCGCAAGTCGGAAGCTCCTGAGGACTGATGCCTCTACTAATCAAATCAGCAGGGTTCTCTGCGGAAGGTACATACAGCCAGCGCCACCTATCGGTTTTTTGCTGAATTACCGCCACTCTGTTCGCTACATAGGCTTGTAATCTAGTAAGCTCAGTTTGAATCCAAGCCAAAGTTATTTTGGAGTCGGTGAATAGGTACACATCATCAATTTTAATATTTTTATGTAAGGTATCATAAACTCGCTCTATTAAAATGGAAAGAAGCAATGTAGCATTAAGCTCCAGCCTGGGTATCGTTAATGCGTTCGCACGTGGGTTTACTCGCGACTTCGAACAGAGCAAAGATAATTCAGCCTTACCTGTTTTGTCGACCACACGTAGGTATATGCAGCACCCGTACCCCGTCGTGCTGGAGGCATCTGCGAAGCCAATCAGCTGGACTGCTGCTGCATTGATGGTTGGGATGTGTCGGTCTAAATTGATAAGATGCATGGCAGCTAAGCTTCTAGCAAATTGAAGCCACTCGTCAACTAGCTCATTAGGTATATTTTCATCCCATCCAATATTATATGACCATATTTTTTGCATAATACTTTTGGCCTTAATTACAATCGGACTAGCAAAACCCATGGGATCATAGAACTTTGATATATAGCTAAGAACTCCCCTTTTTGTCACTATGTTTTCCTCAAATGGTTCTGGGCTGTCTATTTTAAAACAATCCTTTTGAACATCAAGTGTAAGCCCCAAAGCTTTCATATTATAGTTGCCCTTTTGAAGGTCAAGCTCGCTAAATTGCTGTTCCACCTCTGGAATGTCAGAGAGAACAGAATGTGTGTTAGATGCCCATTTATGCAAACTAAAGCTCCCATAACCTAACAGTTCACATAACTGTCGTTTAGCTTCAAGCAATTTGTGCAAATCAGAACATGAATAAATTACGTCATCAACATACATACAATTTTTTATTATAAATGATGCTAGCGGAAGCTCATGCTCATGCCTTTGTGCAAGCTCAAGTAAACAGCGCGTTGCTAAATAGCTTGAAGACTTCACACCATAGGTGACGGTGTCAAGACGTATACACTTTATAGCCTGACTAGGGTCGTCCCGCCACAGAATGTTCTGGAGTGAAGTGTGTTCCGGGTTAATCAATATGTTGCGAAACATTTTCTTAATATCTGAACTCAAAGTGAATTCTCCAAATCGAAATAACAAAACAATATCAAATAATTCTTTCTGTACTGTAGGCCCATTTAATAAAATATCGTTCAATGAGATCTTTTTACTAGTTTTCATTGAAGCATCATACACAACTCTAGTACGAGTGCTCTTGCTTTGCTCGTTTATAACCGCATGATGTGGCATAAAATAGATAGGATCTTCATAGAAATTGTAAGAGCCAATATCAACAAGGTGCCCATGACCGAGCTCTATGTACTCATCTATGAACCTTTGATAATCATTAAGTAAGCTAATGTTGCTTTGCAGTCTTTTTTCCAGACTGAGAAACCTGTGCAAAGCTAGGTCAAAAGAATTCCCTAAAGCCTCATTTATTTTGCAGGTTTCTAGCTTCAAAGGTAAGTCAACGGTGAATTTTTTATTTTCAAGTTTTACTGAACTTATAAAGATATTTTCAGCTAACTTTTGTTCCGAATCCCTTTCTACTAGCAATTCCGGAACGCTCTCCACCTCCCAAAGCTTCCTGACACTGTCACTTACGTCTGTTTCGCACTTAGTACAAATTAAAGATACAACCTGATTTTTTAAGATGCTAGATGTCATTGCTCCGGCAATGACATGGCCAAACCTCGTGTTTATGATGCCTGGATATGAAGATTGCTGCTGGTCGTCTAGGTCACTGCATGCATGTAAGCGCTGAGGTTCCTCAAGCGGCAGGAGGACCTGGCAAAAGACATCAGCACCTATTAGCATATTTATTTCCGAAGGTTGGTTAAAAGTTGTATCTGCCAACTTGATACCAGCCGGGATTTGTATGCCTTCTAGGCTGACTGGTGATTGAGGTAAGTTACAAGTGATTTTATCTACCACGTGACAATTAACTAGAGTACTAAATTGGGATGTCAAAGAATTTACTTTTAATGGAATACAATAGCTGACTTTGTTCTGGCTCTCTGTCACACCAATGAGGTTAATATCATTTCGCTTAGGAGTATATCCTAAGACCTTCACTGCCTTTGTAGTGATCAGGGACACCTGAGAACCTGTGTCTAGTATGCACTTTATATGCACTTCTCGCCCATCTTTTGCAAACACCTTTACCCGTGCTGTAGGAAGTAAAATATTATTAGCAGAGTCCCCAGATAGGAGGACCACTGGGCCTGGACCACCTTCATCATTGAGATGTAGCAGCGTGTGATGACTTTTCTTGCACTGCCCACACCTAAAGTGATATTTACATTTGCCAGGGTGTGTATTTAAACATATGTTGCATAAGCTTTTTGCTTTTGCAAAAGAGACTCTCTCTTCACTGGACTGCAATTTAAATTTTTGACATGAGTATAACTTATGATCTGAACACTTACAGTAGAGGCACTCCATTGCTGTCTTGGCTGTTGCTGCTAGCGCTACCTTATTCTTGGCTGGCTGCATGGTTGCACCCTGCCGCTTTCCGCCTTCTGTTGCCTCAGGCCGGGTATCTGTGTTCTCTAGAGCGAGAGCACGCTTATCCAAATAAGACAAAAAATCCTCAACCGTAGGGTCATGCTCTGGATCACGCTCCAGCTGATAAGAGCGGGAGCTGTAGAGGTCCAGCTTACGCACCAAGATGCCCAGAAGAATAGGGTCCCAGTTGTCCACCTCTGCCTTCAGGTTGCGCAGAGCACTTAGTGTCTGTCTCACTACGGAAACAAAATTCCTAATTTCATTAGCATTAGGGAACTTGGCAAACTTGTCCAAGTCTAAGAGAGTGTTTACATGCTCATTTACAATCTTATATTTGTTATAAAATCGCTTGTCTAATAATTGCAATGCATTGTCATAACTTTCACTGACAAGAGGAAGATTACTAATTAATTCGTAAGGGGGGCCCTGGAGGAATGATCGCAGGTAATAGAGTTTTTGAACGTTGTCCAAGGATGTGTCGCTGTGGATTACAGATTTGAACATCTCTATAAAGTTTACATACTCGGAATATTTACCAGTAAAATTTGGAATATTGATATGGGGTAATCTAGTTCTAGATACGACACTGTTACCTGACTCCGAGGTTTTCCCTTCCTTGTTTCTACCCTTTAATTTTATGTTTTCATTTAAATGAGTCAGACAGTGGAAATACTTGTTTTCCATGTCCTCAACATTTTCATTGTCTGACGAATCTAATGCCAAGATATCTTTATTATAATTTTCGTACTCTTTAAAAACAGCTAACAATCTATCCCTCTTAGTTATCAGCGCTTCAAGAGAGCTTACAATTAACTCGTTTGACTCGGCAACAAAAGAACATAGTCTGGTGATTGTACCTTTCGAGTATCCCCTGCTCGCTCGCAACTTCTTTAACACATCATCCATCTTAACAGTCTAAACTTAGCTCTTTACCCACTTGTTCAAATTACACAATATCAAAATGCAAAATTAATAATTATGAGAACTACAACTCGGACGCCATTAGACGCCGCTAGCTTAGCACGTAGATGTGTAATATACGGGATGTGTGGCCGCTACTCCGCTAGGGAGCGCGCGCGTCGCCTCGCTTCGCTGCACGCCGTATTCCAGTCGTACCAACTTAACCGCACTTTCGCACCAATGAGAGCGGACCGGTGCCTCGTTGACAGTAGTTCGCTGTTCTGCAATTGGTCGAATTTACCGCGCGCAAAATCAGCGTGGACAACACCGCGCCGCGCGCCAGTATATAAACCGGCAAAATGATGAAGTCGCGTCGTTGACTGTAGCCGTTGATAATGATGAGGCGTGAGTACTCTCTTTCACTCTCACTCGAAAGGAATCTTGCTATCCTTCTCGCACTTGTGACTCGCAGATGATTCTTAAAATGGCCGATCGATTTTATTCCCTGTATTATTGGAATTTCTTGACGAAATTATGTATGTTGGATTCTTGAAGCACGGATCTTACTGTTCTTCTCGCAGCAATCGATACTTGATTTTAATGCAAGTATATGCCGAAAATCCGTACCTATGCTCCGCCTTGGCCGCCTTCCGTGGCGTCGCGTGTCCTCGCTGTACGATACTCGTAGAAGTGTTTTCGCCGCAAATCGTTGATTCGGATCGTATGGACCAATGTTAACTTCGTTTTTTCTTGTGGACTGTAGTTTTGTGTAGGTTTGATTCCAATGAATTGAAACGACTTGCTTTTTGTACACTTTTAATGCTCACACAGTACAATGGACGGATCACAGAGTCAGACAATATCGATAGCACAGACTAAAAATTAAAACATTTTGTGTTGCCATAAACAAAGACTTATATTTTTTTTTTGTTATTTGTATTTAAATGTATAATTTGGGTATTTTTTTAATTAAACCATAATAAGTCGTAGAAAAAAATCCACAGGGCATGAGAAGTGTTTAGGGATCTGAAGGAATAGCAGATGACCCACCCACGTCCCCAGTCGACCATTTCAATTTGGCACACGATGCACCAAATACCCTGTATACTGTGGTCAAAACTACAACATACTCGTACATATGAAATTAACTCACTTGAAAACCGTCAATTTCTAATACATGGAATAAGATCATTATACATTTGCAAACCAAAAGCCCACCATCCGTAGCATTTTTCAATCCTAAGTCTGAGGACGAAAGCTAATTTGCAAAAAGATTATGACGGAAACATGAAATGTAACAGTGGAGAAGGGACTGACCCCGCTAAGACTTTGCTAAATAAAGAGTTGTGCCGCAAACCTGTGGTATGTACCTACTTAGTACCACAGGGGAGGTATGGCAAACTAAGGAGCATCTCGCCCTTTTTCTAAATAAATTGAAATGTAATTTCGATTCGAGCAGATACTAGATGAACTGGTCCATCATCCCTGGACTCGTTGGCGTCGCTCAGATACGCTTCGCTACCATGGGAAATCAGATCACCAGTAAAACCAACGCGTACTATACTTCAAAACAGCTCTAGTTACTAATTGCTCAGTTAATTTCAGTGGGTAGCATTATAAGCATTTAGTAGGTTTGGTAGGTTAGGTAGTGCAGTGCTAGTGAAGTGTTACTAACATAGGCATAAGTTTTATTTACTAACACTTATTGTTGATAATAATATGTATACTTAGGTTAAGGTATTTATCTATGGGTCTATGCAACCCGAAATAAATAATTTGATTGATTGATTGATTGATTGATAAGAGAAACACACAGCTATAGCGGATTTGCTGGTAGCCTTGTTCTCAGCGCAATTTCTTGACGAGGCTTTGTGCATGAATGACGTAGTAAGGTGATTTACAGAAAGTCAATGTTGTGTAAATCTGTAAACATTTACATTTATTTATATATTCTTTATTGTACACCACAAAAACATACATTGTACATTCTTATTAAGAAATCTGAACATGAATGGTAAATCTGAAGTTTATATTGGTTGTAACTTTACTCCGCGTTTATTAATAACGGGGTTAAAAACTCGCTTAGATTATGAAGTTCAATGATAAATGATTTTATTTCTGTAAGTAGGTTTGTCAATCATATTTCAAAACTGGATGAAGTCGGCGTTTCCTATCTAACCACTCTGAGAAGAAAACCGAAACAAACTCAGAGGTCACAGCACTTCTTTTTAAAATCCAGAAATAATCTTGGTCAGAATATTATGAAGACCATGTAGATTGGTGTCTGAAATGGTTTTATGAGGAAAAACCACACAGATTGAGTGCTATCCAGTCAGTGCATATTAACTCAAACTTAAAGAGCTCCGACGAACAACACCAAAGAAAGGACATCTGGGTAAGCCGCATAAATTACTCGAACTGCCAGATTATGATTTAAAAAAAGAGAAAGCAAAAAGCAGTGACCTACATATTCCTCACATAAAATTGGTATGTGTTCAAACCATTCATCGTTACAGCCTTTAAGAAAGAACGGACAGGACGAATTATTTTGATACGAGGGTTCTATCGCAGCTATCACTACGTGTTTAATTTATTTACTAAGGTACCAAGTCCCAATATACAAATCACAAAAACATACAATTCATAAAATGCATTATAATATCATTCAAATAAAATACATAAACATTCAATACAATCATTAATCATATCAAATCATTCAGTTCATTCAGTACCCTACAGGTTAAAGTATGTATTTTAAAGTATGTATTTTGGTCGCCGCTTTAAATTAACCAAGAATAAACATTAAAATTTTCTCATCGTTCTTATCTCAGGACCATCACAAATACATAATGTAGAATTAAGTTAATGTACTGGCATAAGATTCTCAGTGGCGCTGACTCCACACTCAAAAGCACCTCTTGTTCGAAGGCTGAGCTTCTAACGGTCGCGTTTAACCCTTGTACTTATAACCAAAGAATTTCAAACCTTATCTCTCAAACATAGGGTTCAAGTTGCTGAGAAAATTTGTCAAAACTGAAGAATATTACGGCTCATACAAAAGAAGTGGTATTTTCGAATGACTCTTAAGAATTGGCAATATCATTGGGTTCTGAACATTTTATTTATAGAAATCCTATTTCTTCTATTCGATTTACTCGATTAACCAGCGATAAATAAGAGTAATGAATTGTGTTTATAAGCTTGCAATGTTCGCCAATATACATATCAAAATGAATTCATTTTAACATACATTCGAGTAACCTATTAAGGATTTATTTTGACAAAATCGTTTCAGATCCAAATCCAGACTTCCAATTATCTTAAAAACTAGAGACGACAGTATAAGGTTCAACAATATGCTCTTCGAGGGTTAGGTCATCATTAATCTTTCCCAATAATATAAATTATTTTAAAATGTAACCAAATTATCAAACCTAAAATTCTGTTGTAAACATATATGAAAACGATATACAAAAATTTTATATGGCAATTGTCAATGTATTCGACCTCGATGTAACGAATTAGAATATTAAAGCCCACGTGGTCATTATAAATAAATAAATAAATATCGTCTGACATTGCACACAGCACATTATAGGAGATACAAAGGAATCATTGCAACTACACAGGAAACATCCTGCAAAATAAGTTGAAAGCTTTTGCTTCTAAAGGAATTACAACAAAACACACACATCCAGAGACGTAGGAAAAATTTAAAAATTGTAAAGAACAATGGCAATAATTGACCTGACCAAATTCGGATGAGACCCGTAACGAGTTATATGTCAAAAAATAGTCAATTAAAGGAGCATTAATTTACAACTATTGAATTATTTATTAAAAGCCGGAATAAAATAAAGGCAATTTAAAAAAAAACCTTTTTACGACATTTTTATTAATTTTGAACGCACCTTTTATCATAAACTGGGAACACGTTTAGTTTTAGCACTAGCATTGAAGCGGTTACGATTAAAAAAATACCAGTTATTTTTTTAAATATTATAGAATATGTTGATTGTGTCATTTTTATTCTACTAATATTGTTATTTGGTGGTTAATAACAATTAAAACAATAATTAGGCCAAATTATCAAATACATTTATTACTTCCAATAGATGAAATTAAACGCATGACATATTGACATCCCGGTAGCTGTCAAAGCTTCTCCCGCGCAGTCCATCGTTGCTCTTGTGTCGTTGCGTACTGTGCGATTCCTTGTCTTGTGTTCTGTGTGGTGATAATTGTGGCTTTGCTTTGTTTACCCACTGGCACGACGACGCTCGCGAGCTGTCATGTGGGACTTACGTCACAGCGCAACCGATTACCAGCGCTACTAAAATGCCGTGGATCTTCCCCGATAAAAACGTTTGCCAAATGAAAAGTATTAAAGCAATTTCAAAATAAAAAATACCATTGATTACGTTAGCGTGTAGAGAATAAACTTAAATAAAAACATGTGCTCCAAACTTACATGGATATACTTTAAAAAAATGTTAAACTTAAAAAAGTTAATATTTTTTACTGATTTCCCGGCAATTTTATTTTTCGTGATTTAAATATGCTATTTGTAACAGTTATAAAAATATATAAATAAAGTAGACTATATTTCCTTCATGATGATAGCAAAAGATTTGTATTACATTCATGAGAAGTAGATAAAATAAATAGTTCAAAACAAGATTCCCCGGTCCGACGTTCGGTACTCGCGAGAGTTGTTTTAACAAGCAATATGGCCGCCCGGGACTGTGCAGACGAGCGATTTATTTTTGACTATTTAGCACTGAATATAATTATAGTACTTTTCGTGGTGTTTTACTGTTTTTGTTTTTACTATTTTTAAAATACATTTTTATTTATTATTAATTATTAATTCTAGAAACATGGCAAAAATAAGATTTAAAATTTTTAGATGTTATAAACATAGTCGCTACCGTTGTCTGTTCGCTTAGATCTTTTAAACTATGCATTAATACTACTACACTATAATTATATTAGATAAGTCTTCGATTAACAATTACACTATTGTTGATCGAAGAGATAAGTAGTAGTTATTGCCGTGCAAATGGAAAGATATGCTAAAGTGCAGTGCAGAATAAATTAACCAAATGCGTAAATAAAAAGCTGAAATAATGTAAATTATAAACCAACACAAAAATATGCAAGCCAAACACGTCAGCTGAACTCAAACATCCTACACCGAAATCTCGTCTGCACAAACCTTACATTTACAAACGTTATTGGTCACTCCAGTGCCAAGCACTTGAACGCTGCGTATCACATTTTTTATTTCGTTGAATCTGTTAAAAATATAAACGTAATTGATTTGTTGTATATAAATAATTATTCTAGATAGTTTATTTCATGAAATTAGGGAGTCATTACTCTTGTAAACAATTTCTACAGTCCGTAAACCAAACCAGAAACCGATCGTAAACAAACTCAAACGGCAGTCGTCAACTTCTTTTGCAAAATGTATCACCTTTGGAGAATAAAAGAGTATGATAATATACACCATTGTAACGTGCACATTGTCTAGAAAAATTTAATATATTACATTATTAGAAATATGCAATGAAACATAAGTATTTACGACATAATTACGGTGACACTTTCACGTTGTCACACACGAAAACACGGCTGACTTCAACTCGTTGTCACAACCACAGAGTAATGAAAAATGCACCGCACTTGGTTTCAGAGCCATCTATAATTCTTCTAGTGTATTAAAAACCACAGATAACGTATGAAAGAGCCGTAGTCTAACCAGAAATTTAATATTTCCGTACAGTCGGCATATTGGCACTGTAGTACCACTGACGTAAGTCCGTAAAAAAAAAATTGGCACTACAGTACCAGACGTCGTGCCAGTGGTTACACGTCACAGTCTCGCTCAACAGAGCTTGGAACCGAACGGTTAAGTTTAGGAAGTAGTTACTAAACATATAAGACAGCAGAATAGCTTTAATTTATTTTATACTATTTATTTAGAGATAGAGAAGCAACTAAAGGTTCAATCCACATAAAGCCCGAATTCCACCAAAGCGGAGATGTGCGAAGCTGAGAGGAGATTTGTTGTAAATAACCAATAGAGTTTCGTTATTTACACATCTCGTCTGGGCTTAGCTTCAGTGAGTACGGTTGAGCTGAGACGATAGAAGATGTTTCGTATTTCTTTGACGCGATCAGCATCTCAGTAGCAGGTGGTGGCAGAGACGATAAGAGATATGAGTGGTGTCTGGTGAACGTTGAGCGGCACAGATAGGCCCGTCTAGCTCTGTGCTAGTGAGTGCGTTTGCCAATCTCCGCGCTCCTCACATATAGCTGAAGTCCGCTCTAGTCAGCACACAGCTCAGTAGAAAAACCTTAGATGCTAAGCATCTCCTTTCCACTTTGCACATCTCTATATTGGTGGGGTCTAAGGATGTATTGAATCTTGAACTTTCACATAAACAAACATTATATTTGATAAATTATTTTCAGATCACTGATGAAGATTACATTTGTGAGGCTTGTTGGGAGATTGCAATTCAAACAGTCAATGATGCATTAGTTCTTGACAACAGTGGCGAACAACAAGCCGCTGGTTCTTCTCACCAGGGCCATAGACTAGTGTGCATTATCTGTGGTCTATCTTTATTAAGACGACGAAGTGACCTTATTTTAAGAGGAAATGCCTCTGATTTAGAAATAAACATTGCCAATATCATTCAATCCAGAATAGCACCACGTCAGGTGAGTCAAGCATTTTTACTTTTTAACTCCACTTACATTATTATCTATTGGTCTCCATCACGATTTAAGAAATATGATGTGCATGTTTCTACAACTAACTAGAACTGACTGCTCACTAAGTTTTTTTCTATAATCATACTAGGCTTGTGTTTGACCACTATCCCTCATATTAAGTCTGAATTACATACTTGACTGTTTCAATTAATGGTCTGGTAATGTAAAGGTGTGTTTACAGCAAGTTTTTTCTTTTTTAGATAATATCATCTGATCGTGTTTGTCATCCATGCTGGCTGAAAGCCAAGCGTTCTGCACTTCGTGAGCAGCAAACAAATGATGCACGATCCCTTACTCCAGAAGGTGCAAATGAATCTTCTGATTTAACACATGAAGCTGAGCTCCCTGAACAAGATCTACAGCAAACTGTAGAAGTGGAGGAAAATACATCGCCTGAAATCCCAGATGTTTCTGCTCAACCTGTTCCAGTTCAACCAGAGACAGTTCTGCTTAATTATCGACGTGCTGCAAATACTGCTTCACATTGTTTATTCCCTGGCTGCACTAATGACCACTTGCATACAATGTCAGATTCTATGAGAGCAACTGTCTTAAGTAATAACAAGTACTACATTCCAGTGCTGGCTCGAATTTGTCTGGAACATTTACACAGCAATAACTGGGACAATCTTTATAACTCCACAAACAGCATCAGTACTTTTACTGTGCAACAAATAGAGCATGTATTCTCATTTGTAAATGCTTTCAAGAGTCATTTTGACTTCAGCAGTATTGAAAAAATTCAAGACATTGATGACAATCTATTTTTTTATTGGATTGGGAGATCAAAGGAGGATTTCATGGCATTGCTGAATGAAGTGCCCCGAATCCAAGAAGCTCATAGAGGCGTTTTAGGCCTGGCTGCCTTTCTAATGAAAATGAGGACTGGGGAATCTGATGACAGGATTGCAAAATTATTAGAAGTTCCTCGTCGCACACTGGAAAGATTAATGCACAACATAAGGGAATTGCTGTTGCAAGACTTTGTTCCCTGTAACCTTGGTATAAATCAATTACCAAGGGACAATTTATTAGAACACAATTTGCTTTTACCAAACGGGATTTATAATAATGAAAATAATGAACAATCAATACTTATTTGTGATGGTACTTACATATATATAAACAAAAGTTCGAATTATATGTTTCAAAAAGACACTTACTCACTTCACAAATACAGAAATCTGCTTAAACCATTTTTAATTGTCTCATGTGATGGTTATATTGTCGACTGTTTTGGTCCATACAAGGCTACTACATCGGATGCTGAAATAATGACCTCTCTGTTTAATAATGAGAATTCTGCTCTCAGATTGTATCTCCAAGAAAATGATATTTTTATTTTAGATAGGGGATTTCGTGACTCCATAAGCCTGTTAGAAGCATGCAATTATAGGGCCTACATGCCAGAGTCTCTTTTACGGGGCGAACACCAACTAACTACGGAGCAAGCAAATAGAAGTCGATGTGTTACACTTTGTAGATGGGTGGTGGAAGTAGTTAACGGTTACTTCAAAAGAGATTTTAAATTATTAAGAACAGAATATTTTAATAAGACTGTGCCACACATGATGCAGAATTTTCAAATAGCGGCCAGTCTTTTAAACAGGTTTGGTGTTCGTCTAAGAAATAGAGATGATGCGGGGACAATGCTAAATATAATAAGAGAAAGGATGCATTTAGAAAATAACCTGTCCTCAATGGTGGAAAATACAAACATGAACAGGCGGTCTTCCCACTTTACAAACATGACAGCAGACAGGGATAATTTAATTATGTTTCCTAGGTTCGAAATGAACGAATTAATTATTTTCGCCCTGGGAACCTATCAGATCAGACAGGCACGTTCCTATTATGGAGAGCATGTTAGATTCCATGGTGGTTATAGAATAGAGATAAGTAGTGAATCCATAGACATTGAGGAGTACAATTTGAGAGGAAGTGGCAACAATACTCTGATACGGGGAAAAATAAAATCAAGACATGTGTCGAGAAAACAATACTATATTTATATTTTAATCGAAAATAATATACCAGGGAGAGAGGGCATAGCAGAGTATTGTTGCAATTGTTTGGTAGGACGTCGCACTGTGGGATGCTGTGCCCATGTCATGACTCTGGTATGGTACCTTGGATGGGCTAGACATCAGAGCAATATTTCTGCTCCTGCAGAGTTCTTAGATTCTGTCGTAATAAGAGAAGATCTGGAATAAATCAATATAAATAACTATGTTTTATTTTATTTATACCTCCTGTTCCTTGTACCCACGGCTACATAACAAGCTATACATTTCCAGTATAAGCTGGCCTCTAAACAATGCGAGATCAGCTTATACTGGAAATGTATAGCTTGATATGTAGCCGTGTGTACCTACATTCTCATAAGAGACTTAATAGAATTGTTTATAAATTATGATATATAAAAGAAAAAGTTAATTGATTGCTTGGTGAGTAAATACCTAGTTCATGTATGATCGAATTCTATAGGTACCTACCATTTTTCATTACAATTATTAGTCAAGAGCGGTGCATACGCTGTTGCATAATATTCCCAGATTTTACGGTAGGTATTAAATAATAGAATGTTCGCATACTGATTGTAATGAAGAGAGACCTATATCAATCATTGTAAGTATCCTGGATAGGTACGTACAGGTAGCCACCCAACTATTGCGTGACTACCTACTGTAGAAGCGATGCTAGGTTACCTTTAAAGATACCTATGCATTAAATTGAATAGGTATGGCCAACACTACATCAGTCTGAAATAATTATTTTCATCAAGGAAAACTATATATGTTTGTTATTTTCACACAGAAGTGGGACTGTGGATGACACAGAACACGTAACTAACAATGATTAGCATGATTTTAATAGCGGTGGTCGAGTTTCCGACTTGTCAAATTCTAACCTCCATTATGAACAAATAAATGCAAAAATCTATTTTCTCCCGCTTCCTAAAAAAATATTTTCACTACAGCATGGATTATTACAAGTAGGTGAACCAATAAAACCATATCCCATCAAAGGTCGCGATACTTTATAGTCAGGTCATAGCATGTATGGACCGTGGCCGACGTTCTTTGGGAAGCCGCCGATCGGTATTGGAAAACTTCGGCACAAAAACTGTCTACAAGGTGCTTTTGCTATTTGAGTGGTTTAGGGCTGCCATTACATGGTGACTCTTATTTTATTTCATATACATTTTCTTACAGTGACTAAAGAACAGCTTAGAATTTATAATATTATGTTGAAGGATGTCGTAAATGTTCACACATAATAAAGAAAATGTATTTATATTATTTTTTTAATTTAGCCGCGTTCCGCGAGGTGTTTTAAATACTTTTTGGACTTTAATTTGTGGAATATTGGGCAGATTCACGCGATTTTTTTTCATCTTTTAGAGGAAGCTCGCTATTTGGTCCCACATAAACTCGACTAATTATTTTGCCTGGGTAGTTTTTAAGTTTTCCACTTTGTATATTTATGTTGACGAGGTATGTCGCTGTTATTTACACATCAAGTCACGTATACGAATTCGTGTGGAATGGGGAAGTACCACAAATAATAAATATAATTTTTTGCAAAAAAAACAACCGTTTTCGGCTTTTTTATTGTTATATATTGAAACTTTATTGGTATTTAAGGGATTGTTCAGCCCATAACCCAGTTCGGACCAAATTTCAGCTAAAATATACCTAGTATGTATGTAATTAATGGACCTATTATGCAGTCTGTAGCCTCACTTAACAAATTCATCATGCATTTTCTCGAAGCCTCATGTCAAATGCAATCAGTCAAAAAGATGCCTATTTTTACTTGATTGCTCATGACCAAAATACCAACCAATAACCAAATAAACATGCAGAAAATATTTCAAAAATATATTATACACCTCGCACGTGATAAATCGAAGAATACGTCGTCGCTTAGAATTTCTCACATATTCTCTAGATTCAAGGTATTCAATAAAGTGCAGTATGCTCGTCGCTCTATGGAGTCTGCTTTGAATCACATTTTTCTTCTCAACGCTCTAAAAGTTCGAGCCCAAGCAATTTAAAAGCACTTTAGTTTGTTTGAAAGTGAATAGCGGCATCTTTTTACCCCCCAAAGTTTGTTGTGTAATTGTATCGCGGTGAATCAGGCAGTCTTTGTGTTAGCTCAGAATGAGCAAGATTTCCCTAATATATATTCTTCTGGTAATTTGGTGTTGGGTAGGACGTGGCAAAAGTTTTTTGTAGTATAAGGGCCAGTGAAATTTTAGGCCTAGTGTGAGACGCCCGACGGCCAGGTGGAGTGACGACTTGCGAAAGGCGGCTGGCAGAGACTGGATGAGGACAGCCGAAGATCGAGCTCAGTGGCATTCACTAGGTGAAGCCTACGTCCAGCAGTGGACGAATATAGGCTGATGATGAAGTTGGGTGTCGTAACACCCGTGGTGTGCCGAAATTTGATCACAAGAAATTATTGAACGTAAACGAAGTAAAAGGAGTATGTAGGGATCGTAGTAGGTGGTGTGCTGTAGTTTTTGCCTAACCCCATAGGAAGTAGGGATGAGTCTATGTATGTAAATCATTGAAAAAACCTGGATGCGACAAAATTATGAGATTACTGGAGATATTCGACGGACAAAAAAAGTTTAACTCTTTGGACACGTCCATAACAGCGGATCCGTCTATTTTACTGGTACCGTTCCTCACACATGAAGAACTGAATAAATCCGATCGTGTGTTACTCATAAAAAGGCTGCTCTTTTACATACATTGTCAGCTAGAAAAGCCTGTCCAAAAATTTTTTGATTATTTTCAAACTTATATCCATTAATTCTACTTGCTTACAAAATAGTAGGTAGAGGTTAAAACATTGTCTCTATCAACGTCAACAAAATATTTTTGATACCTACTTGACCTGAAAACATACACGAAAAAAACCTCTTTTTTTAATTAAAGACCATAATCAACAAAAATTCTTCCCTAGACGTGGACTTGGTGAAAGATGAGCTACATAAGCTTGTCTTGGAAAGATTAAGGCAAGCGTGGAAACTTCAACTCACCAAAATACAAGAGAACACTATTTTTCCACTTCGTTATAGTTGCGTATATATTAATATTCTAGTGTTATTGATTTTAGAAGTATGTATATATTATTATTATTACATATTATTTGTTTTATTTTATTAAGTGAATTGTTTTGATTTTACGTATTTTATTTTCTCTTGTACTCTTATACACGCTGTCTACATCTCTTAACCTACTATCCTATCGCAGGTATGCCGGAAGAGATTTCATTAGACATAAGCATCACCTTTGTACCTATTTTTCTGTTCTTTTCTTCTTGTCTGTTTATCTAAGTGTGTATTTAAATGGTTAAATAAATAAATAAGAGCAAACTGTGATGACCAAAGATGTAGACGATCTCATCTATTAAGCGAACAAGTCCGTCGATGCAGCCATGTGGGGCTGTTTCATCATACCTGACCCAGACAAAGTTACCCTGCTAACGAGGCTGGGATCTTAAAATCTGACGACACAATGGAGATGAAGGTCAAGACCATTGGTATTGGGGATAATGGTGCCATGTTTGTACAATTAGTTCTAAAAGCTTTGACGATTTTAATACTTTATATACAAAAATAAAATTATTGAGAAAATAACATTAAATTGGCAGTATTCAATAACCTAGGTCAAGTGTCTGCATTAAATAAAAAGCCATGTAATTATATTTTGTTTATTTGCAAACACAAGCGGGCTGCGCGAGTTACCCAAATTGATGTAGTCGAGTAGTATTGCTCGACCCAGGATTGCTTGAATTAATATTAATTATTTTTACCAAGCTATTTCGAAGGGTGAGACCGCAGTGAGCAACAAAATTAACGAATATGATTGAGCATTTTCTAATTATGATGACTAAAATGTGTAACGAACGCCATCTAGTATCTTTGAAGATAACTTTTTGACAGCGGGCTAGCGGCATTATTGTGGCCGCGAGCCATGCCATCAAAATACACTTAAAGCCGCGTAAAACACTGGGACAATATGAAAGGAAATAATCTATGACATACACACATCAAAAGTGTCTAGGGATCAAGCATTTTTATGCGGATTTCTTGAGATTAAGATGTGGCTTTGTAGTAAATTTATGATTTTATAAATTTATATGGATCCTTTTTGGTGCATTTCATAATTTGAATCAGGAACTGTGAATCAAATTCGAGTAAAAGATGAAAATCAGCTGTCAATATTTTCCCTATAAAAACATACAACGCATTGAAGACATTATTAGTGCTACTGTTTCCCTACTACTGATTAAAACCAACGTTAATATGGAGCGGCGACGTCATTTAAGCAGGGAAGAAATGCTCAGAGCCGTGGGAATGATAGAAGCTGGTTCCCGGCAACGTACTGTGGCTTTAGCTCTGAATACAAGTCAGAGTGTTATCAGTCGACTTTGGACACGTTACCGAAGCACTGGTACCGTGGCTGAGCGCCATGGAGGACGGTATCGCTGCACCACACGGAGACAAGACCGATACATTCAAATCTTAACTCGAAGAGCTCCAACAATAACCGCCATGATGTTAGCCGTGAGGCTTCATCACTCTTCAGGGAACTTAATTAGCGACCAAACAGTCAGAAACCGCTTGCATGAAGTGAACCTTCATTCCCGAAGACCGCTACGGGTACCACCTATAGCAATGCACAATCGTAGGATTCGATATCAATGGGCTCTTGAACACAGAAATTGGGCAGAAGAACAATGGCGTTTAGTGTGCTTTTCTGATGAGTCTCGTTTTGGTATGAGACCGGATACAAGACGTATACGACACTGGAGAACCCCTGGACGCCAACAGCGATTAAAATCCTGCCAGGAAGTCCATCCTTATATTGGTGGAACCATCATGGTATGGGCGGGTATTTGGATCGGCGGAAGAACTGAGTTGATTTGGATCAGAGGCAACCTCAACGCTCAAATTTATGCTGAGACGATTGTATCAGACGTCATCGTTCCTCTACAAGTGCAAATCGGTCCCTTATTTCAGTTAATGCATGATAATGCACGACCGCACACCGCAAGAGTTGTAAGACAGACTCTCGCCGCAGCTAACATCAATGTCCTGCCCTGGCCTGCTCAGTCGCCAGACTTGAACCCGATTGAGCATGCATGGGATATGCTACAGAGAAGAGCTCTGCCGAATATGGAGGGTATCCAGTCGCAAGAAGACCTTTTTTTGTTGTTGCAACGAACATGGGCGGCCATTCCACAGCGTGATTTGGATGAACTCATTTTGAGTATGCCAAACCGATGTTCTTGTGTTGTTGGTGTTCGCGGTAGAAACACGGATTATTAATTGTTTAAGTTACCCAATAAAATTTTTAAGAAAACTGTTATTTCAGTCTTTTTTTCGAACTTTTGTGTTAGTGGTTCAAATGTCAAAAATCCCTTTATTAGGAAAATGGCAAATTTCTTTATTAATGCAAAGGTGACTTGGTTTATCGTTACTGTGACAAACGAAAACACTTTATTTTATGAATCCTTAAAGAAAATTTTAATTAATATCAATCAGGAGAAAAGTTATTGCAAAAATATATGTTGATCCCTAGACACTTTTGATGTGTATATGTTGGTTTGGTATAAGGACGTGCCATGATTTATCTGCCGCTGTTTTCGACCCGCTCGTAAACGCGTACATCGATGTCGCTGCACTAATTTTCAGTTTTTCTAATATGCCTTCACCCGGTCTCAATGTCAAAAAAAAAGTATGGTACAACTTTCTGGCGGGCCCTCCGCCTTTTCGGGCTTGCGTTTCCTTGGATTTTTCCGTAATTTTACTAAGTAACCCATATTTACACGACGTCAGCTTGATAATGTAAATGAATTAAACAAATTCTTCTTGACTAATTTAATCAATGTATTAGTTAGTAACCATTTACAGTATTTCAGACGGGTTTTTATTCTGTCAACATAACAGGCAGTTGTTTCTTCATACACCAGATGTTTCGTCACAGCAGTGCTGCCAACTTGTATCTACGCAGTATCGTTATGTTTCTTAACAATAACAACCAAAATTTTTATTTCGTTTCATTATTTTAGCTTTCCAATATTCCTCATCTAAAGACATATAAGTGCCATTCTTCTTCCATGCAACTCTCTTTCATCCCCCATAGTACACTACTTTCTATCTATCATCGCCTCTTCTCGCTTGCTGTCTTTGCGACGATGAGTTAACAATCTTCGGCAGGCAGGTTAGGCAGCGGTGGTCCTCCACCGTTTCCTTCTCTGGACAGGAATTGTGACGACACGAGGTTCCTCCTGATCCTGTTTGGCGTAAGACACCGTAGCCCCGTCCTCATCCAGCTCTACTACTGCCTGCCGATCCTGCTACATCTTGCCAATCCTGCTACATCCTGCCAATCCTGCTATATCCAGCCAATCCTGCAACATCCAGCCAATCTTGCTACATCCTGCTGATCCTGTTGCTGATTTCGAGCGTCCCGAGCTGCGCGAAGTTGAAGTCGACATGAGGCTCCTACACCCTCGCACTTTTTTATCACTTGTGTTAATTATTACTTGCTTTTCAATACAAATGACTTACAATTTAGCGCTCCGGCTAATCGTAAAGTTACAACCATTTTAGCAATAGTTCAAATGTCGTCACAAATAACGATAACCTTAACCGCTCAACTTCGGGCGGTTAAAAGCAAAAAAAAGTGTGGCTTTGAATTCCTTTTCAATGTTGTACCATGCTTGTTCTTTTTGTTTTATGCTAGTCTCGTTTGTTTTTTTTGCACATTAAAATTTTATTTTTCTGACATGACTTGAAATCCATAGCTTCTTACTTGCTAAAAAGAAAACTTTTTTCTCTGAAAATATTTATAATCTGAGAATATTATGTAAGTTAACATTAATAAACTTATTTTATAAAAATCAGAATGTTTTTATATAATTGGAATTTCACATGTAGTATTTTTAAGTACCTAGTAGATATAGGTATTAAAAAAAAAGAATATAAGCTCCCTTCATTTGACGGAAACTTATTCATATTCTTTAGGGAGCCGATGTTTTCTGAGAAATTGTGAATGCAAAGCAAATCAAGCTTGGGCATAATAATAATGTACAATAATACGCACTCAGTACAATCATGGGTTCAAGTGTTGTTGGGTCTGCCGTGGAGGTGCAGCGCGTCTGAGATGTTTGTTGAAGCGCGCACTGCTGGTTTCCAGGTGATCGTGCACAAAAAAGCAGCTTCCTGCTGGGCCGTATACGGGGTAGCAACAACGGCATTCTGAACGCAATAGCTGTAAGTTTTGACTGTCCCTTTCAAAATCAGTGGGTCATGTCTTGTGTAGGTGTGGCGAGTCGTTGCAAATATTTTTTTTTATTTTTTTTTAAACATTTTCCCGGGTGGAAAATCCTCATGGATGTCCGCCGCCCTGGGGCGGACGGCGGGGTCTGTCAGACTCTTACTGACTAAAAACCACCCCGGTGTTCCATCTCACACCTACGCCGGGGGTCGCGGGAACGTACGATCCTTCCGCAACCCCCGACTGGTGCCGGCCCGCCGCTGCGGGCCACTTCGGGTCTGGGGGGGAGTGAGGTGTTTGGACTCCCCCCGTGACGTCTAAAAGGGGCGCGCGTGGAACACTACGCGCCGCCACTTCGGGTCCTGGTGTGTGGGGGGCGACGGACGTCCCCGAGTCCGTCGCCCCTGGACCCATTTAGGGGGCTGGAAGAGGGCGTTGTCCGCCCTCCGCCGACGCCCGGTGCGCCTTCTGCGGGCCGGGTGAGTGGACGAGATCTCCCTCTCCCTTTCCGCCGCTGCCGACCATCGACTCAACTGCGGCCGGCAGCGACAAGTCACTGCCTACTTCTGAGATGAGGGCACGGCGCGGCTCCTCCCAAGCGGCACACTCTGCCAGCGTATGCCGCGCCGTGTCCTCCCGGCAGTCGACGCAGTGGTGACACCGGGCGTCCGGCTCCCTGTTTATGCGACACAGGTACTTCCCGAAGCAGCCATGCCCCGAGAGCACCTGCGTCACCCGAAACGACAGGGAGCCGTGCCTCCTCCCGAGCCAGCGCTCGAGCACCGGCCGGACCGCCTCGATGGTGAAGAGGCCGGCGAAGCTGAGACCGACGCAGCTCTATGTGTCGCTGCATCGGTCCCTCGCCCCGCGCCCTCGCTTCCTCGCGCCACCGATACAACGACGCGAGTACTTTCGCCTCGAGGTCCCAGGGCGGGGATCCGGCCAGTACGCACGCCGCCTCGTAGGAGATCGTGCGATACCCCCTGATGACTCTGACGGCCATCGCCCTCTGCGGCTTTCGCAAAACAGCGATGCTGCCGGCCGTCAAACATGTCAGTACTCGGTTAACCCTCTGCCGCTGAGGTTACGTCTGACAGACAACGCAACATAAAATTTTGGTTGCTATGCCGCCATATTTCCGAGAATTGTCCTGCGCCGCTCAGTAGCTTCCTGCGCCCGCGCGCCCCTCCCGTCAGTGCGGCGACGACAGCCGCAGCGTGCGTACGTGACGAGTATTACAGCTGCGGTGTCCGTGATACGTAAGGTCAGTAATAAGTGATGTGTCGTGTAGACGTATTGTCAGTAAAATGATTATATCCCAATACTGTATTATGGACGTAACGTCAGTATTTTCATAGTGTATTTTATACTACACGACAGCAAAATAGTTGATATTTACGTAATTCATTGTTTATTTTGAAATATAATATATATGCGTTATTAATTTTAGATGGACTGACCAACAACAACCAACTGACCGACCGTCTAGGAAGAGAAAGTGTACCGACGACCATATTCAGCAATGGTTGGAGGAAGAAGACGAGTTAGAGTTTAGTGATGTCGACGATGAGGTTACCATTGAGGAGGAAATACATGAAGACAGTGAAATATCGAGTGGTGATGAACAAGAAACATTCCAGGAGCAGCCGGCCAGTCCTGGAAGCATAGACTCTGAAGAGGTTGTTTTGCCAAATTCAAGAGGTAATAATAAGTACGTAGGTAAGAATGGTTTCGTTTGGACGAAAACTGAATTTTCAAGGACCTCACGAACACCTGCACATAACATTGTATCTTTGCCAAGACCAACTTCGGGGCATGTATTTCTTGGATTTGAAAAACTATGGCAAAAATTATTTGATGCTGAGATGATAGAAACATTGGTTTCCTGCACAAATAAAAAAACGAGTGTGCTTTAGACCACACAACTGAAGTAAAACTTCTTTAGCTCCATCCATATGCGTTCGCCTCGCCCGATCACACTTTTCGTAACGCTCTCGTCATGCATTCGCCAGCTTACTCCCCAAGCCAAGCGTGCCTAAAGAAGTTTTACGTCAAAACTTGAAACCTATCGCAGACACTTCGCAAATTTTGCCAAGCATGAGCTCAAAGATACAACTTCTATAGAAATGAAATCACTACTTGGGTGCTTATATTACTCTTCGGTTTTTAAATGTAATGATGCCGATTCAAACTATTTGTTTGCAACTGATGGAACAGGTCACGAAATATTTAGATGTGTAATGTCTAAATATAGGTTCAACACTCTTTTGAACTGCTTGAGATTGGATAATATTGATGACCGACAGGAACGCTTGCAAACAGATCCACTTGCTCCTGTTTCTGCATTTTTCGATAAGTTTATAGCGAATTGTCAAGCTCAATTTACACCCGGTCCTTACACCTGTATTGATGAAATGCTTTTAGCTTTCAAAGGTCGTTGCAAATTTGTTATTTATATGCCCGATAAACCTGCTAAATATGGTATTAAACATATGATTTTAAGTGATGCTCGTCAATTTTACGTTTACAATGCCTACATTTATCATGGGAAGAGTTCTGATGGTCTGGGGCTTACCGAAGCAGAGAATAAGTTAGCTGTGCCTACGCAGTCTGTATTGCGACTGGTGAAACCAATAGAAAATTCGAACAGAAACGTAACAGCTGATAATTGGTTTAGCTCCATACCCTTGGCTGAACTTATACTGCAAAAAAATTGACGTATTTAGGAACACTAAAAAAAACAAACGCGAGATTCCACCTGAGTTCAAACCAAGCAAAAATAGAGCTGTTGGAAGTTCTTTATATGGATTCACTAAAGATTTGAATTTAGTTTCTTATGTCCCAAAAAAAGACAAGGCAGTGATCCTGCTCTCTTCTTGCCACCACCATGCCAGTACCGATGAAGTAACTAAAAAACCTTCCATGATTGTGGATTATAATCATAGTAAAGGAGGTGTGGATGAAATAGACAAAAAATGCGCCATTTATTCATGTAGCCGCAAAACTCGACGTTGGCCACAAGCAATTTTTTATCCATTACTGGATATAGCTGGTATTAATGCATATGTGCTTTACAGTGAGTATCCAGAATGCAAAATGAGAAGAGCTGACTTTCTTATGCACCTTGCAAGGGAATTGGTACTGCCAGCTCTAAAACAGCGAGTTTATAATGAAAGACTTCCAAGAGAATTGCGTATGACTCTTCGGCGCGTTTTAGGACAAGATTTGCCACCTCCTCAGCCACCAAACGACACTGGTGCATCATCAACAAGAAAGTTGTGTCGTATCTGTCCAAGTAAATTGAAGCGGCAAACGAGATTTATTTGCTGCATTTGCACAAAACCGATTTGTTTGTAGTGCGCCGCTCAAGTTTGCGCTGATTGTAAGACTGAACTTTGAGACTGTATTGTAACAAAAGTACTCTAAGAATTTCTATTTTTTATTTTTTTATGAATAGTTTCAAGCCAGAAGAAGGCAAAACTAAGTTTTTATTGTTATGTTTTTTAATATTTTTCATTTTGTTAATTTTTAATAGTCATTGTACCAATAGTTCCTTGATCTCGTAAGTGATACAAATATAATTATAAATTCTTAAATCTGAGTTTTATTGCAACTCTCATTGTAATTACCATTTAAAAATATGTCAAATGTTATATTAATTCAAGTTCCATGACAAAATATATAATACCTACAACATAAATAGTACTCTACTTACACGTCTGTCAGACTACTCCTCAATATAATAGACATAAAAATGGGTTGCAGTTGCAGAGGGTTAAGGTTTCTATGGGTCTATGCCATCCGAAATAAAGTTATTATTAATAATATCCCACTCTACAAAGTTCAAAGTTAGGTTGGTTGATATCAGGTCCAACTGGTAAGGGTCAGTCACACAGGGTGGTTAGTTACTTTACAAGAGAAATACAGAACTCTCTATAAGTTTTGGGAAACTAAAGAGTTGCCCTCTGTTCATAATACAATGCATTCCTACATTGAAGAATTTTGTGAAGGACATTTTCTAGAAAACACTAAGATTACCAAAACTGGCACTAGGCGAGTCATACAACGTCGCTATGTAAAGATTCTTCAATCTTGAGAGAAAGCTTGACAGATCTCCTTTATTAAAAGCAGAATATAAAGGATTTATTCATAAGTATGAGTAACTAGGGCATCTTTCTGAAGTTCAGAGGCCTACTTTTGGGTACTTTGTTCCACACCATGCTGTGATTAGAAGTCAAAGCGAGACAACCCGTTTACTATATATATACCTACCATTTACTATATGTATACCTGAAACCGAGGTTTGTTTAAACATTCAGTGCAATGTTCCTGATGTTGTTCCCTTCGATAGGTGTTTGTTAAAACGTATTGCAGGCAATTCCAGCTTAACTTTTGAGGAGCTCACAACATTTTTCGCACAAATAGAGGGAATTATAAACTCGCAGTCGTTGTCGCCGATGTCCGCGGATCCATCGGATTTCACTCCGCTAACACCCGGGGCACTTCCTTATCGGAAGTCTTTTGCCGTCGTTACCGTCACCCGTCACTGAAAAGATATCCATAAATCGGTATCAGCAGCTGGAAAGAAGACAGCACATATCGATGGAGCAAGGAATTCTTGGCTGAACTGCAACAGCGTGTGAAGTGGCGCCGCGGCGAGGGTCCAGGCGTCAAAGTCGGAGACATGATCGTCATTAAAGATGAGCAGCTACCGCCGTTAAAATGGCTGCTGGGGCACATCACAACCAATTACATTGTGGAGCTGATGGTGTCTTCAGGGTTGTAGACATTACCAAGGGTGTCATACGCTAAGCTGTTACAAAAGTGTGCATTCTACCAACAGAAGATGCCAAAATCCTTGGAATCACGGATTCCAGGGTTGGGGTTATATTTATAAAATAACAATACTGCGTAGTTACAAGAATAATTTGTATATTTCATTTACATTATCAAGCTGACGTCGTTTACAGTAATTAAATTATAATTGTCTAAAAGAATGGTTACGCAAATTCCTTTTTTAACACGCTTTTATTAGCTTGGTATGTATGTAAGTATGGTATGGATCTATGTAACGGAATTTTCGAACTCGATTTTCATCACCTTCAAAACGTCGGATTGATTTGAAACTTATAGTTTGTCCCATTATCTTTGCTAGGATCCTCAGGATTAACCTGATACCCAGTAGTGTCTTTGTGCCAACTGCACGTATACAATAAACTTTCCGGAGAGGGAACTTGAGAAACGGCTACCACATCCAAGGAGCCTAGGCAGCAGGCGCGCAAATTTACCATTTCTTACACAAGTTCTGAATAAAATATTGTGTACTGTAGATTTCCAACAAGTTATATCGAATATATTTCAATAAAATTGTAGCTAATATCTACAAAATCTTCAATATAGTGGTGAATTGATGTAATAATAAATAAAAAAAACAAAGTGAGCCACGTTTAGAGACATGCATGGTTCAACCTTTGAGATAAGCATGCTACTACTCGTAGGAGTAGTCAGGGAGTTATGTTCGTCATATAACTAACTACTGTTCTCTTACGCACGCTTTTTTTTTTTTTGATAATCTCATATCTTATTTTGAACTTATTGAAAATTATTTTCTACTTTTTAGTTCGGTTATCTACAAAAGTGTGTTTTTTTTTAAAACTATTATTTATTGACATCCATTTTTCCTGAAAAGCGTCTATTTGTTTGAAAAGGTAAGAAAATTACAAAAAAAATGGTTTTATTTGCTTGTTCTACCTATGTTCCCACTGCTGGGACACAAGCCTCTCTCTCTGTGAGAGGGAGTAGGCCGTAATCCACCACGCGGGTCCAGTGCGAGTTGGTAGATGTCTGTGATTTTTGGTTCTAGGACATGCCAGTTTCCTCACGATGTTTTCTTTCACCGTTTTGAGAGTAGGTAGTGGTGATAAAAGTAAAGCGCCTGTCAGGCTTCAAACCTACGACCTACAAGACGTAAGTTGCGGCTGTTTCCACTGGGCCACCACTGCCTTATATGACCACCACCAAAATTGGCTACTGATGTGCTGCAACGGCGACTGTTCGCAAGCGTTAACGGTAAGCATTGCATAGCTTGATGTTGGTTAGTCAACCTAACACTCTCGACTCACTCCACACCTGTAAATTACCTACGGAACCCAATTATAAGTAGACCAAGTGCTGACGCGCTACTCTGTCATTCATTCAGGCACAACATGTTCGAGTATCACGCTTAAGTGCTTCGAAGCACTTACGCTTGATTTTCGGTCGATAGGCAGCTAATGAACTGCTTTGTGGATAGTATTAGCAACTGGCTGTTTCAAATTTCATTATACTTCGTATATTACAATCGAAGTATTATTTAGTTTGAACTCAGCTTAAGATGCAAATAAACAGATTTTCTGTCAATGCATGTTGCAGTATTATACACGGTGACATTTGAATCACAGTTTTGCTAGAACAAACGTAGTTTAGACCATGGTCTACTACCATTCTACAGCATCAAATATGTTATTAAAACCAACTAATCTATAAGTTCTCAAATTAGTCTTATGTTGTTCAAATGTTTGAAACATTAACCGTAATATCAAAGTACACATCGCGGTAGTGATATGGCATTCAACTACTTAATGAGACGCGAGCGCCGCGCGTCGCGACCGCAGTGTCTGTATTGTAGGGCGTAACGATAATCCCGACTTTTTAACATTGCCTTTTTTGTGTTTTTTTCGAAAACCAATGACGTTTTTTTTTTATTGGATGCTATAGAATGGTTGTATACCATGGTCTGAACAACGTTTGTTCTAGCAAAACTGTGATTAAATGTCACCGTGTATATCTTACCTGCATTCTTTTTTTGTAATATTCCTCCTTCATGCAAAACACATTCAACCTGTTTAAGCTTTACTTGACCAGCAGTTAATTTTGTCCTTGATTTTATTGAAAGTTAGAACTTTTGCGTTTGACGTGCTAGATTTTCTTACAAAGGATTTCATTGCAGGTTTTTTTTTTAAACCGAATGGTTATTTGACTTGATTAGAGATATACCTAAGCCAAAATTCCTCTAGTGAACTATAATAATAATTCTCTGGATGGTATTATCGGTAAATGATAAATGATTTTATTTATGTAAGTAGGTTTGAACAAACACTTTTACACGTCAATCATATTTTAAAAACTAGATGAGGTCGGCGTTTCCTATCTGACTACTCTGAGAAGAAAGGCCGAAACAAACTCAGAGGTCACAGTCTCTTCTAAAGTCCAGACATAATCTTGGTCAGATCATGTGAAGACCATGTAGATTGGTGTCTGAAACGGTCTTTTGAGGAAAAACCATACAGATTAACGGACCTGTCCAGTCAGTGCACGCATTTGTCAGTAATCTTGCCGCCGCTCAACTCAGAACTTAAGGAGCTCAACGATTCGACGAACAATACCAAAGAAAGGACATTTGGGTAGGCCGCATGAACTACTTAAACTGCCAGATCACGATTAAAACTGAAACAATGACCCACATAGTCCTCACATTCACAATAATTAAAACAATAAATTGTACTTCTCAAGGTAAGTATTCAAGTCGTTCTGTTATAATAATTATCAATTTATCAGTGTATGTAACAGAAAAAAAAACAACATTCAGTATGCAGAAAATTGGAGCAACTCAATCCCAAGCCTTTTTGTTCTCAATATAATCCTTAACGGTATATAAAAGCCTTTCTGGCACAACTTACTGCTAATCAGTCGGATTATCCAGCGAGTCTATAGTTATTCCGTTGTAAACTGGCTTAGTATTATTTCTTATTCGTTCCAATTATCGAAAGCTCAGCCTTTTTCCCTCAATATTATATGGCTTTTGCATAGGAACGTTTAGTGTAACGTAGGTACGCATGTCTTTGAGTGCCTTATAGCAATAGGAATAATACCTTCAACTAAACGGTAACTATGTAAACTAACTCTTCCTTTGTAAAAACGACGGCGCACGACGATTGGAGGATGTTCCAGATATTTATATTTTTATTATTCTAAGTTCCACTGTTGCAAATTTATTTAGTCATAATAATTTGTATCATGCGTTAGTATTGGAAGTCTTTTTCTTCTTAATTTAAGACCGTACCATGACCACGGTTTAACTTAGCGCCGTATCTCAAAGAATTACATTTCTAGACCTTATATTTAACGTGCGCGTCCTTAGAATACCGATTGCAATCGAGCTCAACGTCTATCAAAAACAAGACAAAGGATTATATTAACGATCTAGTGCGTCTAAGTTTTTATCCCAAGATAAAAAAAAACCTTTAATTAATTAACTAAGTAATTCCTTTTTTTTATAGAAAAAAGAAATATCAACAACCCTATCTGCAATTATTTTCGATTATTCTTTAAATTTAGATTGTCGTTTTACGTGTTAAATATATGTAATTAAGGTGAATTAAAAACAAAGTTGTGGATGTGTTTCCTTCTATTTATTTCGCCACAATGTGTAAGGTGATTGAATTAAGTTCGAACAATTGTCTTGTTAATTTTAACTAAAATGCACCTACAGCGAAATAGTTGCATGAAAACAATAAAATAGTAAAGAGATGGTGCAAATATTTATGCCATGAGTTGAGCGAGGATGTATCTCCTAGATAATCTCAGGATCTGTCTGTTCTTGTCAAACTTACTTTTTCTCTTATGGCCATTAGGTAGAATAGAATAGAACAGAATACTCTTTATTACGTACACCATAAAAATTACAGATATAAATGTAGGTTTTTTGCATAGGTTGCTTGCATGTCAAAGTCAAAGCATTTATTTCAAGTAGGCACTAAGAAAAAGGCACTTTTGAACGTCAACATTTACATTAAAACAGAATTGATTCTAGTCGCCCCTTCCAAAAGGTACTTTCGTTTGGAGAAGAAGTTTCGTATGGGCAAGAAACTCCACCGTTACTCGTTTAAAAATCGGGTTATTCCTGCAGTAAATCTGCTCTTGTTTTCTTTTTTTGTTAGTTGCATTAATTTTGTTGTTCTCGTGCGTTACTTAGTTAGTTTAACCAGTCATAGGGACATAGCCAGGTTAAAAGGAAGAAAAGTTGTTATAGGGGATATAACGCAAGCGCATTTCGGAATGCACCCTCAATACCATATTTCGGAACGCAGCAGGTGTAAACGCCTCCTGTTCCAGCTCTACCAATACTACACTGTAAAAGCTTCTAAAATATTCAAGAAGCGAGTGAAAAAAAAAAACACTATGTTGTAAATAAAAGGTATACACGAATGTTACAAATTATGATTTATTTTATTTTCAACTTGTGAACTATGTGCTCACTCCTGTTCCGTTGGAAAAATAATTATCTGTCTAAGGACCGGTTGTTTCAAACAGTTGGTTAACGTAACTTACGTACGTCAAATAATAACGATCACGTAAGATATTTAACGTTCGTCAAAAGTTATAAGGGTTGCCAGTAAAAAGCAATACAATACCCAAAAAAAATAGTTTGGAGATTTTTATGTTATGGCAACATTTCGCTGTTCACGTCAAGTTTTGAAGTGAAATGATAAACGGACAATTAAATTAGCAAGCAAAACATTTATCAAACCACCCAAGTATAATGTACTCTGTGAAACCACCGCTTGAGTCTTTGATAAAACTCTTGAAAAGTGGATACGTTTACACCAAAGTAAGTACCTACCATTAAGTACTTTGGTGTAAAAGTATCCATTTTTATCACATTAGTGATAAGCACGATAATATTTGTTAAGCTTTCGGATTTCGATAATCCTGTGTCTCGTTATGTTTGGACTTCAAGTGGTATTTTTTTACAGAAAATGCGCGGTATTTTTTTTCTTTCTTTCTACACCATTTGTTTCACCATCAGATGAACTATTCTCCAACAAAGACGAAGACTGCAAAAGAGAGTTCCTAATTTATTTATTTATTTATAGGCAAACCAACTAAATACACACAAATACATAGTAATACATATCATTTACAAATATAACGCAATAGCATTGCATGCATCTAAATTAAAGGTAAGCACAGCATTTTATTTAGATCTCACTATACAATAATAATTAATATAAAGACGGACAACCATGTAAGTAGGACTAATATCAATATTCTGTTATACTTAAACTAACTGGAATTAAATTAAATTAGATTGAATTAAATAAGCTACTAAAAACATAATAAAAAAAAAACAAAAAAAAAACAGACATTATAGAGCAAAAATGTCGTTACACCTTCTGAGAATATAGGAAAGGGGGGCATTACACCCGTACTTGGTTTTGCGGCTATCAGGAGCAAAAAGGCTTATAGTTATGAAGTCTAGCTGATGACCGGGGCGCAATAATATTAATTGATGAAAGAAGCTGTGAGAAATCCACGCCTTGATTTATTATCTTGAATAAGAAGATTAGACCTGCAAAATCTCGACGCCAGTGTAAAGATTTCATTTTGAAGTAACTTTTTACTTGTCGCCGCAGAATGCAGATGTTTGAGTATTAAAATGACGTTAACCAGTGGGTTTTGGTACCGGTTAATGTAATCGTTAATTTTTAACGGACGGACGGATTTTTTTAAGGGCAAAATTTTGTGAAACAACAGTTTTTTTTGGTTTGAGGATAGGTTACCGCCATTTTTGACGTATACGCGTGTAAAAGAAAAAGGGGCTCTATAATAACTTGAATCTCACAAATTCATAGTAAATCAATATTAGAAATGGGAATTGAACCCATTTCTAGCTAACCTAACGGAACCTAGTAACAGGGTACATTTTGTAAGAAAGAAATAAAAACCTGATAGATTTTGACTATATTATTATATTTGTTTAAACAACAAAATCACATGAGTTACATACTTTGGTACACATTTATATGGGACAGAACCCTAGATGTTATTCTATAATAAAAATAGATTACACATTTTATACTTGGATTTTAGGTCAATACCTAATAACAAGGGTGATGCCCTATAGTTACATTTTACACAGAAGTTACATAGAATGGCTAAGAAAACATATAAGTAAATACTCATCTTTACAGAATTGGTGCAGAACTTCTGCTTCACAAGTCACGAAGCACTTTTTCTTTGGTGTGATATCCGTGGGAACTTCAGGCAACTTAATATGACGGACATAGGACCCTGGGGTTAGGGGCTGTACCGTCGGACAGTTAGCACAGCAAGTCCGTGGATACTTTGGGCCAGAGCTTTCGCAATAAACCAGCTCACTTTTGGCTTGCCAGCCAGAGTTTCCACGTTAGTGTACTGTCTCCTTGTGGCGAGGATCTCTTTGGCAGCTTAATAATTACAGCAGACACCAGAGGGTCTTTCCGTCAGACAGCTAGCACAAAGAATCACCCGATCTGTTTTTTTTTTTTTTTTGTGTATGGCATCTCGCAGTTGGCCTTGAGAGGCCGTGACTGCTTAACCGGTCAATCCTGTGGTGCCTTCGAGCTAACTCAAAGCCTCCAGCCAGGGGCATAATATTAATTATAAACTAAGCGACCATCACCTAAGGGCACCCCCTGTGGGGTACGAACCTCGGCTTAGGGCGTCGCTGGGGAAGGACAGCAAGTTGGGGACAGGCTGGATCAAAATGGGTTCATTATTATTAAGGGGTAAAACTACTGGCTCAGCTACGCCACCAGCTGGCTCTGTGGATCCGATCAAGGGAGGGGAAGAGGAATTTATCGGGGAGGAACGTGGACGCGGACGCGAAGGACCTCGGCGGCGTGGTCGGAACTTCGTTTTGTGTCTGTGTTTGTATACTGTACTGGTGGCCCTACTGCTTTCCTGGAGGAGGGTGGTGGGGTCGTCGGGGTCGGTCAGTGCGTGCCTTGGACGGCGGATTTTACTGATTCTAGAGGGGACATAACTGGCGGCCTTCACCCTCTAGTTGGTTCAACCCTCTGGTTGGTTGCGATGGCTGCCAGCGGTATCAAAGAAACGCTTGCAAGCGCGTTTTATGAATTGTTGAATGGTGGGGATTTTCAAGTCTAAATGTAAGTTAATGTTACGAACGAACCAGGGGGAACCCGTGATTTTACGTAGAAAACGGTTCTGTAGGGTCTGCATCCTGTGGATGTGCTGGGGGTGGGCCTGTGCGAAAACAGCACAGGCGTATGTCATAATAGGTCGGATGCATGCCGTATAAATGCGCAGTTTGCACCTGAGTGACAATTTACTGCGTGCATTTAGGACGGAATGTAGTCTACTCAGAGCAAAGGCGGCTCGCGAACGAACCACCTTTATGTGCTCTGCAAAGGAGAGACGTCTGTCCAAAGTCACACCCAGATATTTGGCATGCTTCTCCCAAGGGATCGGCTTGCCAAACATCTTGATCGGGCGGGCGTCGTCATGTCTGCGTTTGACACGCGGTTTCAAGAAGAGAACCGCTTGACTCTTGTCGGGGTTAACTTCGATTCTCCACTTTCTGAACCATGCGCCAAGCTTGTTGACTGCGGTTTGGAGAGTGCGAGATATCGAGTCGGGGACGAGCCCAGTGTAATAAATGGCCGTATCGTCTGCGAACAGAGCCAACTGCGCATTTTTACATTTCGAGATGTCACTGGTGAATAGGGTGAACATGAGGGGAGCTAGCACAGAGCCCTGAGGGACTCCTGCGCGGATAGGGTGGGGGAGGAAAGCGCCCCTTCGATACGATAACGAAAGGTTCGGTTAGCCAAAAAGTCTCGCAGGATGAGTACGAGACGGTCTGGCACACCGAGTTGGTAAATCTTATATAATAAGCCATTGTGCCAGACTTTGTCGAACGCTTTCGCTATGTTGAAGAACACAGCACCCGTCATGAACCCACGTTGGAAACCAGCGCTTACGTGTTCAATGATGCGGTGTACCTGTTGGACGCTCGAGTGTTGGGATCTAAATCCGAACTGTTCCGTCGGGGATGAGGCCCTTGGTCTCGGCAAAATCTCTGAGTCGCTTGTATATAAGCCTCTCATAGATTTTGCCCAGAACATTGAGCAGACTGATGGGGCGGTAACTAGAGGGGTCGGTTTTGGGCTTGCCCGGCTTTGGAATACCGATGACAGTGGCCCTTTTCCAAGCTTGGGGAAAGATGTTGTTGCTCAGAGCACCATTGAAGATGATGGTCATGAGCATTATTAGGTTAGCGGGGAACAATTGGATCACCCTATTCGTGATTCCGTCTGGGCCGGGGGCTTTACGGCGTTTCAGACCCTTGATGATATCGTGCACCTCGTCTGGGGTGACGGGGTGCAGAGGATTATCTGGGTCTTCGACGGGGGGAAGGGAGGCTCTACGTTCGACTTCCGCGTCAACCTCAGAGAGGTGAGCTTGGTCTACTGGTTGAGAGCTGGGTGTGCATTGGGCTTCAAGACTGTCGGCAAGGCACTCGGCCTTGTCGATGTCATCGAACGCGATGGTCTTGTCGGGACGCACCAGTGGGAGCGTGAAGGCTACATTTTGGGACTGGAGTTTCCTCTGCAGTTCCCAAAAGGCCAGGTGGGTGGGCTCTAACTCGCTCAGCATCTTGTTCCAGCCAGCGTCACGCAGCTCCGTTATGCGTTTCTTTACAGATCTCTGTAAATAGCGCATATGGGCCTTGTTAGCTTGGGAAGGAAAGTTGCTGTAGTCACGTACAGCCGCGTTCTTCTCAGTCAGCAGTTCACGCACATCGTCCGGCAACTTCCAGCGATGGTCGTCCATCGCTGGAACTTCCCTAGAACTTTCGTTCAGGACGGATTGTACGTGATCCGTGAGTGAGTCGATCGCGACTGTCGTGTAATTGACTGAGTCAAACTGATCGGGAATGGAGTCTAGTCGGGGGGAGGAGGATGTGGAGGATTACAGTCTTTCGCTTACTTTCCTCCAGTCCGTGACTACTTTGGTGAGGGGCGGTCTGTCGGGGTCGGGGAGTCCTAGTCGGGGACCTAATGTCACAACTACAGGTCGGTGGTCGGATGTCAGTTGATGCACCACCTCTATAGAATCCAACCGAAGGTTGACATTCTTTAGGAGTGCCACGTCAAGGACGTCAGGGGCATGAAGGGGCGCGTGGGGAAAGTGAGTGGGAGTCATCGGGGCGATGACATCAAAGCTAAGGATGGGACAGAGGTCAAACAGATGTTTGCCCCTGGTCGAGATCCTGTTACTATTCCAGGCTGTGTGTTTGGCGTTGAGATCGCCCGCTATGATAACGGAGTCACTTAAGCCAAATAGGATAGCGAGGTCGACAGATAACTGGGAATAGTTTTCTGATAGTAAAGTTGCGGGGGGATGTAGACCGATATAAGAGTGATCGGCTGGTGACCTGTCATGCCGAGCCGGCAGACAGACACTTCTAAGCGCGAGAGAGGGGGCGCGTCCACAGGAATGCAGCACAGATCCTTTCTATAGTAGATGATGGTACCGCCTCGGTGGCACCGAGTCCTGTCATTGCGAACTATACGGTAGTTCGCAATTGACGGGTCTCGGTGGCGGGGCTTGAGGAAGGTTTCCTGTACAAGTAGGATATCTATCAGGTTGTCCCTGGATGCCATTGGCATTAAAATAGCCCAACTTGAGGGATCGGGGTTTGGTTCTCGTAATGGATGTGTTATACATTATGAGGTTACGTTGGTGTAGGACACGAGGGCTTGCGTAATCTCGGGATACGCATTATATATCTGTCGTATTTGGAAGAGGTTACCAGCCTGGCGGGCGGCAACGATTTCGCTGGCCATCCTCCTAGCGCGGGGGGTGAGGAAGGCCGTGAAGGTGGACGCAATCACGTTGAATGCGTCCATGGGGTTTTCCCCGACCACAGGAGTGGTTGGGGGAAGGGGGGCGGGTAATTTCGCGACGGGGGCTGCTTTAGGAGCAGGCGCGGGTTTGGGGGGATGCGCGGGAAGGGGCACGGGGGCACGGATACGCGGATCCATCAGGGGGGGGATTTGCGGGGAGGGGCCCTGAGTCCTCAGCGCAGGAAAAGCCTGCTGGTGGTTAAGCAGGTTCCAAGGGCTAGCCCTTTGGGGACTTAGCCTGCTTGGAAGCTGGGCTGAGGGAACCGGGTATCCCTGGGGGGGGGAGGACAGTCTGGTCTGTCTGTCTGTGAACCTTTTAGTCGTCTTTGAGGAAGACGACTTTTTGGGGGCTTTCGGGTAGCCGCGGTAGTTGCCGGGTGTCCGGTCTGACCGCAAAGCACACAGCTTGGAGGCTCTGTGCATTGCGATCGGTCCTTGGGCCGGGAGCACTGCAGTGCCATGCTCGCCCAGGCACTTGACGCACCTGGGCGTCGCATGGCAGTGCAGTTGTGAATGGCCATATAACTGGCAACGGTGGCATTGGCCAATGACACCGTTCTTCCAAGGTTTTTGGAGGTCGATCCCCATCAGGCCGCAAATAGTGCGCACCTGGAAAATGGGGTGATGACCTCCAACCGGGGGACAGAGCACGAGGATCATGTCGAATGCCTCTCCGCCTCTGGCGCGAGAGAGGTGCATTCGGTGGACCTCGTCGACGGGGATTTTTTGGGCCTCAAGGTCGGCCTTGATGTCCGAGGTTGGGATTTCGCGTGGGATTCTTTTAATGACCACGCGGGTCTGACGCTCTTCCGGGAGCGAGTAAGTGTGGAAACTTACTTTTCGCACACTGAGCATACGGGTCAAGTCCCTATAGTCCGATGACGTAGGAACTTTCACTTTGATACCCTGTTGGGTAGAAATGGCGTTGTTGTAGTTGATTTTGTTCTCAACACACCATTTGGACACTTCGGTCCACTTCCCCTTGTCTTGAATGAACACCGGGGGCGGGGAGGGGAGCTTCCTTGGGACGGAAGTAGTCGGGGTGGGGGGGCGCGGACCCTGCGACGGGCTAACGGAGGGGGGGGTTGCCAGAGGGGCCAATGCATGGGGCGCGGGGGGCGCGGTGGGAGAGGGGGACTTAGTGGCCACCGTGTTGGCCTTTTTCTCCACATGGAGGGCCGGGGCCTTTTTTTGCCTCCTTTTCTTCCCCTTCCCCTGGACAGCCGTGAAGCCGTCGTCCTCGGAGGGGGTAGAAGAGGGGCATTCTGACGTCGAGTTCACGGACTCGTTGTCAGATGCGTAGGTGGGGGGGCGCTTGGACGCGAAATCCTCCGTGTCCATAGCCACGGGGTCTAAGAACATCACATCGCTGACGTCAGCGGTGGATGCGGAAGGGGATGGGGTGGGGTTGACTAGGGACTGCTCTAGAGCAGCGAACTTCGCTCCGTATTTGGCGGCGAAGTCCGGGTCCTTGAGGAGGACCTCCTTAACAAATGCCCATAGGAGGGCGTCAGCCATAGCTGAGGGGTGGGGCTGTGGGGTGGCTGTGGGGTGAGGGGTGGTGGTGGGGTGGGGTGGGTGGTGGGGTGGGTGAGGGGTGGGGTGGGACCTAAATATCAAATATAGCCTATCGGCCCTAAACCTAACTCCCCGGGTGGATTGGCCCGGGGATGAGTACCCTCCCTGTCGGGTGCAGACAGGGAGGTGAGTGCCTGATTGTGAGCCCTGAGCTTGTAATCCTGTGCCAGTCTTATTGTGCAACAGGGTCCTGACCAGTCTAGCGCGAAGGGTGTAGACACACCCTAGAGACACTAGGTGAGTCGCTGTGGAGGGAAAACTGTACACCAGAGCCGACTAGGAGATCCCCCAAGGCCGGTTAACTCTGGGACCCGTCCAATTGTCTGCCTCGCCCTGAAGGGGTTCGGCGGGTGTATTGGGTCAACACCCCACTCGGCTTCGTTGGCACCGTATGGTATCCACCGAGGACCACTAAACTGTGGATTTGCCCGGAAGGGGCCTGGAGAATTTACACAGCAAAACGCGACTTGTCAAAGAAATAATAGGTTGCCTTGAAAAAGGCACTTTTTATGATCAAAAATCGATCGATTAAATAAATTTAATCGATCGAAGGATCGGAGTAGTCAGGTGACTACTAGACACGCTACGTAATCGTAGCGGAATGCGGGTGCGGGTGACTCACCAAGCTGTAGCGGGGGCAGCGGAACGTGCGACCGTCCGTGACCGGTGCCGAGCGTGAAATGGGCCCCCCCGATCTGTCGGTTACATGCCTTTTTATAGTCTCAGAAATCCCAAAGGTTCCCACCTTTTTCAACCAATCACAGAGCGTCTCAAGTTTTGGCTGGTAATAGCTATTAATAAACAAAACTTATGTAATAGAACTATTTTAAAACTTAATGAGATAGTTTAGCGATATAGTTATTGTATATTTATAATCTCTAAGTAATGTCTGACGAGTTTTTAGTATCTACCAATTGCAGCTCGCCATTACAGTTTTTTGGTTTAAAATCATTTAGTAACAATTTGGTACATCGACAATGTAAAATCTAAGAAATATTAAAGTATCATACCATTAATCAATACGTTATCAATTAAAAACGTTAACTTAAATAAACATTAGTTTGATTACGCAAACTGCAAATCAAAACATTGATTTGGACTCTAGTCTTTTAAGTCATAATATTTCTTATTCTGCCTTATAAGACTACTTATTTTAATTATTAAGATAAATTATTCTGTCTTTGAAATATTAACCCAAGAAGTGATAATTACATTTTAAATTAGAACTCTTGTTCCACAAAATATTAATTTACGGTGAGAATAGAATGAATAAATAAGAGATGGACCGATCCCATAAGTCAACGTCACCTGTCTTGTGACAGCTGACATTGTCTTTGTTATCTAAACATTCTGTTTACCAGTTTACGTTTTATAAGTGATTATTATTGTTTTACAATTAATTAACAACAGTTACTTTCCTATAAATGTGAACAATCTAACACGTGCATGAAGTGGACGTGAAACAACCCGCCCTTAGTGTTTGTCTTTATAGAAAGGTACTAACTACTACGAGTCGCCCCAAGCTCGAGCAGAAGAGTAGTCGAGTAGGATACAAAGACTTTTTTTTCTATTCTTGGTAGTAGGATACGTACTCAAACATACAAATAGTTACATGTAAATGGAAACGGTCATGCCACGAGTACAGTAAAATGACATACCAAGTTAGAAGCGCCTACGTGACCTACCTACTAGCGGCATACCTCACAACTTCCGAATTAACAAAAACACGCCTTTTCTCTAATCGACCCAAATTAAGGAAACGTCACTAACTAATACACAAAGGATTACCCATAAAATAATGTGGCCGCCCTATAACTTTCCTATACCCGGAAAACTTCGATATATAATTTAGTCACTTAGTTATAAAGACCATACCCTATTACGGCGACGTCAATGAGGTTGGGAGTTTAAGGCACTTTTTGAGATGGCCTTCCACTTAAGTCATTAAGTCAACATTGAAAATTGACATTTGCTATTGTTTTTTTTAACGCAAATAACGAAATTATTGACAGCTTATTTCTCTTGCGAAAGAAAATAAAAAAGTTGTGGGATAATCAATTGCTGAAAAGACAGGACTATTACGATTCTAACAACGATAAAAAGCTTATTTGCGTCAGGACTTTTATCTCAGTCTTGTGTAATTGACTATAATTGACACTTGTTAATGCCGTTCCGGATCAACTTTGCAAAATGTTGACGTATTATGTGTCCCCATTTCAAAACATGGTCCAAATTATCCCATGTCAAACACTAGTGGGGACAAATTTAGGGAAATGTTATATTGTGGGGAACTGGGTCGGGACTTAAAACAAGTTAAACTGTTTGAATAATAGGATGCTCAAAGTTCTGGGCTCCTATTATGTTTTATATTAAAACTTGCAGGTATAAAAAAAATGTTCTTACCTCAAACTGTGAAAGCAATGACGACGAGCACCTATTCGATATCGCTTAGCGGCGTGTAAGTTAAGGACCATTATAAAAATAAAAACTATTAAATAAACAATTCTTATTTCAGGAATACACCCATAAAAAAATTACGCCAGATATAATTTATATCAATTACTAAATATAAATTATCAAAAATTTTACGAAACAATAAATATTACAATAAATTACAACGAAGCCATAAATACTTATTATTTTAAATAAATAAATATAATTTAACGTATTTTTTTTAATTTAGCTTATCTAATTTCGACTAAGTATACAAGAAAAAACGTGATAGTAAAACTAGGTACAGTAAAAAAAAATACATCAATTGGAACACGATGACACACTGGGACACGATGCAAAAAGTTTTTTTTTTTTTCTTAGTAAAATGTCACAGATAGTGATATTGATTCACATCACAATCTAGCCTATTCGCTAATAAGTAATTGAAATATTACTTAAACTGCTAAGTAACTATAATATTTAGAAATCGTCCAATAACGTCTTTCTTATTCACTTATATTAAGGGGAAGGCATTTAATTCACGTGTTCTTTAGGTCAGTACTTGCACTGCAGTTAAGTTCGCTCACACTACACTAGACTAACTCAAACCGTCTTATTACAAAAACAGTACTTAAGTACTGGTTTAAACCAAGACTAAAAGGTCTAGGATTGTTACGGTATTAAAGTTAGTACCAGCATCAAAAAGTGTTTCGATTACAAAACGAAGACTATCCGAGGATCAGATAGTACCAAAGAAAGTCCATGATTTAAATAATATCTACAGATAACAAACAAAAATGGCATTCTTTAATTCGTTTATAGAGGATTTATTTGAAGCAACGTTCTGTTTCTCTAAATATTGATATTAAAATAACACTTGGGATGCTTAAATAATTATTTATCAATACAAAAATATTTCATAAATTGTTCGTTGTTTATGTTACAATACATTGAACAAGCACAACTTGTACTTTTGACGCGCTTTTTATAAACAAGTTGTCATATTTTTTAACACCTCTAGCGTGAAGTGGAGTGCATTAAATACGGCGCGGCGCGCGTAACTTGAGATTGAGACGAATGATTTTGTTGCGTTTGCGTCCTATAATAATAAATTACTAAATGCACTTCATAATGTTACTCATTGTTCTTATTATTACTGATTAAGTGGTTTGTTCGTGAGTGGTTGTGTTAATTCGTGATCTAAATTTAGATCGTGTTTTGGAATAAGACGGAAAAGGTTTAACCCTTTCTAGTCTTCGCACTAATTCAGTGACGTCAAGGAGTTGGATCGCCTCGACATTCACGTGGTGATGAAGTTTCTGTTCATGAGCTTCTGCATATTTTTGATTACTATGTTTACGACATCCATCTTATGTACCAGGGCGCGTTGACTATATCCCTGAGCACTTTGTTTTGGAATCGTTGTATGACTTGACGATTTGCTTTGGCTGGTGCAGCCCCACAGCTGAATACCGTAGGTCCATACTGTTGGTAATTGATAATGTGCTATGTAAACGCAATTCAACGTAATTGCTTTGCGGACTTTGTAAACGTGTCCATACTAATGACAGCTGTGTGTCATCTGTCACTGCTGTCGTCCCTTTTTGGTCTTGTGTGCTTGTGGTCGTATGTCTTTCTGATGGTTGTACAATAAATCCAAATCAATCTTATTAGTACTTTTTCTTTTATGCCCATAATCCATCAGGTTATGGGCCCAGACAACGCAGCAAATAAAGTTTACGGGTTATTTCATCTAAACTCGGCATATAAGAAAAAATACGGTTACGTGCACTCGACCACGACGACATCATGGCAACCGGCTCTTCATCACTCATCATGGACAAACTGAATGGCATTGAAAACTACCATTCCTGGAAGTTCATGATGAAAATGGTCTTAATACATGAAGACCTGTGGGACTTCGTCGAAAAAGAGACATTGGCTGACAAAGACGCAAAAAAAGAGCCAGAAGGCACTCCGCCCGGATAGCGTTGTCGGTGCAGCCGTCAGCGTTTGCACACATTCGAAACGCAAGCTCGGCTCATAATACGTGGAACAATCTTCAAAGAGCATATGAAGACAGGGGCCTTTGTCGGAGGTTTGGTTTACTGAGAATCCTGTTCAGCACCAAACTAGGTGAATGTGAAAACATGGAGAGCTATCTGAATAAAATCATAGATGTATCTCAGCAGCTAAGCGATATTGGGTCATCACTCGACGATGATTTTGTGGCTGTCATTATGCTAAGCGGTCTAACAGAAAATTGTCAAATAAACAAAATTGTTACTGCAGCAATGAAGAATGAAGTTAGCGTGATTGATTGTTTAAAACAGTTGTGCAAGGTTAATTTTATATTTAAAAGTTAAATATGTTTTTTTTTGTTCTTTAATTAAAGTGCGTTTTATTTGTTTTGTTTTCACCTGTACTTCTGCCGTATAGCTAATCCGTCGAACCCTAGAATATGACGAATCCACGAATCAGTCGAGTAGAGAATCTGCCGAACTAACTAATCTGTCCAATCCAAGAATCTGTCCAGTACCGAACAAAGGAGAAGATTTACCTATATGAGTATTAATAACGTAATGTGATATTTTTTTTTTTTGTATTGGAAGTAAACACTCGGTGCTCTTCCTCCTCTCTCCCTTAACTATTCTATGCGGTGCCCGACCGGGTCCAATATTGTGTCGTTATTACAACCCACCAGCTAATGTAAACTTAAATATGTATTTATTTATTTATTTTATTTATTTAACCATGTATGTACACACTTATATAAACAGACAAGAAGAAAAAAAACAGGAAAATAGGTACAAAGGTGATGCTTATTTCTAATGAAATCTCTTCCAGCATACCTGCGATAGGATAGTAGATTTAGAGATGTAGACAGCGTGTGTAAGACTAAAATAGAAAATAAAATACATAAAATCAAAAACAATTCACTTAATAAAATAAAACTAATAATATGAGAATATACATACATACATACCACATACACACATACTTCTAAAATAAATAACACTAGAATATTAATATATACGCAACTATGACGAAGTGGAAAGATAGTGTTCTTTCACTCTTCTTTTAAAAACCGCAACAGTTTGGCTGTCCCTAATGTCAGGCGGAAGTGAATTCCACAACCGCACCGCGTGCACAGTGAAGGAGTAGGAGTAAAAGTCGGTGGAGTGGGGAGGGGACTTAAGGAGGTTTCTAAGATGCGACCTGCAAGGCGCATCTGAAGGTCGGGCGTAGGAAAAACGCTCCCGCAGATAGGATGGCGTTTTAGGATTGTGAAGGAGGTTGAATAGCAGACACAATATCCGAGAGTTCCTGTGAAGTCGAATGGGGAGCCACTTGAGTATCTTGCGAAAGTTGGAAACGACATCCATACTTTTTAAGGTTAAAAACAAAACGAATACATATATTCTGCAAACGCTCAAGTTTATTTAAAAGCTCCTCGGTGGCATCCAAATAACAGGCATCGGCATAATCTACGATGGGCTGAATGGGAGTTTGAGCAAGAGAGATTTTGGTGTTCAAGGGCAAGACGCTCTGGAGACATTTCAACGAATGGAACGTGTAGTGCACTTTGCGACTGACTTGAGCAACATGGGCAGTCCATGATAAATAGGAATCCATGGTCACCCCCAGATTTTTGACCGTATATGCGTATTCAATCTGAACACCATTCAGACAGAGTGGAGACAGCGACGCAACATCGAGCCTATTCCGCATATACCTGCCGCCGATAATCAAGGCCTGGGATTTCTTAGGGTTGATTTGCAGTCCAAAAGACCGCGACCACTCGCTAATCAAATCCAGGTCGCTGTTCATGGCAGACACGGCGGCTTCTGCATCTTCCCTTAAAAGAAAGAGATTGAAGTTTATGAGTACGACTGTCGTTTTTAAGAAGGCAAGTATTAAAATCGCCCATCAAGACTACGTGGTCATAAGAGGGACAGAAATCATTTAAAAGCGAATCAAAAGAGTCAAAGTAATCGATACTGAGGTTAGGACTGTAAAGGACTCCGAGTAGCATTTTAGTGTGATGCAAGGAAATTTCTAGAAATAGATGCTCCGCTGATCCCGAATAGAAAGATGGAGATGAGCTGATAATCTTGTAGGGAATATCAGTACGCAAGTAAATGGCAACTCCACCACCACCCTTCCCAGTTCTATCATTACGAATAAGGACAAAGCCAGGAAGGGCATAATGAACAGATAAGAGTGTGGGTTTGAGGAAGGACTCAGAGATAAGTAAAGCATCTATATGAGCACAGTTAAAGGAAGCCAGAAGATCAGAATAATGGCCAGGAACACTCTGGGCATTAATGTGGGCGATGTTGAGGTTGTTGGGGAGGTGGGAGATCAAAGAGGAAATCTGATCGCCGAGAGTAAGAGGCGAGGAAGAACCACTCGCCGCACTAAGAAAACTGCTAGAAGAGGAGGAACAAGAGAAAAAAATACCATCAAGGTCGACATCGGTCATAATTTGCAAAAATAAAAATAATAATATATAAATTAATAAAAAATAATATAAAAAAACAATACAAACAATTTCAAAACTAACAGACAAAACAATAATACGCTTAACCAATAAAAACACCTATTCGCTGTTCTTGATAGAAATTTTAACACAACATTTATAAACTAGATAAGCAAAAATTTTACGTAAATAAAAATGACTAAAAGTGTAAGCCACAACATTCTCATACAAAAACAAAGTGGACTAACGCAAGTGTTAGGGTGCGTCCACATCTGGCGAATGTGCAGCTCGCGAGCCGTTTGCGAGCTGCCCGCGAGCTGCGCGCGTGCATTTTTGTTCGTGCGCCGCTCCTGCGCCACCCGCGCGCCGTTTGCGCGCAACCTAAGCGCCGCCGCGCCATACGCGATCAGCGCGCGGGCGGCGCGCTAGCGGCTCGCTTCTTCCTTCCGCCCGCGTCTCAAGCCCCGCACCCCTAACTTACCCGCTCAGTTCGTTTCTGATTACTGGAGGCTAAGTACGTGTTGTCATGGAGTGGACGGAAGAGAATTGTTTACGCTTGATTGAAACATATAAAAGATTTCCAGTTTTGTGGGATCCTAAAGATCAATATTACTATAGAAAAAATCTAAAAAATGATGCGTGGAAAGAAATAGGTGCTATAATGGGAAGCGATTATGAACAATGCCGTAGCAAACTGTTAAGTCTTTTATCTTCTTTTAGAAGAGAGAAAGGAAAAAGTCAAAAAAGTAAAGGAACAGGGAAAGGTGAGTAAAAAACTTCTTGTTACTTTTTGTGTTTTATTTTATTAATTAAATTGACTATGTAACTAATATTATTCTATATTTTTAGGTGCATCCGAGACTTACAAAAGTAGATGGTTTGCCTACGACGCTTTTTCCTTTTTAGCTGATCGGGATAAACCAAGGAAACGTTTAAATACACACATCAAAAGTGTCTAGGGATCAACATATATTTTTGCAATAACTTTTCTCCTGATTGATATTAATTAAAATTTTCTTTAAGGATTCATAAAATAAAGTGTTTTCGTTTGTCACAGTAACGATAAACCAAGTCACCTTTGCATTAATAAAGAAATTTGCCATTTTCCTAATAAAGGGATTTTTGACATTTGAACCACTAACACAAAAGTTCGAAAAAAAGACTGAAATAACAGTTTTCTGTGATTAAAACCAACGTTATTATGGAGCGGCGACGTCATTTAAGCAGGGAAGAAATGCTCAGAGCCGTGGGAATGATAGAAGCTGGTTCCCGGCAACGTACTGTGGCTTTAGCTCTGAATACAAGTCAGAGTGTTATCAGTCGACTTTGGACACGTTACCGAAGCACTGGTACCGTGGCTGAGCGCCATGGAGGACGGTATCGCTGCACCACACGGAGACAAGACCGATACATTCAAATCTTAACTCGAAGAGCTCCAACAATAACCGCCATGATGTTAGCCGTGAGGCTTCATCACTCTTCAGGGAACTTAATTAGCGACCAAACAGTCAGAAACCGCTTGCATGAAGTGAACCTTCATTCCCGAAGACCGCTACGGGTACCACCTATAGCAATGCACAATCGTAGGATTCGATATCAATGGGCTCTTGAACACAGAAATTGGGCAGAAGAACAATGGCGTTTCGTGTGCTTTTCTGATGAGTCTCGTTTTGGTATGAGACCGGATACAAGACGTATACGACACTGGAGAACCCCTGGACGCCAACAGCGATTAAAATCCTGCCAGGAAGTCCATCCTTATAGTGGTGGAACCATCATGGTATGGGCGGGTATTTGGATCGGCGGAATAACTGAGTTGATTTGGATCAGAGGCAACCTCAACGCTCAAATTTATGCTGAGACGATTGTATCAGACGTCATCGTTCCTCTACAAGTGCAAATCGGTCCCTTATTTCAGTTAATGCATGATAATGCACGACCGCACACCGCAAGAGTTGTAAGACAGACTCTCGCCGCAGCTAACATCAATGTCCTGCCCTGGCCTGCTCAGTCGCCAGACTTGAACCCGATTGAGCATGCATGGGATATGCTACAGAGAAGAGCTCTGCCGAATATGGAGGGTATCCAGTCGCAAGAAGACCTTTTTTTGTTGTTGCAACGAACATGGGCGGCCATTCCACAGCGTGATTTGGATGAACTCATTTTGAGTATGCCAAACCGATGTTCTTGTGTTGTTAGTGTTCGCGATAGAAACACGGATTATTAATTGTTTAAGTTACCCAATAAAATTTTAAAGAAAACTGTTATTTCAGTCTTTTTTTCGAACTTTTGTGTTAGTGGTTCAAATGTCAAAAATCCCTTTATTAGGAAAATGGCAAATTTCTTTATTAATGCAAAGGTGACTTGGTTTATCGTTACTGTGACAAACGAAAACACTTTATTTTATGAATCCTTAAAGAAAATTTTAATTAATATCAATCAGGAGAAAAGTTATTGCAAAAATATATGTTGATCCCTAGACACTTTTGATGTGTGTACTGTAAATAATTAAATCAACAATATTTATCTTGAAATGCAATACGGCCTTCATTTACACAATAAGAAGCAATCTCATCTCTTATTTCGTTTATTTTTCTGGAATACCTCGTTTATTTGTGGTGTTTGAATATTTGAAAGAGATGTGAAATTAGGTACGGATTGATTTATGTACATATTAGAATTAGTAGTATAAGTATCGGTGGCGTTCTGTTTCAAATAATTATGCAAATGAATAATACTCATAACGACCACTTCAGCAACTTCTGGTTTTAATATCATAGGTTTTCTAAGTACCCTGAAAATAGATGATGCAATGCCAAAGGCACTCTCAACAATTCTGCGAGCTCTGCTTAATCTATAGTTAAAAATACGTTCCGGGGTGCCTTTACTGTGGTTACCGGAGTATGGTTTCATCACATGTTTATCTAGAGCAAAAGCGCTGTCGGCAACAAAGAAGTAGGGTATCGCTTTAGTCCTATAAGGTAATGCTTTTTCTTGTGGGAAATTTAAGGAGCCATTTTGCATCATCTTGTAGAACTCTGTATCTTTGAATATCCCTCCATCAGATATACGCCCCTGGCAACCAACATCAGCAAACATAAATTTATAATCTGAGTCTACCAGTGCAAACAGAACAATACTGAAAGTAGATTTGTAATTATGATATTCAGTTCCACTTTTCGGAGGTGCCTGTATGACTATATGTTTACCGTCTATGGCGCCAATGCAATGGGGCAAATGCCATTTATCTTCGAATCCTTTACTCACTTTTAGCCATATATCTGGTCTCCTTGGCACCTGAAAAATAATAATATAGATATAAAAACATTATTACAGGAACAAGCAGATATAGAACAAGATAAAGTGGATGAGCGACAGGTACAAGATGATGGAATAAATACTGACACTGAAAGCGACCTGTCTTTTATTGAACCTCCGCCGTCCAAAAAGAAAAAATCGACGGATGATAAAATCGTAACTGAAGCCCTACAAGTTTTAAAGACTGCTACAGAAAGATTGAGCGATAATTCCAAGTTGTCACAAGAAGTTTCAAATCAAATCAAATCATTTATTAATTTGCGAATATGGGTACAAAGAAAAGGTCTTAAAATATAGCAATAATGTCCATTAGCCATATCCTACCATAAGGCGTGCAAATTTACAATACACAGGCACAGATTTACGAAATTAGAATTTAAACAGTAACATTATACGAGTTTATCTTGTAAATATTCAGTGACTGAGTAATATGCTTTTTTTAATAGCAGTGTTTTTACTTTGTGTTTAAATATACTAATATCACTTATTTCCAAGATTGAAATTGGTAAATGGTTATATATACGCGGAGCCATACATAATATACTTTTATTTAATATCGCTGTTTTATTGCTTGGTAAACATATATTAAATTTATATCTTTTGCTATTTAACCTATTAAAATATTCTGTATTGTTTTTTACGAACATTATAACCTCTAATATATATATACATGGTAACGTAAGAATATTTAATTTTAAAAATAATGGTCTACAGCTATCAGGTACTTTTATACCAGTTATGGCTCGTATACATTTCTTTTGGGCTTTAAGTACCGCTTCTTTATTCGTAGAATTACCCCAAAAAATAACACAATACTTTAGAATGGGTGCAACACAGCCGTTGTAGGCTATAAGGACTGTTGAAATACTGACCGTTTGTTTAAGTTTAAATAATGCATAAGAGAAAGTGTTCAATTTAGAGCATAATGTATGGATATGTTCTTCAAAATTTAAAGTATTATCTATCTGTATGCCCAGAAATCTCGTAACGTCAACTTCTTGGATTTTATTATTTCGGTAATTTATGTTCATGTTTGCTATTTTACTAACTCTACTTCTGAATGTCATGAAATTTGTTTTGTCAAGATTCATGTGTAAATTGTTTGATGTCAACCATTTTATAATACCATCCAAAGTCACATTTATCTCATGTGTGATTTATTATCTCCTGTGAATAGTACTGTACTATCATCAGCAAATAGAATTGTGTTGTATTTTGTCGCTTTTGGAAGGTCATTAATATATATTATGAAAAGGAGTGGACCTAATACACTTCCTTGTGGAACGCCAGATGTAACCTGTCTACATGAGGATGAATAATTTATATTTTTTTTTACATAGGTACATATCCTTGTTATTTGTGTTATTTGCGTTCTATTACTTAAGTAAGATTTTATCAAGTCATAAATATTTTCTCTGACACCATAGGCGTATAATTTATTTAAAAGTATTTTGTGATCCACGTAATCGAAAGCCTTTGTGAGGTCCATAAACAGTGCACACGTTTGTTTGCCTCTATCCATGTGGGTTAGTATGTTGTGGATAAAGTTATACACTGCTATATTGATTGATTTATTTTTGCGAAAACCAAACTGTTCATTACAAAGTAAATTGTTTCTCTCAAAGTAACTATAAATACCATCATGGATCACTTTCTCGAATATCTTCGATATGACTGGTACAAGCGCTATTGGACGATAGCAGCTCAGGTCATTTTTATTATCCTTTTTAAATAGAGGTTTAATTAGAGTTAGTTTTAACTTTTCTGGGAAGACTCAATTTATTATATGACTAAGTATAAATGATAACTTAACGGATACGTGTTTTATAACCTTTGTTGATATATTATCATATCCGGTACTGTTAGTGTCCTTTAGGCCTCTAATTATTTTGGATATGTCTTCTGGTATAGTAGGACGCATAAATATTGATTTTTGTTCAAACGGAATTCGAGATCTTGAATGGTTTGGTTTGGTATGGAAATTTTAGTTTTATCGATGAAAAAATTATTAAAAATTATTAAAATTCATTCGTTTATAAATTTTATTGGAGCCAAAATGGAATCTTATTCACGTTCAACAAAAAATATGGTTCAACAGGCAATATTTGATGTCATAATGAAAGCCGATTCTGGGTACTATGATTATCAACCAAATATGCAAGTGTCGACGCAAGGTTATACAACTTATTCTCAAAATGCTTCTACGAGTACGTCCAGACCGCACAGTCAGGAAAGTAATTATTCGGAAGAAGATACGAATGACAGCTACAGTGATTTGTTTCAATAATAACTACTTTCTTTTCGTAAACTTATATGTTGCTTATAAAAAAGGCTATGTGATTATTAAATAATGATAATTAAACGGTAAGGTTCGTGCTGCTAGATATTTCGGGTGCTAAATGATAAGTCTGAGCTAAGATTCAGAGTACGTTTATTCCGACACTTTACGCTAATTAATGCTAATGATGATAATGAGTGTTACAAGTATGCCGGTCGATCGTGCACTGACTCGCGTAGCTCACGCTTTCCGCTGGTACGGGCGCGCGACCTACTTGAGTCAAAACTGCTGATGATGATGTGTTCGATGAGTATCGAACATGCTCCCGAGGGGAAGATATGGGAAAGATGAGATGAGATGATTACACAATTAAGAGGGTTAGTAACACATAGGTGAACCAGTATTTGTTTATGCTAAATGAAGGTTAATACAATGCTGAATGTTCTTATCTTAAGTGATAGCTAATCCCTATCTAGATCTACCGTATCTACCGTAAAGACCGATTGTCTTTTACTGATAGGTGACGTTGATTTGTCTCTTTTGTACCGTAAACTGGACCACCGTTTGGTCCCACAAACACTGGGCCCTTGCTCGGGCACGGGTGATTTACGCGCACTAGCACTAACACTCACACTGCTGGTAGGCGCCGCCCGCGGCGCGGCAGGCTCGCTCGGAGCCTGCGGGTCACGCGCGGGCGCGGGTGAGGCTTGCTTGCCTCGCCACCACAGGAACACCAGGAACGCTACGACGGCGACGACTGCTGCTAGCAATACGTATGATATGGCATAGTGATGTATATCATGCGTAGTTAATGTTCCTTCTTCTAAAGCTGCTTTCTTCATAGCGGCTATCTGATTGCCGAGACGTGTTAGTGTGCTGTTGATATGTGCATCCTCTGTTGTTGTTTCGAGACGCGGTAGCGTAATATTGACCAAATGATGGTGCTGTATTGGAGCTATATTCTTCAAACGTCAATGCTTGGTCCGCTACAACTCGTTTGAGGTGTTGCTTAAGACTTCGTATTGATCGTTCCCATAATCCTCCCGCACTAGGCCAGGAAGGGCAATTCCAGTGCCATTCTATATCCATTTTCGCTATTTTTAGATTCATTGCTCAATTTAAAATTATTTTTGCGATTAAAATTGGATGAACCATTGGATGATTGAGATGAAACTGCTTTAGGTGTCCCATCTTGACGTCGCCGAGATGACTCTAGGGCAGTGAACTTGTTCTCTAAGTAGTCCAAAAAGTCCCGAAGTACCGGAAGCTCTCGCGAATTCTTCAACGACTCTATATACTCGGAATAAGACTCACTGTCCAATTTTTGTGCTAGTATATATACAAGAAGAGGATCCCATGTCGTAATATCTACGCCTAGATTTTTTATGGCGTGAAGACTCTCTAAGGTGACATCATGAAGTCGTTTGATAGCTGTGTACGACTGCTGCGGTATATTGGCAAGATTGTAAAAGGAATTTACGTGGGACATAAATATCTGCTTTTTGTTGTTAAATCTGTGAGTTAAAATTTCCCAACAGGTGTTATAATTGTCCGCGCTAATCGGGAGATGCTGGATCAAGCGCTCGGCTTCTCCTTTTACCTTACTCTTCAGGAACTGCATCTTTTGTGCCTTTGATAGAGTAGGATTGTTGTGGATTGCTTCATCGAAAAGATCTTTGAAGGATACCCACTGCTGATACACACATCAAAAGTGTCTAGGGATCAAGCATTTTTATGCGGATTTCTTGAGATTAAGATGTGGCTTTGTAATAAATTTATGATTTTATAAATTTATATGGATCCTTTTTGGTGCATTTCATAATTTGAATCAGGAACTGTGAATCAAATTCGAGTAAAAGATGAAAATCAGCTGTCAATATTTTCCCTATAAAAACATACAACGCATTGAAGACATTATTAGTGCTACTGTTTCCCTACTACTGATTAAAACCAACGTTATTATGGAGCGGCGACGTCATTTAAGCAGGGAAGAAATGCTCAGAGCCGTGGGAATGATAGAAGCTGGTTCCCGGCAACGTACTGTGGCTTTAGCTCTGAATACAAGTCAGAGTGTTATCAGTCGACTTTGGACACGTTACCGAAGCACTGGTACCGTGGCTGAGCGCCATGGAGGACGGTATCGCTGCACCACACGGAGACAAGACCGATACATTCAAATCTTAACTCGAAGAGCTCCAACAATAACCGCCATGATGTTAGCCGTGAGGCTTCATCACTCTTCAGGGAACTTAATTAGCGACCAAACAGTCAGAAACCGCTTGCATGAAGTGAACCTTCATTCCCGAAGACCGCTACGGGTACCACCTATAGCAATGCACAATCGTAGGATTCGATATCAATGGGCTCTTGAACACAGAAATTGGGCAGAAGAACAATGGCGTTTCGTGTGCTTTTCTGATGAGTCTCGTTTTGGTATGAGACCGGATACAAGACGTATACGACACTGGAGAACCCCTGGACGCCAACAGCGATTAAAATCCTGCCAGGAAGTCCATCCTTATAGTGGTGGAACCATCATGGTATGGGCGGGTATTTGGATCGGCGGAAGAACTGAGTTGATTTGGATCAGAGGCAACCTCAACGCTCAAATTTATGCTGAGACGATTGTATCAGACGTCATCGTTCCTCTACAAGTGCAAATCGGTCCCTTATTTCAGTTAATGCATGATAATGCACGACCGCACACCGCAAGAGTTGTAAGACAGACTCTCGCCGCAGCTAACATCAATGTCCTGCCCTGGCCTGCTCAGTCGCCAGACTTGAACCCGATTGAGCATGCATGGGATATGCTACAGAGAAGAGCTCTGCCGAATATGGAGGGTATCCAGTCGCAAGAAGACCTTTTTTTGTTGTTGCAACGAACATGGGCGGCCATTCCACAGCGTGATTTGGATGAACTCATTTTGAGTATGCCAAACCGATGTTCTTGTGTTGTTAGTGTTCGCGGTAGAAACACGGATTATTAATTGTTTAAGTTACCCAATAAAATTTTAAAGAAAACTGTTATTTCAGTCTTTTTTTCGAACTTTTGTGTTAGTGGTTCAAATGTCAAAAATCCCTTTATTAGGAAAATGGCAAATTTCTTTATTAATGCAAAGGTGACTTGGTTTATCGTTACTGTGACAAACGAAAACACTTTATTTTATGAATCCTTAAAGAAAATTTTAATTAATATCAATCAGGAGAAAAGTTATTGCAAAAATATATGTTGATCCCTAGACACTTTTGATGTGTGTAGTTACCTGAGAACACAGGAATTTCCATCTTCGGTGTGGACTTGTCACGGTACGATGTTGCCCACATCTTAGAGCTGATAGCCTTTCTCAAGCCGTTATACGTACGTTCATGTTTAATGTAGCTTAATTCGTACGCCTCGTCGTCTTCCAACTCCATCATTAGTTCCCAATGGCTGTTGTCTACGGCTGTCCATCGAGTTTGTAATAATCGCAAGGCGTCTTCAAACTCCCATTTATCGGACAAGGATTCGACATCTATGCTTTCTACGGTTCTTGCGAATGCTTTGAAATTGATATGTTGCTTGCGCATCATATCATCTAGTTTGCTATAAATACCTTTAGACACCTCGGCACGAGCGCGCGCCGGGCTGGCGGATGCTGAGGATGGCTCGTTGTCCTGGTGCTGTAAGGATTTGCCCCCGGAAGGACCCGCTGTTGCTGCTACTTGCTGATTAGAAGGGTTGTCTTCTAGATCAGAGAATCCTGGCGGCTTTGCTTGGTGACATAACGCGTCATAATATTCGGATATGGCGTCTCTTGCTGCTTTATAGGACTCCATTGTTCGCTCGAACTCCGAATTTACGAAGTACTTATGACCTCTCTTTTCAAACGGCACAAGTTTTTCGTTGTTTAGCTGATACTCTCTCCAATACGACTCTAAAAGATCTAGTCTCTTCTTACAGTAGTCGATGGTCTTACGCTGTTTGCTATCCTTATTGAAATTAATAAGGACCTTGGCAATGCTCTCTGCTAATTCAGTTTGTTGGAAGTATAAAGTCTCCATCGTGCTGCTGTTAGACTTAAGTGAGACAGAAGATACGGAACGCTCTTACTTGAAAGCCGCTAGTCCCACGGCTATTGCTGCTATGCTGCTGGCTCGCTGTTGTTGCTGCGCGGGTAGTTCCCCACGGTGGTTGTGAATCCCTATGAACTCACGCCTAATCTAGTTCGCGGCAACCCACAGGTTGCTGGTACGGTACAAGCACTTCGCGTTACGATTTATCGCGGTCGCGGAGTCCTTAACGGTTTCGAAGGACCAATGTGAACGGTAAGGTTCGTGCTGCTAGATATTTCGGGTGCTAAATGATAAGTCTGAGCTAAGATTCAGAGTACGTTTATTCCGACACTTTACGCTAATTAATGCTAATGATGATAATGAGTGTTACAAGTATGCCGGTCGATCGCGCACTGACTCGCGTAGCTCACGCTTTCCGCTGGTGCGGGCGCGCGACCTACTTGAGTCAAAACTGCTGATGATGATGTGCTCGATGAGTATCGAACAATAATTAAAAAAATACTCACCCGTACGTTTTCCTTTAAACACTTGATAATCGCCAAACACACTTCAGGAATAATAATACTTATACTTTGCTTAGAAATTCTAAAAAGGTACTGCAAACTTGTGTAGGAATCTCCAGTGGCCAAGAATCGTAATGTCAAACTTAATTTATTTTCAACTGAAATTGGTAGCCTAAAATGCGTTTCCTTTTTAGCAATCTTGAAACTAACCATCTGTAGTAGAATTTGATATAATTCTGGTGACAATTTTAAAAAAATTGCATTGTGTCCGCTTAATTGATGGCTTTTCAACTCCGCTACTATATTCTGTTTTCTTTTAAAAATAGGATTTTGCCACCAACGCCGTTGTCTCTTTTTTTTCCTTTTTATCAGTAATATAATAGCTAATGATCCAGCAATTATATTAAAAGCACTGGTGTCGTCCGACATCTTCGAAAGTACTGAGCCAGTAAACGGAACTGTAAGCGCGAGAATAGAGTGCGCGCAGATCGCGCGCCGCGCGCACGCCTTTATACGAGCCTTGCATGAGTTGCGCTAAAGAGGCGCACCAAACCATTGCCGTAACTGCACGCGGGCAGCTCGCAAACGGCTCGCGAGCTGCACATTCGCGGCACATTCGCCAGATGTGGACGCACCCTTACGGAACGTAACGTAAATAAAAATGACACTGACACTTGACAGACGTCACGTCACTACAACAGAAAAATAAAAACATCTACCGGCAAGCTAAACGTTGTGAGAAAAATGTACAATAGTAAATGCTATGGGTAGACTAACAAAAAGAAAATCGAATTATAAAGTCTACCGACATTACACGAATGTATTACAAATGGTCAATGTAAAACAAGCAAGGACATCTAACTTAGTAAACTCAGCGACGAGCCTTCCTCACAACCTTTCTTTTAGGGGTTGCGGTTACAGTCGATGCAGATGCCACTGCTGGCGAGGTAGAAGCAGCAGCCACGGGATCAGTGGGAGTGGCAGCTCCGGCCGGAGCGGGGAATAACGCGATTAAAGATTCAAGCTCACCCATGGATGCTATCTTCCGGCGAGCCTTGTCAGGCGTTAAGACAATAACCCTTCCCTCTGCAGACCAGCAGTTATTGATGTTAAAGTGCTTGCGGGCAGCAATAAATACCTGGTGCCGTGTCTTAGTAAGAAACTCTGAAATGGTGATGCCGCTACCCTTGAGTATAGTTTTACTGTCCCAAACTAACCGACGATGTTCCATGTCTTTGAATCGCACCAACACAGGTCTTGTTTTGCCCTGGGGGGCTCCCAGTCTGTGGCATACGTCCAAATGATCCAATTTAATGTCATCGATCATTAGCTGTTGAGACAAAATTAGTTGAATCCCGTCACACAGCTTTTCATTTTGTTCCTCAGGAATACCTTGAAACAGCAAGATCTTTCTTCGCGTCGCAGTCTCCTGTCTGTCCAAACTCAAAGATAGGAGTTCTATCTGGGTTTTGAAGTGAGAGAAAGTTTTTTAAATCCTTTGTCTGCAAAGGATTTAAACTCGGTGAAGTCCAGGGAAAGAGCCGCAAGATCCGAGTGAGTGTGCAGGGTCAGTTCCAGCTGTAGCTCTCTGCAGCTTATCTTCGTACTCACGCATGCGGGAGCTAAACAGCTTCTCCAGTTCCTCCATACTGTGCACAAGCTTGCTGTCCATGGTTGTGTGGACTATTTCAAATGTTGTGGATGTAGAAGAGTGAAAGTGAAAGGAAAGTTCCGAGCGAAGGTGGGTTTATTAGTATAATTAGCACATAAATACAGTGAAAAAGAAGTTTTTTTTTTTTTTTTGTTATATCTGCAATCAGTGAGTTTCACTATAAGCAGATGTTTTGGGTGATGTATTGGCGTGTAGAGTGTGCTCCTCAATAGGAGCAACCCCTCATTAATTGTTTTGCAAGATAATATCTTTCCTCTTGAGACGCTTTACGTAGCTGCGCATTGTGAGCTGCGTTGCCAGTGTATTGGGGTGACTCTTTAGTCTCTCCCTGTATCTTGTTGTTACACTCTGGATTTCCTCCTTCACCGTTACAATCTTAGCATGCTCGTGGAGTTCCGCGACAGTAGTAAACCATGGTGCAATGCATATGGTTCGTAGGATTGAGTTTTGTATCCTTTGGAGGCATGTTATGCTGGAATTGCAAGCACTCCCCCAGAGCTGGATACCATACATCCACATAGGCTTGAGTACTACTTTGTAGTTTAGTAGTTTATTGTCTATTGACAATTTGCTGTTTTGCCCCAGTAGCCACAGTAGGCCCTTGAATTTAAGGTTTAGTTGGTCTCTCTTTTTCTTTATGTGCTCACGCCAGGTCAGGCGCCGGTCTAAATATAGGCCTAGGTATCGCACGCTATTTAGGTGGGGCAAGGTGGAATTCCCTAGTTGGACTGGCGGACAATTGCCTTTTCGAAGCGTGAACGTAACTTGCACAGATTTGGATGCACTTGCTTTTATGCGCCACTTTTGCAGCCACGTTGTAATTTTATCCAAGCCTTTTTGTAGAGTTTCTGTTGCTGTAACTGGGTTTTCGCTACTGGCAAGAATGGCGGTGTCATCAGCAAATGTAGCCGTGGTTATGTTGTCCACCTCAGGAAGGTCGGCCGTGAATATGGTGTACAGCACAAGTCCCAGCACAGAACCTTGAGGTACACCAGCATGTATTTCGTGGAAGTCAGATGTGGCATCTCTTTCTTTAACCTGAAATATTCTTTCTCTCAGGTATGATTCGAGTATTCCGAAGTAGCTGTGTGGGAGACAAGTCTTTATTTTACAGAGGAGTCCATCATGCCACACTCTGTCGAAGGCCTGTTGGATATCCAAAAAAGCTGCCGAGCAGTACTGTTTTTCTTCGAGAGTCTTTCTTATCTTTTCGTACACCCTGTGCACCTGTTCAACGGTAGAGTGTTGCTGGCGGAATCCAAATTGGTGATTGGGTATAAAGTTATTTTCTTCTAGCAAAGGTAATATTCTTCTTAAGAGCAGCTTTTCGAAAATTGTTGACAATATTGGGAGAAGGCTGATAGGTCTATAGGAGCTGACATCGCTTGGTGGTTTGCCATCTTTGTGAATAAGTATGACCTGTGAGACTTTCCATAGCTTCGGGAAGTATTGTACTCTTAGGATGCCGTTGTATAGGGTTGTCAAAAAGACAATCGCCTTTTTTGGAAGTTGTTTGATTACTTCTTTGGTAATGAGATCAAACCCTGGTGCCTTTTTGTCTTTCAATTCTGTAACAACTTTCCAGACTTCCCGCACAGAGACCGGTTTTGGTGGAAGAGACATTTGGTAGTCTTGGTTCAGGATAAGATGGACTTCCTTCTCTGACTCGCTTTGGGTTGGGTCATTTGGCTTGAATACTCCAGCCAAATGCTCACCAAACATATCAGCTATCTCTTTTGAAGTTCTTGCCCAGCCAGTGTTACTTTTTAAGGGGGGTTTAGTTGTTGGTGGCCTGTCATAGTTCTTGGTAAATTTCCACAACGAGTGGCTAGTTGAATCGTTTGCAGTTAGTGATTCTAGTTGCGATGTTAAGGTATTTTCATCCCAGTCTTGTATCATTTGTTTTAGGTCTTGAATTGCTTGATTAAATTTGGTTTTGTCCTCTCTGGTCCTGCTTTGATGCCACACTCTACGCATTCTCCGTTTTTCTAGGATTGCTATTTTTATTTTGTAGCCTCCACCCGTTCGATTCCCACCTAACAATTGGCGACCGAATAAGAAAACGGGTGTGTACCTTTGCAAGTGTTTATTAAAGAAAAACCCAGCTAAATAAGCCGGAGGCACACAAGGATTTGTAGGTCGTGGGTTACGGACGTCTGTTGTCACTTCTGCAGGGATAGGTACTCCCCTGTAGTTGCACGCGGTATTCCGCTGCTGCCGGAGATGGAAGTTGGCCGAAGTTCAGTGTCGTGCTGTACGATGGCGTCACGGGTAGATAAAATCGGCGCGGCTGGCAGACTTGTTCAGCTGTTGGAGGCGAGCCGTTGACATGGACGCAGGAACTGTTGCCGATGGAAGCTTGCAGTGCAAAATGCGAACCTGGAAACCACCGTTCCAGCTGATTAGAACTTGGCCTGATAACTTCCGTGCTGGGGTACCGCCGACGACAACAAGAAGAAAGTACCTATTAATTGTAGTAGTATTGACGTGGTGGTACTGACCAGAACGGAGTTTACACAAAGAGCAAAAAGAAAACAGCAAAAACAATAATTATGAATACGTTAAAACGTTCGGAATTAGACTTGGGTAGTTCGCGAACGATTGAAGTAAATGAAGTACTTCGTTTCACAAAATAACCCTATCTTTCCTTCAGTAGTCATTCAAATGTGTCTCTACTTCATTTAGTTCAGTGTTTCTTTTCGCTCGCACCACCTCAGCATTCATTTCGCTCGCATGACTCTTACATGTATAATATTTTTTTTGCATGCTAGGTAAATTAAAATTGATGTTATTCTCTTATTGAGAGAGTTTGTTGTATAAAAACCAGAAAACATACTACTTAATATAAATAGTTAGATACGTATGTACTTTTGCTTACTTCTGAAACTGTTAATTTTATATTAAGTATACAAATTATTTTACTCCTTTTAGCTTTTTTTTGAAGTTGGTTTCATATTTCATGGCATTCATGGTTGACAGGACTGTATAAAGTATGAACGTAGACAGAGAAAACTACTCTGTCTACGAGTATGAAGGAAAATCAAGATAAATATAAAAGTGAACTAAGAACTAAGTGAAGTGCATCATTCGTCGTAACTTATCACACTACACGAGCTCGATATCTCATTGACTCGTTCTGATTTGCTGAACTAATTGAAGTACTGAACTAAATGACTGGACTACTTCATTGAGTCAAAAGATATACTTCAATCATTTCTTTTCACTGACACATTTTGCGCATGTCTATTCGGAATTCAAATTTAAAAAATAATATTTTACTTGAAGGTAGAAGAAAATTAAGTAGCATGATACAGCATTATTAGCAATTTCTGAGGCCATTCCTAAATGATAGGTACATATTAAATAAGATGAAATAAGCATCAGAGAATGTAATAAAACAAGAAATACATGATATATAGTAGTACACAGAATAATTATTAGCAATAAATTACATGATCATGATTTGCTTGTTTTGTGTGCTATTTAAAACTTACCCTAAATCGGGATTACCACTTTGCTTTATTGTTAGTTATTTATTTTTTATAATTAGTCGTGTCTGCTAGGGCGCTCGACAGGACTCAAGGCGATACGTACACTCTCACATCAGCCTAGAAGTGACTGCTGTGGACTCGCGTCAGCGGTGCGGGCGTAATCCCGTTCACCTCATTCGTTCTATGCGAACACTCGCCCCACACCGCGCGTGCGGCGTCACGGCGCGTTCCAAGTCGTACACAAACAAAGAACAAAGCATTGATACACAATCTATTGCCATTTAACAAACACAATCACAAGATGTATTTCCATGTAACGTTCCGTTACAATTTGCAGCGGGTAATTTATAATTTTGTCATTGTTTTTCACGTCTGGTGTACTAATCCAGCATGCTTTTTGAATGAGAGCTGTAAGATATTTAGTGGCATCTTCTATTTCATCTGCTGTTTTTAAGGCAACATTAGTCTTGATGTTATTTGGAATGTAGTCTCTGAAGGAATTCCAATTAGTATTTTTATTGCAAAGAAAGAAAGAAAGAAAAAGAAAGATAATGCGAAGGGAAAGGCAAAGGGTCTCGGGCTGTTCGTATTTTATTATTTTTGTGCTTATGGTTAGTAGCACTGGCGTGTGGTCGGAAGAGCTGTCATAACATGATTCGGCTTTAAGATATATTTTCGATACACCTTTTGTTATAAAAATGTCCAGGAGGTCAGGTGTTTTATTACAGTCGGCCGGCCAGTATGTTGGCTCTGCTGAGGAGATAACGACTAGATTATTTCTGTCGACGCTCAGTTTCAGCTGTCTGCCTCTAGTTGTGGTTAATCTAGAGGCCCAGTAAACATGCTTAGCGTTCCAGTCCCCACCTGCGATATATCTACTGCCAAGTGATTGGAAGAAGTTTGTGAAGATTGCTTCATTAATTATGTGCTTGGGTGGGCAGTACACAGCAGAAACGTTGAGGTATCCAGTTTCGTCTTGAACCGCTACTGTAGTAGCTTGTATATGGTTAGTTTTAAAGCTTGGAATTTCCTCATCATTGTCATCGAGCGAGCGACATGAGCGAGACTGCATGTCATCATTTGGGCCCTGGCTCAAAGTTTGCAAAGAAGGTTGAAGTAGGTATTTTATCAGGTCCATATTTGACATTAACTATCATCCCTTTCACAATATTTCGTGTACTTTCCAATTCCTCTTTAATTATGTTGATTGGAGTCGAGTGGTGTAGGTTTTTGATGACGATTCTGAAGCATCTTTCGTCCTTTTTATTAAAAGTATGGCCGATGAGACCAGCCTTCCTTACAAGTGATATAAGATTTTTGTAAACTTCTACATTAGCGCTCATTATACGGAGTTGGTTCCTGGTAACAATTTTGTATGTAAACTGGTCTTTCTCTGCGACAGTTTCCAGTAGCTCCGTGAGCTTATTTAGGTTTTCTACACCGTAAAGAACTATAGGTGGAGGCTTAACGAATCTTATTACTTTAGGATCTGTATATTCTTCCGTTAGATCTATCGGTAAGCTGCTGTATCTATTGCTAGTGTGCAGCTTTTGTGGGGGGATATCTGATACTTTTTGTCTTTTAGGATTGCGCATCGCTGGTATTCTTTGCCACGAAATGTCCTTTAGTTCGGGTGATAATTCCATTTCTTCTTGGTCTGCACTCGGGGTGTTTTTACTCAATTCTGAAGGAGAACTAGGTTTGGTGCCCAGGGATGAGCATCTCCGCCTATTGTGGAAGCTAGGGTGGAATGCTTATTTTGGCCAGTAAGGTTTTCTAGTGCAACGGCCTGGGTGCCCGCCGTTAAGGATTTTCCAACTTGTTGCAAAATTGTGCCCCCCCCCCCCCCAGAATACGAAGGGCAGCCTGAGCTAGGCTCAGGGAGGGATTCTCCAGCATGGCTGGTACCCTCCTGGGGTAAATTCTGTTTCAACTTTGCTTCCATGTTTATTCCCTCTCCTTTTCCAGACATTTTAGGAACTATTTAGGTCCCAAGGCTCAATGTAGCCTCTTCTGCCCGATTGCCCGGCCAGGTGTATGGTTATACCGCCATTTGTCGGTCGCCAAAGCCTTGTTAGTTATCTGGCCGGGGGCACCACGGCAACCGATTGGTCACCGCCGCCATCCGGCGCGTGCAGGTAAGGATGACAGTTGGGTCGGCTAAGATGTTGGTCGCCGTTCACCCCTTACCCCCCAAAAAGTGAAGAAAATTTAGAAAAAAGTGAAGAAATTGTAGAAAATGTACATTTTGGAACGCAATAAAGAAATTGAGTATTGAGTATTAAAACATTTTAGTCGTGAATTTGTCACCAGACTCAGACTTTGATAACAAGTGAAAAAGGCCTGGTAGTTTTCGACGCCATCTACAACAACAGGCGGAGGTGGCGGATTCTTTTTGGTGTTCACTTTCTCACATGAACAGTTTCTAGGTGTTCAATGTTGGCAGTGTGAGCAAAAAGAAATGCAGCTCCAAAACATAACAACCAGTAAATGTGTGCATTACACTGGATGGCATATGGTTCTCAATAACATTTGATTGCTGATCCAAACGGATCCTCAACTTGTTCGTAATGCGCTTATGTTGTGCCAACTGTTGCAGCAGTGAAACATAATTATACGTAAGACCTCTTTTGTTTTATTTTTTTTGTATATGTTATTTTGTCAGAAGTTGTCAAAATGGAATTTAACACCAGGCTAGGAAAATGAGCATTATAATTTGTTACATTAGATTTACCGATTATCATTTAATATTAACAATATGTCTCTGATCCTCTTCAACACAACTCATATCAGTTTAACATTCTAACTGGGGAACATTGCTGTGGTAGCCGTGTGGTAGCTGTGGTTGTCGATACAGACGGGAAATGTAGTGACATTGCTGGTACACTTTGCAAAGATACACAAATTGGTAGTAGTTGTCAAAGCAATGTATCCCGCATCGCAACAAAGGTTTTATATTTATGTTTTTCTTATTCAAAAACGGCTCTGGGTTATTCGCGAAAAAAGCTGCGTATGTCCGTGTGTGTGTGTAATATGTTGGCCCGCAGGTTTGCACGTAGCAGTAATGAAGTGAAAGTTACACTTTTTAAGTCTTACTGCCAAACACTTTACACGTGCAGCCTGCGGGTTAACTACACACTGGGAGCATATAGCGCCCTGCGTGTTCAATACAACAACGCGTTTAGGGTGTTGCTGGGGCTACCACGATTCTGCAGTGCATCGACGATGTTCGCGGAGCCGCACACTGATGGCTTTCATGCCCTAATAAGGAAGCAATGTGCGTCGCTGCTGAGTCGTGTTAGGTCCAGCAACAACAGCTTATAATATTAAGCGTGTTCGCGGACAGGTGGGACTCTCCACTGCTGCGCCACTGGATGCGCTTGCACACTGCCTTGTGACCAGTGGGCATTTCCTCCTCGTCAAATTTAATGTGTTGCTTCTTCTGTGTTGTCACTGCTATTTTATTGTTTGTATTGATTGTTTGTATATTTTTGTGTGTTGTGTATTTTTGAGATTTTGTTACTTTTTTTTGTTAGTATGTGTATTTTACTGTATGTTTCGTTCATTTTTGTAAGTGTACCTATGGACAGAAAGTCTGAAATAAATGTTTATTATTATTTATTTTTTTCCATTTCAAAGCGGTTACAAAACTTGAAAGACAAAATAATGTAGGTAGAAACCTACCTACCTAAACAAGAAAAACTCAGCAAAAAGTTGAATTCCATTTTCCAGATCCCAAAGTTTTCTACCGGGAAGTAAGCTCATCAGGTAGAAATTACTTATTGTGTGATTTATTGGCAGCTGGTTCCAGATGTGGAAAACGAGTTTGCTGGTAGAATTGCGTCCAATAAACTTTCTTCTTTGATGAGATGCCATTATTGGTTGTCATACAGTCCTGTCTGTACATTTTCTAAACTTCATAATACCTAAGCTAATTAATCAGGCAATATTATTTATTAAAAAGGCACAAGAACTAAAATAAGATAAAGATATCACAGAAGTAAAACAGTTCTCGTACCTATGCTTTTCTTCCGATTAAAGAATTAGCTGGATGAATTCAATGTATGAAAGATGACATAATCAAATGGCTTTTACTATAATTATTATCATATCACATTTCTGTTTTCATCGAATCATATAGTTATTCGATCGAATTTTTTACACTACATGCATTATAGTAGATAAACAGACAGTTCAATTTTGCATTTGGATATTTTCTAAATAACGATGTAAATAATTCAATTCGAAATAATTAAACCAGGCTTAGAGAATTGACACTTCGCACAGTATAAATACGAATTGGACTTTCGACTTTGTTTACCTTTAAAGACAATGTAGCGTTAACATTGTCTAGTCTTGATGCGAACTTTCGGTTCAGGTTTCAAACCAACAAAGAGTATAATAGCGGATATAAATATAGCGGATATAAATAAATACCTATTTACATCTAAGCAATTTCAGGAAGCGATAGAATAAGTGATATGCGTGACATTAGGAAGTTCTAATTGTAAATAGGATATTGCTGCATCTGAAAACATTCACAGTGAAATACCTATATGACTTATTTACCTGGCTTTACCGATACAACTATAACAAAGAGCTCATAAAAAAATGGAGAACGTTTTACAATAAGTATCCAATTAAAACTCCAACGCGGGTTCGTTTATGAACCATAATCATCTCGGTTTTTTTTTTTTAGTTCAGCCATGATTTTTTTGTGTGTAAACCGTCATCTTCGTTACGACTACACAAAGATCACAAACATGACGATGACATGACACGAATATATAATTATAATAATAATAATAACGTCAACACGTCACGAAATTTTTCAGTTATATTTATTTTAGACGCAGTTTTTATATTTTATGAGAAACCATATGTAATAATAGCCAAAACCTATACTGTAGGTTTTAATTAGCAAAACGTAACATAATTGTTGAAAAATGACAATACATTCATGTGACAATCGGATTATGACAAAATAGAAGTATCTATGGTCACAGAAGAATAAAGTGGTAAAAAGGTTATTTATTATTACTTAATATATTCTTTATTGTACACCACAAAAACATAACAACAAAAACAGGTTCACCACATTCACCCCGGCCAGATGTAATCAAGTAAAAACTTCGGCGGGTTCCGTGATCTGGCTGACCTCCGGAGAACTGGGAGCGCGATCCCGTCTGAGCTCATTTGTTCCGGTTCCAGTGCCCCTTGCAAATCCTCCGATGGTGGCGGCGACGAGGGAGTAGCTGGCAGCGAGACTGGTGTTGAGTAGGCTGTTGGTGAAGAAGGCAGAGTTGTTGGTGGCAGCGAGACTGGTGTTGAGTATGTTGTCGGTGAAGAAGGCAAAGTTGTTGGTGGTGAAGAAGATGGTGATGATGACTGCTATCTTTGGGGTTCGGCGTCCATAAATTCGTTAATTGTGAGGATATCTTCTCGGTTGCCTCCCAAAGGTGCTAAATGGCGGTTGGATACCCGCTTGAACGTACTCTGGTCACGTCGGCCCCGCTCCAACAATTCAGTTTAACGAACGAGTGACCGCGAGTTCCCTTTAAATTTAATTTAATTTTATTTTATTTCAACCTTTATTGCTTTACTATAAGGTCGGACACACACATTCCGTGTATTTAGTTGATTTCTTGACTCTGTGCCGCGTACTAGGATGTATGACAACACTACAAGCGTTCAACCAAAAAAATCAAATAATTAAAAAAATATGGCGTCTTGTCAGTGGCGTACGACTCGCGCGTGTGTTGTTTACGTGATAAATAATTTGTGTTTTAAGTGGGTTTTCAAGTGTTTTAAGTGCTATGGCCTGTTTAAGTATGTGATAAATATTATAGTGATGTGAATTACTGCAGGATTTCAAGATCGGTGAGTGAAAAAATATTACGTAATTTCGGTTTTATTCCACAACCGGCGCTGACCGATTCATGTTTATTGTTATTACGTGTATGTGTTTTCAGATCCTTATTTTAGTACAGTGTGTTATTCTAATACCACTACTTTTATAACAAAGTTGAAGCATTAAATAAGCTTTCCACAGGTACCAATATTTTTATTCTACGTATCAGATTTATATTTATAAAACAACATTTTGTTTCCATTGTCTTGGCGGCCATTGTTATTTTTTTGCCGTCGGCAAATTTTTTCAACTTTGCACGCTCGTAAATAGTACATATTGTACTAATGCTATGTGGTTTTATTAGTGTTTTGCGTTAAGTATATACACATAATGTATTTAAAACCTTAAACAATATAGGTCAACGCTCGTTTTTTCGAACTATAACCATTTATTTGAAAACAAAGTTACGTACATACTATCGTACGTACGTATCGTACGTACGTATCGTACGTAGTGTTAACGTAAATACTATCCTATTTCAAACGAAACTCCGCTATCTTAAAGCCCCGTTCCTTACCATAACAAAAAACACAAGTGTTAGCACCATTCAAATAAACCCAAGTCGTAAAAATGCTTTGTTTACATTATCGGGCGGCCGAGCGGCGCCCCGCCGCGCCGGTGACGCATCTGGCATTCAGCCCTGTCTTTTTTTTTTCGCGCGCGGTTTCGACGACCGAATACAGTAGTTTCGCGACCATCCATCGTTCGAACGTACGAATAAGTGGGGTTAGTCTCTAGTACCTCCACCTCCTCAGCTAGTGGTTGATATTTTGTTTTCCGGTCAAAGCGTCGCATAAGTACTCTGTTTGAGCCAGATAGCCATGTGGAAATAGAATCTCCATTCTGCGATCTCCGAGAGTGGCGGAACATCCTTTCATGCGGCGTACAATTTGTACTAGTACAAAGAAGCGAGCGTATGGAGTGTAATGCTTGCGGTAGGACATCCTCCCAACTCTCTATTGGCAGGTTCTTAGTTTTCAATGCTAACTGTACTGTTTTCCAGAGCGTAGAATTGAGCCTTTCAACTTGGCCATTGCCTTGAGGGTTGTATGGCGTTGTACGACTCGTCGCTATTTGCCTGGAGTGTAGAAAATCTTTTACATCAGCCGATAAAAATGATGTCCCTCGGTCAGAGTGCACGTAGGCCGGCATGCCGAACATGTTAAAAATGCTGTCTAAATGCTTGATTACAGTCTTTGCGCTTATATCAGAGCACGGAAAGGCGAACGGAAAGCGGGAGTACTCATCGATTACTGTTAAAATGAATCTGTTACTCGATTTAGATGGTACTGGTCCCTTAAAATCCATGCTTAGTCGTTCAAACGGCGCTATCGCTTTAATAAGTTTAATTTGCGGATCAGCTTTAATAAATCTAGGCTTAACCTCAGAACAGATGCGACAGTCTTTCGTCATACCCTTTATCTCTTCAATCGAATAGGCTAAGTTCTTGGAACGCACCCAATGTGCCATTCTGGTTACACCCGGGTGTCAAAGGGCTTCGTGAAGTGATCTTTACAGGTGTTTCGACGATGGCGCAAACACGGGAGAGGGCGTCCGCTACATGGTTCTGCGTGCCAGGTCTGTATACGATGTCGTATTTGTACGGAGATAGTTCCAATCGCCAGCGCTGTATCTTCTCGTTTTTTTTTATTTTACTGGTGTGCTTAGCATTAAACATGAAAGAGACAGATCGCTGGTCAGTGACGAGCAGAAATGATTTCCCTATAAGAAAATGCCGCCACTTCTTCAAGGACTGTACGATTGCATAAGCTTCTTTTTCAATAGCTGAATGATTCTGTTCACTTCGATTAAGTGTTCTCGAATAGAACGCTACAGGCCTGCCCGCCTGCGAAAGGGTTGCCGCAATTGAGTGTTCCGAGGCATCAGTTTCAACAGTAAATGGCATATTATTGTCAATGGCGTGAACACAAGACTTGATTATGGCGTTCTTAAGTTCTTGAAAATCTTTAATCATATTGTCACTCAGCGGAAATGTCTTGGTCTTTGATAATTCATGTACCTTTTCGGAGAAGTTTGGTATCCACTTAGAGTAATGAGCGAACATACCCAGGCCTCTTCGCAAGCTGGGCAAGTCTTGAGGTGGAGGTAAGTTTAGAAGAGGTTCTAATCTATCATTGTCAGGTTTAATGATATTATTGGCGATTGTATAACCAAGTATGTTGATAGAAGTTTGTTTAAATATGGATTTTGCTTCATTTAGGGTTAGACTGTACTTTTTAGCTGCTGCAAGAAAAGTTTTCAGATTATAGTCGTGTTTTTCTGGTGTTTTGCCGCAAATTGTGATATCATAAAGATATGCGAATGTGCCTTTCAATTTTTCCGTTCGAATAAGCCAATCTATAGTTCTCTGGAAGCTGGAAATTCCATTGGTTACTCCAAGAGGTATACGTCGGAACTGGTATAGGTTTCCAGCTGCTTCAAACGCAGTGTATTGTCTCTCATCTGGCAAAATAGGGACTTGGTGATAGGCGCTTTTTAAATCTATGGTGCTAAATACAGAATATTTTGCCACTTTTGATATCAGTTCCTCTATTCTGGGAAGTGGATAGGCGTCCAGTTCTGTGAATCGATTTATAGTCCTGGAGTAGTCGATTACAAGGCGTTTCCGGTGATTCGCATTCTTAGTGATCAGTACCTGCGCTCGCCATGGTGACCGGCTCTCTTCAATGACACCTTCTTTTAAGAGATTTCTCACTTCCTCTTCAATAAAACGTCGGTCGTCATCACTGTATCTTCGAGACTTAATAGCAATCGGTTTGCATTCGGGAGATAGGTTGGCGAATAAAGGCACAGCAGGGACAGATGCTTCGGCTACGTTGCACACGACGAGAGGCTCTTTCGGACCACCAAATGCGAATTCTAGTGAGGAATGCTTCTCTAATACGTCGTGTCCTATAATCATATCTGAAGATAAATTGTCGATCACAAGTAGTTGAACGTTCTCATAAGTGTGTTTACCCAAGGTAAGCGTGAGGCAAGTTTCTCCTTTGACTGATGATGTATGATTAAGAGAGGCCATAGATATTGTCTGCTGGCTTGGTTTTATCTTCAGAGAAACCAGTTTAGAAAATTCGAAATTAATGAAACTTTTAGAACTGCCTGTATCTAATAGTGATGTATCTAATAAGCTCTAATGCCTTTGCGTAAGGACGATGGTGATGCAGGAATGATGCAGGCGGTAACATTTTCCTGGTCAGATGTGGCAGCACTAGTTAAGTTCTTACTGCGACAGACTTTTGCGAGATGCCCTTTCTTGTTACAAAGTTGACATGTCACATTGAAGGCGGGGCATGTCTTGCGCGGATGCACCTGTACTCCACAGAAGAAACATTTGCGATTCGACCAATTCTGGAAGGCCAGCGGCGTGGCTGCAGAGGCACTTGCATTTCCTTTGAACATAGGAGTATTCCGTACATTAGTGTTATCAGAGATGTTTTCTGTAGCCGCGTTCATAGGTATGTTGTTATAATGCAGTGTATTAACTTCAGCCATCTCCAAGGAACGCGTATGTGCTTCGTCCAAAGTTAAGCAAAGGTTTTCGAGGAGTCTCTCTCTTATTTTTGTCGAGGAGATGCCAGCTATGAAAGCGTCACGAATGTTGTCATCCCGGTTGGTCTTACTATCGACAGCCGTGAAGTTACAATCTTTGGACAGCTGCTTCAAGGCTTGTATGTATATGTCGATAGTCTCGTGGCTACTTTGTCTCCGGGTGGCAAGAGCGTGGCGTGCATACAGGATGTTATTTGGTTTTACATAAAGTTTGTCTAAGAGGTTCAATGCCTGTTCGTATGTTTCACACTCACTTATGTGGGTATACACGTTCGGAGACACGTGATTAATTAGTATGGTAAGCTTGATCTTATTAGTAGTAGTTTCCGAGTCCTGCACCGCAAGGAAGTTAACGAAAGTTTTCTTCCAGTGTGCCCATTCCGCAGCCGCCGAGTTTAGGGACGGGTCCCCATTGAATCGCTCCGGTCGTAAATATTTGTCCATGGGATCTTAGTCGTTTCGTTTGCTAATTAAATTGTAATAATAGCCAAAACCTATACTGTACGTTTTAATTAGCAAAACGTAACATAATTGTTGAAAAATGACAATGCATTCATGTGACAATCGGATTATGACAAAATAGAAGTATCTATGGTCACAGAAGAATAAAGTGGTAAAAAGGTTCACCACACCATACAACAAGCCTGAAAAACAGAATAAATACTCCCCACATAATTCAAGAAAAGCAAAATTAACCAGAATTCTATAAACTTTCGTCAAAAACTACCGAATCTGAAGTGACATCTGTCATGCCACCTCCGAAAATGCCTTACAATAATAATTCAAATTACTTGCATGATAATTGAAAAATGTTGACGAGGTCAGCTTCAAGACGAGCACGCCTACCACCTCCGGACTCTTCGCTCGGCTACGCCTCGCCGCCGCCGGTACCCAGCCCCACCGTGAGCGCTGTGACGACACCGGCCGCGGTAGTTGCGTCGAGCTCGAGCGACGAGTATTTTTCTCCGCTGACGTCGCCAACACCTGTACGTCGGCAGGGGAGAAGCCGGCTACCGAGGAGCTTGGGACTTAGGGGCCATCCGGCCCCGAGCCGGGTCCCCGCTGCCGGTGGTTGTGTGCAGCGCATGAGATGGACTCAATCTATGAACGAGAACGTCATGCGCGCATATTACAGGTCTACAGAGGGGGGAACTAACCTCACTGCGTACCGTGATAGGATACTGTCTCTGTTTCAGGAACTAGAGCCAACCGTCAACGTCTCGGCCCAACGACTGTCGGATCAGGTGCGGGTCATCCAACGTAATCATAGGTTGGACGATGCTGCACTTGATAGGCTGCGCTCAGAGCTGTGCAACCATATCGTCTCGGCTCCGGCATAGACCGCGGTACAAGCTTCAACCATTGAAGCAGTCCCGCCGCGGTGCAATCATGGTGTTGAAGAAGACGATGATAGGGTTACCACAGTAAGTAGCCAGTACAACGCCCGATTGAGGAGCGCACTGGAGTATGCGTTTCGCGAGTATAGATCCACTTCGATCGAACTTAGACCCCGATTACCACGCCTACCTATGCACAAAAAAAATAGGGCGCTGGTATGTGCCCTCGACTCGCAGCTGAAGAATGTGTTCGAGAGCAGCAAGGATCTCGTTGATACACACTCAATTCTGTATTGTGCGGCTGTTGCGGCATGTCGTTTAGCTAATGTCAAGTTTCCAAACTATGACGAAGCTACTCAACCAAAACCAGCTGTACCAGCCTGGCAGTGCAGGATTGAGCGTCGTATCGATGGGACCAGGGTACTTATCGGCAAACTATACTGCTTCAGGGAGGGCAATACACGACCACGAATGATGCGCTTTGTAAGACGGGCATTCGCGGGGACTGGAATCAGCCCTCAAGAATACATGTCCCGTGTCACAGAGCGCATCGACTTCCTGAAGCAGAAAGTTTGTGCATGGGCGAGCCGTATTCGGCGGTATAAGCGACGGGTTGATCGATACACGCAAAATCGCATGTTCCAGAGCGATGAGAGGTGGGTGTACAGAGCTTGGGAGTGACCTGAACAAAATGTGACAGACGTGTGCCGCCCGAATGACGCCGCCACGAGAACATTCTGGTGCAACATCTGCAGGGCTATTGGCTATCTTTTCATAGCCAGTGACTATCAGCGGCTTCAGTTGTACACCGAACTTTGATGACAACTGAGAATTTCTTAACATTGGTATTGCGTATCACAGTAAGTGGATATCACGTTACGGTGACTTACGGACCGAGACCGGTGCTCTTCGTGTCAACACTTGACTCTATTTTCTATCGACTATTATGCGGCTAAGTTGAGTATCGCCTTTCGAGCGTTACAATACTTCATTTTAGGGAACATTCTATATTAAGCGGTTTATATACACTTGAAACGTGTAGCTGGCGGTAAAATCAAACTTTTACAGTTGTAAATCGACAGTCTAGCGGAATTAAATTAAATAGTGTGTGTTTACTTTTGATAATAAAGTGTAACTTTGTGAAAATTAATCGATAAAGTAAAGGTTAGTAAATAAAACCGCAAAATAGATAGGCTCCCTCGTTTATAATTTGCAAGTTGTCATAGTTTTAGAAGATAATTTTCTATGTTTTTGAACTGATGTAGAGTATAAATGATGTAGAATACCTATATATTTTTAAGATGCCTGCACAAAGAAAAGTGTCCATAAGACAAATGGAATTACTTGTGGAGTTTGCGGAGTCCCATCGCGACATAGCTTACATAGTTTAGAGACTTTAGGTAGGTATTAGTTGCGAGTTAAAAGGCGAATAATGATCTGTGTATTTTATTAAAAGACGTTGCTTATATACAGTACGACTCCGTACAAATCAAAATAAATAGGGTACATTAACAAAAACTTATAACTAACACAATTTGTTAATGTCGGTAGAATGTGCCGAGCTCCCTTCGGAGTAGCGCGATGATACAGCGTGCCAGTCAATATTCCTTTCACATTAGTGCGCGCGGACGCCCGGTGGCGACCGGCTGTATGCGCTCCTCTGTTGGTATGTCTATATTGTTTATCGTAAGTATGAGCTGCTACATCATTCCCCCGCTAGTGAAACGTACACAGGGCTTCGATGTCCTTCCTGATTTTGTGACGTATGCGTACGTATCTGTGGCTGGTGCTTCTGACTCGGTGTTCATCCGGAAAGCAGGCTTTAGTCTGTCAACAGTGATGTTGGTGCGTCTATTGCATAACTGGATAGTGAAGTACTTGTCGTTACGACTTATCACTTCGTACGGGCCGTTATACGTCGGCGTCAGAGGCTTGCTTGATGCGTCATTGCGTAGGTAAACATGTGAGCATTTATGTAAGTCATCGTGAATAAATGACGCTCGGGATTGGTTAGATTTCCGTTGTGCCTGGGCCTTCTTTAACGCTCCATTCAAGTTATTCATGAAGTTTGAATCCGTGTCGCGATGTTTTGTAGATTCTTTATAGAATTCTCCGGGTAATCGCAGCGTTTGGCCATAAAGTAGTTCAGCGGTACTTGCACCAACATCTTCCTTTATCGAAGCGCGCAGTCCCAGCAGCACTGTAGGTAGCTCATGTGACCATGTTGTGGATTTGAGTCTTGCGGTAAGTGACGTCTTGAGTGAGCGATGCCATCGTTCTATCACGCCGTTACACTGCGGGTGGTAGGCAGTGGTGCGGGTGCGGTGGATTCCCATGCGTTGCATTAATTTATTAAATAGGTCAGACTCAAATTGCTTCCCTTGGTCGGTGGTTATGGTTACTGGGCAACCGAACCTCGCTATCCAGCCGTCATAAAATGCATTAGCAACCTTTTCTGCGGTTATGTTTTCCAATGGACATGCTTCAGGCCATTTGGTAGCCCTATCTATCATGGTCAATAGATATCGATAGCCGTCAGAAATTGGTAACGGGCCTACAATATCTATATGGACATGCTCCAGTCTGTTTGCTTGTTTGAAACTCGCAATAGGTTTCTTCGTGTGTTGTTGTACCTTAGCACGCTGGCACGCGTCGCACGTTCGAGTCCACTCATTTACGTCACTATTCATGGCGGGCCACCAGTAGCGGGCAGTGACTAGCTTCCTTGTCGCTCTTATGCCAGGGTGACTAAGGTCGTGAATTGCTTGGAATGCAGCTTTTCGAAAATCTGGAGGCAGATATGGACGAGCAGTGCTAGATGACATCTCGCAGGTAACTTTGGCTGTTGAGTTGGGAATGACGATTTTCTTGAATTGGTATTTTTCTTTGTTTGCTATTGTTTTCAATTCTTCGTCTTGGTCTTGTTTTCTTGCTAACTCGGTGTAATCCAGTGGTGTCGGGCATGTTATTGTTTCGACTCGTGATAGTGCATCTGCGACCTTGTTGTCCTCGCCGGTCACGTGTTGAATATTTGTCGTGAATTGTCCGATATATTCAAGGTATCTTGTTCGGCGGGGCGTCTCAGACTTGCTGTTTGATGTTAATGCATTACACAGCGGTTTGTGGTCCGTGTAAACAATTAACTGTCGTCCTTCAAACACATGGCGGAAGTGACGTAATGCCATGTGGATTGATAGCAACTCACGGTCGTACGTGCTGTATTTGCGTTGTGCGTCACTGAACTTCTTAGAGAAAAATCCCAGTGGTCTCCACTTGCCGTTGATCATTTGTTGTATAACGGCACCAGCGCATGTGTTTGAGGCGTCTGTCATCAATGCGAAAGGTTCGCTCAGTGACGGGTAGGATAATAACGCGCAGCTCGTGATATCTTGTTTACATTGTTTGAATGCTTCTTTTGCCTCTTCGGTCCACTGTATTTTATTTTTATCGTTTTTCTTGGCGTTGTGAAAGTATTTGTTCAACTCTTTTTGATGTTCAGCCGCGTGGGGTATACTCGATCGATAAAAGTTCAGCATTCCGACGAAACGACGAAGTTCTTGGATCGTATTTGGCAATGGATAAGACTGGATTGCTTGCACCTTTTCTTCCGTTGGTGTAATACCTTCAGGGCTTATTGTGTATCCCAGGAAATCAAGTTTTGACTGTCCAAAGATACACTTAGCGACGTTTATTTTTAAACCACTGTCGTTGAGTCGTTTAAATACTTCTTGAAGCTCTCTTCTGTGTACTTCTTGGTTCTCAGAAGCAACAAGTACGTCGTCGACGAATGGAAAAACGGGTAGGCCGCGGAGCACGTTGTCAATGTGACGTTGGAATGTCTGGCCTGCATTCATCAAACCAAAACACATCCTAGTGAATTCGTACAAACCGAAAGGAGTAATCACGGCTGTCTTCTTCACGTCCTCTTCTCTATTTTTAATCTGATAATATGCCTTCTGCAAATCAATTTTCGAAAATATCTTCTTGCCTTGGAGGTTATGTGTGAAGTCATGAAGACGTGGTATTGGGTATCGATCGGGTGTGGTTACTGCATTGAGCCTACGGCAATCACCACAGGATCTATAGGTACCATCCTTTTTCAAAACCATGTGCAATGGACTAGCCCATGGGCTATTGGACAGTCGACAAATTCCTTGGCTCATCATGATTTGAAATTCTTGTTTCGCAGCGTTGTATTTATGCGGCGGTAGTGGTCTTGCTTTCGTAAATATCGGCGGGCCGGTGGTTTCAATATAATGTTCGACTTTACTATTTCCCAGTTTTTTTAAGTTCGGTCTCGTAATGTCTGGGTATTTGGCCAATAGGTCGTGGTAGGGTTGCTTGTCATCGATGGTTCGGATGCTTCCCTCAGCTGCTGGTGACAGGAAACCACGTGCCGATAAATTTGTTCTTTTGTCCACCAGTCGTCGTCCGTGGAGATCCACCTTAAGTGCGTGGTGGTGCAAAAAATCAGCGCCTAATATCGGCCGACTGACTGTTGCAACCATAAATCGCCAATTGTAGGCACGCCGCAATCCAATGTTGAGAACAATTGTTCGCTCGCCGTATGTAGGTATTTGTGAACCATTCGCTGCATACAAGTAGTTGGTTGGAGTCCGCTGTCTATCGCGAGTAGTGGCGGGTAAAACAGAGACATTTGCACCCGTGTCGACAAGGAATGTTTTCCCGGATGATTTGTCGTTTATAAATAGGCGGTATGTGGATAAATCGTCGACTTCGGCCACCGCCACGGCTTGAGTCTTATTTAGTTTTCCGGCTTCTCACTTGTAATTCCTTTGAAACTGCACGGATCGGTATGCTGCTTTCCCGAATTTCTTATGGAAATAGCACACGGCATTTTTTCTGTGCCGTGATTTCGAGCGGGAATGGCTTCTGAAATTGTGGGATCGGCGTTGAAATTTGCGGGATCGATCGATTTTCAGTGCTGCAACTTCCTTGGTCAGGGCTTCAATCATGCCGAAGAGTTTCTGGTCTGCAGGTTGAGATGTCGCCGCTATTTCGGCTGGCGCCGCTGTCGCTGTCGCGGCTTTTGACGAGGGAGGTTGACACTGGCAGGAGCACATGGCGTTTACCTCTTTCAGCTGTTCTTGCATCCTGTCTGCCATAGCAGCCAACGAGTCTAGCTTGGATTCTTCACTCACTGCCAACACTGTGCGGGTAGAAGCAGGTAGGTGTCCTTGCCACAACATTTTTAGGGTGTCATCTGGCATCTTATTCCCAGCTAGGTTTCTCATTCGGCGAAGCAACTGCGATGGACGCTGGTCGCCGAGTTCCATATCATTCAGCAGTTTTTGTAGCTGAATACCTTCGCTATCTTCATATACCTCCATTAGTCTTCTTTTTACTGCGTCGTATCGCCCGGAGTTGGGCGGTGACAAGATGATATCGCTGATTTGGTCGATGTCCTTGATATCCAGCTGAGCCACAACGAGTGCGAACTTGCCTTCGTCGCCGAGCTTCTGGTTGTAGATGATTACCTCAAATTGGGCGAACCAAAGCTTAGGTCGGTCGCACCAGAATTTAGGTATGCGTGACTGGACACTAATTGTTTAGACGCCTTCAGAAATCTTGTCTTCTCTTGATACGGGCGTAGCCATTTCGAACGCGGGGTCACCACTTTAGAAACTTTAGGTAGGTATTAGTTGCGAGTTAAAAGGCGAATAATGATCTGTGTATTTTATTAAAAGACGTTGCTTATATACAGTACGACTCCGTACAAATCAAAATAAATAGGGTACATTAACAAAAACTTATAACTAACACAATTTGTTAATGTCGGTAGAATGTGCCGAGCTCCCTTCGGAGTAGCGCGATGATACAGCGCGCGAGTCAATATTCCTTTCACATTAGTGCGCGCGGACGCCCGGTGGCGACCGGCTGTATGCGCTCCTCTGTTGGTATGTCTATATTGTTTATCGTAAGTATGAGCTGCTACAATAGCATTGGGTCGCTTCCCGGGAGGGCCACAGGCTGTTCGACTCACCCGAGAAGTGTGGGAATCCGTAGATATCGCTGCAACTCAATTCTATAGCAGACGGAACTACTAAAACACCAGACCAGTGGCGAAGAGTAAGTTTATATTTTATTAAATATCCTCTAGAAACACACTATCAACTTAAAATATTACTTACCATATTACATAGATTTCCAACCACAAAGCATGAGTCATTTACTTAGCCTTTTACAAATAGATACGAATTAAATTGTTTCATCATAATGTTGCATTCTCATACTTAATTTTTTTGTCACATGACCCTTGGACCCTTAAGGGCCCATAAAAATACCCCACTTAGAAACCAGACTCAACCAGTACCTACTTATAAAAAAAATACACTCTAAAAATAGCTTGCATGTTTACGTTACGTTCGTAAGTATTCGGTTTGCTTGATAATGAAGGCATATTATTTTTCTGCAAAGTTATAAAAGCTTTTTATTTTATTTATACAGTACTGGATAGAGTTTAAGGCAAACACAAAGGGCAAAGCTGCAGATTCAAGGAGGAATGCATCAGCAACTGGTGGAGGACCTAACAAGCTTGTTCCTCTAAATGAGATAGAGAAGAGAGTGGTAGCACTAATAGGTCCAGTGGCGGTGGAGGGATTGCGTGGAGTGCGGCTGCCTTGTAATGTTAGTTTCATTCATCATTAAATTATTTTATGATTATTTTATGTATCATTATAAGTAATCCAGCTTTATTTAAACAAAAATTCGCAATAAACTCTCTCTCTGGCAACTACAATGGGTTACTAGCGTCGCATAAGCGGCGTCTCTCAATTCGCATACGACTTTGTTGTCGCTGTTCTTCAGCAAATCCCAGCAATATTAGGCGTGCCATACTTTTGCCATGAACAAGAATCACAATAAAACAACAAAAGACGTAATATTTATACGCTTTACTTGTTACCGGCTTCAGTGTTAATCACTAGAATCTCAAAAACACTACCTTTGAGTAGTGTCTTTCATGAAAGCTACGACAAATTAAATGATTATCAATTTGATGTCCACTATGCTTAGACAATCGCAATCTTTTACGTATCGATAGGTATCGATACAAAAACATCTGTCAAAATGTGTTACGGTGACTATCAGCCATACTGGGTGCTTATGACGTCATCTTAGTTAGTCACTGAAGATACCTAATACGAAACGAACTGTTTGACAGCTAATCGTGATTATCACTATGAACTGTCAACTAAGATACGCAATAGCCCTGCTGGTCGGTACCCGTCTGTCACGCTGAGGCTGGCTGGATACGAGTGGTCGAGCGAATGTGTGAAACCATACCAGAAATGGGAGCAGTCCTAATTACGCCATTAGACGTTGCCAGAGCGGTCCGTCCGTTACCGAACTGGAAATCTCCGGGACCGGACGGATTGCACAACTTTTGGTTAAAATGGCTAATTAGTTCACACATTTACCTGGCATCTCAGTTCCAGTCACCCTTAGAGTCTGGGTCGCTACCACAGTTTCTAACAACAGGCGTTACCCACCTGCTCTATAAATCAGGTAGTCCCACGGAACCCAAGATTATAGACCAATTACGTGTTTATCGACCGTCTATAAACTTCTTACATCCATTCTGAGAGCGAAAATTAATACGCACATTGGCAGTAATATGATTATGTCTGCCTCTCAAAATGGATGTAGAAACGGGTCCCGCGGTACTAAGGAGCTACTCCTCATCGACACGGCCATTAGCCAACAGGTTCGTCGATCCCGCAAGGACCTGTCGACATGCTGGATAGATTATAAGAAGGCCTACGACTCGGTGCCACATACGTGGCTCATGAGGGTGCTGGAGTTGTACAAGATTGATGTAACTCTACGCACTTTCCTAGAGTCGTGTATGGGGCAATGGAGGACGGTTCTTCGCTATCCAGGATGTCGACAGATCCAGGGGAATGATGAGCCTGTATGGATTAAACGGGGAATATTCCAGGGCGACAGTTTGAGTCCACTTTGGTTCTTAATATGTATGTTCAGTGGGAGAGAAAAGAAACGATCGACTTGCTTGAACACTAGTATATTACTAAACGGGCCGGCGCGGCGCGGCGCAGCGCGCGCGCTGTATACATACATATGTATCACTCCTTCACATTTAGATTTTGAAACCTGGTGACAATATACAAGGTGATTGGAAGATGGGTGCAAAGCTTTAAGGCGAAGATAGTACAGACAGTTTAGAACAATTTAAGCTATGGTTGTCTTAGACGAAGTCTTACCATTTTTTTTAACCTAATTTTTAAGTTTTTTTTCGAAAATTGCCAAAATTTTAACTAAACTGGTTATTTATAGCTAAATTGAATGATAAATGAATTCATTTTTATTTTATTTAATTAAAGTAATGTGTAAGCAATCTAGCAAAACATGTTTAATTAGGCCTCTGTGTCACTAGACATTTTTTTACAGACATTTAAAGTTCCTATAAATTAAAAAAATCATAAATCATTTTTGAAAACCTTATTTAAAAAAAAAACGAAGTGTGCTTTTTTTGTTCAAATATTTTTGAAAACATGCGTGATAATCTCTCTTTCCTTTGAGGTATCATTTACGAAGATATTTTACAAATTATTGAAATTAGGATCTACAAACCAATTTCAGGGAGAAATTTTAAATTTTAGGCGGAGTAATTAAAACAACATTTGAATCTAAATTATTTATTGTTCATGTTCAAAATGTCTGCCATGATTCCTAATACAAGCACGGCTACGTTCACCTAAATTTTCAACTCCGATAATTGGAAATCCGAAAATGTTCTTCCTAACATTTTTCATCCTAACAATCACAATTCTTAACTACTCTGTCTCTAATGTTCATAATTCCGAAGCATTCAACTTCATAATGTCAGTAGCAATAAACATCTATTATACTTTTATTTGTTTCCCTATATTTTCTCAACATAACCATCTTTTATACTATTATTCAAAGTCATATCTTTTTTGTTTAGATTTCTTTTTATTCATAATAATCGGTATTATATACATTAATCATTGTAAGCCCTAATTATCACATGCCATAATTATGATATGCCATAACATAATTTGCCATCGACATCGGGTGTGTAACGGTTGTTTATATCAAGAGAAATTGGATGCAATTGGGACTTTAGGGCACCCCGACTCGGACAGGTTAGGTTAGAAGGGGATGGCGGGGTCGTGTGAGCCAGCGAAGCGAGCGAATAGACCCCGCCATCCCCTTCGTGGTTATTTTTTTATAAACCACACAGAAGTAGGAGCCCCGCGAAGCGGGGCTCCGTCGACCTAGCCCACCATCAACCATGCACAGAAAAAAAAACCTAAAACTATAAATATCATCTTCTACCCACATATATTTTTTATAACACTTGGTAAATGTTTCTTTCTGAGTATGAGTGAAAATATTATGGTAATTATGTTTAGGGATAAAAGCGTTATGATAAAAAACAGTAGGAGTTTAAATATATTTACATTAATGATATTATTAATTACAACTTTCGGAAACATGAGTGTTATGAACATCGCCGGTAGCACTACAAATAGTATGAATGAAAACTTTAGGATGAAAAATTTTAGGAAGAGTGATCATTCGGATTACAAATCGTTAGTTTTTCGTAGTCGTTTTTATGACAAAAACATAACTAAAGTTGATCTTTAACTCAGACAGGATGTCTTCCTACGAAAGTAGACGCAACGCTAACCGATTTCAGCGTGGTAATCCCGCTAGCGGCAGCGACAATCAAGACCGAAGACCAAATACCGGCAACCGCAGTCAAAGACGCGCATATAATTTCCAGCAACAGAAAGTTGCTGAAACTGACTGGTCCGAAGCTCGCGAGTTTGAAGAGCGTCCTCCAAAACCAAGGGGCCCCACACAACGCAGCTCCACCTGGAAAGACAAGCAACAAAAGAAAAATAAGCCAGAGAAGAAGGACGATGCCTCTGCTGCTTACGATTTCAAGGCGGTCCAGGAAACGGCTCCCGTCGACGAACCGTTATACGACCTTGGACCACATTGCAGTTCTATTCCAGTACAAGAGAATTACTCACAAAATTTTGAATTCTCAGGATACATCGACCAGATTGAAAGATCCTACGAAACGATGAGGGGTATTGACCCCCGGCTCGACCGCCGTCTACCGTTTTCTATGTTTCAGCACTCTATGTGTACTGTGCTTAATTGCTATCTGATGGACCTCGCCCTTACGAATGGGGAGAGAAAGCTGGGTACGGGGAAATGCCAGGACTTGTTGCCTGAGGACCTGTGTATCCCGGACAATCTCTACCACTTCCTGGCAAACATCGGAAATACCACAACAGTGAATGGGGAGGAGATAAAAATTAACATCCCCGAGGTAGCTGTACCACAACCACAAGCAGACGATATACCTGCAGGCTCTTTCGGCGCGGTAACCCCCGAAAACCACAATGTCTATGAGTGCTACATTTCACCATTGGTAACAATGAACAGAGTGCTCAATTCCCGCCGTCCTCACGGAGAGGCCGAAATTCCGCCGCTTCCAGCAGCGATGGTGCCAGCAGGCGGAGTACCAACAGAGAACCTTCTAGGCCATGGCCCCCCTGATATTTTACAGTTAGAGGCACGTCAGAGGATTGAAGGCTTCGAATTCCCTGAAGGTGACTCAGAAGCCGCCCGTCTCCGAGTATGTCCAGAATTGATGGCCCGTGTCAATACCGTACTCTTTGAGATGAAGAACCGCTACAAAATGAGAGACATCGGACGCTCATCCCCGGGTCTAAGAAACTATATTATGGCTAAGAACATTCCTGGCTATGTACAGTACGTTCGTGTTCCTGAAAACACGCCTGATAACGTCCGGCTAAGTAAGAGACAAAGTCAAATTCGTGGCCCTGCAGCTTTTGGCTCCGCCACAGCCGGTCAGGTCAACTTTTTATTAAAAAAAAAAAAAATAGGAGGAAAGATGGCGCTAGCTGTCACGTTAAGATCGGCTCCGTATTAATTTACTAAATAAAAATAAAAACAAACGACTTATAAACTTTAAAGTTATAAATATTGTTCCTAAAGCTCCAAAGTACCAGTGAAAGTGTTATCCAGTGTTAAATCTGTCAAATAAGATCCCAAAACTCAAATAAAAAACATTAAGACGAACCAGTGACAAAACGACTTTACTTCTAAGTTTCTAACAAATAAACAACATTTCGTGTGCAATAAGCGAAAGTAAACCCATCCTAAATCAGTGTGTTTGGTGTTCAACAATAAAAAGCAAAATAACAATAACAAAAGTTTTGGGAAGTGCAAAGTGACGAAATAAGCAAAGCTCCTACAGATCATAAAACGTAAACAAATAAGTGACAACAACATAATACTTCACTTGGACTGAATCAGGAAGCCTTCGACACTATAATAAACCAGGTACAATCTTTCATATCACACATAACGACGTGAATCGATATAAGTGCAAAATAAAAATCGTTAATTTTCAACTATTCAAATTAATGTAAATGAAACACTTGTCAGTACAACAAACCTGAGAAAAGCGACATCTATCGGACTACATCTGCACTACATAGCACACTGTCTAAAGTGATGGATCAGACAGAAAATGTCACAATGAAACGTGCGCGTGCGCACTCTGATACAAACCTAGATGTGAGTGTCAATAATCACACACTAGATGGCACTATGCATAGCGTTCCTGATATATCGGAGGATGAAAATGTTGATGTCATAACCGAACTGCAAAAACAGATGAGCACAGATGGCGCCACCTGTCAAGTCTTATATGGATAATATATCTAATGGGACGCCCTATTCGCAGACCGCAGTTAAAAATAAACTCTGCATTATTAGTGCAAATAAAAGCAATAACATATTAACCTTAGCAGAAGAATACATCCTAGGAAACTACCACATATGTCACAATCTTACACCAAATGTTGGAATTAAATGTCTCCTAAAGGATATACAAACAAAACTATCAAACTTCACAATTAATGACTTTTGCGTAATTATGGTGGGAGAAGAAGACTTTAGAAAGACAAATAATAGTATTATGACATAATAACTGACATTAGAAGTATACTACAGGACATGAATCATACTAATATTATAATTACATTACCGACATTCAAATCTGATTACTATTACAACTCCAATATATATAACTCAAGACTGGAACAATTCAATGGTATGCTATATGGACATTATGACACATGAGCATGTGTATCATTTAGACTCGAATTTGAGTTTAAGTTACCACCATTCCTTATATACACGCTCTGGAACATTAAACTAAAGTCGATAAATGTTCAAAGTTTGTCCCTATGCTCGATAGATGGCGTTGGCGTCGAGTTAGATCTCGCTATGGTTTCGTTACCGGCATTTACCTTAGTAGGATTGTTTTTTTTTTTGGTTTTGTGTGAGCCTGTGGAATTTGTAGTATTATAATATACGCTATACACCGATTATAGTGGTATATTATTTACTCCTCGCCAATATATACGGACCCTCGGGAATTTATACATGGTCCTTCGAGCCGGATCACGCGGGAGTTGTACGGCGACGAGCGTTGCCGCCACGTCGCCACTCTGCACGCTTGGAACGAAACACCGTGCGCCCGCCGATATTATCGACCGCGCACCGCTTCCGCCCAACCGAGTAAGTAATGAAACAATGAAAGACGGGACACACACTGCATTTCAGGTGTCGAAGTACGGTTTAACAGGGGCTCATCATATCCTTCTTGAAGGAAATAGCTTCCCACCGGAACGGCGGTCCTCCATAGTACAGAGTCTTGGCCCAATGACCGCATTCCTGTGTATGATTCGCACCGAAGGCATATACAGGGGGAAATTTGCAGCAGCGGTGAAACGTGCTATGTCACATATTCCCGCTATCGATGACATAATCGAAATAACCAAGAATGTTAAAATGTCATTCGAATTATCCACATTAATAAGCCTGATAGCCGAAATCCTACTGATCACCACTTCCAGACAAGCTACAAGGATGTGCTTTCCATTAAACTTCTTATCAGTAGCACTGGAAACCATGAATGAAGAAGAGAAAACAGAATTTCTTAAATTCTTTAACACAACCGGATCGGGAGGGTGGATGCTCTACAAGTTGTGTATGCAACAACAATGGGTGATGCAAGGCCAAATGACCGAAGAGGCTGCATCCCAAATTCTCTATCACAGTATCTTTGGAACTTATAAGGAAGACCTGAGCATCCTGTCACAAATAACCAGAACAGGGAATTGGTATACCAGGGAGGAGCTAGGAAACTCATTTAGAGGAATGACAAGTGGAAAGTATGTGGCCTTGCGTCCACCTGTTCAGACATTATACGCAAAGATGTCCTGTGCAAACCAGACAGGGTTGTTGTCTGGGGTCTACAATCAAGTGAGCTGCCTACCATGCTTTAGTGGACCCAGAATGCAGTCTTATGGAGAAGATTTCTTTGACCATATCGAAAAGAGACGGATCACAGGGTCAGGTGGCAAGAGTTTGCAGCAGATAATTATAAGCCTCACAAACACGCTTGAGGAGCTGCACCAACAATTAAAAAAGGATGGAGGAAGGATAAAGATGGGAACTGCGACCTGGAGGACCATCGATACTTTAGGGGTGAATTCACCGGGAGAAGAGACAGATGTCCAACTCATTGGGTCAGGCAAAATGTTCATGGGGAGGAACAGGAAGTGATTGTTTTTTTATCTTTGCTATTTTTATTAATTGTGTTTAGGTTAGATGTTAATCATGGTTGTGCCTGTTAAGATATTTCTGGGGTTTCTTTTTTCTTTTTATTTGATTGTCATAATGAGCGTTAGTGAAAAAAAAAAAAAAAACAATCCTACTAAGGTAAATGCCGGTAACGAAACCATAGCGAGATCTAACTCGACGCCAACGCCATCTATCGAGCATAGGGACAAACTTTGAACATTTATCGACTTTAGTTGATCTCGCCATGATTTCGCTGTATGTCCGAACATACCGCCCACCAAGGACATATTGGCAAAATGTCCTTCTATACCACCCACTGTGTTTGATACAAGTTTGGTATGTCATTGGTGGGAAAACAAAATACAAAAAATTAAAACAATTAATAACAACTACCTCTTAAGTTCCAAATCCATAATTTGGAACAAATCACTTGGCAAACTTACTCTAAAACATACTGCCATGTTCGAATACAAAAAAAACTATAAATCCTTACACTAATTGGCTATAGGTAATACACATAATTTGGAAGTTGGCCTCTTTATAGTCGACAATTGGGTGCGTAATGTAACAACCCGAGTAATACCGTCGAGCCCAGGATGTTTTTCTTCGATCCTACCCAACAACCACTTGCCAGGGGGCATATCATCCTCTTTTACTAATACCACTTCACCAACAGATGGCTCCGGAATTCTATGGTTCCATTTATGTCGCTGTAAGAATTGGTGAAGGTAATCGTGAGACCATCGACGCCAGAAATCTTGCATCATCCTCTGATGAAGCTGCCATCGCTTTAGATTATTAACGTTAGCCTTTTCGTAATTGTGGTCAGGCGTTAGCACTAATGGCTCCCCCACTAGGAAATGACCCGGAGTTAAGATCAGTAATTTGTCCTGATCTTCCACATAGGACAATGGCCTCGAATTGAGGCAAGCTTCAATTTGAGCTAACACCGTGATGATCTCCTCAAATGTCAGCGTTGAGTTCCCAATCACCCGCTTGAGGTGATACTTGGTAGACTTTATACCTGCCTCCCAAAGACCCCCAAAGTTTGGTGAGTGAGGAGGTATAAAGTGCCACTGCGTGCCATTGTTCGCGAGTTCTTCTGCTAATTCAGCATTACAGCCTGACTTCTCCTCGATAAACAAATAACGCAGTTCTCGTGCAGCACCCACAAAGTTAGTCCCATTGTCGCTGTGAATTTCCGCACATCGACCACGCCTAGCCACAAACCGTTTGAAAGCAGTCAGAAACCCCTTAGTGCTTAACTCACTCACTGCCTCCAAATGCACTGCTCTGGTGGCCATGCATATAAACAAGGCGATGTAGCCTTTGTATGACTTGTTACCACGACCTTTAGATATTCTAATATTTATGGGGCCAGCGTAATCTACTCCACTACATAAAAAGGGTTTGTTTGCCGTTACACGAGAATAGGGTAACTGCCCCATAAGTTGTGTCCTAACCTTGGCTGCGTATCGGATACACCTCACGCAGCTCCTTACATACTTTTTTGCCAGCAACTTAACTCCCATGATCCAATACTTTGACCGCAAGTATGTTATCATAAGTTGCGGACCGCCATGCATGGTTTTATCATGTGCGTCTGCTATCAACAGATTGGTTAAAAAAGAGTTACTTGGTATAAGTATAGGATGTACTCTTTCGTAACTTAGCTGCGACATCTCAAGCCGTCCTCCAACTCTTATTATTCCTTTAGAATCCAGAAATATGTTCAGTGATTTTAACTTTCCATTATTATTTTCTACCTTGTTGCTTTTCAGTTCTTCCAACTCATTTGTGAATCCTTCTTCTTGGCATTTCCTTATACATATCTCGATTGATTCTTCTAGCTCTTGTTTACATAAAGGTCCTGTACCAATCCTACTCTTCAGGTTTTTTCTTAAATTCAAGAATCTACGGCAATAAGCCACCACTCGAATCAATCTCGAAAACGATGAAAATTTATTCCAAAAGGCAATGTCAAATGTGATCGTATGTACCTTCACTTCTTCTAAGTGGGTAACCAGATGTTTCGGCCTTTTGTGCTCCACCACCTGCTGTCTTAAATAATCCGGACCCTTCCACCATATAGCAGTGGATTCAAGGTCGGCAGGGGAAACTCCGCGCGACGCACAATCTGCCGGATTCTGTTTGGACGACACGTGAGACCAGTACTGTGTGTCTAATATGTTTAATATATCTGAAACACGATTAGCCACAAAAGTTTTCCAGCGGCTCGGGTGACTGTTGAGCCAAGCTAGCACCACCTCACTGTCTGTCCATGCATGCCAATCAGTTTTTGGTATGTTCAGCACTTCGCCAACCTCCACCATCAATTTGGCAAGGAGAACTGCACCACAAAGTTCTAATCGTGGAATAGAAACTTGTCTAACGGGTGCCACTTTAGTTTTTGAAGTGACCAAATCAATGTGAATATTTCCTTTGTGATCCACAACCCTAATGTAAATGACTGCTGAATACGCCATTTTAGAAGCATCTGAGAACCCGTGCAATTCAGTTTTGACGTTGTTTGATTGTTGGTGCAACCATCGTGGGATTTTAATATTAACCAAAAAAACTAAGTTACGGTGGTAAGTATCCCATTCTTGTATTAAGTTATTTGGAATTTCTTGATCCCATTCTAACCCTGCTAGCCACAATTTCTGAATAAATATTTTGGCTAAGATAATACTAGGTGCTAACCAACCCAAAGGATCAAACAACCTTGAAATCTCGGAAATAATTTTTCTTTTTGTTACAGGTGTCGTCAGCGGCTGGAGTTCCACTGAGTACTGGAAGAAATCTTCGTTCGAGTTCCAGGTAAGTCCCAGTATCTTCGTAACACTATCCATTTTTATCCTTAACTCTTCCTCCGTAGTTTCTTTCTCATCCCTTATTTTATTTAGTAATTTTTGACTATTACTCTTCCATTTTTGTAATGGAAAACCCCCTCTGGATAACACTTTGGTTAACTCTGTGTATATACGAAAACAGGTTTCTACATTTTCAGCTCCCGTCATGACATCGTCCATATAGAAGTCATTTAAAATTATCCTCGCTATTTCAGGTTGCTCTAAGCACTCATCGTATGCTAACTGTTGTAGCGATCGTACAGCTAAATATGGTGCTGACGCTGTGCCGAAAGTAACTGTTTCCAATTCATATTCTTCTATTTTATTTTCAGGGCTGTCTCTCCAGAGGATACGTTGTAATATTACATCCTTCCTATTTAATAACACTTGCCGGTACATCTTAATTATGTCCGCTACGAGACATATCCGATGTGTTCTCCATCGCATAATAGTGTGCCGAAGTTCCGACTGCAAGGTAGGACCAACTAACAAATTGTCATTTAGTGACATCCCATTCGTTCCCTTGCAGGAAGCATCAAAGACGACGCGGACCTTCGACGTTTCCTTATCCTCCCGGATCACAGCGTGGTGAGGTAAGTAGATCGCTTTTTGATTATTCCTTTCAGCCCCTGCCACCTTTCTCATGTGCTTCAGCTCTAAATATTCTTCAAGAACCCTCGAATAATCTTCTTTAAATTTTCTGTCTTTGCTGAACTTACCTTCTAACGATCTTAATCTTTTTTCAGCGATGTCCTTCGATTCACCAACTTTGCTGACCGGGTCTACATCACGCAATGGTAGCCTTACTATATATCGACCACTCTTGTCACGTTCCGTAGTAGCTGTATATAACATTTCACATTTATTTTCTTCCTCCGTTGGCATTTTTTTTTTAGATGGTTCCGCTTCTAGCTCCCAAAATCTTTTGAGCAACTCATCAGCTTCCAAACTTGAATGCATCACGGTGATATGTGAGGGATTACTAGTACGATCCACTTCAAAAGTACCTGACAATATCCAACCTAAGGTGGAGTCTTGCGCTAAAAGAGTTCCACCAACATTCCTTTTAATTCCCGCCTGGATGACTTGGCTGTAAACCTCAGCACCTAATAAAACATCGATTTTGTTAGGCCTGTAGTATTCTGGATCGGCCAAATCATCATCGGTCAAGTCTACCCATTCTACCCTGGTTACTTTCGTAGCTGGGAGAAGGGCAGTAACCGACTTCAGGACGAAAGCGTTCACATTTATTTGGACAGTTGGATCTATTCTAGACCTCACTTTAAGCACAACCATCGACTTGGCCGTCGTACTTTTGTCCCCGCCTACGCCTATCACAGTTTGTCTGGATGGCGTTTTGTTTAATCCCAAAAATTGGACCGTGGATTCTGTAACGAACGAACCCTGTGATCCTTGGTCAAGCAAAGCCCTTATTACTCGATAGGTCCCGTCTTTCGACTCCGCCTTAATTAAGGCGGTAGTTAATAAAACCGTTTTCCGACCACTTCCAGTCGAGAGACATGAGACTAGTGGCTTACTTGACCCCTCCGCTTGCGCGGCTACTTCAGCGTTACTATTTTTATTAGCCTCATTCATCACCTTTACGGCAACTGATGAGGTTTCCTCGTGAGCCCTTTTCCACTAATTATATGTATAACAATAAGATCCCAGGAAGAGACATCCACCCCCAAATTACCAATTGACTCTAGGCACTCTGAAGTAGTTGTTACAAGTCTTTTTATTTCGCTAGCCGATTCACAGGACAAAGTCTTTTGACTGAGTAATCTTTTTATTATACCATTTGCTAGAAACTTTTTATTATTGTACATTTTATCTAATTTACACCACGCAATTTTATAATTGTCAGATGTAACCTTGATGTTTCTTAACAATTGCTCAGCCTCCCCAGTTAAATGTCCCTTTAAATAAAAAAATCTCTGTGCATCGTCTAGAGACGTGTTCTCATGCACTAACCCTACAAATAAATCTCTAAATGTTTGCCACTCAGAATATTTTCCCGAAAATGAGGGAATTTTTATTTCTGGCAACTTAACTCTGCTGACACTCTTTTCATTTTGAGAACTAGACTTAGAATCCGCACTTATATCAGTTGACTTTCTTTCCGATAACAATTCCTTTAGTTCGCTTTTAAATTCTACATAAAATTCCTCAACTTCATCATAAACACTATTTTTAACATAACTAGAGATAGACAATTCAGCCTTTTTTATAGTACTTAATATTTCTTTATGAGTGGCTGTGAATGTATTCCATAATTGTTCCAAATTTTCAAGACGGGTCTCTAAATATGCATAAGTTATTCGTTCTTTAGGAGATTTCTTGAAATTGGACTTTGCTTTGAGCATTTTTGCACTAACATCCTCCTGCATAGTACAAAAAAAACTCCATTTTGAAACAATTATACCAAAAAAAACAAATAGAATAATAAACAGTTGTAAACACTTATGATTTTAAAAGTAAACTAAAATTATGATATGTCCAATTATTGTTCAACTAAAAGTTCAAAATTTTACAAGTCTTTTCACTATAAGTCACTTGGGTCTAAAAATCGGGCATGGATTCCCCGTTAGAACCACTTTTCACATAAAAAATTTACAAGTCCTAAGTTTCTTCAAAACAAAAAGTTAATTCACTGATAATTCAAGAGTTCAACTTCAAATGCACTTTTTTAAATAATAATTCTTCCTGATTAAGACGAAAAATGTACTCACGATTTTCTTTTTCATCAAACCTCACTGACACTTGATGTGACGTCGCGCTGTGTAATGTGTAATGTAATGTAAGTAATGTGTAAGCAATCTAGCAAAACATGTTTTAGGCCTCTGTGTCGTTAGACATTTTTTTTACAGAAGTTCATATAAATTTAAAAAAATCATAAATCATTTTTGAAAACCTTATTTAAAAAAAAAAACGAAGTGTGCTTTTTTTGTTCAAATATTTTTGAAAACATGCGTGATAATCGCTCTTTCTTTTGAGGTATCATTTACGAGGATATTTTACAAATTATTGAAATTAGGATCTACAAACCAATTTGAGGGAGAAATTTTAAATTTTAGGCAGACTAATTAAAACAAAATTTTTGCTTAAAAAACTTACGCTAAGCTTACTTTATGTGTTCGAAATGATAATTACTTCAATTTTAATAATTTTTTGCACATGCCAATTGAGGGGATTATCTAAACAATGGCCGCCGCGCGCAGTGCGGCACATGAAAGAACCGAATTGAAGGGATTATCTAAACAATGGCAGCAATGCGCGGTGCGACGGCATTTCCAGGTAGAACGCCCAGTGAATAGAAAATAGCGATAAATACGTTGGTTTTTACAGCAAAATGGTATTAGTTACTAAGGCAACAAAATCGTGTTTTTATTTAGTTAGGGTTAGTCAGTCTGTGTTGAAGCGGTCACGTCTTTTACTTATTACAATTAGTTGAATTAGTCAAACTACAGCTGCCCATGTGAGAGGACGTTGTCGTGTTGATTCGCAATTTACCGTGTTCAGTTGTAGCCCTTTGCGTTCCTGCACGTGTTGTTTGCGTTAGTTTTGAACATTTTTGTTTCACCGTGTCCAGTCGTAGCCGCAAGCTCCTGCACGTGTTGATTTTTGAGTTGTGTTGAGTTGACATTTAGTGCGCTCCTACGCCGTTTTTCTTAATTGTTAACTAGCTATGGCTACTTTTTCCAATCAGGAATATGCGGATATCGTATTTATGTATGGCAGAGCAGATGGCAATGGATCCTTGGCGCGACGGATGTATCAAGAACGCTTTCCGAATCGCAGGGTACCGAATGTGCGAGTGTTTTTTAACACTTTTCGTCGACTTGCCGAAGTTGGGTTTCACCGCGTGGAACCTGGAGTCAACCCAGGCAGACATGAAACTGACGTCGAAGAAAACATTTTGGCAGCATTTCAAGCAGATCCTACTACCAGTACCAGAGGCGTAGCTCAAAATCTAAACATTTCACAATGGAAGGTGTGGCATACAATGCAACAAAATGACAAATATCCGTTCCATGGTAGGGGTGTGCAAGGTCTGGAAGAGCAAGATCCCCAAAGAAGAATACAGTTCTGCCGTTTCCTCCTCAACAGAGACATCGAAGATGCGTGGTTCCTGAAATCAATCTTGTGGACGGATGAAAGCAAATTTTCTAGGGAGGGCATTACAAACTTTCATAACCTCCATGAATGGGCCGACAGAGACAATAATCCACATTTTAGGAAGCGAGTGTCCTTTCAGGGAAAATTCTCTGTCAATATATGGGCTGGAGTAATTGGCAGGACATTGATTGGGCCCCACTTCTTACCGGATAATTTAAATGGTGAAAATTATTTGCACTTTATTTTTGCAATTATAAGTATGAGCTGCTACAATAGCATTGGGTCGCTTCCCGGGAGGGCCACAGGCTGTTCGACTCACCCGAGAAGTGTGGGAATCCGTAGATATCGCTGCAACTCAATTCTATAGCAGACGGAACTACTAAAACACCAGACCAGTGGCGAAGAGTAAGTTTATATTTTATTAAATATCCTCTAGAAACACACTATCAACTTAAAATATTACTTACCATATTACATAGATTTCCAACCACAAAGCATGAGTCATTTACTTAGCCTTTTACAAATAGATACGAATTAAATTGTTTCATCATAATGTTGCATTCTCATACTTAATTTTTTTGTCACATGACCCTTGGACCCTTAAGGGCCCATAAAAATACCCCACTTAGAAACCAGACTCAACCAGTACCTACTTATAAAAAAAATACACTCTAAAAATAGCTTGCATGTTTACGTTACGTTCGTAAGTATTCGGTTTGCTTGATAATGAAGGCATATTATTTTTCTGCAAAGTTATAAAAGCTTTTTATTTTATTTATACAGTACTGGATAGAGTTTAAGGCAAACACAAAGGGCAAAGCTGCAGATTCAAGGAGGAATGCATCAGCAACTGGTGGAGGACCTAACAAGCTTGTTCCTCTAAATGAGATAGAGAAGAGAGTGGTAGCACTAATAGGTCCAGTGGCGGTGGAGGGATTGCGTGGAGTGCGGCTGCCTTGTAATGTTAGTTTCATTCATCATTAAATTATTTTATGATTATTTTATGTATCATTATAAGTAATCCAGCTTTATTTAAACAAAAATTCGCAATAAACTCTCTCTCTGGCAACTACAATGGGTTACTAGCGTCGCATAAGCGGCGTCTCTCAATTCGCATACGACTTTGTTGTCGCTGTTCTTCAGCAAATCCCAGCAATATTAGGCGTGCCATACTTTTGCCATGAACAAGAATCACAATAAAACAACAAAAGACGTAATATTTATACGCTTTACTTGTTACCGGCTTCAGTGTTAATCACTAGAATCTCAAAAACACTACCTTTGAGTAGTGTCTTTCATGAAAGCTACGACAAATTAAATGATTATCAATTTGATGTCCACTATGCTTAGACAATCGCAATCTTTTACGTATCGATAGGTATCGATACAAAAACATCTGTCAAAATGTGTTACGGTGACTATCAGCCATACTGGGTGCTTATGACGTCATCTTAGTTAGTCACTGAAGATACCTAATACGAAACGAACTGTTTGACAGCTAATCGTGATTATCACTATGAACTGTCAACTAAGATACGCAATAGCCCTGCTGGTCGGTACCCGTCTGTCACGCTGAGGCTGGCTGGATACGAGTGGTCGAGCGAATGTGTGAAACCATACCAGAAATGGGAGCAGTCCTAATTACGCCATTAGACGTTGCCAGAGCGGTCCGTCCGTTACCGAACTGGAAATCTCCGGGACCGGACGGATTGCACAACTTTTGGTTAAAATGGCTAATTAGTTCACACATTTACCTGGCATCTCAGTTCCAGTCACCCTTAGAGTCTGGGTCGCTACCACAGTTTCTAACAACAGGCGTTACCCACCTGCTCTATAAATCAGGTAGTCCCACGGAACCCAAGATTATAGACCAATTACGTGTTTATCGACCGTCTATAAACTTCTTACATCCATTCTGAGAGCGAAAATTAATACGCACATTGGCAGTAATATGATTATGTCTGCCTCTCAAAATGGATGTAGAAACGGGTCCCGCGGTACTAAGGAGCTACTCCTCATCGACACGGCCATTAGCCAACAGGTTCGTCGATCCCGCAAGGACCTGTCGACATGCTGGATAGATTATAAGAAGGCCTACGACTCGGTGCCACATACGTGGCTCATGAGGGTGCTGGAGTTGTACAAGATTGATGTAACTCTACGCACTTTCCTAGAGTCGTGTATGGGGCAATGGAGGACGGTTCTTCGCTATCCAGGATGTCGACAGATCCAGGGGAATGATGAGCCTGTATGGATTAAACGGGGAATATTCCAGGGCGACAGTTTGAGTCCACTTTGGTTCTTAATATGTATGTTCAGTGGGAGAGAAAAGAAACGATCGACTTGCTTGAACACTAGTATATTACTAAACGGGCCGGCGCGGCGCGGCGCAGCGCGCGCGCTGTATACATACATATGTATCACTCCTTCACATTTAGATTTTGAAACCTGGTGACAATATACAAGGTGATTGGAAGATGGGTGCAAAGCTTTAAGGCGAAGATAGTACAGACAGTTTAGAACAATTTAAGCTATGGTTGTCTTAGACGAAGTCTTACCATTTTTTTTAACCTAATTTTTAAGATTTTTTTCGAAAATTGCCAAAATTTTAACTAAACTGGTTATTTATAGCTAAATTGAATGATAAATGAATTCATTTTTATTTTATTTAATTAAAGTAATGTGTAAGCAATCTAGCAAAACATGTTTTATTAGGCCTCTGTGTCACTAGACATTTTTTTACAGACATTTAAAGTTCCTATAAATTAAAAAAATCATAAATCATTTTTGAAAACCTTATTTAAAAAAAAAACGAAGTGTGCTTTTTTTGTTCAAATATTTTTGAAAACATGCGTGATAATCTCTTTTTCCTTTGAGGTATCATTTACGAAGATATTTTACAAATTATTGAAATTAGGATCTACAAACCAATTTCAGGGAGAAATTTTAAATTTTAGGCGGAGTAATTAAAACAACATTTGAATCTAAATTATTTATTGTTCATGTTCAAAATGTCTGCCATGATTCCTAATACAAGCACGGCTACGTTCACCTAAATTTTCAACTCCGATAATTGGAAATCCGAAAATGTTCTTCCTAACATTTTTCATCCTAACAATCACAATTCTTAACTACTCTGTCTCTAATGTTCATAATTCCGAAGCATTCAACTTCATAATGTCAGTAGCAATAAACATCTATTATACTTTTATTTGTTTCCCTATATTTTCTCAACATAACCATCTTTTATACTATTATTCAAAGTCATATCTTTTTTGTTTAGATTTCTTTTTATTCATAATAATCGGTATTATATACATTAATCATTGTAAGCCCTAATTATCACATGCCATAATTATGATATGCCATAACATAATTTGCCATCGACATCGGGTGTGTAACGGTTGTTTATATCAAGAGAAATTGGATGCAATTGGGACTTTAGGGCACCCCGACTCGGACAGGTTAGGTTAGAAGGGGATGGCGGGGTCGTGTGAGCCAGCGAAGCGAGCGAATAGACCCCGCCATCCCCTTCGTGGTTATTTTTTTATAAACCACACAGAAGTAGGAGCCCCGCGAAGCGGGGCTCCGTCGACCTAGCCCACCATCAACCATGCACAGAAAAAAAAACCTAAAACTATAAATATCATCTTCTACCCACATATATTTTTTATAACACTTGGTAAATGTTTCTTTCTGAGTATGAGTGAAAATATTATGGTAATTATGTTTAGGGATAAAAGCCTTATGATAAAAAACAGTAGGAGTTTAAATATATTTACATTAATGATATTATTAATTACAACTTTCGGAAACATGAGTGTTATGAACATCGCCGGTAGCACTACAAATAGTATGAATGAAAACTTTAGGATGAAAAATTTTAGGAAGAGTGATCATTCGGATTACAAATCGTTAGTTTTTCGTAGTCGTTTTTATGACAAAAACATAACTAAAGTTGATCTTTAACTCAGACAGGATGTCTTCCTACGAAAGTAGACGCAACGCTAACCGATTTCAGCGTGGTAATCCCGCTAGCGGCAGCGACAATCAAGACCGAAGACCAAATACCGGCAACCGCAGTCAAAGACGCGCATATAATTTCCAGCAACAGAAAGTTGCTGAAACTGACTGGTCCGAAGCTCGCGAGTTTGAAGAGCGTCCTCCAAAACCAAGGGGCCCCACACAACGCAGCTCCACCTGGAAAGACAAGCAACAAAAGAAAAATAAGCCAGAGAAGAAGGACGATGCCTCTGCTGCTTACGATTTCAAGGCGGTCCAGGAAACGGCTCCCGTCGACGAACCGTTATACGACCTTGGACCACATTGCAGTTCTATTCCAGTACAAGAGAATTACTCACAAAATTTTGAATTCTCAGGATACATCGACCAGATTGAAAGATCCTACGAAACGATGAGGGGTATTGACCCCCGGCTCGACCGCCGTCTACCGTTTTCTATGTTTCAGCACTCTATGTGTACTGTGCTTAATTGCTATCTGATGGACCTCGCCCTTACGAATGGGGAGAGAAAGCTGGGTACGGGGAAATGCCAGGACTTGTTGCCTGAGGACCTGTGTATCCCGGACAATCTCTACCACTTCCTGGCAAACATCGGAAATACCACAACAGTGAATGGGGAGGAGATAAAAATTAACATCCCCGAGGTAGCTGTACCACAACCACAAGCAGACGATATACCTGCAGGCTCTTTCGGCGCGGTAACCCCCGAAAACCACAATGTCTATGAGTGCTACATTTCACCATTGGTAACAATGAACAGAGTGCTCAATTCCCGCCGTCCTCACGGAGAGGCCGAAATTCCGCCGCTTCCAGCAGCGATGGTGCCAGCAGGCGGAGTACCAACAGAGAACCTTCTAGGCCATGGCCCCCCTGATATTTTACAGTTAGAGGCACGTCAGAGGATTGAAGGCTTCGAATTCCCTGAAGGTGACTCAGAAGCCGCCCGTCTCCGAGTATGTCCAGAATTGATGGCCCGTGTCAATACCGTACTCTTTGAGATGAAGAACCGCTACAAAATGAGAGACATCGGACGCTCATCCCCGGGTCTAAGAAACTATATTATGGCTAAGAACATTCCTGGCTATGTACAGTACGTTCGTGTTCCTGAAAACACGCCTGATAACGTCCGGCTAAGTAAGAGACAAAGTCAAATTCGTGGCCCTGCAGCTTTTGGCTCCGCCACAGCCGGTCAGGTCAACTTTTTATTAAAAAAAAAAAAAAAGGAGGAAAGATGGCGCTAGCTGTCACGTTAAGATCGGCTCCGTATTAATTTACTAAATAAAAATAAAAACAAACGACTTATAAACTTTAAAGTTATAAATATTGTTCCTAAAGCTCCAAAGTACCAGTGAAAGTGTTATCCAGTGTTAAATCTGTCAAATAAGATCCCAAAACTCAAATAAAAAACATTAAGACGAACCAGTGACAAAACGACTTTACTTCTAAGTTTCTAACAAATAAACAACATTTCGTGTGCAATAAGCGAAAGTAAACCCATCCTAAATCAGTGTGTTTGGTGTTCAACAATAAAAAGCAAAATAACAATAACAAAAGTTTTGGGAAGTGCAAAGTGACGAAATAAGCAAAGCTCCTACAGATCATAAAACGTAAACAAATAAGTGACAACAACATAATACTTCACTTGGACTGAATCAGGAAGCCTTCGACACTATAATAAACCAGGTACAATCTTTCATATCACACATAACGACGTGAATCGATATAAGTGCAAAATAAAAATCGTTAATTTTCAACTATTCAAATTAATGTAAATGAAACACTTGTCAGTACAACAAACCTGAGAAAAGCGACATCTATCGGACTACATCTGCACTACATAGCACACTGTCTAAAGTGATGGATCAGACAGAAAATGTCACAATGAAACGTGCGCGTGCGCACTCTGATACAAACCTAGATGTGAGTGTCAATAATCACACACTAGATGGCACTATGCATAGCGTTCCTGATATATCGGAGGATGAAAATGTTGATGTCATAACCGAACTGCAAAAACAGATGAGCACAGATGGCGCCACCTGTCAAGTCTTATATGGATAATATATCTAATGGGACGCCCTATTCGCAGACCGCAGTTAAAAATAAACTCTGCATTATTAGTGCAAATAAAAGCAATAACATATTAACCTTAGCAGAAGAATACATCCTAGGAAACTACCACATATGTCACAATCTTACACCAAATGTTGGAATTAAATGTCTCCTAAAGGATATACAAACAAAACTATCAAACTTCACAATTAATGACTTTTGCGTAATTATGGTGGGAGAAGAAGACTTTAGAAAGACAAATAACTATTATGACATAATAACTGACATTAGAAGTATACTACAGGACATGAATCATACTAATATTATAATTACATTACCGACATTCAAATCTGATTACTATTACAACTCCAATATATATAACTCAAGACTGGAACAATTCAATGGTATGCTATATGGACATTATGACACATGAGCATGTGTATCATTTAGACTCGAATTTGAGTTTAAGTTACCACCATTCCTTATATACACGCTCTGGAACATTAAACTAAAGTCGATAAATGTTCAAAGTTTGTCCCTATGCTCGATAGATGGCGTTGGCGTCGAGTTAGATCTCGCTATGGTTTCGTTACCGGCATTTACCTTAGTAGGATTGTTTTTTTTTTTGGTTTTGTGTGAGCCTGTGGAATTTGTAGTATTATAATATACGCTATACACCGATTATAGTGGTATATTATTTACTCCTCGCCAATATATACGGACCCTCGGGAATTTATACATGGTCCTTCGAGCCGGATCACGCGGGAGTTGTACGGCGACGAGCGTTGCCGCCACGTCGCCACTCTGCACGCTTGGAACGAAACACCGTGCGCCCGCCGATATTATCGACCGCGCACCGCTTCCGCCCAACCGAGTAAGTAATGAAACAATGAAAGACGGGACACACACTGCATTTCAGGTGTCGAAGTACGGTTTAACAGGGGCTCATCATATCCTTCTTGAAGGAAATAGCTTCCCACCGGAACGGCGGTCCTCCATAGTACAGAGTCTTGGCCCAATGACCGCATTCCTGTGTATGATTCGCACCGAAGGCATATACAGGGGGAAATTTGCAGCAGCGGTGAAACGTGCTATGTCACATATTCCCGCTATCGATGACATAATCGAAATAACCAAGAATGTTAAAATGTCATTCGAATTATCCACATTAATAAGCCTGATAGCCGAAATCCTACTGATCACCACTTCCAGACAAGCTACAAGGATGTGCTTTCCATTAAACTTCTTATCAGTAGCACTGGAAACCATGAATGAAGAAGAGAAAACAGAATTTCTTAAATTCTTTAACACAACCGGATCGGGAGGGTGGATGCTCTACAAGTTGTGTATGCAACAACAATGGGTGATGCAAGGCCAAATGACCGAAGAGGCTGCATCCCAAATTCTCTATCACAGTATCTTTGGAACTTATAAGGAAGACCTGAGCATCCTGTCACAAATAACCAGAACAGGGAATTGGTATACCAGGGAGGAGCTAGGAAACTCATTTAGAGGAATGACAAGTGGAAAGTATGTGGCCTTGCGTCCACCTGTTCAGACATTATACGCAAAGATGTCCTGTGCAAACCAGACAGGGTTGTTGTCTGGGGTCTACAATCAAGTGAGCTGCCTACCATGCTTTAGTGGACCCAGAATGCAGTCTTATGGAGAAGATTTCTTTGACCATATCGAAAAGAGACGGATCACAGGGTCAGGTGGCAAGAGTTTGCAGCAGATAATTATAAGCCTCACAAACACGCTTGAGGAGCTGCACCAACAATTAAAAAAGGATGGAGGAAGGATAAAGATGGGAACTGCGACCTGGAGGACCATCGATACTTTAGGGGTGAATTCACCGGGAGAAGAGACAGATGTCCAACTCATTGGGTCAGGCAAAATGTTCATGGGGAGGAACAGGAAGTGATTGTTTTTTTATCTTTGCTATTTTTATTAATTGTGTTTAGGTTAGATGTTAATCATGGTTGTGCCTGTTAAGATATTTCTGGGGTTTCTTTTTTCTTTTTATTTGATTGTCATAATGAGCGTTAGTGAAAAAAAAAAAAAAAACAATCCTACTAAGGTAAATGCCGGTAACGAAACCATAGCGAGATCTAACTCGACGCCAACGCCATCTATCGAGCATAGGGACAAACTTTGAACATTTATCGACTTTAGTTGATCTCGCCATGATTTCGCTGTATGTCCGAACATACCGCCCACCAAGGACATATTGGCAAAATGTCCTTCTATACCACCCACTGTGTTTGATACAAGTTTGGTATGTCATTGGTGGGAAAACAAAATACAAAAAATTAAAACAATTAATAACAACTACCTCTTAAGTTCCAAATCCATAATTTGGAACAAATCACTTGGCAAACTTACTCTAAAACATACTGCCATGTTCGAATACAAAAAAAACTATAAATCCTTACACTAATTGGCTATAGGTAATACACATAATTTGGAAGTTGGCCTCTTTATAGTCGACAATTGGGTGCGTAATGTAACAACCCGAGTAATACCGTCGAGCCCAGGATGTTTTTCTTCGATCCTACCCAACAACCACTTGCCAGGGGGCATATCATCCTCTTTTACTAATACCACTTCACCAACAGATGGCTCCGGAATTCTATGGTTCCATTTATGTCGCTGTAAGAATTGGTGAAGGTAATCGTGAGACCATCGACGCCAGAAATCTTGCATCATCCTCTGATGAAGCTGCCATCGCTTTAGATTATTAACGTTAGCCTTTTCGTAATTGTGGTCAGGCGTTAGCACTAATGGCTCCCCCACTAGGAAATGACCCGGAGTTAAGATCAGTAATTTGTCCTGATCTTCCACATAGGACAATGGCCTCGAATTGAGGCAAGCTTCAATTTGAGCTAACACCGTGATGATCTCCTCAAATGTCAGCGTTGAGTTCCCAATCACCCGCTTGAGGTGATACTTGGTAGACTTTATACCTGCCTCCCAAAGACCCCCAAAGTTTGGTGAGTGAGGAGGTATAAAGTGCCACTGCGTGCCATTGTTCGCGAGTTCTTCTGCTAATTCAGCATTACAGCCTGACTTCTCCTCGATAAACAAATAACGCAGTTCTCGTGCAGCACCCACAAAGTTAGTCCCATTGTCGCTGTGAATTTCCGCACATCGACCACGCCTAGCCACAAACCGTTTGAAAGCAGTCAGAAACCCCTTAGTGCTTAACTCACTCACTGCCTCCAAATGCACTGCTCTGGTGGCCATGCATATAAACAAGGCGATGTAGCCTTTGTATGACTTGTTACCACGACCTTTAGATATTCTAATATTTATGGGGCCAGCGTAATCTACTCCACTACATAAAAAGGGTTTGTTTGCCGTTACACGAGAATAGGGTAACTGCCCCATAAGTTGTGTCCTAACCTTGGCTGCGTATCGGATACACCTCACGCAGCTCCTTACATACTTTTTTGCCAGCAACTTAACTCCCATGATCCAATACTTTGACCGCAAGTATGTTATCATAAGTTGCGGACCGCCATGCATGGTTTTATCATGTGCGTCTGCTATCAACAGATTGGTTAAAAAAGAGTTACTTGGTATAAGTATAGGATGTACTCTTTCGTAACTTAGCTGCGACATCTCAAGCCGTCCTCCAACTCTTATTATTCCTTTAGAATCCAGAAATATGTTCAGTGATTTTAACTTTCCATTATTATTTTCTACCTTGTTGCTTTTCAGTTCTTCCAACTCATTTGTGAATCCTTCTTCTTGGCATTTCCTTATACATATCTCGATTGATTCTTCTAGCTCTTGTTTACATAAAGGTCCTGTACCAATCCTACTCTTCAGGTTTTTTCTTAAATTCAAGAATCTACGGCAATAAGCCACCACTCGAATCAATCTCGAAAACGATGAAAATTTATTCCAAAAGGCAATGTCAAATGTGATCGTATGTACCTTCACTTCTTCTAAGTGGGTAACCAGATGTTTCGGCCTTTTGTGCTCCACCACCTGCTGTCTTAAATAATCCGGACCCTTCCACCATATAGCAGTGGATTCAAGGTCGGCAGGGGAAACTCCGCGCGACGCACAATCTGCCGGATTCTGTTTGGACGACACGTGAGACCAGTACTGTGTGTCTAATATGTTTAATATATCTGAAACACGATTAGCCACAAAAGTTTTCCAGCGGCTCGGGTGACTGTTGAGCCAAGCTAGCACCACCTCACTGTCTGTCCATGCATGCCAATCAGTTTTTGGTATGTTCAGCACTTCGCCAACCTCCACCATCAATTTGGCAAGGAGAACTGCACCACAAAGTTCTAATCGTGGAATAGAAACTTGTCTAACGGGTGCCACTTTAGTTTTTGAAGTGACCAAATCAATGTGAATATTTCCTTTGTGATCCACAACCCTAATGTAAATGACTGCTGAATACGCCATTTTAGAAGCATCTGAGAACCCGTGCAATTCAGTTTTGACGTTGTTTGATTGTTGGTGCAACCATCGTGGGATTTTAATATTAACCAAAAAAACTAAGTTACGGTGGTAAGTATCCCATTCCTGTATTAAGTTATTTGGAATTTCTTGATCCCATTCTAACCCTGCTAGCCACAATTTCTGAATAAATATTTTGGCTAAGATAATACTAGGTGCTAACCAACCCAAAGGATCAAACAACCTTGAAATCTCGGAAATAATTTTTCTTTTTGTTACAGGTGTCGTCAGCGGCTGGAGTTCCACTGAGTACTGGAAGAAATCTTCGTTCGAGTTCCAGGTAAGTCCCAGTATCTTCGTAACACTATCCATTTTTATCCTTAACTCTTCCTCCGTAGTTTCTTTCTCATCCCTTATTTTATTTAGTAATTTTTGACTATTACTCTTCCATTTTTGTAATGGAAAACCCCCTCTGGATAACACTTTGGTTAACTCTGTGTATATACGAAAACAGGTTTCTACATTTTCAGCTCCCGTCATGACATCGTCCATATAGAAGTCATTTAAAATTATCCTCGCTATTTCAGGTTGCTCTAAGCACTCATCGTATGCTAACTGTTGTAGCGATCGTACAGCTAAATATGGTGCTGACGCTGTGCCGAAAGTAACTGTTTCCAATTCATATTCTTCTATTTTATTTTCAGGGCTGTCTCTCCAGAGGATACGTTGTAATATTACATCCTTCCTATTTAATAACACTTGCCGGTACATCTTAATTATGTCCGCTACGAGACATATCCGATGTGTTCTCCATCGCATAATAGTGTGCCGAAGTTCCGACTGCAAGGTAGGACCAACTAACAAATTGTCATTTAGTGACATCCCATTCGTTCCCTTGCAGGAAGCATCAAAGACGACGCGGACCTTCGACGTTTCCTTATCCTCCCGGATCACAGCGTGGTGAGGTAAGTAGATCGCTTTTTGATTATTCCTTTCAGCCCCTGCCACCTTTCTCATGTGCTTCAGCTCTAAATATTCTTCAAGAACCCTCGAATAATCTTCTTTAAATTTTCTGTCTTTGCTGAACTTACCTTCTAACGATCTTAATCTTTTTTCAGCGATGTCCTTCGATTCACCAACTTTGCTGACCGGGTCTACATCACGCAATGGTAGCCTTACTATATATCGACCACTCTTGTCACGTTCCGTAGTAGCTGTATATAACATTTCACATTTATTTTCTTCCTCCGTTAGCATTTTTTTTTTAGATGGTTCCGCTTCTAGCTCCCAAAATCTTTTGAGCAACTCATCAGCTTCCAAACTTGAATGCATCACGGTGATATGTGAGGGATTACTAGTACGATCCACTTCAAAAGTACCTGACAATATCCAACCTAAGGTGGAGTCTTGCGCTAAAAGAGTTCCACCAACATTCCTTTTAATTCCCGCCTGGATGACTTGGCTGTAAACCTCAGCACCTAATAAAACATCGATTTTGTTAGGCCTGTAGTATTCTGGATCGGCCAAATCATCATCGGTCAAGTCTACCCATTCTACCCTGGTTACTTTCGTAGCTGGGAGAAGGGCAGTAACCGACTTCAGGACGAAAGCGTTCACATTTATTTGGACAGTTGGATCTATTCTAGACCTCACTTTAAGCACAACCATCGACTTGGCCGTCGTACTTTTGTCCCCGCCTACGCCTATCACAGTTTGTCTGGATGGCGTTTTGTTTAATCCCAAAAATTGGACCGTGGATTCTGTAACGAACGAACCCTGTGATCCTTGGTCAAGCAAAGCCCTTATTACTCGATAGGTCCCGTCTTTCGACTCCGCCTTAATTAAGGCGGTAGTTAATAAAACCGTTTTCCGACCACTTCCAGTCGAGAGACATGAGACTAGTGGCTTACTTGACCCCTCCGCTTGCGCGGCTACTTCAGCGTTACTATTTTTATTAGCCTCATTCATCACCTTTACGGCAACTGATGAGGTTTCCTCGTGAGCCCTTTTCCACTAATTATATGTATAACAATAAGATCCCAGGAAGAGACATCCACCCCCAAATTACCAATTGACTCTAGGCACTCTGAAGTAGTTGTTACAAGTCTTTTTATTTCGCTAGCCGATTCACAGGACAAAGTCTTTTGACTGAGTAATCTTTTTATTATACCATTTGCTAGAAACTTTTTATTATTGTACATTTTATCTAATTTACACCACGCAATTTTATAATTGTCAGATGTAACCTTGATGTTTCTTAACAATTGCTCAGCCTCCCCAGTTAAATGTCCCTTTAAATAAAAAAATCTCTGTGCATCGTCTAGAGACGTGTTCTCATGCACTAACCCTACAAATAAATCTCTAAATGTTTGCCACTCAGAATATTTTCCCGAAAATGAGGGAATTTTTATTTCTGGCAACTTAACTCTGCTGACACTCTTTTCATTTTGAGAACTAGACTTAGAATCCGCACTTATATCAGTTGACTTTCTTTCCGATAACAATTCCTTTAGTTCGCTTTTAAATTCTACATAAAATTCCTCAACTTCATCATAAACACTATTTTTAACATAACTAGAGATAGACAATTCAGCCTTTTTTATAGTACTTAATATTAATTTATGAGTGGCTGTGAATGTATTCCATAATTGTTCCAAATTTTCAAGACGGGTCTCTAAATATGCATAAGTTATTCGTTCTTTAGGAGATTTCTTGAAATTGGACTTTGCTTTGAGCATTTTTGCACTAACATCCTCCTGCATAGTACAAAAAAAACTCCATTTTGAAACAATTATACCAAAAAAAACAAATAGAATAATAAACAGTTGTAAACACTTATGATTTTAAAAGTAAACTAAAATTATGATATGTCCAATTATTGTTCAACTAAAAGTTCAAAATTTTACAAGTCTTTTCACTATAAGTCACTTGGGTCTAAAAATCGGGCATGGATTCCCCGTTAGAACCACTTTTCACATAAAAAATTTACAAGTCCTAAGTTTCTTCAAAACAAAAAGTTAATTCACTGATAATTCAAGAGTTCAACTTCAAATGCACTTTTTTAAATAATAATTCTTCCTGATTAAGACGAAAAATGTACTCACGATTTTCTTTTTCATCAAACCTCACTGACACTTGATGTGACGTCGCGCTGTGTAATGTGTAATGTAATGTAAGTAATGTGTAAGCAATCTAGCAAAACATGTTTTAGGCCTCTGTGTCGTTAGACATTTTTTTTACAGAAGTTCATATAAATTTAAAAAAATCATAAATCATTTTTGAAAACCTTATTTAAAAAAAAAAACGAAGTGTGCTTTTTTTGTTCAAATATTTTTGAAAACATGCGTGATAATCGCTCTTTCTTTTGAGGTATCATTTACGAGGATATTTTACAAATTATTGAAATTAGGATCTACAAACCAATTTGAGGGAGAAATTTTAAATTTTAGGCAGACTAATTAAAACAAAATTTTTGCTTAAAAAACTTACGCTAAGCTTACTTTATGTGTTCGAAATGATAATTACTTCAATTTTAATAATTTTTTGCACATGCCAATTGAGGGGATTATCTAAACAATGGCCGCCGCGCGCAGTGCGGCACATGAAAGAACCGAATTGAAGGGATTATCTAAACAATGGCAGCAATGCGCGGTGCGACGGCATTTCCAGGTAGAACGCCCAGTGAATAGAAAATAGCGATAAATACGTTGGTTTTTACAGCAAAATGGTATTAGTTACTAAGGCAACAAAATCGTGTTTTTATTTAGTTAGGGTTAGTCAGTCTGTGTTGAAGCGGTCACGTCTTTTACTTATTACAATTAGTTGAATTAGTCAAACTACAGCTGCCCATGTGAGAGGACGTTGTCGTGTTGATTCGCAATTTACCGTGTTCAGTTGTAGCCCTTTGCGTTCCTGCACGTGTTGTTTGCGTTAGTTTTGAACATTTTTGTTTCACCGTGTCCAGTCGTAGCCGCAAGCTCCTGCACGTGTTGATTTTTGAGTTGTGTTGAGTTGACATTTAGTGCGCTCCTACGCCGTTTTTCTTAATTGTTAACTAGCTATGGCTACTTTTTCCAATCAGGAATATGCGGATATCGTATTTATGTATGGCAGAGCAGATGGCAATGGATCCTTGGCGCGACGGATGTATCAAGAACGCTTTCCGAATCGCAGGGTACCGAATGTGCGAGTGTTTTTTAACACTTTTCGTCGACTTGCCGAAGTTGGGTTTCACCGCGTGGAACCTGGAGTCAACCCAGGCAGACATGAAACTGACGTCGAAGAAAACATTTTGGCAGCATTTCAAGCAGATCCTACTACCAGTACCAGAGGCGTAGCTCAAAATCTAAACATTTCACAATGGAAGGTGTGGCATACAATGCAACAAAATGACAAATATCCGTTCCATGGTAGGGGTGTGCAAGGTCTGGAAGAGCAAGATCCCCAAAGAAGAATACAGTTCTGCCGTTTCCTCCTCAACAGAGACATCGAAGATGCGTGGTTCCTGAAATCAATCTTGTGGACGGATGAAAGCAAATTTTCTAGGGAGGGCATTACAAACTTTCATAACCTCCATGAATGGGCCGACAGAGACAATAATCCACATTTTAGGAAGCGAGTGTCCTTTCAGGGAAAATTCTCTGTCAATGTATGGGCTGGAGTAATTGGCAGGACATTGATTGGGCCCCACTTCTTACCGGATAATTTAAATGGTGAAAATTATTTGCACTTTATTTTTGCAATTATAAGTATGAGCTGCTACAATAGCATTGGGTCGCTTCCCGGGAGGGCCACAGGCTGTTCGACTCACCCGAGAAGTGTGGGAATCCGTAGATATCGCTGCAACTCAATTCTATAGCAGACGGAACTACTAAAACACCAGACCAGTGGCGAAGAGTAAGTTTATATTTTATTAAATATCCTCTAGAAACACACTATCAACTTAAAATATTACTTACCATATTACATAGATTTCCAACCACAAAGCATGAGTCATTTACTTAGCCTTTTACAAATAGATACGAATTAAATTGTTTCATCATAATGTTGCATTCTCATACTTAATTTTTTTGTCACATGACCCTTGGACCCTTAAGGGCCCATAAAAATACCCCACTTAGAAACCAGACTCAACCAGTACCTACTTATAAAAAAAATACACTCTAAAAATAGCTTGCATGTTTACGTTACGTTCGTAAGTATTCGGTTTGCTTGATAATGAAGGCATATTATTTTTCTGCAAAGTTATAAAAGCTTTTTATTTTATTTATACAGTACTGGATAGAGTTTAAGGCAAACACAAAGGGCAAAGCTGCAGATTCAAGGAGGAATGCATCAGCAACTGGTGGAGGACCTAACAAGCTTGTTCCTCTAAATGAGATAGAGAAGAGAGTGGTAGCACTAATAGGTCCAGTGGCGGTGGAGGGATTGCGTGGAGTGCGGCTGCCTTGTAATGTTAGTTTCATTCATCATTAAATTATTTTATGATTATTTTATGTATCATTATAAGTAATCCAGCTTTATTTAAACAAAAATTCGCAATAAACTCTCTCTCTGGCAACTACAATGGGTTACTAGCGTCGCATAAGCGGCGTCTCTCAATTCGCATACGACTTTGTTGTCGCTGTTCTTCAGCAAATCCCAGCAATATTAGGCGTGCCATACTTTTGCCATGAACAAGAATCACAATAAAACAACAAAAGACGTAATATTTATACGCTTTACTTGTTACCGGCTTCAGTGTTAATCACTAGAATCTCAAAAACACTACCTTTGAGTAGTGTCTTTCATGAAAGCTACGACAAATTAAATGATTATCAATTTGATGTCCACTATGCTTAGACAATCGCAATCTTTTACGTATCGATAGGTATCGATACAAAAACATCTGTCAAAATGTGTTACGGTGACTATCAGCCATACTGGGTGCTTATGACGTCATCTTAGTTAGTCACTGAAGATACCTAATACGAAACGAACTGTTTGACAGCTAATCGTGATTATCACTATGAACTGTCAACTAAGATACGCAATAGCCCTGCTGGTCGGTACCCGTCTGTCACGCTGAGGCTGGCTGGATACGAGTGGTCGAGCGAATGTGTGAAACCATACCAGAAATGGGAGCAGTCCTAATTACGCCATTAGACGTTGCCAGAGCGGTCCGTCCGTTACCGAACTGGAAATCTCCGGGACCGGACGGATTGCACAACTTTTGGTTAAAATGGCTAATTAGTTCACACATTTACCTGGCATCTCAGTTCCAGTCACCCTTAGAGTCTGGGTCGCTACCACAGTTTCTAACAACAGGCGTTACCCACCTGCTCTATAAATCAGGTAGTCCCACGGAACCCAAGATTATAGACCAATTACGTGTTTATCGACCGTCTATAAACTTCTTACATCCATTCTGAGAGCGAAAATTAATACGCACATTGACAGTAATATGATTATGTCTGCCTCTCAAAATGGATGTAGAAACGGGTCCCGCGGTACTAAGGAGCTACTCCTCATCGACACGGCCATTAGCCAACAGGTTCGTCGATCCCGCAAGGACCTGTCGACATGCTGGATAGATTATAAGAAGGCCTACGACTCGGTGCCACATACGTGGCTCATGAGGGTGCTGGAGTTGTACAAGATTGATGTAACTCTACGCACTTTCCTAGAGTCGTGTATGGGGCAATGGAGGACGGTTCTTCGCTATCCAGGATGTCGACAGATCCAGGGGAATGATGAGCCTGTATGGATTAAACGGGGAATATTCCAGGGCGACAGTTTGAGTCCACTTTGGTTCTTAATATGTATGTTCAGTGGGAGAGAAAAGAAACGATCGACTTGCTTGAACACTAGTATATTACTAAACGGGCCGGCGCGGCGCGGCGCAGCGCGCGCGCTGTATACATACATATGTATCACTCCTTCACATTTAGATTTTGAAACCTGGTGACAATATACAAGGTGATTGGAAGATGGGTGCAAAGCTTTAAGGCGAAGATAGTACAGACAGTTTAGAACAATTTAAGCTATGGTTGTCTTAGACGAAGTCTTACCATTTTTTTTAACCTAATTTTTAAGATTTTTTTCGAAAATTGCCAAAATTTTAACTAAACTGGTTATTTATAGCTAAATTGAATGATAAATGAATTCATTTTTATTTTATTTAATTAAAGTAATGTGTAAGCAATCTAGCAAAACATGTTTTATTAGGCCTCTGTGTCACTAGACATTTTTTTACAGACATTTAAAGTTCCTATAAATTAAAAAAATCATAAATCATTTTTGAAAACCTTATTTAAAAAAAAAACGAAGTGTGCTTTTTTTGTTCAAATATTTTTGAAAACATGCGTGATAATCTCTTTTTCCTTTGAGGTATCATTTACGAAGATATTTTACAAATTATTGAAATTAGGATCTACAAACCAATTTCAGGGAGAAATTTTAAATTTTAGGCGGAGTAATTAAAACAACATTTGAATCTAAATTATTTATTGTTCATGTTCAAAATGTCTGCCATGATTCCTAATACAAGCACGGCTACGTTCACCTAAATTTTCAACTCCGATAATTGGAAATCCGAAAATGTTCTTCCTAACATTTTTCATCCTAACAATCACAATTCTTAACTACTCTGTCTCTAATGTTCATAATTCCGAAGCATTCAACTTCATAATGTCAGTAGCAATAAACATCTATTATACTTTTATTTGTTTCCCTATATTTTCTCAACATAACCATCTTTTATACTATTATTCAAAGTCATATCTTTTTTGTTTAGATTTCTTTTTATTCATAATAATCGGTATTATATACATTAATCATTGTAAGCCCTAATTATCACATGCCATAATTATGATATGCCATAACATAATTTGCCATCGACATCGGGTGTGTAACGGTTGTTTATATCAAGAGAAATTGGATGCAATTGGGACTTTAGGGCACCCCGACTCGGACAGGTTAGGTTAGAAGGGGATGGCGGGGTCGTGTGAGCCAGCGAAGCGAGCGAATAGACCCCGCCATCCCCTTCGTGGTTATTTTTTTATAAACCACACAGAAGTAGGAGCCCCGCGAAGCGGGGCTCCGTCGACCTAGCCCACCATCAACCATGCACAGAAAAAAAAACCTAAAACTATAAATATCATCTTCTACCCACATATATTTTTTATAACACTTGGTAAATGTTTCTTTCTGAGTATGAGTGAAAATATTATGGTAATTATGTTTAGGGATAAAAGCCTTATGATAAAAAACAGTAGGAGTTTAAATATATTTACATTAATGATATTATTAATTACAACTTTCGGAAACATGAGTGTTATGAACATCGCCGGTAGCACTACAAATAGTATGAATGAAAACTTTAGGATGAAAAATTTTAGGAAGAGTGATCATTCGGATTACAAATCGTTAGTTTTTCGTAGTCGTTTTTATGACAAAAACATAACTAAAGTTGATCTTTAACTCAGACAGGATGTCTTCCTACGAAAGTAGACGCAACGCTAACCGATTTCAGCGTGGTAATCCCGCTAGCGGCAGCGACAATCAAGACCGAAGACCAAATACCGGCAACCGCAGTCAAAGACGCGCATATAATTTCCAGCAACAGAAAGTTGCTGAAACTGACTGGTCCGAAGCTCGCGAGTTTGAAGAGCGTCCTCCAAAACCAAGGGGCCCCACACAACGCAGCTCCACCTGGAAAGACAAGCAACAAAAGAAAAATAAGCCAGAGAAGAAGGACGATGCCTCTGCTGCTTACGATTTCAAGGCGGTCCAGGAAACGGCTCCCGTCGACGAACCGTTATACGACCTTGGACCACATTGCAGTTCTATTCCAGTACAAGAGAATTACTCACAAAATTTTGAATTCTCAGGATACATCGACCAGATTGAAAGATCCTACGAAACGATGAGGGGTATTGACCCCCGGCTCGACCGCCGTCTACCGTTTTCTATGTTTCAGCACTCTATGTGTACTGTGCTTAATTGCTATCTGATGGACCTCGCCCTTACGAATGGGGAGAGAAAGCTGGGTACGGGGAAATGCCAGGACTTGTTGCCTGAGGACCTGTGTATCCCGGACAATCTCTACCACTTCCTGGCAAACATCGGAAATACCACAACAGTGAATGGGGAGGAGATAAAAATTAACATCCCCGAGGTAGCTGTACCACAACCACAAGCAGACGATATACCTGCAGGCTCTTTCGGCGCGGTAACCCCCGAAAACCACAATGTCTATGAGTGCTACATTTCACCATTGGTAACAATGAACAGAGTGCTCAATTCCCGCCGTCCTCACGGAGAGGCCGAAATTCCGCCGCTTCCAGCAGCGATGGTGCCAGCAGGCGGAGTACCAACAGAGAACCTTCTAGGCCATGGCCCCCCTGATATTTTACAGTTAGAGGCACGTCAGAGGATTGAAGGCTTCGAATTCCCTGAAGGTGACTCAGAAGCCGCCCGTCTCCGAGTATGTCCAGAATTGATGGCCCGTGTCAATACCGTACTCTTTGAGATGAAGAACCGCTACAAAATGAGAGACATCGGACGCTCATCCCCGGGTCTAAGAAACTATATTATGGCTAAGAACATTCCTGGCTATGTACAGTACGTTCGTGTTCCTGAAAACACGCCTGATAACGTCCGGCTAAGTAAGAGACAAAGTCAAATTCGTGGCCCTGCAGCTTTTGGCTCCGCCACAGCCGGTCAGGTCAACTTTTTATTAAAAAAAAAAAAAAAGGAGGAAAGATGGCGCTAGCTGTCACGTTAAGATCGGCTCCGTATTAATTTACTAAATAAAAATAAAAACAAACGACTTATAAACTTTAAAGTTATAAATATTGTTCCTAAAGCTCCAAAGTACCAGTGAAAGTGTTATCCAGTGTTAAATCTGTCAAATAAGATCCCAAAACTCAAATAAAAAACATTAAGACGAACCAGTGACAAAACGACTTTACTTCTAAGTTTCTAACAAATAAACAACATTTCGTGTGCAATAAGCGAAAGTAAACCCATCCTAAATCAGTGTGTTTGGTGTTCAACAATAAAAAGCAAAATAACAATAACAAAAGTTTTGGGAAGTGCAAAGTGACGAAATAAGCAAAGCTCCTACAGATCATAAAACGTAAACAAATAAGTGACAACAACATAATACTTCACTTGGACTGAATCAGGAAGCCTTCGACACTATAATAAACCAGGTACAATCTTTCATATCACACATAACGACGTGAATCGATATAAGTGCAAAATAAAAATCGTTAATTTTCAACTATTCAAATTAATGTAAATGAAACACTTGTCAGTACAACAAACCTGAGAAAAGCGACATCTATCGGACTACATCTGCACTACATAGCACACTGTCTAAAGTGATGGATCAGACAGAAAATGTCACAATGAAACGTGCGCGTGCGCACTCTGATACAAACCTAGATGTGAGTGTCAATAATCACACACTAGATGGCACTATGCATAGCGTTCCTGATATATCGGAGGATGAAAATGTTGATGTCATAACCGAACTGCAAAAACAGATGAGCACAGATGGCGCCACCTGTCAAGTCTTATATGGATAATATATCTAATGGGACGCCCTATTCGCAGACCGCAGTTAAAAATAAACTCTGCATTATTAGTGCAAATAAAAGCAATAACATATTAACCTTAGCAGAAGAATACATCCTAGGAAACTACCACATATGTCACAATCTTACACCAAATGTTGGAATTAAATGTCTCCTAAAGGATATACAAACAAAACTATCAAACTTCACAATTAATGACTTTTGCGTAATTATGGTGGGAGAAGAAGACTTTAGAAAGACAAATAACTATTATGACATAATAACTGACATTAGAAGTATACTACAGGACATGAATCATACTAATATTATAATTACATTACCGACATTCAAATCTGATTACTATTACAACTCCAATATATATAACTCAAGACTGGAACAATTCAATGGTATGCTATATGGACATTATGACACATGAGCATGTGTATCATTTAGACTCGAATTTGAGTTTAAGTTACCACCATTCCTTATATACACGCTCTGGAACATTAAACTAAAGTCGATAAATGTTCAAAGTTTGTCCCTATGCTCGATAGATGGCGTTGGCGTCGAGTTAGATCTCGCTATGGTTTCGTTACCGGCATTTACCTTAGTAGGATTGTTTTTTTTTTTGGTTTTGTGTGAGCCTGTGGAATTTGTAGTATTATAATATACGCTATACACCGATTATAGTGGTATATTATTTACTCCTCGCCAATATATACGGACCCTCGGGAATTTATACATGGTCCTTCGAGCCGGATCACGCGGGAGTTGTACGGCGACGAGCGTTGCCGCCACGTCGCCACTCTGCACGCTTGGAACGAAACACCGTGCGCCCGCCGATATTATCGACCGCGCACCGCTTCCGCCCAACCGAGTAAGTAATGAAACAATGAAAGACGGGACACACACTGCATTTCAGGTGTCGAAGTACGGTTTAACAGGGGCTCATCATATCCTTCTTGAAGGAAATAGCTTCCCACCGGAACGGCGGTCCTCCATAGTACAGAGTCTTGGCCCAATGACCGCATTCCTGTGTATGATTCGCACCGAAGGCATATACAGGGGGAAATTTGCAGCAGCGGTGAAACGTGCTATGTCACATATTCCCGCTATCGATGACATAATCGAAATAACCAAGAATGTTAAAATGTCATTCGAATTATCCACATTAATAAGCCTGATAGCCGAAATCCTACTGATCACCACTTCCAGACAAGCTACAAGGATGTGCTTTCCATTAAACTTCTTATCAGTAGCACTGGAAACCATGAATGAAGAAGAGAAAACAGAATTTCTTAAATTCTTTAACACAACCGGATCGGGAGGGTGGATGCTCTACAAGTTGTGTATGCAACAACAATGGGTGATGCAAGGCCAAATGACCGAAGAGGCTGCATCCCAAATTCTCTATCACAGTATCTTTGGAACTTATAAGGAAGACCTGAGCATCCTGTCACAAATAACCAGAACAGGGAATTGGTATACCAGGGAGGAGCTAGGAAACTCATTTAGAGGAATGACAAGTGGAAAGTATGTGGCCTTGCGTCCACCTGTTCAGACATTATACGCAAAGATGTCCTGTGCAAACCAGACAGGGTTGTTGTCTGGGGTCTACAATCAAGTGAGCTGCCTACCATGCTTTAGTGGACCCAGAATGCAGTCTTATGGAGAAGATTTCTTTGACCATATCGAAAAGAGACGGATCACAGGGTCAGGTGGCAAGAGTTTGCAGCAGATAATTATAAGCCTCACAAACACGCTTGAGGAGCTGCACCAACAATTAAAAAAGGATGGAGGAAGGATAAAGATGGGAACTGCGACCTGGAGGACCATCGATACTTTAGGGGTGAATTCACCGGGAGAAGAGACAGATGTCCAACTCATTGGGTCAGGCAAAATGTTCATGGGGAGGAACAGGAAGTGATTGTTTTTTTATCTTTGCTATTTTTATTAATTGTGTTTAGGTTAGATGTTAATCATGGTTGTGCCTGTTAAGATATTTCTGGGGTTTCTTTTTTCTTTTTATTTGATTGTCATAATGAGCGTTAGTGAAAAAAAAAAAAAAAACAATCCTACTAAGGTAAATGCCGGTAACGAAACCATAGCGAGATCTAACTCGACGCCAACGCCATCTATCGAGCATAGGGACAAACTTTGAACATTTATCGACTTTAGTTGATCTCGCCATGATTTCGCTGTATGTCCGAACATACCGCCCACCAAGGACATATTGGCAAAATGTCCTTCTATACCACCCACTGTGTTTGATACAAGTTTGGTATGTCATTGGTGGGAAAACAAAATACAAAAAATTAAAACAATTAATAACAACTACCTCTTAAGTTCCAAATCCATAATTTGGAACAAATCACTTGGCAAACTTACTCTAAAACATACTGCCATGTTCGAATACAAAAAAAACTATAAATCCTTACACTAATTGGCTATAGGTAATACACATAATTTGGAAGTTGGCCTCTTTATAGTCGACAATTGGGTGCGTAATGTAACAACCCGAGTAATACCGTCGAGCCCAGGATGTTTTTCTTCGATCCTACCCAACAACCACTTGCCAGGGGGCATATCATCCTCTTTTACTAATACCACTTCACCAACAGATGGCTCCGGAATTCTATGGTTCCATTTATGTCGCTGTAAGAATTGGTGAAGGTAATCGTGAGACCATCGACGCCAGAAATCTTGCATCATCCTCTGATGAAGCTGCCATCGCTTTAGATTATTAACGTTAGCCTTTTCGTAATTGTGGTCAGGCGTTAGCACTAATGGCTCCCCCACTAGGAAATGACCCGGAGTTAAGATCAGTAATTTGTCCTGATCTTCCACATAGGACAATGGCCTCGAATTGAGGCAAGCTTCAATTTGAGCTAACACCGTGATGATCTCCTCAAATGTCAGCGTTGAGTTCCCAATCACCCGCTTGAGGTGATACTTGGTAGACTTTATACCTGCCTCCCAAAGACCCCCAAAGTTTGGTGAGTGAGGAGGTATAAAGTGCCACTGCGTGCCATTGTTCGCGAGTTCTTCTGCTAATTCAGCATTACAGCCTGACTTCTCCTCGATAAACAAATAACGCAGTTCTCGTGCAGCACCCACAAAGTTAGTCCCATTGTCGCTGTGAATTTCCGCACATCGACCACGCCTAGCCACAAACCGTTTGAAAGCAGTCAGAAACCCCTTAGTGCTTAACTCACTCACTGCCTCCAAATGCACTGCTCTGGTGGCCATGCATATAAACAAGGCGATGTAGCCTTTGTATGACTTGTTACCACGACCTTTAGATATTCTAATATTTATGGGGCCAGCGTAATCTACTCCACTACATAAAAAGGGTTTGTTTGCCGTTACACGAGAATAGGGTAACTGCCCCATAAGTTGTGTCCTAACCTTGGCTGCGTATCGGATACACCTCACGCAGCTCCTTACATACTTTTTTGCCAGCAACTTAACTCCCATGATCCAATACTTTGACCGCAAGTATGTTATCATAAGTTGCGGACCGCCATGCATGGTTTTATCATGTGCGTCTGCTATCAACAGATTGGTTAAAAAAGAGTTACTTGGTATAAGTATAGGATGTACTCTTTCGTAACTTAGCTGCGACATCTCAAGCCGTCCTCCAACTCTTATTATTCCTTTAGAATCCAGAAATATGTTCAGTGATTTTAACTTTCCATTATTATTTTCTACCTTGTTGCTTTTCAGTTCTTCCAACTCATTTGTGAATCCTTCTTCTTGGCATTTCCTTATACATATCTCGATTGATTCTTCTAGCTCTTGTTTACATAAAGGTCCTGTACCAATCCTACTCTTCAGGTTTTTTCTTAAATTCAAGAATCTACGGCAATAAGCCACCACTCGAATCAATCTCGAAAACGATGAAAATTTATTCCAAAAGGCAATGTCAAATGTGATCGTATGTACCTTCACTTCTTCTAAGTGGGTAACCAGATGTTTCGGCCTTTTGTGCTCCACCACCTGCTGTCTTAAATAATCCGGACCCTTCCACCATATAGCAGTGGATTCAAGGTCGGCAGGGGAAACTCCGCGCGACGCACAATCTGCCGGATTCTGTTTGGACGACACGTGAGACCAGTACTGTGTGTCTAATATGTTTAATATATCTGAAACACGATTAGCCACAAAAGTTTTCCAGCGGCTCGGGTGACTGTTGAGCCAAGCTAGCACCACCTCACTGTCTGTCCATGCATGCCAATCAGTTTTTGGTATGTTCAGCACTTCGCCAACCTCCACCATCAATTTGGCAAGGAGAACTGCACCACAAAGTTCTAATCGTGGAATAGAAACTTGTCTAACGGGTGCCACTTTAGTTTTTGAAGTGACCAAATCAATGTGAATATTTCCTTTGTGATCCACAACCCTAATGTAAATGACTGCTGAATACGCCATTTTAGAAGCATCTGAGAACCCGTGCAATTCAGTTTTGACGTTGTTTGATTGTTGGTGCAACCATCGTGGGATTTTAATATTAACCAAAAAAACTAAGTTACGGTGGTAAGTATCCCATTCTTGTATTAAGTTATTTGGAATTTCTTGATCCCATTCTAACCCTGCTAGCCACAATTTCTGAATAAATATTTTGGCTAAGATAATACTAGGTGCTAACCAACCCAAAGGATCAAACAACCTTGAAATCTCGGAAATAATTTTTCTTTTTGTTACAGGTGTCGTCAGCGGCTGGAGTTCCACTGAGTACTGGAAGAAATCTTCGTTCGAGTTCCAGGTAAGTCCCAGTATCTTCGTAACACTATCCATTTTTATCCTTAACTCTTCCTCCGTAGTTTCTTTCTCATCCCTTATTTTATTTAGTAATTTTTGACTATTACTCTTCCATTTTTGTAATGGAAAACCCCCTCTGGATAACACTTTGGTTAACTCTGTGTATATACGAAAACAGGTTTCTACATTTTCAGCTCCCGTCATGACATCGTCCATATAGAAGTCATTTAAAATTATCCTCGCTATTTCAGGTTGCTCTAAGCACTCATCGTATGCTAACTGTTGTAGCGATCGTACAGCTAAATATGGTGCTGACGCTGTGCCGAAAGTAACTGTTTCCAATTCATATTCTTCTATTTTATTTTCAGGGCTGTCTCTCCAGAGGATACGTTGTAATATTACATCCTTCCTATTTAATAACACTTGCCGGTACATCTTAATTATGTCCGCTACGGGACATATCCGATGTGTTCTCCATCGCATAATAGTGTGCCGAAGTTCCGACTGCAAGGTAGGACCAACTAACAAATTGTCATTTAGTGACATCCCATTCGTTCCCTTGCAGGAAGCATCAAAGACGACGCGGACCTTCGACGTTTCCTTATCCTCCCGGATCACAGCGTGGTGAGGTAAGTAGATCGCTTTTTGATTATTCCTTTCAGCCCCTGCCACCTTTCTCATGTGCTTCAGCTCTAAATATTCTTCAAGAACCCTCGAATAATCTTCTTTAAATTTTCTGTCTTTGCTGAACTTACCTTCTAACGATCTTAATCTTTTTTCAGCGATGTCCTTCGATTCACCAACTTTGCTGACCGGATCTACATCACGCAATGGTAGCCTTACTATATATCGACCACTCTTGTCACGTTCCGTAGTAGCTGTATATAACATTTCACATTTATTTTCTTCCTCCGTTAGCATTTTTTTTTTAGATGGTTCCGCTTCTAGCTCCCAAAATCTTTTGAGCAACTCATCAGCTTCCAAACTTGAATGCATCACGGTGATATGTGAGGGATTACTAGTACGATCCACTTCAAAAGTACCTGACAATATCCAACCTAAGGTGGAGTCTTGCGCTAAAAGAGTTCCACCAACATTCCTTTTAATTCCCGCCTGGATGACTTGGCTGTAAACCTCAGCACCTAATAAAACATCGATTTTGTTAGGCCTGTAGTATTCTGGATCGGCCAAATCATCATCGGTCAAGTCTACCCATTCTACCCTGGTTACTTTCGTAGCTGGGAGAAGGGCAGTAACCGACTTCAGGACGAAAGCGTTCACATTTATTTGGACAGTTGGATCTATTCTAGACCTCACTTTAAGCACAACGATCGACTTGGCCGTCGTACTTTTGTCCCCGCCTACGCCTATCACAGTTTGTCTGGATGGCGTTTTGTTTAATCCCAAAAATTGGACCGTGGATTCTGTAACGAACGAACCCTGTGATCCTTGGTCAAGCAAAGCCCTTATTACTCGATAGGTCCCGTCTTTCGACTCCGCCTTAATTAAGGCGGTAGTTAATAAAACCGTTTTCCGACCACTTCCAGTCGAGAGACATGAGACTAGTGGCTTACTTGACCCCTCCGCTTGCGCGGCTACTTCAGCGTTACTATTTTTATTAGCCTCATTCATCACCTTTACGGCAACTGATGAGGTTTCCTCGTGAGCCCTTTTCCACTAATTATATGTATAACAATAAGATCCCAGGAAGAGACATCCACCCCCAAATTACCAATTGACTCTAGGCACTCTGAAGTAGTTGTTACAAGTCTTTTTATTTCGCTAGCCGATTCACAGGACAAAGTCTTTTGACTGAGTAATCTTTTTATTATACCATTTGCTAGAAACTTTTTATTATTGTACATTTTATCTAATTTACACCACGCAATTTTATAATTGTCAGATGTAACCTTGATGTTTCTTAACAATTGCTCAGCCTCCCCAGTTAAATGTCCCTTTAAATAAAAAAATCTCTGTGCATCGTCTAGAGACGTGTTCTCATGCACTAACCCTACAAATAAATCTCTAAATGTTTGCCACTCAGAATATTTTCCCGAAAATGAGGGAATTTTTATTTCTGGCAACTTAACTCTGCTGACACTCTTTTCATTTTGAGAACTAGACTTAGAATCCGCACTTATATCAGTTGACTTTCTTTCCGATAACAATTCCTTTAGTTCGCTTTTAAATTCTACATAAAATTCCTCAACTTCATCATAAACACTATTTTTAACATAACTAGAGATAGACAATTCAGCCTTTTTTATAGTACTTAATATTTCTTTATGAGTGGCTGTGAATGTATTCCATAATTGTTCCAAATTTTCAAGACGGGTCTCTAAATATGCATAAGTTATTCGTTCTTTAGGAGATTTCTTGAAATTGGACTTTGCTTTGAGCATTTTTGCACTAACATCCTCCTGCATAGTACAAAAAAAACTCCATTTTGAAACAATTATACCAAAAAAAACAAATAGAATAATAAACAGTTGTAAACACTTATGATTTTAAAAGTAAACTAAAATTATGATATGTCCAATTATTGTTCAACTAAAAGTTCAAAATTTTACAAGTCTTTTCACTATAAGTCACTTGGGTCTAAAAATCGGGCATGGATTCCCCGTTAGAACCACTTTTCACATAAAAAATTTACAAGTCCTAAGTTTCTTCAAAACAAAAAGTTAATTCACTGATAATTCAAGAGTTCAACTTCAAATGCACTTTTTTAAATAATAATTCTTCCTGATTAAGACGAAAAATGTACTCACGATTTTCTTTTTCATCAAACCTCACTGACACTTGATGTGACGTCGCGCTGTGTAATGTGTAATGTAATGTAAGTAATGTGTAAGCAATCTAGCAAAACATGTTTTAGGCCTCTGTGTCGTTAGACATTTTTTTTACAGAAGTTCATATAAATTTAAAAAAATCATAAATCATTTTTGAAAACCTTATTTAAAAAAAAAAACGAAGTGTGCTTTTTTTGTTCAAATATTTTTGAAAACATGCGTGATAATCGCTCTTTCTTTTGAGGTATCATTTACGAGGATATTTTACAAATTATTGAAATTAGGATCTACAAACCAATTTGAGGGAGAAATTTTAAATTTTAGGCAGACTAATTAAAACAAAATTTTTGCTTAAAAAACTTACGCTAAGCTTACTTTATGTGTTCGAAATGATAATTACTTCAATTTTAATAATTTTTTGCACATGCCAATTGAGGGGATTATCTAAACAATGGCCGCCGCGCGCAGTGCGGCACATGAAAGAACCGAATTGAAGGGATTATCTAAACAATGGCAGCAATGCGCGGTGCGACGGCATTTCCAGGTAGAACGCCCAGTGAATAGAAAATAGCGATAAATACGTTGGTTTTTACAGCAAAATGGTATTAGTTACTAAGGCAACAAAATCGTGTTTTTATTTAGTTAGGGTTAGTCAGTCTGTGTTGAAGCGGTCACGTCTTTTACTTATTACAATTAGTTGAATTAGTCAAACTACAGCTGCCCATGTGAGAGGACGTTGTCGTGTTGATTCGCAATTTACCGTGTTCAGTTGTAGCCCTTTGCGTTCCTGCACGTGTTGTTTGCGTTAGTTTTGAACATTTTTGTTTCACCGTGTCCAGTCGTAGCCGCAAGCTCCTGCACGTGTTGATTTTTGAGTTGTGTTGAGTTGACATTTAGTGCGCTCCTACGCCGTTTTTCTTAATTGTTAACTAGCTATGGCTACTTTTTCCAATCAGGAATATGCGGATATCGTATTTATGTATGGCAGAGCAGATGGCAATGGATCCTTGGCGCGACGGATGTATCAAGAACGCTTTCCGAATCGCAGGGTACCGAATGTGCGAGTGTTTTTTAACACTTTTCGTCGACTTGCCGAAGTTGGGTTTCACCGCGTGGAACCTGGAGTCAACCCAGGCAGACATGAAACTGACGTCGAAGAAAACATTTTGGCAGCATTTCAAGCAGATCCTACTACCAGTACCAGAGGCGTAGCTCAAAATCTAAACATTTCACAATGGAAGGTGTGGCATACAATGCAACAAAATGACAAATATCCGTTCCATGGTAGGGGTGTGCAAGGTCTGGAAGAGCAAGATCCCCAAAGAAGAATACAGTTCTGCCGTTTCCTCCTCAACAGAGACATCGAAGATGCGTGGTTCCTGAAATCAATCTTGTGGACGGATGAAAGCAAATTTTCTAGGGAGGGCATTACAAACTTTCATAACCTCCATGAATGGGCCGACAGAGACAATAATCCACATTTTAGGAAGCGAGTGTCCTTTCAGGGAAAATTCTCTGTCAATGTATGGGCTGGAGTAATTGGCAGGACATTGATTGGGCCCCACTTCTTACCGGATAATTTAAATGGTGAAAATTATTTGCACTTTATTTTTGCAATTATAAGTATGAGCTGCTACAATAGCATTGGGTCGCTTCCCGGGAGGGCCACAGGCTGTTCGACTCACCCGAGAAGTGTGGGAATCCGTAGATATCGCTGCAACTCAATTCTATAGCAGACGGAACTACTAAAACACCAGACCAGTGGCGAAGAGTAAGTTTATATTTTATTAAATATCCTCTAGAAACACACTATCAACTTAAAATATTACTTACCATATTACATAGATTTCCAACCACAAAGCATGAGTCATTTACTTAGCCTTTTACAAATAGATACGAATTAAATTGTTTCATCATAATGTTGCATTCTCATACTTAATTTTTTTGTCACATGACCCTTGGACCCTTAAGGGCCCATAAAAATACCCCACTTAGAAACCAGACTCAACCAGTACCTACTTATAAAAAAAATACACTCTAAAAATAGCTTGCATGTTTACGTTACGTTCGTAAGTATTCGGTTTGCTTGATAATGAAGGCATATTATTTTTCTGCAAAGTTATAAAAGCTTTTTATTTTATTTATACAGTACTGGATAGAGTTTAAGGCAAACACAAAGGGCAAAGCTGCAGATTCAAGGAGGAATGCATCAGCAACTGGTGGAGGACCTAACAAGCTTGTTCCTCTAAATGAGATAGAGAAGAGAGTGGTAGCACTAATAGGTCCAGTGGCGGTGGAGGGATTGCGTGGAGTGCGGCTGCCTTGTAATGTTAGTTTCATTCATCATTAAATTATTTTATGATTATTTTATGTATCATTATAAGTAATCCAGCTTTATTTAAACAAAAATTCGCAATAAACTCTCTCTCTGGCAACTACAATGGGTTACTAGCGTCGCATAAGCGGCGTCTCTCAATTCGCATACGACTTTGTTGTCGCTGTTCTTCAGCAAATCCCAGCAATATTAGGCGTGCCATACTTTTGCCATGAACAAGAATCACAATAAAACAACAAAAGACGTAATATTTATACGCTTTACTTGTTACCGGCTTCAGTGTTAATCACTAGAATCTCAAAAACACTACCTTTGAGTAGTGTCTTTCATGAAAGCTACGACAAATTAAATGATTATCAATTTGATGTCCACTATGCTTAGACAATCGCAATCTTTTACGTATCGATAGGTATCGATACAAAAACATCTGTCAAAATGTGTTACGGTGACTATCAGCCATACTGGGTGCTTATGACGTCATCTTAGTTAGTCACTGAAGATACCTAATACGAAACGAACTGTTTGACAGCTAATCGTGATTATCACTATGAACTGTCAACTAAGATACGCAATAGCCCTGCTGGTCGGTACCCGTCTGTCACGCTGAGGCTGGCTGGATACGAGTGGTCGAGCGAATGTGTGAAACCATACCAGAAATGGGAGCAGTCCTAATTACGCCATTAGACGTTGCCAGAGCGGTCCGTCCGTTACCGAACTGGAAATCTCCGGGACCGGACGGATTGCACAACTTTTGGTTAAAATGGCTAATTAGTTCACACATTTACCTGGCATCTCAGTTCCAGTCACCCTTAGAGTCTGGGTCGCTACCACAGTTTCTAACAACAGGCGTTACCCACCTGCTCTATAAATCAGGTAGTCCCACGGAACCCAAGATTATAGACCAATTACGTGTTTATCGACCGTCTATAAACTTCTTACATCCATTCTGAGAGCGAAAATTAATACGCACATTGGCAGTAATATGATTATGTCTGCCTCTCAAAATGGATGTAGAAACGGGTCCCGCGGTACTAAGGAGCTACTCCTCATCGACACGGCCATTAGCCAACAGGTTCGTCGATCCCGCAAGGACCTGTCGACATGCTGGATAGATTATAAGAAGGCCTACGACTCGGTGCCACATACGTGGCTCATGAGGGTGCTGGAGTTGTACAAGATTGATGTAACTCTACGCACTTTCCTAGAGTCGTGTATGGGGCAATGGAGGACGGTTCTTCGCTATCCAGGATGTCGACAGATCCAGGGGAATGATGAGCCTGTATGGATTAAACGGGGAATATTCCAGGGCGACAGTTTGAGTCCACTTTGGTTCTTAATATGTATGTTCAGTGGGAGAGAAAAGAAACGATCGACTTGCTTGAACACTAGTATATTACTAAACGGGCCGGCGCGGCGCGGCGCAGCGCGCGCGCTGTATACATACATATGTATCACTCCTTCACATTTAGATTTTGAAACCTGGTGACAATATACAAGGTGATTGGAAGATGGGTGCAAAGCTTTAAGGCGAAGATAGTACAGACAGTTTAGAACAATTTAAGCTATGGTTGTCTTAGACGAAGTCTTACCATTTTTTTTAACCTAATTTTTAAGATTTTTTTCGAAAATTGCCAAAATTTTAACTAAACTGGTTATTTATAGCTAAATTGAATGATAAATGAATTCATTTTTATTTTATTTAATTAAAGTAATGTGTAAGCAATCTAGCAAAACATGTTTTATTAGGCCTCTGTGTCACTAGACATTTTTTTACAGACATTTAAAGTTCCTATAAATTAAAAAAATCATAAATCATTTTTGAAAACCTTATTTAAAAAAAAAACGAAGTGTGCTTTTTTTGTTCAAATATTTTTGAAAACATGCGTGATAATCTCTTTTTCCTTTGAGGTATCATTTACGAAGATATTTTACAAATTATTGAAATTAGGATCTACAAACCAATTTCAGGGAGAAATTTTAAATTTTAGGCGGAGTAATTAAAACAACATTTGAATCTAAATTATTTATTGTTCATGTTCAAAATGTCTGCCATGATTCCTAATACAAGCACGGCTACGTTCACCTAAATTTTCAACTCCGATAATTGGAAATCCGAAAATGTTCTTCCTAACATTTTTCATCCTAACAATCACAATTCTTAACTACTCTGTCTCTAATGTTCATAATTCCGAAGCATTCAACTTCATAATGTCAGTAGCAATAAACATCTATTATACTTTTATTTGTTTCCCTATATTTTCTCAACATAACCATCTTTTATACTATTATTCAAAGTCATATCTTTTTTGTTTAGATTTCTTTTTATTCATAATAATCGGTATTATATACATTAATCATTGTAAGCCCTAATTATCACATGCCATAATTATGATATGCCATAACATAATTTGCCATCGACATCGGGTGTGTAACGGTTGTTTATATCAAGAGAAATTGGATGCAATTGGGACTTTAGGGCACCCCGACTCGGACAGGTTAGGTTAGAAGGGGATGGCGGGGTCGTGTGAGCCAGCGAAGCGAGCGAATAGACCCCGCCATCCCCTTCGTGGTTATTTTTTTATAAACCACACAGAAGTAGGAGCCCCGCGAAGCGGGGCTCCGTCGACCTAGCCCACCATCAACCATGCACAGAAAAAAAAACCTAAAACTATAAATATCATCTTCTACCCACATATATTTTTTATAACACTTGGTAAATGTTTCTTTCTGAGTATGAGTGAAAATATTATGGTAATTATGTTTAGGGATAAAAGCCTTATGATAAAAAACAGTAGGAGTTTAAATATATTTACATTAATGATATTATTAATTACAACTTTCGGAAACATGAGTGTTATGAACATCGCCGGTAGCACTACAAATAGTATGAATGAAAACTTTAGGATGAAAAATTTTAGGAAGAGTGATCATTCGGATTACAAATCGTTAGTTTTTCGTAGTCGTTTTTATGACAAAAACATAACTAAAGTTGATCTTTAACTCAGACAGGATGTCTTCCTACGAAAGTAGACGCAACGCTAACCGATTTCAGCGTGGTAATCCCGCTAGCGGCAGCGACAATCAAGACCGAAGACCAAATACCGGCAACCGCAGTCAAAGACGCGCATATAATTTCCAGCAACAGAAAGTTGCTGAAACTGACTGGTCCGAAGCTCGCGAGTTTGAAGAGCGTCCTCCAAAACCAAGGGGCCCCACACAACGCAGCTCCACCTGGAAAGACAAGCAACAAAAGAAAAATAAGCCAGAGAAGAAGGACGATGCCTCTGCTGCTTACGATTTCAAGGCGGTCCAGGAAACGGCTCCCGTCGACGAACCGTTATACGACCTTGGACCACATTGCAGTTCTATTCCAGTACAAGAGAATTACTCACAAAATTTTGAATTCTCAGGATACATCGACCAGATTGAAAGATCCTACGAAACGATGAGGGGTATTGACCCCCGGCTCGACCGCCGTCTACCGTTTTCTATGTTTCAGCACTCTATGTGTACTGTGCTTAATTGCTATCTGATGGACCTCGCCCTTACGAATGGGGAGAGAAAGCTGGGTACGGGGAAATGCCAGGACTTGTTGCCTGAGGACCTGTGTATCCCGGACAATCTCTACCACTTCCTGGCAAACATCGGAAATACCACAACAGTGAATGGGGAGGAGATAAAAATTAACATCCCCGAGGTAGCTGTACCACAACCACAAGCAGACGATATACCTGCAGGCTCTTTCGGCGCGGTAACCCCCGAAAACCACAATGTCTATGAGTGCTACATTTCACCATTGGTAACAATGAACAGAGTGCTCAATTCCCGCCGTCCTCACGGAGAGGCCGAAATTCCGCCGCTTCCAGCAGCGATGGTGCCAGCAGGCGGAGTACCAACAGAGAACCTTCTAGGCCATGGCCCCCCTGATATTTTACAGTTAGAGGCACGTCAGAGGATTGAAGGCTTCGAATTCCCTGAAGGTGACTCAGAAGCCGCCCGTCTCCGAGTATGTCCAGAATTGATGGCCCGTGTCAATACCGTACTCTTTGAGATGAAGAACCGCTACAAAATGAGAGACATCGGACGCTCATCCCCGGGTCTAAGAAACTATATTATGGCTAAGAACATTCCTGGCTATGTACAGTACGTTCGTGTTCCTGAAAACACGCCTGATAACGTCCGGCTAAGTAAGAGACAAAGTCAAATTCGTGGCCCTGCAGCTTTTGGCTCCGCCACAGCCGGTCAGGTCAACTTTTTATTAAAAAAAAAAAAAAAGGAGGAAAGATGGCGCTAGCTGTCACGTTAAGATCGGCTCCGTATTAATTTACTAAATAAAAATAAAAACAAACGACTTATAAACTTTAAAGTTATAAATATTGTTCCTAAAGCTCCAAAGTACCAGTGAAAGTGTTATCCAGTGTTAAATCTGTCAAATAAGATCCCAAAACTCAAATAAAAAACATTAAGACGAACCAGTGACAAAACGACTTTACTTCTAAGTTTCTAACAAATAAACAACATTTCGTGTGCAATAAGCGAAAGTAAACCCATCCTAAATCAGTGTGTTTGGTGTTCAACAATAAAAAGCAAAATAACAATAACAAAAGTTTTGGGAAGTGCAAAGTGACGAAATAAGCAAAGCTCCTACAGATCATAAAACGTAAACAAATAAGTGACAACAACATAATACTTCACTTGGACTGAATCAGGAAGCCTTCGACACTATAATAAACCAGGTACAATCTTTCATATCACACATAACGACGTGAATCGATATAAGTGCAAAATAAAAATCGTTAATTTTCAACTATTCAAATTAATGTAAATGAAACACTTGTCAGTACAACAAACCTGAGAAAAGCGACATCTATCGGACTACATCTGCACTACATAGCACACTGTCTAAAGTGATGGATCAGACAGAAAATGTCACAATGAAACGTGCGCGTGCGCACTCTGATACAAACCTAGATGTGAGTGTCAATAATCACACACTAGATGGCACTATGCATAGCGTTCCTGATATATCGGAGGATGAAAATGTTGATGTCATAACCGAACTGCAAAAACAGATGAGCACAGATGGCGCCACCTGTCAAGTCTTATATGGATAATATATCTAATGGGACGCCCTATTCGCAGACCGCAGTTAAAAATAAACTCTGCATTATTAGTGCAAATAAAAGCAATAACATATTAACCTTAGCAGAAGAATACATCCTAGGAAACTACCACATATGTCACAATCTTACACCAAATGTTGGAATTAAATGTCTCCTAAAGGATATACAAACAAAACTATCAAACTTCACAATTAATGACTTTTGCGTAATTATGGTGGGAGAAGAAGACTTTAGAAAGACAAATAACTATTATGACATAATAACTGACATTAGAAGTATACTACAGGACATGAATCATACTAATATTATAATTACATTACCGACATTCAAATCTGATTACTATTACAACTCCAATATATATAACTCAAGACTGGAACAATTCAATGGTATGCTATATGGACATTATGACACATGAGCATGTGTATCATTTAGACTCGAATTTGAGTTTAAGTTACCACCATTCCTTATATACACGCTCTGGAACATTAAACTAAAGTCGATAAATGTTCAAAGTTTGTCCCTATGCTCGATAGATGGCGTTGGCGTCGAGTTAGATCTCGCTATGGTTTCGTTACCGGCATTTACCTTAGTAGGATTGTTTTTTTTTTTGGTTTTGTGTGAGCCTGTGGAATTTGTAGTATTATAATATACGCTATACACCGATTATAGTGGTATATTATTTACTCCTCGCCAATATATACGGACCCTCGGGAATTTATACATGGTCCTTCGAGCCGGATCACGCGGGAGTTGTACGGCGACGAGCGTTGCCGCCACGTCGCCACTCTGCACGCTTGGAACGAAACACCGTGCGCCCGCCGATATTATCGACCGCGCACCGCTTCCGCCCAACCGAGTAAGTAATGAAACAATGAAAGACGGGACACACACTGCATTTCAGGTGTCGAAGTACGGTTTAACAGGGGCTCATCATATCCTTCTTGAAGGAAATAGCTTCCCACCGGAACGGCGGTCCTCCATAGTACAGAGTCTTGGCCCAATGACCGCATTCCTGTGTATGATTCGCACCGAAGGCATATACAGGGGGAAATTTGCAGCAGCGGTGAAACGTGCTATGTCACATATTCCCGCTATCGATGACATAATCGAAATAACCAAGAATGTTAAAATGTCATTCGAATTATCCACATTAATAAGCCTGATAGCCGAAATCCTACTGATCACCACTTCCAGACAAGCTACAAGGATGTGCTTTCCATTAAACTTCTTATCAGTAGCACTGGAAACCATGAATGAAGAAGAGAAAACAGAATTTCTTAAATTCTTTAACACAACCGGATCGGGAGGGTGGATGCTCTACAAGTTGTGTATGCAACAACAATGGGTGATGCAAGGCCAAATGACCGAAGAGGCTGCATCCCAAATTCTCTATCACAGTATCTTTGGAACTTATAAGGAAGACCTGAGCATCCTGTCACAAATAACCAGAACAGGGAATTGGTATACCAGGGAGGAGCTAGGAAACTCATTTAGAGGAATGACAAGTGGAAAGTATGTGGCCTTGCGTCCACCTGTTCAGACATTATACGCAAAGATGTCCTGTGCAAACCAGACAGGGTTGTTGTCTGGGGTCTACAATCAAGTGAGCTGCCTACCATGCTTTAGTGGACCCAGAATGCAGTCTTATGGAGAAGATTTCTTTGACCATATCGAAAAGAGACGGATCACAGGGTCAGGTGGCAAGAGTTTGCAGCAGATAATTATAAGCCTCACAAACACGCTTGAGGAGCTGCACCAACAATTAAAAAAGGATGGAGGAAGGATAAAGATGGGAACTGCGACCTGGAGGACCATCGATACTTTAGGGGTGAATTCACCGGGAGAAGAGACAGATGTCCAACTCATTGGGTCAGGCAAAATGTTCATGGGGAGGAACAGGAAGTGATTGTTTTTTTATCTTTGCTATTTTTATTAATTGTGTTTAGGTTAGATGTTAATCATGGTTGTGCCTGTTAAGATATTTCTGGGGTTTCTTTTTTCTTTTTATTTGATTGTCATAATGAGCGTTAGTGAAAAAAAAAAAAAAAACAATCCTACTAAGGTAAATGCCGGTAACGAAACCATAGCGAGATCTAACTCGACGCCAACGCCATCTATCGAGCATAGGGACAAACTTTGAACATTTATCGACTTTAGTTGATCTCGCCATGATTTCGCTGTATGTCCGAACATACCGCCCACCAAGGACATATTGGCAAAATGTCCTTCTATACCACCCACTGTGTTTGATACAAGTTTGGTATGTCATTGGTGGGAAAACAAAATACAAAAAATTAAAACAATTAATAACAACTACCTCTTAAGTTCCAAATCCATAATTTGGAACAAATCACTTGGCAAACTTACTCTAAAACATACTGCCATGTTCGAATACAAAAAAAACTATAAATCCTTACACTAATTGGCTATAGGTAATACACATAATTTGGAAGTTGGCCTCTTTATAGTCGACAATTGGGTGCGTAATGTAACAACCCGAGTAATACCGTCGAGCCCAGGATGTTTTTCTTCGATCCTACCCAACAACCACTTGCCAGGGGGCATATCATCCTCTTTTACTAATACCACTTCACCAACAGATGGCTCCGGAATTCTATGGTTCCATTTATGTCGCTGTAAGAATTGGTGAAGGTAATCGTGAGACCATCGACGCCAGAAATCTTGCATCATCCTCTGATGAAGCTGCCATCGCTTTAGATTATTAACGTTAGCCTTTTCGTAATTGTGGTCAGGCGTTAGCACTAATGGCTCCCCCACTAGGAAATGACCCGGAGTTAAGATCAGTAATTTGTCCTGATCTTCCACATAGGACAATGGCCTCGAATTGAGGCAAGCTTCAATTTGAGCTAACACCGTGATGATCTCCTCAAATGTCAGCGTTGAGTTCCCAATCACCCGCTTGAGGTGATACTTGGTAGACTTTATACCTGCCTCCCAAAGACCCCCAAAGTTTGGTGAGTGAGGAGGTATAAAGTGCCACTGCGTGCCATTGTTCGCGAGTTCTTCTGCTAATTCAGCATTACAGCCTGACTTCTCCTCGATAAACAAATAACGCAGTTCTCGTGCAGCACCCACAAAGTTAGTCCCATTGTCGCTGTGAATTTCCGCACATCGACCACGCCTAGCCACAAACCGTTTGAAAGCAGTCAGAAACCCCTTAGTGCTTAACTCACTCACTGCCTCCAAATGCACTGCTCTGGTGGCCATGCATATAAACAAGGCGATGTAGCCTTTGTATGACTTGTTACCACGACCTTTAGATATTCTAATATTTATGGGGCCAGCGTAATCTACTCCACTACATAAAAAGGGTTTGTTTGCCGTTACACGAGAATAGGGTAACTGCCCCATAAGTTGTGTCCTAACCTTGGCTGCGTATCGGATACACCTCACGCAGCTCCTTACATACTTTTTTGCCAGCAACTTAACTCCCATGATCCAATACTTTGACCGCAAGTATGTTATCATAAGTTGCGGACCGCCATGCATGGTTTTATCATGTGCGTCTGCTATCAACAGATTGGTTAAAAAAGAGTTACTTGGTATAAGTATAGGATGTACTCTTTCGTAACTTAGCTGCGACATCTCAAGCCGTCCTCCAACTCTTATTATTCCTTTAGAATCCAGAAATATGTTCAGTGATTTTAACTTTCCATTATTATTTTCTACCTTGTTGCTTTTCAGTTCTTCCAACTCATTTGTGAATCCTTCTTCTTGGCATTTCCTTATACATATCTCGATTGATTCTTCTAGCTCTTGTTTACATAAAGGTCCTGTACCAATCCTACTCTTCAGGTTTTTTCTTAAATTCAAGAATCTACGGCAATAAGCCACCACTCGAATCAATCTCGAAAACGATGAAAATTTATTCCAAAAGGCAATGTCAAATGTGATCGTATGTACCTTCACTTCTTCTAAGTGGGTAACCAGATGTTTCGGCCTTTTGTGCTCCACCACCTGCTGTCTTAAATAATCCGGACCCTTCCACCATATAGCAGTGGATTCAAGGTCGGCAGGGGAAACTCCGCGCGACGCACAATCTGCCGGATTCTGTTTGGACGACACGTGAGACCAGTACTGTGTGTCTAATATGTTTAATATATCTGAAACACGATTAGCCACAAAAGTTTTCCAGCGGCTCGGGTGACTGTTGAGCCAAGCTAGCACCACCTCACTGTCTGTCCATGCATGCCAATCAGTTTTTGGTATGTTCAGCACTTCGCCAACCTCCACCATCAATTTGGCAAGGAGAACTGCACCACAAAGTTCTAATCGTGGAATAGAAACTTGTCTAACGGGTGCCACTTTAGTTTTTGAAGTGACCAAATCAATGTGAATATTTCCTTTGTGATCCACAACCCTAATGTAAATGACTGCTGAATACGCCATTTTAGAAGCATCTGAGAACCCGTGCAATTCAGTTTTGACGTTGTTTGATTGTTGGTGCAACCATCGTGGGATTTTAATATTAACCAAAAAAACTAAGTTACGGTGGTAAGTATCCCATTCTTGTATTAAGTTATTTGGAATTTCTTGATCCCATTCTAACCCTGCTAGCCACAATTTCTGAATAAATATTTTGGCTAAGATAATACTAGGTGCTAACCAACCCAAAGGATCAAACAACCTTGAAATCTCGGAAATAATTTTTCTTTTTGTTACAGGTGTCGTCAGCGGCTGGAGTTCCACTGAGTACTGGAAGAAATCTTCGTTCGAGTTCCAGGTAAGTCCCAGTATCTTCGTAACACTATCCATTTTTATCCTTAACTCTTCCTCCGTAGTAGTTTCTTTCTCATCCCTTATTTTATTTAGTAATTTTTGACTATTACTCTTCCATTTTTGTAATGGAAAACCCCCTCTGGATAACACTTTGGTTAACTCTGTGTATATACGAAAACAGGTTTCTACATTTTCAGCTCCCGTCATGACATCGTCCATATAGAAGTCATTTAAAATTATCCTCGCTATTTCAGGTTGCTCTAAGCACTCATCGTATGCTAACTGTTGTAGCGATCGTACAGCTAAATATGGTGCTGACGCTGTGCCGAAAGTAACTGTTTCCAATTCATATTCTTCTATTTTATTTTCAGGGCTGTCTCTCCAGAGGATACGTTGTAATATTACATCCTTCCTATTTAATAACACTTGCCGGTACATCTTAATTATGTCCGCTACGAGACATATCCGATGTGTTCTCCATCGCATAATAGTGTGCCGAAGTTCCGACTGCAAGGTAGGACCAACTAACAAATTGTCATTTAGTGACATCCCATTCGTTCCCTTGCAGGAAGCATCAAAGACGACGCGGACCTTCGATGTTTCCTTATCCTCCCGGATCACAGCGTGGTGAGGTAAGTAGATCGCTTTTTGATTATTCCTTTCAGCCCCTGCCACCTTTCTCATGTGCTTCAGCTCTAAATATTCTTCAAGAACCCTCGAATAATCTTCTTTAAATTTTCTGTCTTTGCTGAACTTACCTTCTAACGATCTTAATCTTTTTTCAGCGATGTCCTTCGATTCACCAACTTTGCTGACCGGATCTACATCACGCAATGGTAGCCTTACTATATATCGACCACTCTTGTCACGTTCCGTAGTAGCTGTATATAACATTTCACATTTATTTTCTTCCTCCGTTAGCATTTTTTTTTTAGATGGTTCCGCTTCTAGCTCCCAAAATCTTTTGAGCAACTCATCAGCTTCCAAACTTGAATGCATCACGGTGATATGTGAGGGATTACTAGTACGATCCACTTCAAAAGTACCTGACAATATCCAACCTAAGGTGGAGTCTTGCGCTAAAAGAGTTCCACCAACATTCCTTTTAATTCCCGCCTGGATGACTTGGCTGTAAACCTCAGCACCTAATAAAACATCGATTTTGTTAGGCCTGTAGTATTCTGGATCGGCCAAATCATCATCGGTCAAGTCTACCCATTCTACCCTGGTTACTTTCGTAGCTGGGAGAAGGGCAGTAACCGACTTCAGGACGAAAGCGTTCACATTTATTTGGACAGTTGGATCTATTCTAGACCTCACTTTAAGCACAACGATCGACTTGGCCGTCGTACTTTTGTCCCCGCCTACGCCTATCACAGTTTGTCTGGATGGCGTTTTGTTTAATCCCAAAAATTGGACCGTGGATTCTGTAACGAACGAACCCTGTGATCCTTGGTCAAGCAAAGCCCTTATTACTCGATAGGTCCCGTCTTTCGACTCCGCCTTAATTAAGGCGGTAGTTAATAAAACCGTTTTCCGACCACTTCCAGTCGAGAGACATGAGACTAGTGGCTTACTTGACCCCTCCGCTTGCGCGGCTACTTCAGCGTTACTATTTTTATTAGCCTCATTCATCACCTTTACGGCAACTGATGAGGTTTCCTCGTGAGCCCTTTTCCACTAATTATATGTATAACAATAAGATCCCAGGAAGAGACATCCACCCCCAAATTACCAATTGACTCTAGGCACTCTGAAGTAGTTGTTACAAGTCTTTTTATTTCGCTAGCCGATTCACAGGACAAAGTCTTTTGACTGAGTAATCTTTTTATTATACCATTTGCTAGAAACTTTTTATTATTGTACATTTTATCTAATTTACACCACGCAATTTTATAATTGTCAGATGTAACCTTGATGTTTCTTAACAATTGCTCAGCCTCCCCAGTTAAATGTCCCTTTAAATAAAAAAATCTCTGTGCATCGTCTAGAGACGTGTTCTCATGCACTAACCCTACAAATAAATCTCTAAATGTTTGCCACTCAGAATATTTTCCCGAAAATGAGGGAATTTTTATTTCTGGCAACTTAACTCTGCTGACACTCTTTTCATTTTGAGAACTAGACTTAGAATCCGCACTTATATCAGTTGACTTTCTTTCCGATAACAATTCCTTTAGTTCGCTTTTAAATTCTACATAAAATTCCTCAACTTCATCATAAACACTATTTTTAACATAACTAGAGATAGACAATTCAGCCTTTTTTATAGTACTTAATATTTCTTTATGAGTGGCTGTGAATGTATTCCATAATTGTTCCAAATTTTCAAGACGGGTCTCTAAATATGCATAAGTTATTCGTTCTTTAGGAGATTTCTTGAAATTGGACTTTGCTTTGAGCATTTTTGCACTAACATCCTCCTGCATAGTACAAAAAAAACTCCATTTTGAAACAATTATACCAAAAAAAACAAATAGAATAATAAACAGTTGTAAACACTTATGATTTTAAAAGTAAACTAAAATTATGATATGTCCAATTATTGTTCAACTAAAAGTTCAAAATTTTACAAGTCTTTTCACTATAAGTCACTTGGGTCTAAAAATCGGGCATGGATTCCCCGTTAGAACCACTTTTCACATAAAAAATTTACAAGTCCTAAGTTTCTTCAAAACAAAAAGTTAATTCACTGATAATTCAAGAGTTCAACTTCAAATGCACTTTTTTAAATAATAATTCTTCCTGATTAAGACGAAAAATGTACTCACGATTTTCTTTTTCATCAAACCTCACTGACACTTGATGTGACGTCGCGCTGTGTAATGTGTAATGTAATGTAAGTAATGTGTAAGCAATCTAGCAAAACATGTTTTAGGCCTCTGTGTCGTTAGACATTTTTTTTACAGAAGTTCATATAAATTTAAAAAAATCATAAATCATTTTTGAAAACCTTATTTAAAAAAAAAAACGAAGTGTGCTTTTTTTGTTCAAATATTTTTGAAAACATGCGTGATAATCGCTCTTTCTTTTGAGGTATCATTTACGAGGATATTTTACAAATTATTGAAATTAGGATCTACAAACCAATTTGAGGGAGAAATTTTAAATTTTAGGCAGACTAATTAAAACAAAATTTTTGCTTAAAAAACTTACGCTAAGCTTACTTTATGTGTTCGAAATGATAATTACTTCAATTTTAATAATTTTTTGCACATGCCAATTGAGGGGATTATCTAAACAATGGCCGCCGCGCGCAGTGCGGCACATGAAAGAACCGAATTGAAGGGATTATCTAAACAATGGCAGCAATGCGCGGTGCGACGGCATTTCCAGGTAGAACGCCCAGTGAATAGAAAATAGCGATAAATACGTTGGTTTTTACAGCAAAATGGTATTAGTTACTAAGGCAACAAAATCGTGTTTTTATTTAGTTAGGGTTAGTCAGTCTGTGTTGAAGCGGTCACGTCTTTTACTTATTACAATTAGTTGAATTAGTCAAACTACAGCTGCCCATGTGAGAGGACGTTGTCGTGTTGATTCGCAATTTACCGTGTTCAGTTGTAGCCCTTTGCGTTCCTGCACGTGTTGTTTGCGTTAGTTTTGAACATTTTTGTTTCACCGTGTCCAGTCGTAGCCGCAAGCTCCTGCACGTGTTGATTTTTGAGTTGTGTTGAGTTGACATTTAGTGCGCTCCTACGCCGTTTTTCTTAATTGTTAACTAGCTATGGCTACTTTTTCCAATCAGGAATATGCGGATATCGTATTTATGTATGGCAGAGCAGATGGCAATGGATCCTTGGCGCGACGGATGTATCAAGAACGCTTTCCGAATCGCAGGGTACCGAATGTGCGAGTGTTTTTTAACACTTTTCGTCGACTTGCCGAAGTTGGGTTTCACCGCGTGGAACCTGGAGTCAACCCAGGCAGACATGAAACTGACGTCGAAGAAAACATTTTGGCAGCATTTCAAGCAGATCCTACTACCAGTACCAGAGGCGTAGCTCAAAATCTAAACATTTCACAATGGAAGGTGTGGCATACAATGCAACAAAATGACAAATATCCGTTCCATGGTAGGGGTGTGCAAGGTCTGGAAGAGCAAGATCCCCAAAGAAGAATACAGTTCTGCCGTTTCCTCCTCAACAGAGACATCGAAGATGCGTGGTTCCTGAAATCAATCTTGTGGACGGATGAAAGCAAATTTTCTAGGGAGGGCATTACAAACTTTCATAACCTCCATGAATGGGCCGACAGAGACAATAATCCACATTTTAGGAAGCGAGTGTCCTTTCAGGGAAAATTCTCTGTCAATGTATGGGCTGGAGTAATTGGCAGGACATTGATTGGGCCCCACTTCTTACCGGATAATTTAAATGGTGAAAATTATTTGCACTTTATTTTTGCAATTATAAGTATGAGCTGCTACAATAGCATTGGGTCGCTTCCCGGGAGGGCCACAGGCTGTTCGACTCACCCGAGAAGTGTGGGAATCCGTAGATATCGCTGCAACTCAATTCTATAGCAGACGGAACTACTAAAACACCAGACCAGTGGCGAAGAGTAAGTTTATATTTTATTAAATATCCTCTAGAAACACACTATCAACTTAAAATATTACTTACCATATTACATAGATTTCCAACCACAAAGCATGAGTCATTTACTTAGCCTTTTACAAATAGATACGAATTAAATTGTTTCATCATAATGTTGCATTCTCATACTTAATTTTTTTGTCACATGACCCTTGGACCCTTAAGGGCCCATAAAAATACCCCACTTAGAAACCAGACTCAACCAGTACCTACTTATAAAAAAAATACACTCTAAAAATAGCTTGCATGTTTACGTTACGTTCGTAAGTATTCGGTTTGCTTGATAATGAAGGCATATTATTTTTCTGCAAAGTTATAAAAGCTTTTTATTTTATTTATACAGTACTGGATAGAGTTTAAGGCAAACACAAAGGGCAAAGCTGCAGATTCAAGGAGCAATGCATCAGCAACTGGTGGAGGACCTAACAAGCTTGTTCCTCTAAATGAGATAGAGAAGAGAGTGGTAGCACTAATAGGTCCAGTGGCGGTGGAGGGATTGCGTGGAGTGCGGCTGCCTTGTAATGTTAGTTTCATTCATCATTAAATTATTTTATGATTATTTTATGTATCATTATAAGTAATCCAGCTTTATTTAAACAAAAATTCGCAATAAACTCTCTCTCTGGCAACTACAATGGGTTACTAGCGTCGCATAAGCGGCGTCTCTCAATTCGCATACGACTTTGTTGTCGCTGTTCTTCAGCAAATCCCAGCAATATTAGGCGTGCCATACTTTTGCCATGAACAAGAATCACAATAAAACAACAAAAGACGTAATATTTATACGCTTTACTTGTTACCGGCTTCAGTGTTAATCACTAGAATCTCAAAAACACTACCTTTGAGTAGTGTCTTTCATGAAAGCTACGACAAATTAAATGATTATCAATTTGATGTCCACTATGCTTAGACAATCGCAATCTTTTACGTATCGATAGGTATCGATACAAAAACATCTGTCAAAATGTGTTACGGTGACTATCAGCCATACTGGGTGCTTATGACGTCATCTTAGTTAGTCACTGAAGATACCTAATACGAAACGAACTGTTTGACAGCTAATCGTGATTATCACTATGAACTGTCAACTAAGATACGCAATAGCCCTGCTGGTCGGTACCCGTCTGTCACGCTGAGGCTGGCTGGATACGAGTGGTCGAGCGAATGTGTGAAACCATACCAGAAATGGGAGCAGTCCTAATTACGCCATTAGACGTTGCCAGAGCGGTCCGTCCGTTACCGAACTGGAAATCTCCGGGACCGGACGGATTGCACAACTTTTGGTTAAAATGGCTAATTAGTTCACACATTTACCTGGCATCTCAGTTCCAGTCACCCTTAGAGTCTGGGTCGCTACCACAGTTTCTAACAACAGGCGTTACCCACCTGCTCTATAAATCAGGTAGTCCCACGGAACCCAAGATTATAGACCAATTACGTGTTTATCGACCGTCTATAAACTTCTTACATCCATTCTGAGAGCGAAAATTAATACGCACATTGGCAGTAATATGATTATGTCTGCCTCTCAAAATGGATGTAGAAACGGGTCCCGCGGTACTAAGGAGCTACTCCTCATCGACACGGCCATTAGCCAACAGGTTCGTCGATCCCGCAAGGACCTGTCGACATGCTGGATAGATTATAAGAAGGCCTACGACTCGGTGCCACATACGTGGCTCATGAGGGTGCTGGAGTTGTACAAGATTGATGTAACTCTACGCACTTTCCTAGAGTCGTGTATGGGGCAATGGAGGACGGTTCTTCGCTATCCAGGATGTCGACAGATCCAGGGGAATGATGAGCCTGTATGGATTAAACGGGGAATATTCCAGGGCGACAGTTTGAGTCCACTTTGGTTCTTAATATGTATGTTCAGTGGGAGAGAAAAGAAACGATCGACTTGCTTGAACACTAGTATATTACTAAACGGGCCGGCGCGGCGCGGCGCAGCGCGCGCGCTGTATACATACATATGTATCACTCCTTCACATTTAGATTTTGAAACCTGGTGACAATATACAAGGTGATTGGAAGATGGGTGCAAAGCTTTAAGGCGAAGATAGTACAGACAGTTTAGAACAATTTAAGCTATGGTTGTCTTAGACGAAGTCTTACCATTTTTTTTAACCTAATTTTTAAGATTTTTTTCGAAAATTGCCAAAATTTTAACTAAATTGGTTATTTATAGCTAAATTGAATGATAAATGAATTCATTTTTATTTTATTTAATTAAAGTAATGTGTAAGCAATCTAGCAAAACATGTTTTATTAGGCCTCTGTGTCACTAGACATTTTTTTACAGACATTTAAAGTTCCTATAAATTAAAAAAATCATAAATCATTTTTGAAAACCTTATTTAAAAAAAAAACGAAGTGTGCTTTTTTTGTTCAAATATTTTTGAAAACATGCGTGATAATCTCTTTTTCCTTTGAGGTATCATTTACGAAGATATTTTACAAATTATTGAAATTAGGATCTACAAACCAATTTCAGGGAGAAATTTTAAATTTTAGGCGGAGTAATTAAAACAACATTTGAATCTAAATTATTTATTGTTCATGTTCAAAATGTCTGCCATGATTCCTAATACAAGCACGGCTACGTTCACCTAAATTTTCAACTCCGATAATTGGAAATCCGAAAATGTTCTTCCTAACATTTTTCATCCTAACAATCACAATTCTTAACTACTCTGTCTCTAATGTTCATAATTCCGAAGCATTCAACTTCATAATGTCAGTAGCAATAAACATCTATTATACTTTTATTTGTTTCCCTATATTTTCTCAACATAACCATCTTTTATACTATTATTCAAAGTCATATCTTTTTTGTTTAGATTTCTTTTTATTCATAATAATCGGTATTATATACATTAATCATTGTAAGCCCTAATTATCACATGCCATAATTATGATATGCCATAACATAATTTGCCATCGACATCGGGTGTGTAACGGTTGTTTATATCAAGAGAAATTGGATGCAATTGGGACTTTAGGGCACCCCGACTCGGACAGGTTAGGTTAGAAGGGGATGGCGGGGTCGTGTGAGCCAGCGAAGCGAGCGAATAGACCCCGCCATCCCCTTCGTGGTTATTTTTTTATAAACCACACAGAAGTAGGAGCCCCGCGAAGCGGGGCTCCGTCGACCTAGCCCACCATCAACCATGCACAGAAAAAAAAACCTAAAACTATAAATATCATCTTCTACCCACATATATTTTTTATAACACTTGGTAAATGTTTCTTTCTGAGTATGAGTGAAAATATTATGGTAATTATGTTTAGGGATAAAAGCCTTATGATAAAAAACAGTAGGAGTTTAAATATATTTACATTAATGATATTATTAATTACAACTTTCGGAAACATGAGTGTTATGAACATCGCCGGTAGCACTACAAATAGTATGAATGAAAACTTTAGGATGAAAAATTTTAGGAAGAGTGATCATTCGGATTACAAATCGTTAGTTTTTCGTAGTCGTTTTTATGACAAAAACATAACTAAAGTTGATCTTTAACTCAGACAGGATGTCTTCCTACGAAAGTAGACGCAACGCTAACCGATTTCAGCGTGGTAATCCCGCTAGCGGCAGCGACAATCAAGACCGAAGACCAAATACCGGCAACCGCAGTCAAAGACGCGCATATAATTTACAGCAACAGAAAGTTGCTGAAACTGACTGGTCCGAAGCTCGCGAGTTTGAAGAGCGTCCTCCAAAACCAAGGGGCCCCACACAACGCAGCTCCACCTGGAAAGACAAGCAACAAAAGAAAAATAAGCCAGAGAAGAAGGACGATGCCTCTGCTGCTTACGATTTCAAGGCGGTCCAGGAAACGGCTCCCGTCGACGAACCGTTATACGACCTTGGACCACATTGCAGTTCTATTCCAGTACAAGAGAATTACTCACAAAATTTTGAATTCTCAGGATACATCGACCAGATTGAAAGATCCTACGAAACGATGAGGGGTATTGACCCCCGGCTCGACCGCCGTCTACCGTTTTCTATGTTTCAGCACTCTATGTGTACTGTGCTTAATTGCTATCTGATGGACCTCGCCCTTACGAATGGGGAGAGAAAGCTGGGTACGGGGAAATGCCAGGACTTGTTGCCTGAGGACCTGTGTATCCCGGACAATCTCTACCACTTCCTGGCAAACATCGGAAATACCACAACAGTGAATGGGGAGGAGATAAAAATTAACATCCCCGAGGTAGCTGTACCACAACCACAAGCAGACGATATACCTGCAGGCTCTTTCGGCGCGGTAACCCCCGAAAACCACAATGTCTATGAGTGCTACATTTCACCATTGGTAACAATGAACAGAGTGCTCAATTCCCGCCGTCCTCACGGAGAGGCCGAAATTCCGCCGCTTCCAGCAGCGATGGTGCCAGCAGGCGGAGTACCAACAGAGAACCTTCTAGGCCATGGCCCCCCTGATATTTTACAGTTAGAGGCACGTCAGAGGATTGAAGGCTTCGAATTCCCTGAAGGTGACTCAGAAGCCGCCCGTCTCCGAGTATGTCCAGAATTGATGGCCCGTGTCAATACCGTACTCTTTGAGATGAAGAACCGCTACAAAATGAGAGACATCGGACGCTCATCCCCGGGTCTAAGAAACTATATTATGGCTAAGAACATTCCTGGCTATGTACAGTACGTTCGTGTTCCTGAAAACACGCCTGATAACGTCCGGCTAAGTAAGAGACAAAGTCAAATTCGTGGCCCTGCAGCTTTTGGCTCCGCCACAGCCGGTCAGGTCAACTTTTTATTAAAAAAAAAAAAAGGAGGAAAGATGGCGCTAGCTGTCACGTTAAGATCGGCTCCGTATTAATTTACTAAATAAAAATAAAAACAAACGACTTATAAACTTTAAAGTTATAAATATTGTTCCTAAAGCTCCAAAGTACCAGTGAAAGTGTTATCCAGTGTTAAATCTGTCAAATAAGATCCCAAAACTCAAATAAAAAACATTAAGACGAACCAGTGACAAAACGACTTTACTTCTAAGTTTCTAACAAATAAACAACATTTCGTGTGCAATAAGCGAAAGTAAACCCATCCTAAATCAGTGTGTTTGGTGTTCAACAATAAAAAGCAAAATAACAATAACAAAAGTTTTGGGAAGTGCAAAGTGACGAAATAAGCAAAGCTCCTACAGATCATAAAACGTAAACAAATAAGTGACAACAACATAATACTTCACTTGGACTGAATCAGGAAGCCTTCGACACTATAATAAACCAGGTACAATCTTTCATATCACACATAACGACGTGAATCGATATAAGTGCAAAATAAAAATCGTTAATTTTCAACTATTCAAATTAATGTAAATGAAACACTTGTCAGTACAACAAACCTGAGAAAAGCGACATCTATCGGACTACATCTGCACTACATAGCACACTGTCTAAAGTGATGGATCAGACAGAAAATGTCACAATGAAACGTGCGCGTGCGCACTCTGATACAAACCTAGATGTGAGTGTCAATAATCACACACTAGATGGCACTATGCATAGCGTTCCTGATATATCGGAGGATGAAAATGTTGATGTCATAACCGAACTGCAAAAACAGATGAGCACAGATGGCGCCACCTGTCAAGTCTTATATGGATAATATATCTAATGGGACGCCCTATTCGCAGACCGCAGTTAAAAATAAACTCTGCATTATTAGTGCAAATAAAAGCAATAACATATTAACCTTAGCAGAAGAATACATCCTAGGAAACTACCACATATGTCACAATCTTACACCAAATGTTGGAATTAAATGTCTCCTAAAGGATATACAAACAAAACTATCAAACTTCACAATTAATGACTTTTGCGTAATTATGGTGGGAGAAGAAGACTTTAGAAAGACAAATAACTATTATGACATAATAACTGACATTAGAAGTATACTACAGGACATGAATCATACTAATATTATAATTACATTACCGACATTCAAATCTGATTACTATTACAACTCCAATATATATAACTCAAGACTGGAACAATTCAATGGTATGCTATATGGACATTATGACACATGAGCATGTGTATCATTTAGACTCGAATTTGAGTTTAAGTTACCACCATTCCTTATATACACGCTCTGGAACATTAAACTAAAGTCGATAAATGTTCAAAGTTTGTCCCTATGCTCGATAGATGGCGTTGGCATCGAGTTAGATCTCGCTATGGTTTCGTTACCGGCATTTACCTTAGTAGGATTGTTTTTTTTTTTGGTTTTGTGTGAGCCTGTGGAATTTGTAGTATTATAATATACGCTATACACCGATTATAGTGGTATATTATTTACTCCTCGCCAATATATACGGACCCTCGGGAATTTATACATGGTCCTTCGAGCCGGATCACGCGGGAGTTGTACGGCGACGAGCGTTGCCGCCACGTCGCCACTCTGCACGCTTGGAACGAAACACCGTGCGCCCGCCGATATTATCGACCGCGCACCGCTTCCGCCCAACCGAGTAAGTAATGAAACAATGAAAGACGGGACACACACTGCATTTCAGGTGTCGAAGTACGGTTTAACAGGGGCTCATCATATCCTTCTTGAAGGAAATAGCTTCCCACCGGAACGGCGGTCCTCCATAGTACAGAGTCTTGGCCCAATGACCGCATTCCTGTGTATGATTCGCACCGAAGGCATATACAGGGGGAAATTTGCAGCAGCGGTGAAACGTGCTATGTCACATATTCCCGCTATCGATGACATAATCGAAATAACCAAGAATGTTAAAATGTCATTCGAATTATCCACATTAATAAGCCTGATAGCCGAAATCCTACTGATCACCACTTCCAGACAAGCTACAAGGATGTGCTTTCCATTAAACTTCTTATCAGTAGCACTGGAAACCATGAATGAAGAAGAGAAAACAGAATTTCTTAAATTCTTTAACACAACCGGATCGGGAGGGTGGATGCTCTACAAGTTGTGTATGCAACAACAATGGGTGATGCAAGGCCAAATGACCGAAGAGGCTGCATCCCAAATTCTCTATCACAGTATCTTTGGAACTTATAAGGAAGACCTGAGCATCCTGTCACAAATAACCAGAACAGGGAATTGGTATACCAGGGAGGAGCTAGGAAACTCATTTAGAGGAATGACAAGTGGAAAGTATGTGGCCTTGCGTCCACCTGTTCAGACATTATACGCAAAGATGTCCTGTGCAAACCAGACAGGGTTGTTGTCTGGGGTCTACAATCAAGTGAGCTGCCTACCATGCTTTAGTGGACCCAGAATGCAGTCTTATGGAGAAGATTTCTTTGACCATATCGAAAAGAGACGGATCACAGGGTCAGGTGGCAAGAGTTTGCAGCAGATAATTATAAGCCTCACAAACACGCTTGAGGAGCTGCACCAACAATTAAAAAAGGATGGAGGAAGGATAAAGATGGGAACTGCGACCTGGAGGACCATCGATACTTTAGGGGTGAATTCACCGGGAGAAGAGACAGATGTCCAACTCATTGGGTCAGGCAAAATGTTCATGGGGAGGAACAGGAAGTGATTGTTTTTTTATCTTTGCTATTTTTATTAATTGTGTTTAGGTTAGATGTTAATCATGGTTGTGCCTGTTAAGATATTTCTGGGGTTTCTTTTTTCTTTTTATTTGATTGTCATAATGAGCGTTAGTGAAAAAAAAAAAAAAACAATCCTACTAAGGTAAATGCCGGTAACGAAACCATAGCGAGATCTAACTCGACGCCAACGCCATCTATCGAGCATAGGGACAAACTTTGAACATTTATCGACTTTAGTTGATCTCGCCATGATTTCGCTGTATGTCCGAACATACCGCCCACCAAGGACATATTGGCAAAATGTCCTTCTATACCACCCACTGTGTTTGATACAAGTTTGGTATGTCATTGGTGGGAAAACAAAATACAAAAAATTAAAACAATTAATAACAACTACCTCTTAAGTTCCAAATCCATAATTTGGAACAAATCACTTGGCAAACTTACTCTAAAACATACTGCCATGTTCGAATACAAAAAAAACTATAAATCCTTACACTAATTGGCTATAGGTAATACACATAATTTGGAAGTTGGCCTCTTTATAGTCGACAATTGGGTGCGTAATGTAACAACCCGAGTAATACCGTCGAGCCCAGGATGTTTTTCTTCGATCCTACCCAACAACCACTTGCCAGGGGGCATATCATCCTCTTTTACTAATACCACTTCACCAACAGATGGCTCCGGAATTCTATGGTTCCATTTATGTCGCTGTAAGAATTGGTGAAGGTAATCGTGAGACCATCGACGCCAGAAATCTTGCATCATCCTCTGATGAAGCTGCCATCGCTTTAGATTATTAACGTTAGCCTTTTCGTAATTGTGGTCAGGCGTTAGCACTAATGGCTCCCCCACTAGGAAATGACCCGGAGTTAAGATCAGTAATTTGTCCTGATCTTCCACATAGGACAATGGCCTCGAATTGAGGCAAGCTTCAATTTGAGCTAACACCGTGATGATCTCCTCAAATGTCAGCGTTGAGTTCCCAATCACCCGCTTGAGGTGATACTTGGTAGACTTTATACCTGCCTCCCAAAGACCCCCAAAGTTTGGTGAGTGAGGAGGTATAAAGTGCCACTGCGTGCCATTGTTCGCGAGTTCTTCTGCTAATTCAGCATTACAGCCTGACTTCTCCTCGATAAACAAATAACGCAGTTCTCGTGCAGCACCCACAAAGTTAGTCCCATTGTCGCTGTGAATTTCCGCACATCGACCACGCCTAGCCACAAACCGTTTGAAAGCAGTCAGAAACCCCTTAGTGCTTAACTCACTCACTGCCTCCAAATGCACTGCTCTGGTGGCCATGCATATAAACAAGGCGATGTAGCCTTTGTATGACTTGTTACCACGACCTTTAGATATTCTAATATTTATGGGGCCAGCGTAATCTACTCCACTACATAAAAAGGGTTTGTTTGCCGTTACACGAGAATAGGGTAACTGCCCCATAAGTTGTGTCCTAACCTTGGCTGCGTATCGGATACACCTCACGCAGCTCCTTACATACTTTTTTGCCAGCAACTTAACTCCCATGATCCAATACTTTGACCGCAAGTATGTTATCATAAGTTGCGGACCGCCATGCATGGTTTTATCATGTGCGTCTGCTATCAACAGATTGGTTAAAAAAGAGTTACTTGGTATAAGTATAGGATGTACTCTTTCGTAACTTAGCTGCGACATCTCAAGCCGTCCTCCAACTCTTATTATTCCTTTAGAATCCAGAAATATGTTCAGTGATTTTAACTTTCCATTATTATTTTCTACCTTGTTGCTTTTCAGTTCTTCCAACTCATTTGTGAATCCTTCTTCTTGGCATTTCCTTATACATATCTCGATTGATTCTTCTAGCTCTTGTTTACATAAAGGTCCTGTACCAATCCTACTCTTCAGGTTTTTTCTTAAATTCAAGAATCTACGGCAATAAGCCACCACTCGAATCAATCTCGAAAACGATGAAAATTTATTCCAAAAGGCAATGTCAAATGTGATCGTATGTACCTTCACTTCTTCTAAGTGGGTAACCAGATGTTTCGGCCTTTTGTGCTCCACCACCTGCTGTCTTAAATAATCCGGACCCTTCCACCATATAGCAGTGGATTCAAGGTCGGCAGGGGAAACTCCGCGCGACGCACAATCTGCCGGATTCTGTTTGGACGACACGTGAGACCAGTACTGTGTGTCTAATATGTTTAATATATCTGAAACACGATTAGCCACAAAAGTTTTCCAGCGGCTCGGGTGACTGTTGAGCCAAGCTAGCACCACCTCACTGTCTGTCCATGCATGCCAATCAGTTTTTGGTATGTTCAGCACTTCGCCAACCTCCACCATCAATTTGGCAAGGAGAACTGCACCACAAAGTTCTAATCGTGGAATAGAAACTTGTCTAACGGGTGCCACTTTAGTTTTTGAAGTGACCAAATCAATGTGAATATTTCCTTTGTGATCCACAACCCTAATGTAAATGACTGCTGAATACGCCATTTTAGAAGCATCTGAGAACCCGTGCAATTCAGTTTTGACGTTGTTTGATTGTTGGTGCAACCATCGTGGGATTTTAATATTAACCAAAAAAACTATGTTACGGTGGTAAGTATCCCATTCTTGTATTAAGTTATTTGGAATTTCTTGATCCCATTCTAACCCTGCTAGCCACAATTTCTGAATAAATATTTTGGCTAAGATAATACTAGGTGCTAACCAACCCAAAGGATCAAACAACCTTGAAATCTCGGAAATAATTTTTCTTTTTGTTACAGGTGTCGTCAGCGGCTGGAGTTCCACTGAGTACTGGAAGAAATCTTCGTTCGAGTTCCAGGTAAGTCCCAGTATCTTCGTAACACTATCCATTTTTATCCTTAACTCTTCCTCCGTAGTTTCTTTCTCATCCCTTATTTTATTTAGTAATTTTTGACTATTACTCTTCCATTTTTGTAATGGAAAACCCCCTCTGGATAACACTTTGGTTAACTCTGTGTATATACGAAAACAGGTTTCTACATTTTCAGCTCCCGTCATGACATCGTCCATATAGAAGTCATTTAAAATTATCCTCGCTATTTCAGGTTGCTCTAAGCACTCATCGTATGCTAACTGTTGTAGCGATCGTACAGCTAAATATGGTGCTGACGCTGTGCCGAAAGTAACTGTTTCCAATTCATATTCTTCTATTTTATTTTCAGGGCTGTCTCTCCAGAGGATACGTTGTAATATTACATCCTTCCTATTTAATAACACTTGCCGGTACATCTTAATTATGTCCGCTACGAGACATATCCGATGTGTTCTCCATCGCATAATAGTGTGCCGAAGTTCCGACTGCAAGGTAGGACCAACTAACAAATTGTCATTTAGTGACATCCCATTCGTTCCCTTGCAGGAAGCATCAAAGACGACGCGGACCTTCGACGTTTCCTTATCCTCCCGGATCACAGCGTGGTGAGGTAAGTAGATCGCTTTTTGATTATTCCTTTCAGCCCCTGCCACCTTTCTCATGTGCTTCAGCTCTAAATATTCTTCAAGAACCCTCGAATAATCTTCTTTAAATTTTCTGTCTTTGCTGAACTTACCTTCTAACGATCTTAATCTTTTTTCAGCGATGTCCTTCGATTCACCAACTTTGCTGACCGGGTCTACATCACGCAATGGTAGCCTTACTATATATCGACCACTCTTGTCACGTTCCGTAGTAGCTGTATATAACATTTCACATTTATTTTCTTCCTCCGTTAGCATTTTTTTTTTAGATGGTTCCGCTTCTAGCTCCCAAAATCTTTTGAGCAACTCATCAGCTTCCAAACTTGAATGCATCACGGTGATATGTGAGGGATTACTAGTACGATCCACTTCAAAAGTACCTGACAATATCCAACCTAAGGTGGAGTCTTGCGCTAAAAGAGTTCCACCAACATTCCTTTTAATTCCCGCCTGGATGACTTGGCTGTAAACCTCAGCACCTAATAAAACATCGATTTTGTTAGGCCTGTAGTATTCTGGATCGGCCAAATCATCATCGGTCAAGTCTACCCATTCTACCCTGGTTACTTTCGTAGCTGGGAGAAGGGCAGTAACCGACTTCAGGACGAAAGCGTTCACATTTATTTGGACAGTTGGATCTATTCTAGACCTCACTTTAAGCACAACGATCGACTTGGCCGTCGTACTTTTGTCCCCGCCTACGCCTATCACAGTTTGTCTGGATGGCGTTTTGTTTAATCCCAAAAATTGGACCGTGGATTCTGTAACGAACGAACCCTGTGATCCTTGGTCAAGCAAAGCCCTTATTACTCGATAGGTCCCGTCTTTCGACTCCGCCTTAATTAAGGCGGTAGTTAATAAAACCGTTTTCCGACCACTTCCAGTCGAGAGACATGAGACTAGTGGCTTACTTGACCCCTCCGCTTGCGCGGCTACTTCAGCGTTACTATTTTTATTAGCCTCATTCATCACCTTTACGGCAACTGATGAGGTTTCCTCGTGAGCCCTTTTCCACTAATTATATGTATAACAATAAGATCCCAGGAAGAGACATCCACCCCCAAATTACCAATTGACTCTAGGCACTCTGAAGTAGTTGTTACAAGTCTTTTTATTTCGCTAGCCGATTCACAGGACAAAGTCTTTTGACTGAGTAATCTTTTTATTATACCATTTGCTAGAAACTTTTTATTATTGTACATTTTATCTAATTTACACCACGCAATTTTATAATTGTCAGATGTAACCTTGATGTTTCTTAACAATTGCTCAGCCTCCCCAGTTAAATGTCCCTTTAAATAAAAAAATCTCTGTGCATCGTCTAGAGACGTGTTCTCATGCACTAACCCTACAAATAAATCTCTAAATGTTTGCCACTCAGAATATTTTCCCGAAAATGAGGGAATTTTTATTTCTGGCAACTTAACTCTGCTGACACTCTTTTCATTTTGAGAACTAGACTTAGAATCCGCACTTATATCAGTTGACTTTCTTTCCGATAACAATTCCTTTAGTTCGCTTTTAAATTCTACATAAAATTCCTCAACTTCATCATAAACACTATTTTTAACATAACTAGAGATAGACAATTCAGCCTTTTTTATAGTACTTAATATTTCTTTATGAGTGGCTGTGAATGTATTCCATAATTGTTCCAAATTTTCAAGACGGGTCTCTAAATATGCATAAGTTATTCGTTCTTTAGGAGATTTCTTGAAATTGGACTTTGCTTTGAGCATTTTTGCACTAACATCCTCCTGCATAGTACAAAAAAAACTCCATTTTGAAACAATTATACCAAAAAAAACAAATAGAATAATAAACAGTTGTAAACACTTATGATTTTAAAAGTAAACTAAAATTATGATATGTCCAATTATTGTTCAACTAAAAGTTCAAAATTTTACAAGTCTTTTCACTATAAGTCACTTGGGTCTAAAAATCGGGCATGGATTCCCCGTTAGAACCACTTTTCACATAAAAAATTTACAAGTCCTAAGTTTCTTCAAAACAAAAAGTTAATTCACTGATAATTCAAGAGTTCAACTTCAAATGCACTTTTTTAAATAATAATTCTTCCTGATTAAGACGAAAAATGTACTCACGATTTTCTTTTTCATCAAACCTCACTGACACTTGATGTGACGTCGCGCTGTGTAATGTGTAATGTAATGTAAGTAATGTGTAAGCAATCTAGCAAAACATGTTTTAGGCCTCTGTGTCGTTAGACATTTTTTTTACAGAAGTTCATATAAATTTAAAAAAATCATAAATCATTTTTGAAAACCTTATTTAAAAAAAAAAACGAAGTGTGCTTTTTTTGTTCAAATATTTTTGAAAACATGCGTGATAATCGCTCTTTCTTTTGAGGTATCATTTACGAGGATATTTTACAAATTATTGAAATTAGGATCTACAAACCAATTTGAGGGAGAAATTTTAAATTTTAGGCAGACTAATTAAAACAAAATTTTTGCTTAAAAAACTTACGCTAAGCTTACTTTATGTGTTCGAAATGATAATTACTTCAATTTTAATAATTTTTTGCACATGCCAATTGAGGGGATTATCTAAACAATGGCCGCCGCGCGCAGTGCGGCACATGAAAGAACCGAATTGAAGGGATTATCTAAACAATGGCAGCAATGCGCGGTGCGACGGCATTTCCAGGTAGAACGCCCAGTGAATAGAAAATAGCGATAAATACGTTGGTTTTTACAGCAAAATGGTATTAGTTACTAAGGCAACAAAATCGTGTTTTTATTTAGTTAGGGTTAGTCAGTCTGTGTTGAAGCGGTCACGTCTTTTACTTATTACAATTAGTTGAATTAGTCAAACTACAGCTGCCCATGTGAGAGGACGTTGTCGTGTTGATTCGCAATTTACCGTGTTCAGTTGTAGCCCTTTGCGTTCCTGCACGTGTTGTTTGCGTTAGTTTTGAACATTTTTGTTTCACCGTGTCCAGTCGTAGCCGCAAGCTCCTGCACGTGTTGATTTTTGAGTTGTGTTGAGTTGACATTTAGTGCGCTCCTACGCCGTTTTTCTTAATTGTTAACTAGCTATGGCTACTTTTTCCAATCAGGAATATGCGGATATCGTATTTATGTATGGCAGAGCAGATGGCAATGGATCCTTGGCGCGACGGATGTATCAAGAACGCTTTCCGAATCGCAGGGTACCGAATGTGCGAGTGTTTTTTAACACTTTTCGTCGACTTGCCGAAGTTGGGTTTCACCGCGTGGAACCTGGAGTCAACCCAGGCAGACATGAAACTGACGTCGAAGAAAACATTTTGGCAGCATTTCAAGCAGATCCTACTACCAGTACCAGAGGCGTAGCTCAAAATCTAAACATTTCACAATGGAAGGTGTGGCATACAATGCAACAAAATAACAAATATCCGTTCCATGGTAGGGGTGTGCAAGGTCTGGAAGAGCAAGATCCCCAAAGAAGAATACAGTTCTGCCGTTTCCTCCTCAACAGAGACATCGAAGATGCGTGGTTCCTGAAATCAATCTTGTGGACGGATGAAAGCAAATTTTCTAGGGAGGGCATTACAAACTTTCATAACCTCCATGAATGGGCCGACAGAGACAATAATCCACATTTTAGGAAGCGAGTGTCCTTTCAGGGAAAATTCTCTGTCAATGTATGGGCTGGAGTAATTGGCAGGACATTGATTGGGCCCCACTTCTTACCGGATAATTTAAATGGTGAAAATTATTTGCACTTTATTTTTGCAATTATAAGTATGAGCTGCTACAATAGCATTGGGTCGCTTCCCGGGAGGGCCACAGGCTGTTCGACTCACCCGAGAAGTGTGGGAATCCGTAGATATCGCTGCAACTCAATTCTATAGCAGACGGAACTACTAAAACACCAGACCAGTGGCGAAGAGTAAGTTTATATTTTATTAAATATCCTCTAGAAACACACTATCAACTTAAAATATTACTTACCATATTACATAGATTTCCAACCACAAAGCATGAGTCATTTACTTAGCCTTTTACAAATAGATACGAATTAAATTGTTTCATCATAATGTTGCATTCTCATACTTAATTTTTTTGTCACATGACCCTTGGACCCTTAAGGGCCCATAAAAATACCCCACTTAGAAACCAGACTCAACCAGTACCTACTTATAAAAAAAATACACTCTAAAAATAGCTTGCATGTTTACGTTACGTTCGTAAGTATTCGGTTTGCTTGATAATGAAGGCATATTATTTTTCTGCAAAGTTATAAAAGCTTTTTATTTTATTTATACAGTACTGGATAGAGTTTAAGGCAAACACAAAGGGCAAAGCTGCAGATTCAAGGAGGAATGCATCAGCAACTGGTGGAGGACCTAACAAGCTTGTTCCTCTAAATGAGATAGAGAAGAGAGTGGTAGCACTAATAGGTCCAGTGGCGGTGGAGGGATTGCGTGGAGTGCGGCTGCCTTGTAATGTTAGTTTCATTCATCATTAAATTATTTTATGATTATTTTATGTATCATTATAAGTAATCCAGCTTTATTTAAACAAAAATTCGCAATAAACTCTCTCTCTGGCAACTACAATGGGTTACTAGCGTCGCATAAGCGGCGTCTCTCAATTCGCATACGACTTTGTTGTCGCTGTTCTTCAGCAAATCCCAGCAATATTAGGCGTGCCATACTTTTGCCATGAACAAGAATCACAATAAAACAACAAAAGACGTAATATTTATACGCTTTACTTGTTACCGGCTTCAGTGTTAATCACTAGAATCTCAAAAACACTACCTTTGAGTAGTGTCTTTCATGAAAGCTACGACAAATTAAATGATTATCAATTTGATGTCCACTATGCTTAGACAATCGCAATCTTTTACGTATCGATAGGTATCGATACAAAAACATCTGTCAAAATGTGTTACGGTGACTATCAGCCATACTGGGTGCTTATGACGTCATCTTAGTTAGTCACTGAAGATACCTAATACGAAACGAACTGTTTGACAGCTAATCGTGATTATCACTATGAACTGTCAACTAAGATACGCAATAGCCCTGCTGGTCGGTACCCGTCTGTCACGCTGAGGCTGGCTGGATACGAGTGGTCGAGCGAATGTGTGAAACCATACCAGAAATGGGAGCAGTCCTAATTACGCCATTAGACGTTGCCAGAGCGGTCCGTCCGTTACCGAACTGGAAATCTCCGGGACCGGACGGATTGCACAACTTTTGGTTAAAATGGCTAATTAGTTCACACATTTACCTGGCATCTCAGTTCCAGTCACCCTTAGAGTCTGGGTCGCTACCACAGTTTCTAACAACAGGCGTTACCCACCTGCTCTATAAATCAGGTAGTCCCACGGAACCCAAGATTATAGACCAATTACGTGTTTATCGACCGTCTATAAACTTCTTACATCCATTCTGAGAGCGAAAATTAATACGCACATTGGCAGTAATATGATTATGTCTGCCTCTCAAAATGGATGTAGAAACGGGTCCCGCGGTACTAAGGAGCTACTCCTCATCGACACGGCCATTAGCCAACAGGTTCGTCGATCCCGCAAGGACCTGTCGACATGCTGGATAGATTATAAGAAGGCCTACGACTCGGTGCCACATACGTGGCTCATGAGGGTGCTGGAGTTGTACAAGATTGATGTAACTCTACGCACTTTCCTAGAGTCGTGTATGGGGCAATGGAGGACGGTTCTTCGCTATCCAGGATGTCGACAGATCCAGGGGAATGATGAGCCTGTATGGATTAAACGGGGAATATTCCAGGGCGACAGTTTGAGTCCACTTTGGTTCTTAATATGTATGTTCAGTGGGAGAGAAAAGAAACGATCGACTTGCTTGAACACTAGTATATTACTAAACGGGCCGGCGCGGCGCGGCGCAGCGCGCGCGCTGTATACATACATATGTATCACTCCTTCACATTTAGATTTTGAAACCTGGTGACAATATACAAGGTGATTGGAAGATGGGTGCAAAGCTTTAAGGCGAAGATAGTACAGACAGTTTAGAACAATTTAAGCTATGGTTGTCTTAGACGAAGTCTTACCATTTTTTTTAACCTAATTTTTAAGATTTTTTTCGAAAATTGCCAAAATTTTAACTAAACTGGTTATTTATAGCTAAATTGAATGATAAATGAATTCATTTTTATTTTATTTAATTAAAGTAATGTGTAAGCAATCTAGCAAAACATGTTTTATTAGGCCTCTGTGTCACTAGACATTTTTTTACAGACATTTAAAGTTCCTATAAATTAAAAAAATCATAAATCATTTTTGAAAACCTTATTTAAAAAAAAAACGAAGTGTGCTTTTTTTGTTCAAATATTTTTGAAAACATGCGTGATAATCTCTCTTTCCTTTGAGGTATCATTTACGAAGATATTTTACAAATTATTGAAATTAGGATCTACAAACCAATTTCAGGGAGAAATTTTAAATTTTAGGCGGAGTAATTAAAACAACATTTGAATCTAAATTATTTATTGTTCATGTTCAAAATGTCTGCCATGATTCCTAATACAAGCACGGCTACGTTCACCTAAATTTTCAACTCCGATAATTGGAAATCCGAAAATGTTCTTCCTAACATTTTTCATCCTAACAATCACAATTCTTAACTACTCTGTCTCTAATGTTCATAATTCCGAAGCATTCAACTTCATAATGTCAGTAGCAATAAACATCTATTATACTTTTATTTGTTTCCCTATATTTTCTCAACATAACCATCTTTTATACTATTATTCAAAGTCATATCTTTTTTGTTTAGATTTCTTTTTTTTCATAATAATCGGTATTATATACATTAATCATTGTAAGCCCTAATTATCACATGCCATAATTATGATATGCCATAACATAATTTGCCATCGACATCGGGTGTGTAACGGTTGTTTATATCAAGAGAAATTGGATGCAATTGGGACTTTAGGGCACCCCGACTCGGACAGGTTAGGTTAGAAGGGGATGGCGGGGTCGTGTGAGCCAGCGAAGCGAGCGAATAGACCCCGCCATCCCCTTCGTGGTTATTTTTTTATAAACCACACAGAAGTAGGAGCCCCGCTAAGCGGGGCTCCGTCGACCTAGCCCACCATCAACCAAGCACAGAAAAAAAAACCTAAAACTATAAATATCATCTTCTACCCACATATATTTTTTATAACACTTGGTAAATGTTTCTTTCTGAGTATGAGTGAAAATATTATGGTAATTATGTTTAGGGATAAAAGCGTTATGATAAAAAACAGTAGGAGTTTAAATATATTTACATTAATGATATTATTAATTACAACTTTCGGAAACATGAGTGTTATGAACATCGCCGGTAGCACTACAAATAGTATGAATGAAAACTTTAGGATGAAAAATTTTAGGAAGAGTGATCATTCGGATTACAAATCGTTAGTTTTTCGTAGTCGTTTTTATGACAAAAACATAACTAAAGTTGATCTTTAACTCAGACAGGATGTCTTCCTACGAAAGTAGACGCAACGCTAACCGATTTCAGCGTGGTAATCCCGCTAGCGGCAGCGACAATCAAGACCGAAGACCAAATACCGGCAACCGCAGTCAAAGACGCGCATATAATTTCCAGCAACAGAAAGTTGCTGAAACTGACTGGTCCGAAGCTCGCGAGTTTGAAGAGCGTCCTCCAAAACCAAGGGGCCCCACACAACGCAGCTCCACCTGGAAAGACAAGCAACAAAAGAAAAATAAGCCAGAGAAGAAGGACGATGCCTCTGCTGCTTACGATTTCAAGGCGGTCCAGGAAACGGCTCCCGTCGACGAACCGTTATACGACCTTGGACCACATTGCAGTTCTATTCCAGTACAAGAGAATTACTCACAAAATTTTGAATTCTCAGGATACATCGACCAGATTGAAAGATCCTACGAAACGATGAGGGGTATTGACCCCCGGCTCGACCGCCGTCTACCGTTTTCTACGTTTCAGCACTCTATGTGTACTGTGCTTAATTGCTATCTGATGGACCTCGCCCTTACGAATGGGGAGAGAAAGCTGGGTACGGGGAAATGCCAGGACTTGTTGCCTGAGGACCTGTGTATCCCGGACAATCTCTACCACTTCCTGGCAAACATCGGAAATACCACAACAGTGAATGGGGAGGAGATAAAAATTAACATCCCCGAGGTAGCTGTACCACAACCACAAGCAGACGATATACCTGCAGGCTCTTTCGGCGCGGTAACCCCCGAAAACCACAATGTCTATGAGTGCTACATTTCACCATTGGTAACAATGAACAGAGTGCTCAATTCCCGCCGTCCTCACGGAGAGGCCGAAATTCCGCCGCTTCCAGCAGCGATGGTGCCAGCAGGCGGAGTACCAACAGAGAACCTTCTAGGCCATGGCCCCCCTGATATTTTACAGTTAGAGGCACGTCAGAGGATTGAAGGCTTCGAATTCCCTGAAGGTGACTCAGAAGCCGCCCGTCTCCGAGTATGTCCAGAATTGATGGCCCGTGTCAATACCGTACTCTTTGAGATGAAGAACCGCTACAAAATGAGAGACATCGGACGCTCATCCCCGGGTCTAAGAAACTATATTATGGCTAAGAACATTCCTGGCTATGTACAGTACGTTCGTGTTCCTGAAAACACGCCTGATAACGTCCGGCTAAGTAAGAGACAAAGTCAAATTCGTGGCCCTGCAGCTTTTGGCTCCGCCACAGCCGGTCAGGTCAACTTTTTATTAAAAAAAAAAAAAAAGGAGGAAAGATGGCGCTAGCTGTCACGTTAAGATCGGCTCCGTATTAATTTACTAAATAAAAATAAAAACAAACGACTTATAAACTTTAAAGTTATAAATATTGTTCCTAAAGCTCCAAAGTACCAGTGAAAGTGTTATCCAGTGTTAAATCTGTCAAATAAGATCCCAAAACTCAAATAAAAAACATTAAGACGAACCAGTGACAAAACGACTTTACTTCTAAGTTTCTAACAAATAAACAACATTTCGTGTGCAATAAGCGAAAGTAAACCCATCCTAAATCAGTGTGTTTGGTGTTCAACAATAAAAAGCAAAATAACAATAACAAAAGTTTTGGGAAGTGCAAAGTGACGAAATAAGCAAAGCTCCTACAGATCATAAAACGTAAACAAATAAGTGACAACAACATAATACTTCACTTGGACTGAATCAGGAAGCCTTCGACACTATAATAAACCAGGTACAATCTTTCATATCACACATAACGACGTGAATCGATATAAGTGCAAAATAAAAATCGTTAATTTTCAACTATTCAAATTAATGTAAATGAAACACTTGTCAGTACAACAAACCTGAGAAAAGCGACATCTATCGGACTACATCTGCACTACATAGCACACTGTCTAAAGTGATGGATCAGACAGAAAATGTCACAATGAAACGTGCGCGTGCGCACTCTGATACAAACCTAGATGTGAGTGTCAATAATCACACACTAGATGGCACTATGCATAGCGTTCCTGATATATCGGAGGATGAAAATGTTGATGTCATAACCGAACTGCAAAAACAGATGAGCACAGATGGCGCCACCTGTCAAGTCTTATATGGATAATATATCTAATGGGACGCCCTATTCGCAGACCGCAGTTAAAAATAAACTCTGCATTATTAGTGCAAATAAAAGCAATAACATATTAACCTTAGCAGAAGAATACATCCTAGGAAACTACCACATATGTCACAATCTTACACCAAATGTTGGAATTAAATGTCTCCTAAAGGATATACAAACAAAACTATCAAACTTCACAATTAATGACTTTTGCGTAATTATGGTGGGAGAAGAAGACTTTAGAAAGACAAATAACTATTATGACATAATAACTGACATTAGAAGTATACTACAGGACATGAATCATACTAATATTATAATTACATTACCGACATTCAAATCTGATTACTATTACAACTCCAATATATATAACTCAAGACTGGAACAATTCAATGGTATGCTATATGGACATTATGACACATGAGCATGTGTATCATTTAGACTCGAATTTGAGTTTAAGTTACCACCATTCCTTATATACACGCTCTGGAACATTAAACTAAAGTCGATAAATGTTCAAAGTTTGTCCCTATGCTCGATAGATGGCGTTGGCGTCGAGTTAGATCTCGCTATGGTTTCGTTACCGGCATTTACCTTAGTAGGATTGTTTTTTTTTTTGGTTTTGTGTGAGCCTGTGGAATTTGTAGTATTATAATATACGCTATACACCGATTATAGTGGTATATTATTTACTCCTCGCCAATATATACGGACCCTCGGGAATTTATACATGGTCCTTCGAGCCGGATCACGCGGGAGTTGTACGGCGACGAGCGTTGCCGCCACGTCGCCACTCTGCACGCTTGGAACGAAACACCGTGCGCCCGCCGATATTATCGACCGCGCACCGCTTCCGCCCAACCGAGTAAGTAATGAAACAATGAAAGACGGGACACACACTGCATTTCAGGTGTCGAAGTACGGTTTAACAGGGGCTCATCATATCCTTCTTGAAGGAAATAGCTTCCCACCGGAACGGCGGTCCTCCATAGTACAGAGTCTTGGCCCAATGACCGCATTCCTGTGTATGATTCGCACCGAAGGCATATACAGGGGGAAATTTGCAGCAGCGGTGAAACGTGCTATGTCACATATTCCCGCTATCGATGACATAATCGAAATAACCAAGAATGTTAAAATGTCATTCGAATTATCCACATTAATAAGCCTGATAGCCGAAATCCTACTGATCACCACTTCCAGACAAGCTACAAGGATGTGCTTTCCATTAAACTTCTTATCAGTAGCACTGGAAACCATGAATGAAGAAGAGAAAACAGAATTTCTTAAATTCTTTAACACAACCGGATCGGGAGGGTGGATGCTCTACAAGTTGTGTATGCAACAACAATGGGTGATGCAAGGCCAAATGACCGAAGAGGCTGCATCCCAAATTCTCTATCACAGTATCTTTGGAACTTATAAGGAAGACCTGAGCATCCTGTCACAAATAACCAGAACAGGGAATTGGTATACCAGGGAGGAGCTAGGAAACTCATTTAGAGGAATGACAAGTGGAAAGTATGTGGCCTTGCGTCCACCTGTTCAGACATTATACGCAAAGATGTCCTGTGCAAACCAGACAGGGTTGTTGTCTGGGGTCTACAATCAAGTGAGCTGCCTACCATGCTTTAGTGGACCCAGAATGCAGTCTTATGGAGAAGATTTCTTTGACCATATCGAAAAGAGACGGATCACAGGGTCAGGTGGCAAGAGTTTGCAGCAGATAATTATAAGCCTCACAAACACGCTTGAGGAGCTGCACCAACAATTAAAAAAGGATGGAGGAAGGATAAAGATGGGAACTGCGACCTGGAGGACCATCGATACTTTAGGGGTGAATTCACCGGGAGAAGAGACAGATGTCCAACTCATTGGGTCAGGCAAAATGTTCATGGGGAGGAACAGGAAGTGATTGTTTTTTTATCTTTGCTATTTTTATTAATTGTGTTTAGGTTAGATGTTAATCATGGTTGTGCCTGTTAAGATATTTCTGGGGTTTCTTTTTTCTTTTTATTTGATTGTCATAATGAGCGTTAGTGAAAAAAAAAAAAAAAACAATCCTACTAAGGTAAATGCCGGTAACGAAACCATAGCGAGATCTAACTCGACGCCAACGCCATCTATCGAGCATAGGGACAAACTTTGAACATTTATCGACTTTAGTTGATCTCGCCATGATTTCGCTGTATGTCCGAACATACCGCCCACCAAGGACATATTGGCAAAATGTCCTTCTATACCACCCACTGTGTTTGATACAAGTTTGGTATGTCATTGGTGGGAAAACAAAATACAAAAAATTAAAACAATTAATAACAACTACCTCTTAAGTTCCAAATCCATAATTTGGAACAAATCACTTGGCAAACTTACTCTAAAACATACTGCCATGTTCGAATACAAAAAAAACTATAAATCCTTACACTAATTGGCTATAGGTAATACACATAATTTGGAAGTTGGCCTCTTTATAGTCGACAATTGGGTGCGTAATGTAACAACCCGAGTAATACCGTCGAGCCCAGGATGTTTTTCTTCGATCCTACCCAACAACCACTTGCCAGGGGGCATATCATCCTCTTTTACTAATACCACTTCACCAACAGATGGCTCCGGAATTCTATGGTTCCATTTATGTCGCTGTAAGAATTGGTGAAGGTAATCGTGAGACCATCGACGCCAGAAATCTTGCATCATCCTCTGATGAAGCTGCCATCGCTTTAGATTATTAACGTTAGCCTTTTCGTAATTGTGGTCAGGCGTTAGCACTAATGGCTCCCCCACTAGGAAATGACCCGGAGTTAAGATCAGTAATTTGTCCTGATCTTCCACATAGGACAATGGCCTCGAATTGAGGCAAGCTTCAATTTGAGCTAACACCGTGATGATCTCCTCAAATGTCAGCGTTGAGTTCCCAATCACCCGCTTGAGGTGATACTTGGTAGACTTTATACCTGCCTCCCAAAGACCCCCAAAGTTTGGTGAGTGAGGAGGTATAAAGTGCCACTGCGTGCCATTGTTCGCGAGTTCTTCTGCTAATTCAGCATTACAGCCTGACTTCTCCTCGATAAACAAATAACGCAGTTCTCGTGCAGCACCCACAAAGTTAGTCCCATTGTCGCTGTGAATTTCCGCACATCGACCACGCCTAGCCACAAACCGTTTGAAAGCAGTCAGAAACCCCTTAGTGCTTAACTCACTCACTGCCTCCAAATGCACTGCTCTGGTGGCCATGCATATAAACAAGGCGATGTAGCCTTTGTATGACTTGTTACCACGACCTTTAGATATTCTAATATTTATGGGGCCAGCGTAATCTACTCCACTACATAAAAAGGGTTTGTTTGCCGTTACACGAGAATAGGGTAACTGCCCCATAAGTTGTGTCCTAACCTTGGCTGCGTATCGGATACACCTCACGCAGCTCCTTACATACTTTTTTGCCAGCAACTTAACTCCCATGATCCAATACTTTGACCGCAAGTATGTTATCATAAGTTGCGGACCGCCATGCATGGTTTTATCATGTGCGTCTGCTATCAACAGATTGGTTAAAAAAGAGTTACTTGGTATAAGTATAGGATGTACTCTTTCGTAACTTAGCTGCGACATCTCAAGCCGTCCTCCAACTCTTATTATTCCTTTAGAATCCAGAAATATGTTCAGTGATTTTAACTTTCCATTATTATTTTCTACCTTGTTGCTTTTCAGTTCTTCCAACTCATTTGTGAATCCTTCTTCTTGGCATTTCCTTATACATATCTCGATTGATTCTTCTAGCTCTTGTTTACATAAAGGTCCTGTACCAATCCTACTCTTCAGGTTTTTTCTTAAATTCAAGAATCTACGGCAATAAGCCACCACTCGAATCAATCTCGAAAACGATGAAAATTTATTCCAAAAGGCAATGTCAAATGTGATCGTATGTACCTTCACTTCTTCTAAGTGGGTAACCAGATGTTTCGGCCTTTTGTGCTCCACCACCTGCTGTCTTAAATAATCCGGACCCTTCCACCATATAGCAGTGGATTCAAGGTCGGCAGGGGAAACTCCGCGCGACGCACAATCTGCCGGATTCTGTTTGGACGACACGTGAGACCAGTACTGTGTGTCTAATATGTTTAATATATCTGAAACACGATTAGCCACAAAAGTTTTCCAGCGGCTCGGGTGACTGTTGAGCCAAGCTAGCACCACCTCACTGTCTGTCCATGCATGCCAATCAGTTTTTGGTATGTTCAGCACTTCGCCAACCTCCACCATCAATTTGGCAAGGAGAACTGCACCACAAAGTTCTAATCGTGGAATAGAAACTTGTCTAACGGGTGCCACTTTAGTTTTTGAAGTGACCAAATCAATGTGAATATTTCCTTTGTGATCCACAACCCTAATGTAAATGACTGCTGAATACGCCATTTTAGAAGCATCTGAGAACCCGTGCAATTCAGTTTTGACGTTGTTTGATTGTTGGTGCAACCATCGTGGGATTTTAATATTAACCAAAAAAACTAAGTTACGGTGGTAAGTATCCCATTCTTGTATTAAGTTATTTGGAATTTCTTGATCCCATTCTAACCCTGCTAGCCACAATTTCTGAATAAATATTTTGGCTAAGATAATACTAGGTGCTAACCAACCCAAAGGATCAAACAACCTTGAAATCTCGGAAATAATTTTTCTTTTTGTTACAGGTGTCGTCAGCGGCTGGAGTTCCACTGAGTACTGGAAGAAATCTTCGTTCGAGTTCCAGGTAAGTCCCAGTATCTTCGTAACACTATCCATTTTTATCCTTAACTCTTCCTCCGTAGTTTCTTTCTCATCCCTTATTTTATTTAGTAATTTTTGACTATTACTCTTCCATTTTTGTAATGGAAAACCCCCTCTGGATAACACTTTGGTTAACTCTGTGTATATACGAAAACAGGTTTCTACATTTTCAGCTCCCGTCATGACATCGTCCATATAGAAGTCATTTAAAATTATCCTCGCTATTTCAGGTTGCTCTAAGCACTCATCGTATGCTAACTGTTGTAGCGATCGTACAGCTAAATATGGTGCTGACGCTGTGCCGAAAGTAACTGTTTCCAATTCATATTCTTCTATTTTATTTTCAGGGCTGTCTCTCCAGAGGATACGTTGTAATATTACATCCTTCCTATTTAATAACACTTGCCGGTACATCTTAATTATGTCCGCTACGAGACATATCCGATGTGTTCTCCATCGCATAATAGTGTGCCGAAGTTCCGACTGCAAGGTAGGACCAACTAACAAATTGTCATTTAGTGACATCCCATTCGTTCCCTTGCAGGAAGCATCAAAGACGACGCGGACCTTCGACGTTTCCTTATCCTCCCGGATCACAGCGTGGTGAGGTAAGTAGATCGCTTTTTGATTATTCCTTTCAGCCCCTGCCACCTTTCTCATGTGCTTCAGCTCTAAATATTCTTCAAGAACCCTCGAATAATCTTCTTTAAATTTTCTGTCTTTGCTGAACTTACCTTCTAACGATCTTAATCTTTTTTCAGCGATGTCCTTCGATTCACCAACTTTGCTGACCGGGTCTACATCACGCAATGGTAGCCTTACTATATATCGACCACTCTTGTCACGTTCCGTAGTAGCTGTATATAACATTTCACATTTATTTTCTTCCTCCGTTAGCATTTTTTTTTTAGATGGTTCCGCTTCTAGCTCCCAAAATCTTTTGAGCAACTCATCAGCTTCCAAACTTGAATGCATCACGGTGATATGTGAGGGATTACTAGTACGATCCACTTCAAAAGTACCTGACAATATCCAACCTAAGGTGGAGTCTTGCGCTAAAAGAGTTCCACCAACATTCCTTTTAATTCCCGCCTGGATGACTTGGCTGTAAACCTCAGCACCTAATAAAACATCGATTTTGTTAGGCCTGTAGTATTCTGGATCGGCCAAATCATCATCGGTCAAGTCTACCCATTCTACCCTGGTTACTTTCGTAGCTGGGAGAAGGGCAGTAACCGACTTCAGGACGAAAGCGTTCACATTTATTTGGACAGTTGGATCTATTCTAGACCTCACTTTAAGCACAACCATCGACTTGGCCGTCGTACTTTTGTCCCCGCCTACGCCTATCACAGTTTGTCTGGATGGCGTTTTGTTTAATCCCAAAAATTGGACCGTGGATTCTGTAACGAACGAACCCTGTGATCCTTGGTCAAGCAAAGCCCTTATTACTCGATAGGTCCCGTCTTTCGACTCCGCCTTAATTAAGGCGGTAGTTAATAAAACCGTTTTCCGACCACTTCCAGTCGAGAGACATGAGACTAGTGGCTTACTTGACCCCTCCGCTTGCGCGGCTACTTCAGCGTTACTATTTTTATTAGCCTCATTCATCACCTTTACGGCAACTGATGAGGTTTCCTCGTGAGCCCTTTTCCACTAATTATATGTATAACAATAAGATCCCAGGAAGAGACATCCACCCCCAAATTACCAATTGACTCTAGGCACTCTGAAGTAGTTGTTACAAGTCTTTTTATTTCGCTAGCCGATTCACAGGACAAAGTCTTTTGACTGAGTAATCTTTTTATTATACCATTTGCTAGAAACTTTTTATTATTGTACATTTTATCTAATTTACACCACGCAATTTTATAATTGTCAGATGTAACCTTGATGTTTCTTAACAATTGCTCAGCCTCCCCAGTTAAATGTCCCTTTAAATAAAAAAATCTCTGTGCATCGTCTAGAGACGTGTTCTCATGCACTAACCCTACAAATAAATCTCTAAATGTTTGCCACTCAGAATATTTTCCCGAAAATGAGGGAATTTTTATTTCTGGCAACTTAACTCTGCTGACACTCTTTTCATTTTGAGAACTAGACTTAGAATCCGCACTTATATCAGTTGACTTTCTTTCCGATAACAATTCCTTTAGTTCGCTTTTAAATTCTACATAAAATTCCTCAACTTCATCATAAACACTATTTTTAACATAACTAGAGATAGACAATTCAGCCTTTTTTATAGTACTTAATATTTCTTTATGAGTGGCTGTGAATGTATTCCATAATTGTTCCAAATTTTCAAGACGGGTCTCTAAATATGCATAAGTTATTCGTTCTTTAGGAGATTTCTTGAAATTGGACTTTGCTTTGAGCATTTTTGCACTAACATCCTCCTGCATAGTACAAAAAAAACTCCATTTTGAAACAATTATACCAAAAAAAACAAATAGAATAATAAACAGTTGTAAACACTTATGATTTTAAAAGTAAACTAAAATTATGATATGTCCAATTATTGTTCAACTAAAAGTTCAAAATTTTACAAGTCTTTTCACTATAAGTCACTTGGGTCTAAAAATCGGGCATGGATTCCCCGTTAGAACCACTTTTCACATAAAAAATTTACAAGTCCTAAGTTTCTTCAAAACAAAAAGTTAATTCACTGATAATTCAAGAGTTCAACTTCAAATGCACTTTTTTAAATAATAATTCTTCCTGATTAAGACGAAAAATGTACTCACGATTTTCTTTTTCATCAAACCTCACTGACACTTGATGTGACGTCGCGCTGTGTAATGTGTAATGTAATGTAAGTAATGTGTAAGCAATCTAGCAAAACATGTTTTAGGCCTCTGTGTCGTTAGACATTTTTTTTACAGAAGTTCATATAAATTTAAAAAAATCATAAATCATTTTTGAAAACCTTATTTAAAAAAAAAAACGAAGTGTGCTTTTTTTGTTCAAATATTTTTGAAAACATGCGTGATAATCGCTCTTTCTTTTGAGGTATCATTTACGAGGATATTTTACAAATTATTGAAATTAGGATCTACAAACCAATTTGAGGGAGAAATTTTAAATTTTAGGCAGACTAATTAAAACAAAATTTTTGCTTAAAAAACTTACGCTAAGCTTACTTTATGTGTTCGAAATGATAATTACTTCAATTTTAATAATTTTTTGCACATGCCAATTGAGGGGATTATCTAAACAATGGCCGCCGCGCGCAGTGCGGCACATGAAAGAACCGAATTGAAGGGATTATCTAAACAATGGCAGCAATGCGCGGTGCGACGGCATTTCCAGGTAGAACGCCCAGTGAATAGAAAATAGCGATAAATACGTTGGTTTTTACAGCAAAATGGTATTAGTTACTAAGGCAACAAAATCGTGTTTTTATTTAGTTAGGGTTAGTCAGTCTGTGTTGAAGCGGTCACGTCTTTTACTTATTACAATTAGTTGAATTAGTCAAACTACAGCTGCCCATGTGAGAGGACGTTGTCGTGTTGATTCGCAATTTACCGTGTTCAGTTGTAGCCCTTTGCGTTCCTGCACGTGTTGTTTGCGTTAGTTTTGAACATTTTTGTTTCACCGTGTCCAGTCGTAGCCGCAAGCTCCTGCACGTGTTGATTTTTGAGTTGTGTTGAGTTGACATTTAGTGCGCTCCTACGCCGTTTTTCTTAATTGTTAACTAGCTATGGCTACTTTTTCCAATCAGGAATATGCGGATATCGTATTTATGTATGGCAGAGCAGATGGCAATGGATCCTTGGCGCGACGGATGTATCAAGAACGCTTTCCGAATCGCAGGGTACCGAATGTGCGAGTGTTTTTTAACACTTTTCGTCGACTTGCCGAAGTTGGGTTTCACCGCGTGGAACCTGGAGTCAACCCAGGCAGACATGAAACTGACGTCGAAGAAAACATTTTGGCAGCATTTCAAGCAGATCCTACTACCAGTACCAGAGGCGTAGCTCAAAATCTAAACATTTCACAATGGAAGGTGTGGCATACAATGCAACAAAATGACAAATATCCGTTCCATGGTAGGGGTGTGCAAGGTCTGGAAGAGCAAGATCCCCAAAGAAGAATACAGTTCTGCCGTTTCCTCCTCAACAGAGACATCGAAGATGCGTGGTTCCTGAAATCAATCTTGTGGACGGATGAAAGCAAATTTTCTAGGGAGGGCATTACAAACTTTCATAACCTCCATGAATGGGCCGACAGAGACAATAATCCACATTTTAGGAAGCGAGTGTCCTTTCAGGGAAAATTCTCTGTCAATGTATGGGCTGGAGTAATTGGCAGGACATTGATTGGGCCCCACTTCTTACCGGATAATTTAAATGGTGAAAATTATTTGCACTTTATTTTTGCAATTATAAGTATGAGCTGCTACAATAGCATTGGGTCGCTTCCCGGGAGGGCCACAGGCTGTTCGACTCACCCGAGAAGTGTGGGAATCCGTAGATATCGCTGCAACTCAATTCTATAGCAGACGGAACTACTAAAACACCAGACCAGTGGCGAAGAGTAAGTTTATATTTTATTAAATATCCTCTAGAAACACACTATCAACTTAAAATATTACTTACCATATTACATAGATTTCCAACCACAAAGCATGAGTCATTTACTTAGCCTTTTACAAATAGATACGAATTAAATTGTTTCATCATAATGTTGCATTCTCATACTTAATTTTTTTGTCACATGACCCTTGGACCCTTAAGGGCCCATAAAAATACCCCACTTAGAAACCAGACTCAACCAGTACCTACTTATAAAAAAAATACACTCTAAAAATAGCTTGCATGTTTACGTTACGTTCGTAAGTATTCGGTTTGCTTGATAATGAAGGCATATTATTTTTCTGCAAAGTTATAAAAGCTTTTTATTTTATTTATACAGTACTGGATAGAGTTTAAGGCAAACACAAAGGGCAAAGCTGCAGATTCAAGGAGGAATGCATCAGCAACTGGTGGAGGACCTAACAAGCTTGTTCCTCTAAATGAGATAGAGAAGAGAGTGGTAGCACTAATAGGTCCAGTGGCGGTGGAGGGATTGCGTGGAGTGCGGCTGCCTTGTAATGTTAGTTTCATTCATCATTAAATTATTTTATGATTATTTTATGTATCATTATAAGTAATCCAGCTTTATTTAAACAAAAATTCGCAATAAACTCTCTCTCTGGCAACTACAATGGGTTACTAGCGTCGCATAAGCGGCGTCTCTCAATTCGCATACGACTTTGTTGTCGCTGTTCTTCAGCAAATCCCAGCAATATTAGGCGTGCCATACTTTTGCCATGAACAAGAATCACAATAAAACAACAAAAGACGTAATATTTATACGCTTTACTTGTTACCGGCTTCAGTGTTAATCACTAGAATCTCAAAAACACTACCTTTGAGTAGTGTCTTTCATGAAAGCTACGACAAATTAAATGATTATCAATTTGATGTCCACTATGCTTAGACAATCGCAATCTTTTACGTATCGATAGGTATCGATACAAAAACATCTGTCAAAATGTGTTACGGTGACTATCAGCCATACTGGGTGCTTATGACGTCATCTTAGTTAGTCACTGAAGATACCTAATACGAAACGAACTGTTTGACAGCTAATCGTGATTATCACTATGAACTGTCAACTAAGATACGCAATAGCCCTGCTGGTCGGTACCCGTCTGTCACGCTGAGGCTGGCTGGATACGAGTGGTCGAGCGAATGTGTGAAACCATACCAGAAATGGGAGCAGTCCTAATTACGCCATTAGACGTTGCCAGAGCGGTCCGTCCGTTACCGAACTGGAAATCTCCGGGACCGGACGGATTGCACAACTTTTGGTTAAAATGGCTAATTAGTTCACACATTTACCTGGCATCTCAGTTCCAGTCACCCTTAGAGTCTGGGTCGCTACCACAGTTTCTAACAACAGGCGTTACCCACCTGCTCTATAAATCAGGTAGTCCCACGGAACCCAAGATTATAGACCAATTACGTGTTTATCGACCGTCTATAAACTTCTTACATCCATTCTGAGAGCGAAAATTAATACGCACATTGGCAGTAATATGATTATGTCTGCCTCTCAAAATGGATGTAGAAACGGGTCCCGCGGTACTAAGGAGCTACTCCTCATCGACACGGCCATTAGCCAACAGGTTCGTCGATCCCGCAAGGACCTGTCGACATGCTGGATAGATTATAAGAAGGCCTACGACTCGGTGCCACATACGTGGCTCATGAGGGTGCTGGAGTTGTACAAGATTGATGTAACTCTACGCACTTTCCTAGAGTCGTGTATGGGGCAATGGAGGACGGTTCTTCGCTATCCAGGATGTCGACAGATCCAGGGGAATGATGAGCCTGTATGGATTAAACGGGGAATATTCCAGGGCGACAGTTTGAGTCCACTTTGGTTCTTAATATGTATGTTCAGTGGGAGAGAAAAGAAACGATCGACTTGCTTGAACACTAGTATATTACTAAACGGGCCGGCGCGGCGCGGCGCAGCGCGCGCGCTGTATACATACATATGTATCACTCCTTCACATTTAGATTTTGAAACCTGGTGACAATATACAAGGTGATTGGAAGATGGGTGCAAAGCTTTAAGGCGAAGATAGTACAGACAGTTTAGAACAATTTAAGCTATGGTTGTCTTAGACGAAGTCTTACCATTTTTTTTAACCTAATTTTTAAGATTTTTTTCGAAAATTGCCAAAATTTTAACTAAACTGGTTATTTATAGCTAAATTGAATGATAAATGAATTCATTTTTATTTTATTTAATTAAAGTAATGTGTAAGCAATCTAGCAAAACATGTTTTATTAGGCCTCTGTGTCACTAGACATTTTTTTACAGACATTTAAAGTTCCTATAAATTAAAAAAATCATAAATCATTTTTGAAAACCTTATTTAAAAAAAAAACGAAGTGTGCTTTTTTTGTTCAAATATTTTTGAAAACATGCGTGATAATCTCTCTTTCCTTTGAGGTATCATTTACGAAGATATTTTACAAATTATTGAAATTAGGATCTACAAACCAATTTCAGGGAGAAATTTTAAATTTTAGGCGGAGTAATTAAAACAACATTTGAATCTAAATTATTTATTGTTCATGTTCAAAATGTCTGCCATGATTCCTAATACAAGCACGGCTACGTTCACCTAAATTTTCAACTCCGATAATTGGAAATCCGAAAATGTTCTTCCTAACATTTTTCATCCTAACAATCACAATTCTTAACTACTCTGTCTCTAATGTTCATAATTCCGAAGCATTCAACTTCATAATGTCAGTAGCAATAAACATCTATTATACTTTTATTTGTTTCCCTATATTTTCTCAACATAACCATCTTTTATACTATTATTCAAAGTCATATCTTTTTTGTTTAGATTTCTTTTTTTTCATAATAATCGGTATTATATACATTAATCATTGTAAGCCCTAATTATCACATGCCATAATTATGATATGCCATAACATAATTTGCCATCGACATCGGGTGTGTAACGGTTGTTTATATCAAGAGAAATTGGATGCAATTGGGACTTTAGGGCACCCCGACTCGGACAGGTTAGGTTAGAAGGGGATGGCGGGGTCGTGTGAGCCAGCGAAGCGAGCGAATAGACCCCGCCATCCCCTTCGTGGTTATTTTTTTATAAACCACACAGAAGTAGGAGCCCCGCTAAGCGGGGCTCCGTCGACCTAGCCCACCATCAACCATGCACAGAAAAAAAAACCTAAAACTATAAATATCATCTTCTACCCACATATATTTTTTATAACACTTGGTAAATGTTTCTTTCTGAGTATGAGTGAAAATATTATGGTAATTATGTTTAGGGATAAAAGCGTTATGATAAAAAACAGTAGGAGTTTAAATATATTTACATTAATGATATTATTAATTACAACTTTCGGAAACATGAGTGTTATGAACATCGCCGGTAGCACTACAAATAGTATGAATGAAAACTTTAGGATGAAAAATTTTAGGAAGAGTGATCATTCGGATTACAAATCGTTAGTTTTTCGTAGTCGTTTTTATGACAAAAACATAACTAAAGTTGATCTTTAACTCAGACAGGATGTCTTCCTACGAAAGTAGACGCAACGCTAACCGATTTCAGCGTGGTAATCCCGCTAGCGGCAGCGACAATCAAGACCGAAGACCAAATACCGGCAACCGCAGTCAAAGACGCGCATATAATTTCCAGCAACAGAAAGTTGCTGAAACTGACTGGTCCGAAGCTCGCGAGTTTGAAGAGCGTCCTCCAAAACCAAGGGGCCCCACACAACGCAGCTCCACCTGGAAAGACAAGCAACAAAAGAAAAATAAGCCAGAGAAGAAGGACGATGCCTCTGCTGCTTACGATTTCAAGGCGGTCCAGGAAACGGCTCCCGTCGACGAACCGTTATACGACCTTGGACCACATTGCAGTTCTATTCCAGTACAAGAGAATTACTCACAAAATTTTGAATTCTCAGGATACATCGACCAGATTGAAAGATCCTACGAAACGATGAGGGGTATTGACCCCCGGCTCGACCGCCGTCTACCGTTTTCTACGTTTCAGCACTCTATGTGTACTGTGCTTAATTGCTATCTGATGGACCTCGCCCTTACGAATGGGGAGAGAAAGCTGGGTACGGGGAAATGCCAGGACTTGTTGCCTGAGGACCTGTGTATCCCGGACAATCTCTACCACTTCCTGGCAAACATCGGAAATACCACAACAGTGAATGGGGAGGAGATAAAAATTAACATCCCCGAGGTAGCTGTACCACAACCACAAGCAGACGATATACCTGCAGGCTCTTTCGGCGCGGTAACCCCCGAAAACCACAATGTCTATGAGTGCTACATTTCACCATTGGTAACAATGAACAGAGTGCTCAATTCCCGCCGTCCTCACGGAGAGGCCGAAATTCCGCCGCTTCCAGCAGCGATGGTGCCAGCAGGCGGAGTACCAACAGAGAACCTTCTAGGCCATGGCCCCCCTGATATTTTACAGTTAGAGGCACGTCAGAGGATTGAAGGCTTCGAATTCCCTGAAGGTGACTCAGAAGCCGCCCGTCTCCGAGTATGTCCAGAATTGATGGCCCGTGTCAATACCGTACTCTTTGAGATGAAGAACCGCTACAAAATGAGAGACATCGGACGCTCATCCCCGGGTCTAAGAAACTATATTATGGCTAAGAACATTCCTGGCTATGTACAGTACGTTCGTGTTCCTGAAAACACGCCTGATAACGTCCGGCTAAGTAAGAGACAAAGTCAAATTCGTGGCCCTGCAGCTTTTGGCTCCGCCACAGCCGGTCAGGTCAACTTTTTATTAAAAAAAAAAAAAAAGGAGGAAAGATGGCGCTAGCTGTCACGTTAAGATCGGCTCCGTATTAATTTACTAAATAAAAATAAAAACAAACGACTTATAAACTTTAAAGTTATAAATATTGTTCCTAAAGCTCCAAAGTACCAGTGAAAGTGTTATCCAGTGTTAAATCTGTCAAATAAGATCCCAAAACTCAAATAAAAAACATTAAGACGAACCAGTGACAAAACGACTTTACTTCTAAGTTTCTAACAAATAAACAACATTTCGTGTGCAATAAGCGAAAGTAAACCCATCCTAAATCAGTGTGTTTGGTGTTCAACAATAAAAAGCAAAATAACAATAACAAAAGTTTTGGGAAGTGCAAAGTGACGAAATAAGCAAAGCTCCTACAGATCATAAAACGTAAACAAATAAGTGACAACAACATAATACTTCACTTGGACTGAATCAGGAAGCCTTCGACACTATAATAAACCAGGTACAATCTTTCATATCACACATAACGACGTGAATCGATATAAGTGCAAAATAAAAATCGTTAATTTTCAACTATTCAAATTAATGTAAATGAAACACTTGTCAGTACAACAAACCTGAGAAAAGCGACATCTATCGGACTACATCTGCACTACATAGCACACTGTCTAAAGTGATGGATCAGACAGAAAATGTCACAATGAAACGTGCGCGTGCGCTCTCTGATACAAACCTAGATGTGAGTGTCAATAATCACACACTAGATGGCACTATGCATAGCGTTCCTGATATATCGGAGGATGAAAATGTTGATGTCATAACCGAACTGCAAAAACAGATGAGCACAGATGGCGCCACCTGTCAAGTCTTATATGGATAATATATCTAATGGGACGCCCTATTCGCAGACCGCAGTTAAAAATAAACTCTGCATTATTAGTGCAAATAAAAGCAATAACATATTAACCTTAGCAGAAGAATACATCCTAGGAAACTACCACATATGTCACAATCTTACACCAAATGTTGGAATTAAATGTCTCCTAAAGGATATACAAACAAAACTATCAAACTTCACAATTAATGACTTTTGCGTAATTATGGTGGGAGAAGAAGACTTTAGAAAGACAAATAACTATTATGACATAATAACTGACATTAGAAGTATACTACAGGACATGAATCATACTAATATTATAATTACATTACCGACATTCAAATCTGATTACTATTACAACTCCAATATATATAACTCAAGACTGGAACAATTCAATGGTATGCTATATGGACATTATGACACATGAGCATGTGTATCATTTAGACTCGAATTTGAGTTTAAGTTACCACCATTCCTTATATACACGCTCTGGAACATTAAACTAAAGTCGATAAATGTTCAAAGTTTGTCCCTATGCTCGATAGATGGCGTTGGCGTCGAGTTAGATCTCGCTATGGTTTCGTTACCGGCATTTACCTTAGTAGGATTGTTTTTTTTTTTGGTTTTGTGTGAGCCTGTGGAATTTGTAGTATTATAATATACGCTATACACCGATTATAGTGGTATATTATTTACTCCTCGCCAATATATACGGACCCTCGGGAATTTATACATGGTCCTTCGAGCCGGATCACGCGGGAGTTGTACGGCGACGAGCGTTGCCGCCACGTCGCCACTCTGCACGCTTGGAACGAAACACCGTGCGCCCGCCGATATTATCGACCGCGCACCGCTTCCGCCCAACCGAGTAAGTAATGAAACAATGAAAGACGGGACACACACTGCATTTCAGGTGTCGAAGTACGGTTTAACAGGGGCTCATCATATCCTTCTTGAAGGAAATAGCTTCCCACCGGAACGGCGGTCCTCCATAGTACAGAGTCTTGGCCCAATGACCGCATTCCTGTGTATGATTCGCACCGAAGGCATATACAGGGGGAAATTTGCAGCAGCGGTGAAACGTGCTATGTCACATATTCCCGCTATCGATGACATAATCGAAATAACCAAGAATGTTAAAATGTCATTCGAATTATCCACATTAATAAGCCTGATAGCCGAAATCCTACTGATCACCACTTCCAGACAAGCTACAAGGATGTGCTTTCCATTAAACTTCTTATCAGTAGCACTGGAAACCATGAATGAAGAAGAGAAAACAGAATTTCTTAAATTCTTTAACACAACCGGATCGGGAGGGTGGATGCTCTACAAGTTGTGTATGCAACAACAATGGGTGATGCAAGGCCAAATGACCGAAGAGGCTGCATCCCAAATTCTCTATCACAGTATCTTTGGAACTTATAAGGAAGACCTGAGCATCCTGTCACAAATAACCAGAACAGGGAATTGGTATACCAGGGAGGAGCTAGGAAACTCATTTAGAGGAATGACAAGTGGAAAGTATGTGGCCTTGCGTCCACCTGTTCAGACATTATACGCAAAGATGTCCTGTGCAAACCAGACAGGGTTGTTGTCTGGGGTCTACAATCAAGTGAGCTGCCTACCATGCTTTAGTGGACCCAGAATGCAGTCTTATGGAGAAGATTTCTTTGACCATATCGAAAAGAGACGGATCACAGGGTCAGGTGGCAAGAGTTTGCAGCAGATAATTATAAGCCTCACAAACACGCTTGAGGAGCTGCACCAACAATTAAAAAAGGATGGAGGAAGGATAAAGATGGGAACTGCGACCTGGAGGACCATCGATACTTTAGGGGTGAATTCACCGGGAGAAGAGACAGATGTCCAACTCATTGGGTCAGGCAAAATGTTCATGGGGAGGAACAGGAAGTGATTGTTTTTTTATCTTTGCTATTTTTATTAATTGTGTTTAGGTTAGATGTTAATCATGGTTGTGCCTGTTAAGATATTTCTGGGGTTTCTTTTTTCTTTTTATTTGATTGTCATAATGAGCGTTAGTGAAAAAAAAAAAAAAAACAATCCTACTAAGGTAAATGCCGGTAACGAAACCATAGCGAGATCTAACTCGACGCCAACGCCATCTATCGAGCATAGGGACAAACTTTGAACATTTATCGACTTTAGTTGATCTCGCCATGATTTCGCTGTATGTCCGAACATACCGCCCACCAAGGACATATTGGCAAAATGTCCTTCTATACCACCCACTGTGTTTGATACAAGTTTGGTATGTCATTGGTGGGAAAACAAAATACAAAAAATTAAAACAATTAATAACAACTACCTCTTAAGTTCCAAATCCATAATTTGGAACAAATCACTTGGCAAACTTACTCTAAAACATACTGCCATGTTCGAATACAAAAAAAACTATAAATCCTTACACTAATTGGCTATAGGTAATACACATAATTTGGAAGTTGGCCTCTTTATAGTCGACAATTGGGTGCGTAATGTAACAACCCGAGTAATACCGTCGAGCCCAGGATGTTTTTCTTCGATCCTACCCAACAACCACTTGCCAGGGGGCATATCATCCTCTTTTACTAATACCACTTCACCAACAGATGGCTCCGGAATTCTATGGTTCCATTTATGTCGCTGTAAGAATTGGTGAAGGTAATCGTGAGACCATCGACGCCAGAAATCTTGCATCATCCTCTGATGAAGCTGCCATCGCTTTAGATTATTAACGTTAGCCTTTTCGTAATTGTGGTCAGGCGTTAGCACTAATGGCTCCCCCACTAGGAAATGACCCGGAGTTAAGATCAGTAATTTGTCCTGATCTTCCACATAGGACAATGGCCTCGAATTGAGGCAAGCTTCAATTTGAGCTAACACCGTGATGATCTCCTCAAATGTCAGCGTTGAGTTCCCAATCACCCGCTTGAGGTGATACTTGGTAGACTTTATACCTGCCTCCCAAAGACCCCCAAAGTTTGGTGAGTGAGGAGGTATAAAGTGCCACTGCGTGCCATTGTTCGCGAGTTCTTCTGCTAATTCAGCATTACAGCCTGACTTCTCCTCGATAAACAAATAACGCAGTTCTCGTGCAGCACCCACAAAGTTAGTCCCATTGTCGCTGTGAATTTCCGCACATCGACCACGCCTAGCCACAAACCGTTTGAAAGCAGTCAGAAACCCCTTAGTGCTTAACTCACTCACTGCCTCCAAATGCACTGCTCTGGTGGCCATGCATATAAACAAGGCGATGTAGCCTTTGTATGACTTGTTACCACGACCTTTAGATATTCTAATATTTATGGGGCCAGCGTAATCTACTCCACTACATAAAAAGGGTTTGTTTGCCGTTACACGAGAATAGGGTAACTGCCCCATAAGTTGTGTCCTAACCTTGGCTGCGTATCGGATACACCTCACGCAGCTCCTTACATACTTTTTTGCCAGCAACTTAACTCCCATGATCCAATACTTTGACCGCAAGTATGTTATCATAAGTTGCGGACCGCCATGCATGGTTTTATCATGTGCGTCTGCTATCAACAGATTGGTTAAAAAAGAGTTACTTGGTATAAGTATAGGATGTACTCTTTCGTAACTTAGCTGCGACATCTCAAGCCGTCCTCCAACTCTTATTATTCCTTTAGAATCCAGAAATATGTTCAGTGATTTTAACTTTCCATTATTATTTTCTACCTTGTTGCTTTTCAGTTCTTCCAACTCATTTGTGAATCCTTCTTCTTGGCATTTCCTTATACATATCTCGATTGATTCTTCTAGCTCTTGTTTACATAAAGGTCCTGTACCAATCCTACTCTTCAGGTTTTTTCTTAAATTCAAGAATCTACGGCAATAAGCCACCACTCGAATCAATCTCGAAAACGATGAAAATTTATTCCAAAAGGCAATGTCAAATGTGATCGTATGTACCTTCACTTCTTCTAAGTGGGTAACCAGATGTTTCGGCCTTTTGTGCTCCACCACCTGCTGTCTTAAATAATCCGGACCCTTCCACCATATAGCAGTGGATTCAAGGTCGGCAGGGGAAACTCCGCGCGACGCACAATCTGCCGGATTCTGTTTGGACGACACGTGAGACCAGTACTGTGTGTCTAATATGTTTAATATATCTGAAACACGATTAGCCACAAAAGTTTTCCAGCGGCTCGGGTGACTGTTGAGCCAAGCTAGCACCACCTCACTGTCTGTCCATGCATGCCAATCAGTTTTTGGTATGTTCAGCACTTCGCCAACCTCCACCATCAATTTGGCAAGGAGAACTGCACCACAAAGTTCTAATCGTGGAATAGAAACTTGTCTAACGGGTGCCACTTTAGTTTTTGAAGTGACCAAATCAATGTGAATATTTCCTTTGTGATCCACAACCCTAATGTAAATGACTGCTGAATACGCCATTTTAGAAGCATCTGAGAACCCGTGCAATTCAGTTTTGACGTTGTTTGATTGTTGGTGCAACCATCGTGGGATTTTAATATTAACCAAAAAAACTAAGTTACGGTGGTAAGTATCCCATTCTTGTATTAAGTTATTTGGAATTTCTTGATCCCATTCTAACCCTGCTAGCCACAATTTCTGAATAAATATTTTGGCTAAGATAATACTAGGTGCTAACCAACCCAAAGGATCAAACAACCTTGAAATCTCGGAAATAATTTTTCTTTTTGTTACAGGTGTCGTCAGCGGCTGGAGTTCCACTGAGTACTGGAAGAAATCTTCGTTCGAGTTCCAGGTAAGTCCCAGTATCTTCGTAACACTATCCATTTTTATCCTTAACTCTTCCTCCGTAGTTTCTTTCTCATCCCTTATTTTATTTAGTAATTTTTGACTATTACTCTTCCATTTTTGTAATGGAAAACCCCCTCTGGATAACACTTTGGTTAACTCTGTGTATATACGAAAACAGGTTTCTACATTTTCAGCTCCCGTCATGACATCGTCCATATAGAAGTCATTTAAAATTATCCTCGCTATTTCAGGTTGCTCTAAGCACTCATCGTATGCTAACTGTTGTAGCGATCGTACAGCTAAATATGGTGCTGACGCTGTGCCGAAAGTAACTGTTTCCAATTCATATTCTTCTATTTTATTTTCAGGGCTGTCTCTCCAGAGGATACGTTGTAATATTACATCCTTCCTATTTAATAACACTTGCCGGTACATCTTAATTATGTCCGCTACGAGACATATCCGATGTGTTCTCCATCGCATAATAGTGTGCCGAAGTTCCGACTGCAAGGTAGGACCAACTAACAAATTGTCATTTAGTGACATCCCATTCGTTCCCTTGCAGGAAGCATCAAAGACGACGCGGACCTTCGACGTTTCCTTATCCTCCCGGATCACAGCGTGGTGAGGTAAGTAGATCGCTTTTTGATTATTCCTTTCAGCCCCTGCCACCTTTCTCATGTGCTTTAGCTCTAAATATTCTTCAAGAACCCTCGAATAATCTTCTTTAAATTTTCTGTCTTTGCTGAACTTACCTTCTAACGATCTTAATCTTTTTTCAGCGATGTCCTTCGATTCACCAACTTTGCTGACCGGGTCTACATCACGCAATGGTAGCCTTACTATATATCGACCACTCTTGTCACGTTCCGTAGTAGCTGTATATAACATTTCACATTTATTTTCTTCCTCCGTTAGCATTTTTTTTTTAGATGGTTCCGCTTCTAGCTCCCAAAATCTTTTGAGCAACTCATCAGCTTCCAAACTTGAATGCATCACGGTGATATGTGAGGGATTACTAGTACGATCCACTTCAAAAGTACCTGACAATATCCAACCTAAGGTGGAGTCTTGCGCTAAAAGAGTTCCACCAACATTCCTTTTAATTCCCGCCTGGATGACTTGGCTGTAAACCTCAGCACCTAATAAAACATCGATTTTGTTAGGCCTGTAGTATTCTGGATCGGCCAAATCATCATCGGTCAAGTCTACCCATTCTACCCTGGTTACTTTCGTAGCTGGGAGAAGGGCAGTAACCGACTTCAGGACGAAAGCGTTCACATTTATTTGGACAGTTGGATCTATTCTAGACCTCACTTTAAGCACAACCATCGACTTGGCCGTCGTACTTTTGTCCCCGCCTACGCCTATCACAGTTTGTCTGGATGGCGTTTTGTTTAATCCCAAAAATTGGACCGTGGATTCTGTAACGAACGAACCCTGTGATCCTTGGTCAAGCAAAGCCCTTATTACTCGATAGGTCCCGTCTTTCGACTCCGCCTTAATTAAGGCGGTAGTTAATAAAACCGTTTTCCGACCACTTCCAGTCGAGAGACATGAGACTAGTGGCTTACTTGACCCCTCCGCTTGCGCGGCTACTTCAGCGTTACTATTTTTATTAGCCTCATTCATCACCTTTACGGCAACTGATGAGGTTTCCTCGTGAGCCCTTTTCCACTAATTATATGTATAACAATAAGATCCCAGGAAGAGACATCCACCCCCAAATTACCAATTGACTCTAGGCACTCTGAAGTAGTTGTTACAAGTCTTTTTATTTCGCTAGCCGATTCACAGGACAAAGTCTTTTGACTGAGTAATCTTTTTATTATACCATTTGCTAGAAACTTTTTATTATTGTACATTTTATCTAATTTACACCACGCAATTTTATAATTGTCAGATGTAACCTTGATGTTTCTTAACAATTGCTCAGCCTCCCCAGTTAAATGTCCCTTTAAATAAAAAAATCTCTGTGCATCGTCTAGAGACGTGTTCTCATGCACTAACCCTACAAATAAATCTCTAAATGTTTGCCACTCAGAATATTTTCCCGAAAATGAGGGAATTTTTATTTCTGGCAACTTAACTCTGCTGACACTCTTTTCATTTTGAGAACTAGACTTAGAATCCGCACTTATATCAGTTGACTTTCTTTCCGATAACAATTCCTTTAGTTCGCTTTTAAATTCTACATAAAATTCCTCAACTTCATCATAAACACTATTTTTAACATAACTAGAGATAGACAATTCAGCCTTTTTTATAGTACTTAATATTTCTTTATGAGTGGCTGTGAATGTATTCCATAATTGTTCCAAATTTTCAAGACGGGTCTCTAAATATGCATAAGTTATTCGTTCTTTAGGAGATTTCTTGAAATTGGACTTTGCTTTGAGCATTTTTGCACTAACATCCTCCTGCATAGTACAAAAAAAACTCCATTTTGAAACAATTATACCAAAAAAAACAAATAGAATAATAAACAGTTGTAAACACTTATGATTTTAAAAGTAAACTAAAATTATGATATGTCCAATTATTGTTCAACTAAAAGTTCAAAATTTTACAAGTCTTTTCACTATAAGTCACTTGGGTCTAAAAATCGGGCATGGATTCCCCGTTAGAACCACTTTTCACATAAAAAATTTACAAGTCCTAAGTTTCTTCAAAACAAAAAGTTAATTCACTGATAATTCAAGAGTTCAACTTCAAATGCACTTTTTTAAATAATAATTCTTCCTGATTAAGACGAAAAATGTACTCACGATTTTCTTTTTCATCAAACCTCACTGACACTTGATGTGACGTCGCGCTGTGTAATGTGTAATGTAATGTAAGTAATGTGTAAGCAATCTAGCAAAACATGTTTTAGGCCTCTGTGTCGTTAGACATTTTTTTTACAGAAGTTCATATAAATTTAAAAAAATCATAAATCATTTTTGAAAACCTTATTTAAAAAAAAAAACGAAGTGTGCTTTTTTTGTTCAAATATTTTTGAAAACATGCGTGATAATCGCTCTTTCTTTTGAGGTATCATTTACGAGGATATTTTACAAATTATTGAAATTAGGATCTACAAACCAATTTGAGGGAGAAATTTTAAATTTTAGGCAGACTAATTAAAACAAAATTTTTGCTTAAAAAACTTACGCTAAGCTTACTTTATGTGTTCGAAATGATAATTACTTCAATTTTAATAATTTTTTGCACATGCCAATTGAGGGGATTATCTAAACAATGGCCGCCGCGCGCAGTGCGGCACATGAAAGAACCGAATTGAAGGGATTATCTAAACAATGGCAGCAATGCGCGGTGCGACGGCATTTCCAGGTAGAACGCCCAGTGAATAGAAAATAGCGATAAATACGTTGGTTTTTACAGCAAAATGGTATTAGTTACTAAGGCAACAAAATCGTGTTTTTATTTAGTTAGGGTTAGTCAGTCTGTGTTGAAGCGGTCACGTCTTTTACTTATTACAATTAGTTGAATTAGTCAAACTACAGCTGCCCATGTGAGAGGACGTTGTCGTGTTGATTCGCAATTTACCGTGTTCAGTTGTAGCCCTTTGCGTTCCTGCACGTGTTGTTTGCGTTAGTTTTGAACATTTTTGTTTCACCGTGTCCAGTCGTAGCCGCAAGCTCCTGCACGTGTTGATTTTTGAGTTGTGTTGAGTTGACATTTAGTGCGCTCCTACGCCGTTTTTCTTAATTGTTAACTAGCTATGGCTACTTTTTCCAATCAGGAATATGCGGATATCGTATTTATGTATGGCAGAGCAGATGGCAATGGATCCTTGGCGCGACGGATGTATCAAGAACGCTTTCCGAATCGCAGGGTACCGAATGTGCGAGTGTTTTTTAACACTTTTCGTCGACTTGCCGAAGTTGGGTTTCACCGCGTGGAACCTGGAGTCAACCCAGGCAGACATGAAACTGACGTCGAAGAAAACATTTTGGCAGCATTTCAAGCAGATCCTACTACCAGTACCAGAGGCGTAGCTCAAAATCTAAACATTTCACAATGGAAGGTGTGGCATACAATGCAACAAAATAACAAATATCCGTTCCATGGTAGGGGTGTGCAAGGTCTGGAAGAGCAAGATCCCCAAAGAAGAATACAGTTCTGCCGTTTCCTCCTCAACAGAGACATCGAAGATGCGTGGTTCCTGAAATCAATCTTGTGGACGGATGAAAGCAAATTTTCTAGGGAGGGCATTACAAACTTTCATAACCTCCATGAATGGGCCGACAGAGACAATAATCCACATTTTAGGAAGCGAGTGTCCTTTCAGGGAAAATTCTCTGTCAATGTATGGGCTGGAGTAATTGGCAGGACATTGATTGGGCCCCACTTCTTACCGGATAATTTAAATGGTGAAAATTATTTGCACTTTATTTTTGCAATTATAAGTATGAGCTGCTACAATAGCATTGGGTCGCTTCCCGGGAGGGCCACAGGCTGTTCGACTCACCCGAGAAGTGTGGGAATCCGTAGATATCGCTGCAACTCAATTCTATAGCAGACGGAACTACTAAAACACCAGACCAGTGGCGAAGAGTAAGTTTATATTTTATTAAATATCCTCTAGAAACACACTATCAACTTAAAATATTACTTACCATATTACATAGATTTCCAACCACAAAGCATGAGTCATTTACTTAGCCTTTTACAAATAGATACGAATTAAATTGTTTCATCATAATGTTGCATTCTCATACTTAATTTTTTTGTCACATGACCCTTGGACCCTTAAGGGCCCATAAAAATACCCCACTTAGAAACCAGACTCAACCAGTACCTACTTATAAAAAAAATACACTCTAAAAATAGCTTGCATGTTTACGTTACGTTCGTAAGTATTCGGTTTGCTTGATAATGAAGGCATATTATTTTTCTGCAAAGTTATAAAAGCTTTTTATTTTATTTATACAGTACTGGATAGAGTTTAAGGCAAACACAAAGGGCAAAGCTGCAGATTCAAGGAGGAATGCATCAGCAACTGGTGGAGGACCTAACAAGCTTGTTCCTCTAAATGAGATAGAGAAGAGAGTGGTAGCACTAATAGGTCCAGTGGCGGTGGAGGGATTGCGTGGAGTGCGGCTGCCTTGTAATGTTAGTTTCATTCATCATTAAATTATTTTATGATTATTTTATGTATCATTATAAGTAATCCAGCTTTATTTAAACAAAAATTCGCAATAAACTCTCTCTCTGGCAACTACAATGGGTTACTAGCGTCGCATAAGCGGCGTCTCTCAATTCGCATACGACTTTGTTGTCGCTGTTCTTCAGCAAATCCCAGCAATATTAGGCGTGCCATACTTTTGCCATGAACAAGAATCACAATAAAACAACAAAAGACGTAATATTTATACGCTTTACTTGTTACCGGCTTCAGTGTTAATCACTAGAATCTCAAAAACACTACCTTTGAGTAGTGTCTTTCATGAAAGCTACGACAAATTAAATGATTATCAATTTGATGTCCACTATGCTTAGACAATCGCAATCTTTTACGTATCGATAGGTATCGATACAAAAACATCTGTCAAAATGTGTTACGGTGACTATCAGCCATACTGGGTGCTTATGACGTCATCTTAGTTAGTCACTGAAGATACCTAATACGAAACGAACTGTTTGACAGCTAATCGTGATTATCACTATGAACTGTCAACTAAGATACGCAATAGCCCTGCTGGTCGGTACCCGTCTGTCACGCTGAGGCTGGCTGGATACGAGTGGTCGAGCGAATGTGTGAAACCATACCAGAAATGGGAGCAGTCCTAATTACGCCATTAGACGTTGCCAGAGCGGTCCGTCCGTTACCGAACTGGAAATCTCCGGGACCGGACGGATTGCACAACTTTTGGTTAAAATGGCTAATTAGTTCACACATTTACCTGGCATCTCAGTTCCAGTCACCCTTAGAGTCTGGGTCGCTACCACAGTTTCTAACAACAGGCGTTACCCACCTGCTCTATAAATCAGGTAGTCCCACGGAACCCAAGATTATAGACCAATTACGTGTTTATCGACCGTCTATAAACTTCTTACATCCATTCTGAGAGCGAAAATTAATACGCACATTGGCAGTAATATGATTATGTCTGCCTCTCAAAATGGATGTAGAAACGGGTCCCGCGGTACTAAGGAGCTACTCCTCATCGACACGGCCATTAGCCAACAGGTTCGTCGATCCCGCAAGGACCTGTCGACATGCTGGATAGATTATAAGAAGGCCTACGACTCGGTGCCACATACGTGGCTCATGAGGGTGCTGGAGTTGTACAAGATTGATGTAACTCTACGCACTTTCCTAGAGTCGTGTATGGGGCAATGGAGGACGGTTCTTCGCTATCCAGGATGTCGACAGATCCAGGGGAATGATGAGCCTGTATGGATTAAACGGGGAATATTCCAGGGCGACAGTTTGAGTCCACTTTGGTTCTTAATATGTATGTTCAGTGGGAGAGAAAAGAAACGATCGACTTGCTTGAACACTAGTATATTACTAAACGGGCCGGCGCGGCGCGGCGCAGCGCGCGCGCTGTATACATACATATGTATCACTCCTTCACATTTAGATTTTGAAACCTGGTGACAATATACAAGGTGATTGGAAGATGGGTGCAAAGCTTTAAGGCGAAGATAGTACAGACAGTTTAGAACAATTTAAGCTATGGTTGTCTTAGACGAAGTCTTACCATTTTTTTTAACCTAATTTTTAAGATTTTTTTCGAAAATTGCCAAAATTTTAACTAAACTGGTTATTTATAGCTAAATTGAATGATAAATGAATTCATTTTTATTTTATTTAATTAAAGTAATGTGTAAGCAATCTAGCAAAACATGTTTTATTAGGCCTCTGTGTCACTAGACATTTTTTTACAGACATTTAAAGTTCCTATAAATTAAAAAAATCATAAATCATTTTTGAAAACCTTATTTAAAAAAAAAACGAAGTGTGCTTTTTTTGTTCAAATATTTTTGAAAACATGCGTGATAATCTCTTTTTCCTTTGAGGTATCATTTACGAAGATATTTTACAAATTATTGAAATTAGGATCTACAAACCAATTTCAGGGAGAAATTTTAAATTTTAGGCGGAGTAATTAAAACAACATTTGAATCTAAATTATTTATTGTTCATGTTCAAAATGTCTGCCATGATTCCTAATACAAGCACGGCTACGTTCACCTAAATTTTCAACTCCGATAATTGGAAATCCGAAAATGTTCTTCCTAACATTTTTCATCCTAACAATCACAATTCTTAACTACTCTGTCTCTAATGTTCATAATTCCGAAGCATTCAACTTCATAATGTCAGTAGCAATAAACATCTATTATACTTTTATTTGTTTCCCTATATTTTCTCAACATAACCATCTTTTATACTATTATTCAAAGTCATATCTTTTTTGTTTAGATTTCTTTTTATTCATAATAATCGGTATTATATACATTAATCATTGTAAGCCCTAATTATCACATGCCATAATTATGATATGCCATAACATAATTTGCCATCGACATCGGGTGTGTAACGGTTGTTTATATCAAGAGAAATTGGATGCAATTGGGACTTTAGGGCACCCCGACTCGGACAGGTTAGGTTAGAAGGGGATGGCGGGGTCGTGTGAGCCAGCGAAGCGAGCGAATAGACCCCGCCATCCCCTTCGTGGTTATTTTTTTATAAACCACACAGAAGTAGGAGCCCCGCGAAGCGGGGCTCCGTCGACCTAGCCCACCATCAACCATGCACAGAAAAAAAAACCTAAAACTATAAATATCATCTTCTACCCACATATATTTTTTATAACACTTGGTAAATGTTTCTTTCTGAGTATGAGTGAAAATATTATGGTAATTATGTTTAGGGATAAAAGCCTTATGATAAAAAACAGTAGGAGTTTAAATATATTTACATTAATGATATTATTAATTACAACTTTCGGAAACATGAGTGTTATGAACATCGCCGGTAGCACTACAAATAGTATGAATGAAAACTTTAGGATGAAAAATTTTAGGAAGAGTGATCATTCGGATTACAAATCGTTAGTTTTTCGTAGTCGTTTTTATGACAAAAACATAACTAAAGTTGATCTTTAACTCAGACAGGATGTCTTCCTACGAAAGTAGACGCAACGCTAACCGATTTCAGCGTGGTAATCCCGCTAGCGGCAGCGACAATCAAGACCGAAGACCAAATACCGGCAACCGCAGTCAAAGACGCGCATATAATTTCCAGCAACAGAAAGTTGCTGAAACTGACTGGTCCGAAGCTCGCGAGTTTGAAGAGCGTCCTCCAAAACCAAGGGGCCCCACACAACGCAGCTCCACCTGGAAAGACAAGCAACAAAAGAAAAATAAGCCAGAGAAGAAGGACGATGCCTCTGCTGCTTACGATTTCAAGGCGGTTCAGGAAACGGCTCCCGTCGACGAACCGTTATACGACCTTGGACCACATTGCAGTTCTATTCCAGTACAAGAGAATTACTCACAAAATTTTGAATTCTCAGGATACATCGACCAGATTGAAAGATCCTACGAAACGATGAGGGGTATTGACCCCCGGCTCGACCGCCGTCTACCGTTTTCTATGTTTCAGCACTCTATGTGTACTGTGCTTAATTGCTATCTGATGGACCTCGCCCTTACGAATGGGGAGAGAAAGCTGGGTACGGGGAAATGCCAGGACTTGTTGCCTGAGGACCTGTGTATCCCGGACAATCTCTACCACTTCCTGGCAAACATCGGAAATACCACAACAGTGAATGGGGAGGAGATAAAAATTAACATCCCCGAGGTAGCTGTACCACAACCACAAGCAGACGATATACCTGCAGGCTCTTTCGGCGCGGTAACCCCCGAAAACCACAATGTCTATGAGTGCTACATTTCACCATTGGTAACAATGAACAGAGTGCTCAATTCCCGCCGTCCTCACGGAGAGGCCGAAATTCCGCCGCTTCCAGCAGCGATGGTGCCAGCAGGCGGAGTACCAACAGAGAACCTTCTAGGCCATGGCCCCCCTGATATTTTACAGTTAGAGGCACGTCAGAGGATTGAAGGCTTCGAATTCCCTGAAGGTGACTCAGAAGCCGCCCGTCTCCGAGTATGTCCAGAATTGATGGCCCGTGTCAATACCGTACTCTTTGAGATGAAGAACCGCTACAAAATGAGAGACATCGGACGCTCATCCCCGGGTCTAAGAAACTATATTATGGCTAAGAACATTCCTGGCTATGTACAGTACGTTCGTGTTCCTGAAAACACGCCTGATAACGTCCGGCTAAGTAAGAGACAAAGTCAAATTCGTGGCCCTGCAGCTTTTGGCTCCGCCACAGCCGGTCAGGTCAACTTTTTATTAAAAAAAAAAAAAAAGGAGGAAAGATGGCGCTAGCTGTCACGTTAAGATCGGCTCCGTATTAATTTACTAAATAAAAATAAAAACAAACGACTTATAAACTTTAAAGTTATAAATATTGTTCCTAAAGCTCCAAAGTACCAGTGAAAGTGTTATCCAGTGTTAAATCTGTCAAATAAGATCCCAAAACTCAAATAAAAAACATTAAGACGAACCAGTGACAAAACGACTTTACTTCTAAGTTTCTAACAAATAAACAACATTTCGTGTGCAATAAGCGAAAGTAAACCCATCCTAAATCAGTGTGTTTGGTGTTCAACAATAAAAAGCAAAATAACAATAACAAAAGTTTTGGGAAGTGCAAAGTGACGAAATAAGCAAAGCTCCTACAGATCATAAAACGTAAACAAATAAGTGACAACAACATAATACTTCACTTGGACTGAATCAGGAAGCCTTCGACACTATAATAAACCAGGTACAATCTTTCATATCACACATAACGACGTGAATCGATATAAGTGCAAAATAAAAATCGTTAATTTTCAACTATTCAAATTAATGTAAATGAAACACTTGTCAGTACAACAAACCTGAGAAAAGCGACATCTATCGGACTACATCTGCACTACATAGCACACTGTCTAAAGTGATGGATCAGACAGAAAATGTCACAATGAAACGTGCGCGTGCGCACTCTGATACAAACCTAGATGTGAGTGTCAATAATCACACACTAGATGGCACTATGCATAGCGTTCCTGATATATCGGAGGATGAAAATGTTGATGTCATAACCGAACTGCAAAAACAGATGAGCACAGATGGCGCCACCTGTCAAGTCTTATATGGATAATATATCTAATGGGACGCCCTATTCGCAGACCGCAGTTAAAAATAAACTCTGCATTATTAGTGCAAATAAAAGCAATAACATATTAACCTTAGCAGAAGAATACATCCTAGGAAACTACCACATATGTCACAATCTTACACCAAATGTTGGAATTAAATGTCTCCTAAAGGATATACAAACAAAACTATCAAACTTCACAATTAATGACTTTTGCGTAATTATGGTGGGAGAAGAAGACTTTAGAAAGACAAATAACTATTATGACATAATAACTGACATTAGAAGTATACTACAGGACATGAATCATACTAATATTATAATTACATTACCGACATTCAAATCTGATTACTATTACAACTCCAATATATATAACTCAAGACTGGAACAATTCAATGGTATGCTATATGGACATTATGACACATGAGCATGTGTATCATTTAGACTCGAATTTGAGTTTAAGTTACCACCATTCCTTATATACACGCTCTGGAACATTAAACTAAAGTCGATAAATGTTCAAAGTTTGTCCCTATGCTCGATAGATGGCGTTGGCGTCGAGTTAGATCTCGCTATGGTTTCGTTACCGGCATTTACCTTAGTAGGATTGTTTTTTTTTTTGGTTTTGTGTGAGCCTGTGGAATTTGTAGTATTATAATATACGCTATACACCGATTATAGTGGTATATTATTTACTCCTCGCCAATATATACGGACCCTCGGGAATTTATACATGGTCCTTCGAGCCGGATCACGCGGGAGTTGTACGGCGACGAGCGTTGCCGCCACGTCGCCACTCTGCACGCTTGGAACGAAACACCGTGCGCCCGCCGATATTATCGACCGCGCACCGCTTCCGCCCAACCGAGTAAGTAATGAAACAATGAAAGACGGGACACACACTGCATTTCAGGTGTCGAAGTACGGTTTAACAGGGGCTCATCATATCCTTCTTGAAGGAAATAGCTTCCCACCGGAACGGCGGTCCTCCATAGTACAGAGTCTTGGCCCAATGACCGCATTCCTGTGTATGATTCGCACCGAAGGCATATACAGGGGGAAATTTGCAGCAGCGGTGAAACGTGCTATGTCACATATTCCCGCTATCGATGACATAATCGAAATAACCAAGAATGTTAAAATGTCATTCGAATTATCCACATTAATAAGCCTGATAGCCGAAATCCTACTGATCACCACTTCCAGACAAGCTACAAGGATGTGCTTTCCATTAAACTTCTTATCAGTAGCACTGGAAACCATGAATGAAGAAGAGAAAACAGAATTTCTTAAATTCTTTAACACAACCGGATCGGGAGGGTGGATGCTCTACAAGTTGTGTATGCAACAACAATGGGTGATGCAAGGCCAAATGACCGAAGAGGCTGCATCCCAAATTCTCTATCACAGTATCTTTGGAACTTATAAGGAAGACCTGAGCATCCTGTCACAAATAACCAGAACAGGGAATTGGTATACCAGGGAGGAGCTAGGAAACTCATTTAGAGGAATGACAAGTGGAAAGTATGTGGCCTTGCGTCCACCTGTTCAGACATTATACGCAAAGATGTCCTGTGCAAACCAGACAGGGTTGTTGTCTGGGGTCTACAATCAAGTGAGCTGCCTACCATGCTTTAGTGGACCCAGAATGCAGTCTTATGGAGAAGATTTCTTTGACCATATCGAAAAGAGACGGATCACAGGGTCAGGTGGCAAGAGTTTGCAGCAGATAATTATAAGCCTCACAAACACGCTTGAGGAGCTGCACCAACAATTAAAAAAGGATGGAGGAAGGATAAAGATGGGAACTGCGACCTGGAGGACCATCGATACTTTAGGGGTGAATTCACCGGGAGAAGAGACAGATGTCCAACTCATTGGGTCAGGCAAAATGTTCATGGGGAGGAACAGGAAGTGATTGTTTTTTTATCTTTGCTATTTTTATTAATTGTGTTTAGGTTAGATGTTAATCATGGTTGTGCCTGTTAAGATATTTCTGGGGTTTCTTTTTTCTTTTTATTTGATTGTCATAATGAGCGTTAGTGAAAAAAAAAAAAAAAACAATCCTACTAAGGTAAATGCCGGTAACGAAACCATAGCGAGATCTAACTCGACGCCAACGCCATCTATCGAGCATAGGGACAAACTTTGAACATTTATCGACTTTAGTTGATCTCGCCATGATTTCGCTGTATGTCCGAACATACCGCCCACCAAGGACATATTGGCAAAATGTCCTTCTATACCACCCACTGTGTTTGATACAAGTTTGGTATGTCATTGGTGGGAAAACAAAATACAAAAAATTAAAACAATTAATAACAACTACCTCTTAAGTTCCAAATCCATAATTTGGAACAAATCACTTGGCAAACTTACTCTAAAACATACTGCCATGTTCGAATACAAAAAAAACTATAAATCCTTACACTAATTGGCTATAGGTAATACACATAATTTGGAAGTTGGCCTCTTTATAGTCGACAATTGGGTGCGTAATGTAACAACCCGAGTAATACCGTCGAGCCCAGGATGTTTTTCTTCGATCCTACCCAACAACCACTTGCCAGGGGGCATATCATCCTCTTTTACTAATACCACTTCACCAACAGATGGCTCCGGAATTCTATGGTTCCATTTATGTCGCTGTAAGAATTGGTGAAGGTAATCGTGAGACCATCGACGCCAGAAATCTTGCATCATCCTCTGATGAAGCTGCCATCGCTTTAGATTATTAACGTTAGCCTTTTCGTAATTGTGGTCAGGCGTTAGCACTAATGGCTCCCCCACTAGGAAATGACCCGGAGTTAAGATCAGTAATTTGTCCTGATCTTCCACATAGGACAATGGCCTCGAATTGAGGCAAGCTTCAATTTGAGCTAACACCGTGATGATCTCCTCAAATGTCAGCGTTGAGTTCCCAATCACCCGCTTGAGGTGATACTTGGTAGACTTTATACCTGCCTCCCAAAGACCCCCAAAGTTTGGTGAGTGAGGAGGTATAAAGTGCCACTGCGTGCCATTGTTCGCGAGTTCTTCTGCTAATTCAGCATTACAGCCTGACTTCTCCTCGATAAACAAATAACGCAGTTCTCGTGCAGCACCCACAAAGTTAGTCCCATTGTCGCTGTGAATTTCCGCACATCGACCACGCCTAGCCACAAACCGTTTGAAAGCAGTCAGAAACCCCTTAGTGCTTAACTCACTCACTGCCTCCAAATGCACTGCTCTGGTGGCCATGCATATAAACAAGGCGATGTAGCCTTTGTATGACTTGTTACCACGACCTTTAGATATTCTAATATTTATGGGGCCAGCGTAATCTACTCCACTACATAAAAAGGGTTTGTTTGCCGTTACACGAGAATAGGGTAACTGCCCCATAAGTTGTGTCCTAACCTTGGCTGCGTATCGGATACACCTCACGCAGCTCCTTACATACTTTTTTGCCAGCAACTTAACTCCCATGATCCAATACTTTGACCGCAAGTATGTTATCATAAGTTGCGGACCGCCATGCATGGTTTTATCATGTGCGTCTGCTATCAACAGATTGGTTAAAAAAGAGTTACTTGGTATAAGTATAGGATGTACTCTTTCGTAACTTAGCTGCGACATCTCAAGCCGTCCTCCAACTCTTATTATTCCTTTAGAATCCAGAAATATGTTCAGTGATTTTAACTTTCCATTATTATTTTCTACCTTGTTGCTTTTCAGTTCTTCCAACTCATTTGTGAATCCTTCTTCTTGGCATTTCCTTATACATATCTCGATTGATTCTTCTAGCTCTTGTTTACATAAAGGTCCTGTACCAATCCTACTCTTCAGGTTTTTTCTTAAATTCAAGAATCTACGGCAATAAGCCACCACTCGAATCAATCTCGAAAACGATGAAAATTTATTCCAAAAGGCAATGTCAAATGTGATCGTATGTACCTTCACTTCTTCTAAGTGGGTAACCAGATGTTTCGGCCTTTTGTGCTCCACCACCTGCTGTCTTAAATAATCCGGACCCTTCCACCATATAGCAGTGGATTCAAGGTCGGCAGGGGAAACTCCGCGCGACGCACAATCTGCCGGATTCTGTTTGGACGACACGTGAGACCAGTACTGTGTGTCTAATATGTTTAATATATCTGAAACACGATTAGCCACAAAAGTTTTCCAGCGGCTCGGGTGACTGTTGAGCCAAGCTAGCACCACCTCACTGTCTGTCCATGCATGCCAATCAGTTTTTGGTATGTTCAGCACTTCGCCAACCTCCACCATCAATTTGGCAAGGAGAACTGCACCACAAAGTTCTAATCGTGGAATAGAAACTTGTCTAACGGGTGCCACTTTAGTTTTTGAAGTGACCAAATCAATGTGAATATTTCCTTTGTGATCCACAACCCTAATGTAAATGACTGCTGAATACGCCATTTTAGAAGCATCTGAGAACCCGTGCAATTCAGTTTTGACGTTGTTTGATTGTTGGTGCAACCATCGTGGGATTTTAATATTAACCAAAAAAACTAAGTTACGGTGGTAAGTATCCCATTCTTGTATTAAGTTATTTGGAATTTCTTGATCCCATTCTAACCCTGCTAGCCACAATTTCTGAATAAATATTTTGGCTAAGATAATACTAGGTGCTAACCAACCCAAAGGATCAAACAACCTTGAAATCTCGGAAATAATTTTTCTTTTTGTTACAGGTGTCGTCAGCGGCTGGAGTTCCACTGAGTACTGGAAGAAATCTTCGTTCGAGTTCCAGGTAAGTCCCAGTATCTTCGTAACACTATCCATTTTTATCCTTAACTCTTCCTCCGTAGTTTCTTTCTCATCCCTTATTTTATTTAGTAATTTTTGACTATTACTCTTCCATTTTTGTAATGGAAAACCCCCTCTGGATAACACTTTGGTTAACTCTGTGTATATACGAAAACAGGTTTCTACATTTTCAGCTCCCGTCATGACATCGTCCATATAGAAGTCATTTAAAATTATCCTCGCTATTTCAGGTTGCTCTAAGCACTCATCGTATGCTAACTGTTGTAGCGATCGTACAGCTAAATATGGTGCTGACGCTGTGCCGAAAGTAACTGTTTCCAATTCATATTCTTCTATTTTATTTTCAGGGCTGTCTCTCCAGAGGATACGTTGTAATATTACATCCTTCCTATTTAATAACACTTGCCGGTACATCTTAATTATGTCCGCTACGAGACATATCCGATGTGTTCTCCATCGCATAATAGTGTGCCGAAGTTCCGACTGCAAGGTAGGACCAACTAACAAATTGTCATTTAGTGACATCCCATTCGTTCCCTTGCAGGAAGCATCAAAGACGACGCGGACCTTCGACGTTTCCTTATCCTCCCGGATCACAGCGTGGTGAGGTAAGTAGATCGCTTTTTGATTATTCCTTTCAGCCCCTGCCACCTTTCTCATGTGCTTTAGCTCTAAATATTCTTCAAGAACCCTCGAATAATCTTCTTTAAATTTTCTGTCTTTGCTGAACTTACCTTCTAACGATCTTAATCTTTTTTCAGCGATGTCCTTCGATTCACCAACTTTGCTGACCGGGTCTACATCACGCAATGGTAGCCTTACTATATATCGACCACTCTTGTCACGTTCCGTAGTAGCTGTATATAACATTTCACATTTATTTTCTTCCTCCGTTAGCATTTTTTTTTTAGATGGTTCCGCTTCTAGCTCCCAAAATCTTTTGAGCAACTCATCAGCTTCCAAACTTGAATGCATCACGGTGATATGTGAGGGATTACTAGTACGATCCACTTCAAAAGTACCTGACAATATCCAACCTAAGGTGGAGTCTTGCGCTAAAAGAGTTCCACCAACATTCCTTTTAATTCCCGCCTGGATGACTTGGCTGTAAACCTCAGCACCTAATAAAACATCGATTTTGTTAGGCCTGTAGTATTCTGGATCGGCCAAATCATCATCGGTCAAGTCTACCCATTCTACCCTGGTTACTTTCGTAGCTGGGAGAAGGGCAGTAACCGACTTCAGGACGAAAGCGTTCACATTTATTTGGACAGTTGGATCTATTCTAGACCTCACTTTAAGCACAACCATCGACTTGGCCGTCGTACTTTTGTCCCCGCCTACGCCTATCACAGTTTGTCTGGATGGCGTTTTGTTTAATCCCAAAAATTGGACCGTGGATTCTGTAACGAACGAACCCTGTGATCCTTGGTCAAGCAAAGCCCTTATTACTCGATAGGTCCCGTCTTTCGACTCCGCCTTAATTAAGGCGGTAGTTAATAAAACCGTTTTCCGACCACTTCCAGTCGAGAGACATGAGACTAGTGGCTTACTTGACCCCTCCGCTTGCGCGGCTACTTCAGCGTTACTATTTTTATTAGCCTCATTCATCACCTTTACGGCAACTGATGAGGTTTCCTCGTGAGCCCTTTTCCACTAATTATATGTATAACAATAAGATCCCAGGAAGAGACATCCACCCCCAAATTACCAATTGACTCTAGGCACTCTGAAGTAGTTGTTACAAGTCTTTTTATTTCGCTAGCCGATTCACAGGACAAAGTCTTTTGACTGAGTAATCTTTTTATTATACCATTTGCTAGAAACTTTTTATTATTGTACATTTTATCTAATTTACACCACGCAATTTTATAATTGTCAGATGTAACCTTGATGTTTCTTAACAATTGCTCAGCCTCCCCAGTTAAATGTCCCTTTAAATAAAAAAATCTCTGTGCATCGTCTAGAGACGTGTTCTCATGCACTAACCCTACAAATAAATCTCTAAATGTTTGCCACTCAGAATATTTTCCCGAAAATGAGGGAATTTTTATTTCTGGCAACTTAACTCTGCTGACACTCTTTTCATTTTGAGAACTAGACTTAGAATCCGCACTTATATCAGTTGACTTTCTTTCCGATAACAATTCCTTTAGTTCGCTTTTAAATTCTACATAAAATTCCTCAACTTCATCATAAACACTATTTTTAACATAACTAGAGATAGACAATTCAGCCTTTTTTATAGTACTTAATATTTCTTTATGAGTGGCTGTGAATGTATTCCATAATTGTTCCAAATTTTCAAGACGGGTCTCTAAATATGCATAAGTTATTCGTTCTTTAGGAGATTTCTTGAAATTGGACTTTGCTTTGAGCATTTTTGCACTAACATCCTCCTGCATAGTACAAAAAAAACTCCATTTTGAAACAATTATACCAAAAAAAACAAATAGAATAATAAACAGTTGTAAACACTTATGATTTTAAAAGTAAACTAAAATTATGATATGTCCAATTATTGTTCAACTAAAAGTTCAAAATTTTACAAGTCTTTTCACTATAAGTCACTTGGGTCTAAAAATCGGGCATGGATTCCCCGTTAGAACCACTTTTCACATAAAAAATTTACAAGTCCTAAGTTTCTTCAAAACAAAAAGTTAATTCACTGATAATTCAAGAGTTCAACTTCAAATGCACTTTTTTAAATAATAATTCTTCCTGATTAAGACGAAAAATGTACTCACGATTTTCTTTTTCATCAAACCTCACTGACACTTGATGTGACGTCGCGCTGTGTAATGTGTAATGTAATGTAAGTAATGTGTAAGCAATCTAGCAAAACATGTTTTAGGCCTCTGTGTCGTTAGACATTTTTTTTACAGAAGTTCATATAAATTTAAAAAAATCATAAATCATTTTTGAAAACCTTATTTAAAAAAAAAAACGAAGTGTGCTTTTTTTGTTCAAATATTTTTGAAAACATGCGTGATAATCGCTCTTTCTTTTGAGGTATCATTTACGAGGATATTTTACAAATTATTGAAATTAGGATCTACAAACCAATTTGAGGGAGAAATTTTAAATTTTAGGCAGACTAATTAAAACAAAATTTTTGCTTAAAAAACTTACGCTAAGCTTACTTTATGTGTTCGAAATGATAATTACTTCAATTTTAATAATTTTTTGCACATGCCAATTGAGGGGATTATCTAAACAATGGCCGCCGCGCGCAGTGCGGCACATGAAAGAACCGAATTGAAGGGATTATCTAAACAATGGCAGCAATGCGCGGTGCGACGGCATTTCCAGGTAGAACGCCCAGTGAATAGAAAATAGCGATAAATACGTTGGTTTTTACAGCAAAATGGTATTAGTTACTAAGGCAACAAAATCGTGTTTTTATTTAGTTAGGGTTAGTCAGTCTGTGTTGAAGCGGTCACGTCTTTTACTTATTACAATTAGTTGAATTAGTCAAACTACAGCTGCCCATGTGAGAGGACGTTGTCGTGTTGATTCGCAATTTACCGTGTTCAGTTGTAGCCCTTTGCGTTCCTGCACGTGTTGTTTGCGTTAGTTTTGAACATTTTTGTTTCACCGTGTCCAGTCGTAGCCGCAAGCTCCTGCACGTGTTGATTTTTGAGTTGTGTTGAGTTGACATTTAGTGCGCTCCTACGCCGTTTTTCTTAATTGTTAACTAGCTATGGCTACTTTTTCCAATCAGGAATATGCGGATATCGTATTTATGTATGGCAGAGCAGATGGCAATGGATCCTTGGCGCGACGGATGTATCAAGAACGCTTTCCGAATCGCAGGGTACCGAATGTGCGAGTGTTTTTTAACACTTTTCGTCGACTTGCCGAAGTTGGGTTTCACCGCGTGGAACCTGGAGTCAACCCAGGCAGACATGAAACTGACGTCGAAGAAAACATTTTGGCAGCATTTCAAGCAGATCCTACTACCAGTACCAGAGGCGTAGCTCAAAATCTAAACATTTCACAATGGAAGGTGTGGCATACAATGCAACAAAATGACAAATATCCGTTCCATGGTAGGGGTGTGCAAGGTCTGGAAGAGCAAGATCCCCAAAGAAGAATACAGTTCTGCCGTTTCCTCCTCAACAGAGACATCGAAGATGCGTGGTTCCTGAAATCAATCTTGTGGACGGATGAAAGCAAATTTTCTAGGGAGGGCATTACAAACTTTCATAACCTCCATGAATGGGCCGACAGAGACAATAATCCACATTTTAGGAAGCGAGTGTCCTTTCAGGGAAAATTCTCTGTCAATGTATGGGCTGGAGTAATTGGCAGGACATTGATTGGGCCCCACTTCTTACCGGATAATTTAAATGGTGAAAATTATTTGCACTTTATTTTTGCAATTATAAGTATGAGCTGCTACAATAGCATTGGGTCGCTTCCCGGGAGGGCCACAGGCTGTTCGACTCACCCGAGAAGTGTGGGAATCCGTAGATATCGCTGCAACTCAATTCTATAGCAGACGGAACTACTAAAACACCAGACCAGTGGCGAAGAGTAAGTTTATATTTTATTAAATATCCTCTAGAAACACACTATCAACTTAAAATATTACTTACCATATTACATAGATTTCCAACCACAAAGCATGAGTCATTTACTTAGCCTTTTACAAATAGATACGAATTAAATTGTTTCATCATAATGTTGCATTCTCATACTTAATTTTTTTGTCACATGACCCTTGGACCCTTAAGGGCCCATAAAAATACCCCACTTAGAAACCAGACTCAACCAGTACCTACTTATAAAAAAAATACACTCTAAAAATAGCTTGCATGTTTACGTTACGTTCGTAAGTATTCGGTTTGCTTGATAATGAAGGCATATTATTTTTCTGCAAAGTTATAAAAGCTTTTTATTTTATTTATACAGTACTGGATAGAGTTTAAGGCAAACACAAAGGGCAAAGCTGCAGATTCAAGGAGGAATGCATCAGCAACTGGTGGAGGACCTAACAAGCTTGTTCCTCTAAATGAGATAGAGAAGAGAGTGGTAGCACTAATAGGTCCAGTGGCGGTGGAGGGATTGCGTGGAGTGCGGCTGCCTTGTAATGTTAGTTTCATTCATCATTAAATTATTTTATGATTATTTTATGTATCATTATAAGTAATCCAGCTTTATTTAAACAAAAATTCGCAATAAACTCTCTCTCTGGCAACTACAATGGGTTACTAGCGTCGCATAAGCGGCGTCTCTCAATTCGCATACGACTTTGTTGTCGCTGTTCTTCAGCAAATCCCAGCAATATTAGGCGTGCCATACTTTTGCCATGAACAAGAATCACAATAAAACAACAAAAGACGTAATATTTATACGCTTTACTTGTTACCGGCTTCAGTGTTAATCACTAGAATCTCAAAAACACTACCTTTGAGTAGTGTCTTTCATGAAAGCTACGACAAATTAAATGATTATCAATTTGATGTCCACTATGCTTAGACAATCGCAATCTTTTACGTATCGATAGGTATCGATACAAAAACATCTGTCAAAATGTGTTACGGTGACTATCAGCCATACTGGGTGCTTATGACGTCATCTTAGTTAGTCACTGAAGATACCTAATACGAAACGAACTGTTTGACAGCTAATCGTGATTATCACTATGAACTGTCAACTAAGATACGCAATAGCCCTGCTGGTCGGTACCCGTCTGTCACGCTGAGGCTGGCTGGATACGAGTGGTCGAGCGAATGTGTGAAACCATACCAGAAATGGGAGCAGTCCTAATTACGCCATTAGACGTTGCCAGAGCGGTCCGTCCGTTACCGAACTGGAAATCTCCGGGACCGGACGGATTGCACAACTTTTGGTTAAAATGGCTAATTAGTTCACACATTTACCTGGCATCTCAGTTCCAGTCACCCTTAGAGTCTGGGTCGCTACCACAGTTTCTAACAACAGGCGTTACCCACCTGCTCTATAAATCAGGTAGTCCCACGGAACCCAAGATTATAGACCAATTACGTGTTTATCGACCGTCTATAAACTTCTTACATCCATTCTGAGAGCGAAAATTAATACGCACATTGGCAGTAATATGATTATGTCTGCCTCTCAAAATGGATGTAGAAACGGGTCCCGCGGTACTAAGGAGCTACTCCTCATCGACACGGCCATTAGCCAACAGGTTCGTCGATCCCGCAAGGACCTGTCGACATGCTGGATAGATTATAAGAAGGCCTACGACTCGGTGCCACATACGTGGCTCATGAGGGTGCTGGAGTTGTACAAGATTGATGTAACTCTACGCACTTTCCTAGAGTCGTGTATGGGGCAATGGAGGACGGTTCTTCGCTATCCAGGATGTCGACAGATCCAGGGGAATGATGAGCCTGTATGGATTAAACGGGGAATATTCCAGGGCGACAGTTTGAGTCCACTTTGGTTCTTAATATGTATGTTCAGTGGGAGAGAAAAGAAACGATCGACTTGCTTGAACACTAGTATATTACTAAACGGGCCGGCGCGGCGCGGCGCAGCGCGCGCGCTGTATACATACATATGTATCACTCCTTCACATTTAGATTTTGAAACCTGGTGACAATATACAAGGTGATTGGAAGATGGGTGCAAAGCTTTAAGGCGAAGATAGTACAGACAGTTTAGAACAATTTAAGCTATGGTTGTCTTAGACGAAGTCTTACCATTTTTTTTAACCTAATTTTTAAGATTTTTTTCGAAAATTGCCAAAATTTTAACTAAACTGGTTATTTATAGCTAAATTGAATGATAAATGAATTCATTTTTATTTTATTTAATTAAAGTAATGTGTAAGCAATCTAGCAAAACATGTTTTATTAGGCCTCTGTGTCACTAGACATTTTTTTACAGACATTTAAAGTTCCTATAAATTAAAAAAATCATAAATCATTTTTGAAAACCTTATTTAAAAAAAAAACGAAGTGTGCTTTTTTTGTTCAAATATTTTTGAAAACATGCGTGATAATCTCTTTTTCCTTTGAGGTATCATTTACGAAGATATTTTACAAATTATTGAAATTAGGATCTACAAACCAATTTCAGGGAGAAATTTTAAATTTTAGGCGGAGTAATTAAAACAACATTTGAATCTAAATTATTTATTGTTCATGTTCAAAATGTCTGCCATGATTCCTAATACAAGCACGGCTACGTTCACCTAAATTTTCAACTCCGATAATTGGAAATCCGAAAATGTTCTTCCTAACATTTTTCATCCTAACAATCACAATTCTTAACTACTCTGTCTCTAATGTTCATAATTCCGAAGCATTCAACTTCATAATGTCAGTAGCAATAAACATCTATTATACTTTTATTTGTTTCCCTATATTTTCTCAACATAACCATCTTTTATACTATTATTCAAAGTCATATCTTTTTTGTTTAGATTTCTTTTTATTCATAATAATCGGTATTATATACATTAATCATTGTAAGCCCTAATTATCACATGCCATAATTATGATATGCCATAACATAATTTGCCATCGACATCGGGTGTGTAACGGTTGTTTATATCAAGAGAAATTGGATGCAATTGGGACTTTAGGGCACCCCGACTCGGACAGGTTAGGTTAGAAGGGGATGGCGGGGTCGTGTGAGCCAGCGAAGCGAGCGAATAGACCCCGCCATCCCCTTCGTGGTTATTTTTTTATAAACCACACAGAAGTAGGAGCCCCGCGAAGCGGGGCTCCGTCGACCTAGCCCACCATCAACCATGCACAGAAAAAAAAACCTAAAACTATAAATATCATCTTCTACCCACATATATTTTTTATAACACTTGGTAAATGTTTCTTTCTGAGTATGAGTGAAAATATTATGGTAATTATGTTTAGGGATAAAAGCCTTATGATAAAAAACAGTAGGAGTTTAAATATATTTACATTAATGATATTATTAATTACAACTTTCGGAAACATGAGTGTTATGAACATCGCCGGTAGCACTACAAATAGTATGAATGAAAACTTTAGGATGAAAAATTTTAGGAAGAGTGATCATTCGGATTACAAATCGTTAGTTTTTCGTAGTCGTTTTTATGACAAAAACATAACTAAAGTTGATCTTTAACTCAGACAGGATGTCTTCCTACGAAAGTAGACGCAACGCTAACCGATTTCAGCGTGGTAATCCCGCTAGCGGCAGCGACAATCAAGACCGAAGACCAAATACCGGCAACCGCAGTCAAAGACGCGCATATAATTTCCAGCAACAGAAAGTTGCTGAAACTGACTGGTCCGAAGCTCGCGAGTTTGAAGAGCGTCCTCCAAAACCAAGGGGCCCCACACAACGCAGCTCCACCTGGAAAGACAAGCAACAAAAGAAAAATAAGCCAGAGAAGAAGGACGATGCCTCTGCTGCTTACGATTTCAAGGCGGTCCAGGAAACGGCTCCCGTCGACGAACCGTTATACGACCTTGGACCACATTGCAGTTCTATTCCAGTACAAGAGAATTACTCACAAAATTTTGAATTCTCAGGATACATCGACCAGATTGAAAGATCCTACGAAACGATGAGGGGTATTGACCCCCGGCTCGACCGCCGTCTACCGTTTTCTATGTTTCAGCACTCTATGTGTACTGTGCTTAATTGCTATCTGATGGACCTCGCCCTTACGAATGGGGAGAGAAAGCTGGGTACGGGGAAATGCCAGGACTTGTTGCCTGAGGACCTGTGTATCCCGGACAATATCTACCACTTCCTGGCAAACATCGGAAATACCACAACAGTGAATGGGGAGGAGATAAAAATTAACATCCCCGAGGTAGCTGTACCACAACCACAAGCAGACGATATACCTGCAGGCTCTTTCGGCGCGGTAACCCCCGAAAACCACAATGTCTATGAGTGCTACATTTCACCATTGGTAACAATGAACAGAGTGCTCAATTCCCGCCGTCCTCACGGAGAGGCCGAAATTCCGCCGCTTCCAGCAGCGATGGTGCCAGCAGGCGGAGTACCAACAGAGAACCTTCTAGGCCATGGCCCCCCTGATATTTTACAGTTAGAGGCACGTCAGAGGATTGAAGGCTTCGAATTCCCTGAAGGTGACTCAGAAGCCGCCCGTCTCCGAGTATGTCCAGAATTGATGGCCCGTGTCAATACCGTACTCTTTGAGATGAAGAACCGCTACAAAATGAGAGACATCGGACGCTCATCCCCGGGTCTAAGAAACTATATTATGGCTAAGAACATTCCTGGCTATGTACAGTACGTTCGTGTTCCTGAAAACACGCCTGATAACGTCCGGCTAAGTAAGAGACAAAGTCAAATTCGTGGCCCTGCAGCTTTTGGCTCCGCCACAGCCGGTCAGGTCAACTTTTTATTAAAAAAAAAAAAAAGGAGGAAAGATGGCGCTAGCTGTCACGTTAAGATCGGCTCCGTATTAATTTACTAAATAAAAATAAAAACAAACGACTTATAAACTTTAAAGTTATAAATATTGTTCCTAAAGCTCCAAAGTACCAGTGAAAGTGTTATCCAGTGTTAAATCTGTCAAATAAGATCCCAAAACTCAAATAAAAAACATTAAGACGAACCAGTGACAAAACGACTTTACTTCTAAGTTTCTAACAAATAAACAACATTTCGTGTGCAATAAGCGAAAGTAAACCCATCCTAAATCAGTGTGTTTGGTGTTCAACAATAAAAAGCAAAATAACAATAACAAAAGTTTTGGGAAGTGCAAAGTGACGAAATAAGCAAAGCTCCTACAGATCATAAAACGTAAACAAATAAGTGACAACAACATAATACTTCACTTGGACTGAATCAGGAAGCCTTCGACACTATAATAAACCAGGTACAATCTTTCATATCACACATAACGACGTGAATCGATATAAGTGCAAAATAAAAATCGTTAATTTTCAACTATTCAAATTAATGTAAATGAAACACTTGTCAGTACAACAAACCTGAGAAAAGCGACATCTATCGGACTACATCTGCACTACATAGCACACTGTCTAAAGTGATGGATCAGACAGAAAATGTCACAATGAAACGTGCGCGTGCGCACTCTGATACAAACCTAGATGTGAGTGTCAATAATCACACACTAGATGGCACTATGCATAGCGTTCCTGATATATCGGAGGATGAAAATGTTGATGTCATAACCGAACTGCAAAAACAGATGAGCACAGATGGCGCCACCTGTCAAGTCTTATATGGATAATATATCTAATGGGACGCCCTATTCGCAGACCGCAGTTAAAAATAAACTCTGCATTATTAGTGCAAATAAAAGCAATAACATATTAACCTTAGCAGAAGAATACATCCTAGGAAACTACCACATATGTCACAATCTTACACCAAATGTTGGAATTAAATGTCTCCTAAAGGATATACAAACAAAACTATCAAACTTCACAATTAATGACTTTTGCGTAATTATGGTGGGAGAAGAAGACTTTAGAAAGACAAATAACTATTATGACATAATAACTGACATTAGAAGTATACTACAGGACATGAATCATACTAATATTATAATTACATTACCGACATTCAAATCTGATTACTATTACAACTCCAATATATATAACTCAAGACTGGAACAATTCAATGGTATGCTATATGGACATTATGACACATGAGCATGTGTATCATTTAGACTCGAATTTGAGTTTAAGTTACCACCATTCCTTATATACACGCTCTGGAACATTAAACTAAAGTCGATAAATGTTCAAAGTTTGTCCCTATGCTCGATAGATGGCGTTGGCGTCGAGTTAGATCTCGCTATGGTTTCGTTACCGGCATTTACCTTAGTAGGATTGTTTTTTTTTTTGGTTTTGTGTGAGCCTGTGGAATTTGTAGTATTATAATATACGCTATACACCGATTATAGTGGTATATTATTTACTCCTCGCCAATATATACGGACCTTCGGGAATTTATACATGGTCCTTCGAGCCGGATCACGCGGGAGTTGTACGGCGACGAGCGTTGCCGCCACGTCGCCACTCTGCACGCTTGGAACGAAACACCGTGCGCCCGCCGATATTATCGACCGCGCACCGCTTCCGCCCAACCGAGTAAGTAATGAAACAATGAAAGACGGGACACACACTGCATTTCAGGTGTCGAAGTACGGTTTAACAGGGGCTCATCATATCCTTCTTGAAGGAAATAGCTTCCCACCGGAACGGCGGTCCTCCATAGTACAGAGTCTTGGCCCAATGACCGCATTCCTGTGTATGATTCGCACCGAAGGCATATACAGGGGGAAATTTGCAGCAGCGGTGAAACGTGCTATGTCACATATTCCCGCTATCGATGACATAATCGAAATAACCAAGAATGTTAAAATGTCATTCGAATTATCCACATTAATAAGCCTGATAGCCGAAATCCTACTGATCACCACTTCCAGACAAGCTACAAGGATGTGCTTTCCATTAAACTTCTTATCAGTAGCACTGGAAACCATGAATGAAGAAGAGAAAACAGAATTTCTTAAATTCTTTAACACAACCGGATCGGGAGGGTGGATGCTCTACAAGTTGTGTATGCAACAACAATGGGTGATGCAAGGCCAAATGACCGAAGAGGCTGCATCCCAAATTCTCTATCACAGTATCTTTGGAACTTATAAGGAAGACCTGAGCATCCTGTCACAAATAACCAGAACAGGGAATTGGTATACCAGGGAGGAGCTAGGAAACTCATTTAGAGGAATGACAAGTGGAAAGTATGTGGCCTTGCGTCCACCTGTTCAGACATTATACGCAAAGATGTCCTGTGCAAACCAGACAGGGTTGTTGTCTGGGGTCTACAATCAAGTGAGCTGCCTACCATGCTTTAGTGGACCCAGAATGCAGTCTTATGGAGAAGATTTCTTTGACCATATCGAAAAGAGACGGATCACAGGGTCAGGTGGCAAGAGTTTGCAGCAGATAATTATAAGCCTCACAAACACGCTTGAGGAGCTGCACCAACAATTAAAAAAGGATGGAGGAAGGATAAAGATGGGAACTGCGACCTGGAGGACCATCGATACTTTAGGGGTGAATTCACCGGGAGAAGAGACAGATGTCCAACTCATTGGGTCAGGCAAAATGTTCATGGGGAGGAACAGGAAGTGATTGTTTTTTTATCTTTGCTATTTTTATTAATTGTGTTTAGGTTAGATGTTAATCATGGTTGTGCCTGTTAAGATATTTCTGGGGTTTCTTTTTTCTTTTTATTTGATTGTCATAATGAGCGTTAGTGAAAAAAAAAAAAAAAACAATCCTACTAAGGTAAATGCCGGTAACGAAACCATAGCGAGATCTAACTCGACGCCAACGCCATCTATCGAGCATAGGGACAAACTTTGAACATTTATCGACTTTAGTTGATCTCGCCATGATTTCGCTGTATGTCCGAACATACCGCCCACCAAGGACATATTGGCAAAATGTCCTTCTATACCACCCACTGTGTTTGATACAAGTTTGGTATGTCATTGGTGGGAAAACAAAATACAAAAAATTAAAACAATTAATAACAACTACCTCTTAAGTTCCAAATCCATAATTTGGAACAAATCACTTGGCAAACTTACTCTAAAACATACTGCCATGTTCGAATACAAAAAAAACTATAAATCCTTACACTAATTGGCTATAGGTAATACACATAATTTGGAAGTTGGCCTCTTTATAGTCGACAATTGGGTGCGTAATGTAACAACCCGAGTAATACCGTCGAGCCCAGGATGTTTTTCTTCGATCCTACCCAACAACCACTTGCCAGGGGGCATATCATCCTCTTTTACTAATACCACTTCACCAACAGATGGCTCCGGAATTCTATGGTTCCATTTATGTCGCTGTAAGAATTGGTGAAGGTAATCGTGAGACCATCGACGCCAGAAATCTTGCATCATCCTCTGATGAAGCTGCCATCGCTTTAGATTATTAACGTTAGCCTTTTCGTAATTGTGGTCAGGCGTTAGCACTAATGGCTCCCCCACTAGGAAATGACCCGGAGTTAAGATCAGTAATTTGTCCTGATCTTCCACATAGGACAATGGCCTCGAATTGAGGCAAGCTTCAATTTGAGCTAACACCGTGATGATCTCCTCAAATGTCAGCGTTGAGTTCCCAATCACCCGCTTGAGGTGATACTTGGTAGACTTTATACCTGCCTCCCAAAGACCCCCAAAGTTTGGTGAGTGAGGAGGTATAAAGTGCCACTGCGTGCCATTGTTCGCGAGTTCTTCTGCTAATTCAGCATTACAGCCTGACTTCTCCTCGATAAACAAATAACGCAGTTCTCGTGCAGCACCCACAAAGTTAGTCCCATTGTCGCTGTGAATTTCCGCACATCGACCACGCCTAGCCACAAACCGTTTGAAAGCAGTCAGAAACCCCTTAGTGCTTAACTCACTCACTGCCTCCAAATGCACTGCTCTGGTGGCCATGCATATAAACAAGGCGATGTAGCCTTTGTATGACTTGTTACCACGACCTTTAGATATTCTAATATTTATGGGGCCAGCGTAATCTACTCCACTACATAAAAAGGGTTTGTTTGCCGTTACACGAGAATAGGGTAACTGCCCCATAAGTTGTGTCCTAACCTTGGCTGCGTATCGGATACACCTCACGCAGCTCCTTACATACTTTTTTGCCAGCAACTTAACTCCCATGATCCAATACTTTGACCGCAAGTATGTTATCATAAGTTGCGGACCGCCATGCATGGTTTTATCATGTGCGTCTGCTATCAACAGATTGGTTAAAAAAGAGTTACTTGGTATAAGTATAGGATGTACTCTTTCGTAACTTAGCTGCGACATCTCAAGCCGTCCTCCAACTCTTATTATTCCTTTAGAATCCAGAAATATGTTCAGTGATTTTAACTTTCCATTATTATTTTCTACCTTGTTGCTTTTCAGTTCTTCCAACTCATTTGTGAATCCTTCTTCTTGGCATTTCCTTATACATATCTCGATTGATTCTTCTAGCTCTTGTTTACATAAAGGTCCTGTACCAATCCTACTCTTCAGGTTTTTTCTTAAATTCAAGAATCTACGGCAATAAGCCACCACTCGAATCAATCTCGAAAACGATGAAAATTTATTCCAAAAGGCAATGTCAAATGTGATCGTATGTACCTTCACTTCTTCTAAGTGGGTAACCAGATGTTTCGGCCTTTTGTGCTCCACCACCTGCTGTCTTAAATAATCCGGACCCTTCCACCATATAGCAGTGGATTCAAGGTCGGCAGGGGAAACTCCGCGCGACGCACAATCTGCCGGATTCTGTTTGGACGACACGTGAGACCAGTACTGTGTGTCTAATATGTTTAATATATCTGAAACACGATTAGCCACAAAAGTTTTCCAGCGGCTCGGGTGACTGTTGAGCCAAGCTAGCACCACCTCACTGTCTGTCCATGCATGCCAATCAGTTTTTGGTATGTTCAGCACTTCGCCAACCTCCACCATCAATTTGGCAAGGAGAACTGCACCACAAAGTTCTAATCGTGGAATAGAAACTTGTCTAACGGGTGCCACTTTAGTTTTTGAAGTGACCAAATCAATGTGAATATTTCCTTTGTGATCCACAACCCTAATGTAAATGACTGCTGAATACGCCATTTTAGAAGCATCTGAGAACCCGTGCAATTCAGTTTTGACGTTGTTTGATTGTTGGTGCAACCATCGTGGGATTTTAATATTAACCAAAAAAACTAAGTTACGGTGGTAAGTATCCCATTCTTGTATTAAGTTATTTGGAATTTCTTGATCCCATTCTAACCCTGCTAGCCACAATTTCTGAATAAATATTTTGGCTAAGATAATACTAGGTGCTAACCAACCCAAAGGATCAAACAACCTTGAAATCTCGGAAATAATTTTTCTTTTTGTTACAGGTGTCGTCAGCGGCTGGAGTTCCACTGAGTACTGGAAGAAATCTTCGTTCGAGTTCCAGGTAAGTCCCAGTATCTTCGTAACACTATCCATTTTTATCCTTAACTCTTCCTCCGTAGTTTCTTTCTCATCCCTTATTTTATTTAGTAATTTTTGACTATTAATCTTCCATTTTTGTAATGGAAAACCCCCTCTGGATAACACTTTGGTTAACTCTGTGTATATACGAAAACAGGTTTCTACATTTTCAGCTCCCGTCATGACATCGTCCATATAGAAGTCATTTAAAATTATCCTCGCTATTTCAGGTTGCTCTAAGCACTCATCGTATGCTAACTGTTGTAGCGATCGTACAGCTAAATATGGTGCTGACGCTGTGCCGAAAGTAACTGTTTCCAATTCATATTCTTCTATTTTATTTTCAGGGCTGTCTCTCCAGAGGATACGTTGTAATATTACATCCTTCCTATTTAATAACACTTGCCGGTACATCTTAATTATGTCCGCTACGAGACATATCCGATGTGTTCTCCATCGCATAATAGTGTGCCGAAGTTCCGACTGCAAGGTAGGACCAACTAACAAATTGTCATTTAGTGACATCCCATTCGTTCCCTTGCAGGAAGCATCAAAGACGACGCGGACCTTCGACGTTTCCTTATCCTCCCGGATCACAGCGTGGTGAGGTAAGTAGATCGCTTTTTGATTATTCCTTTCAGCCCCTGCCACCTTTCTCATGTGCTTCAGCTCTAAATATTCTTCAAGAACCCTCGAATAATCTTCTTTAAATTTTCTGTCTTTGCTGAACTTACCTTCTAACGATCTTAATCTTTTTTCAGCGATGTCCTTCGATTCACCAACTTTGCTGACCGGGTCTACATCACGCAATGGTAGCCTTACTATATATCGACCACTCTTGTCACGTTCCGTAGTAGCTGTATATAACATTTCACATTTATTTTCTTCCTCCGTTAGCATTTTTTTTTTAGATGGTTCCGCTTCTAGCTCCCAAAATCTTTTGAGCAACTCATCAGCTTCCAAACTTGAATGCATCACGGTGATATGTGAGGGATTACTAGTACGATCCACTTCAAAAGTACCTGACAATATCCAACCTAAGGTGGAGTCTTGCGCTAAAAGAGTTCCACCAACATTCCTTTTAATTCCCGCCTGGATGACTTGGCTGTAAACCTCAGCACCTAATAAAACATCGATTTTGTTAGGCCTGTAGTATTCTGGATCGGCCAAATCATCATCGGTCAAGTCTACCCATTCTACCCTGGTTACTTTCGTAGCTGGGAGAAGGGCAGTAACCGACTTCAGGACGAAAGCGTTCACATTTATTTGGACAGTTGGATCTATTCTAGACCTCACTTTAAGCACAACGATCGACTTGGCCGTCGTACTTTTGTCCCCGCCTACGCCTATCACAGTTTGTCTGGATGGCGTTTTGTTTAATCCCAAAAATTGGACCGTGGATTCTGTAACGAACGAACCCTGTGATCCTTGGTCAAGCAAAGCCCTTATTACTCGATAGGTCCCGTCTTTCGACTCCGCCTTAATTAAGGCGGTAGTTAATAAAACCGTTTTCCGACCACTTCCAGTCGAGAGACATGAGACTAGTGGCTTACTTGACCCCTCCGCTTGCGCGGCTACTTCAGCGTTACTATTTTTATTAGCCTCATTCATCACCTTTACGGCAACTGATGAGGTTTCCTCGTGAGCCCTTTTCCACTAATTATATGTATAACAATAAGATCCCAGGAAGAGACATCCACCCCCAAATTACCAATTGACTCTAGGCACTCTGAAGTAGTTGTTACAAGTCTTTTTATTTCGCTAGCCGATTCACAGGACAAAGTCTTTTGACTGAGTAATCTTTTTATTATACCATTTGCTAGAAACTTTTTATTATTGTACATTTTATCTAATTTACACCACGCAATTTTATAATTGTCAGATGTAACCTTGATGTTTCTTAACAATTGCTCAGCCTCCCCAGTTAAATGTCCCTTTAAATAAAAAAATCTCTGTGCATCGTCTAGAGACGTGTTCTCATGCACTAACCCTACAAATAAATCTCTAAATGTTTGCCACTCAGAATATTTTCCCGAAAATGAGGGAATTTTTATTTCTGGCAACTTAACTCTGCTGACACTCTTTTCATTTTGAGAACTAGACTTAGAATCCGCACTTATATCAGTTGACTTTCTTTCCGATAACAATTCCTTTAGTTCGCTTTTAAATTCTACATAAAATTCCTCAACTTCATCATAAACACTATTTTTAACATAACTAGAGATAGACAATTCAGCCTTTTTTATAGTACTTAATATTTCTTTATGAGTGGCTGTGAATGTATTCCATAATTGTTCCAAATTTTCAAGACGGGTCTCTAAATATGCATAAGTTATTCGTTCTTTAGGAGATTTCTTGAAATTGGACTTTGCTTTGAGCATTTTTGCACTAACATCCTCCTGCATAGTACAAAAAAAACTCCATTTTGAAACAATTATACCAAAAAAAACAAATAGAATAATAAACAGTTGTAAACACTTATGATTTTAAAAGTAAACTAAAATTATGATATGTCCAATTATTGTTCAACTAAAAGTTCAAAATTTTACAAGTCTTTTCACTATAAGTCACTTGGGTCTAAAAATCGGGCATGGATTCCCCGTTAGAACCACTTTTCACATAAAAAATTTACAAGTCCTAAGTTTCTTCAAAACAAAAAGTTAATTCACTGATAATTCAAGAGTTCAACTTCAAATGCACTTTTTTAAATAATAATTCTTCCTGATTAAGACGAAAAATGTACTCACGATTTTCTTTTTCATCAAACCTCACTGACACTTGATGTGACGTCGCGCTGTGTAATGTGTAATGTAATGTAAGTAATGTGTAAGCAATCTAGCAAAACATGTTTTAGGCCTCTGTGTCGTTAGACATTTTTTTTACAGAAGTTCATATAAATTTAAAAAAATCATAAATCATTTTTGAAAACCTTATTTAAAAAAAAAAACGAAGTGTGCTTTTTTTGTTCAAATATTTTTGAAAACATGCGTGATAATCGCTCTTTCTTTTGAGGTATCATTTACGAGGATATTTTACAAATTATTGAAATTAGGATCTACAAACCAATTTGAGGGAGAAATTTTAAATTTTAGGCAGACTAATTAAAACAAAATTTTTGCTTAAAAAACTTACGCTAAGCTTACTTTATGTGTTCGAAATGATAATTACTTCAATTTTAATAATTTTTTGCACATGCCAATTGAGGGGATTATCTAAACAATGGCCGCCGCGCGCAGTGCGGCACATGAAAGAACCGAATTGAAGGGATTATCTAAACAATGGCAGCAATGCGCGGTGCGACGGCATTTCCAGGTAGAACGCCCAGTGAATAGAAAATAGCGATAAATACGTTGGTTTTTACAGCAAAATGGTATTAGTTACTAAGGCAACAAAATCGTGTTTTTATTTAGTTAGGGTTAGTCAGTCTGTGTTGAAGCGGTCACGTCTTTTACTTATTACAATTAGTTGAATTAGTCAAACTACAGCTGCCCATGTGAGAGGACGTTGTCGTGTTGATTCGCAATTTACCGTGTTCAGTTGTAGCCCTTTGCGTTCCTGCACGTGTTGTTTGCGTTAGTTTTGAACATTTTTGTTTCACCGTGTCCAGTCGTAGCCGCAAGCTCCTGCACGTGTTGATTTTTGAGTTGTGTTGAGTTGACATTTAGTGCGCTCCTACGCCGTTTTTCTTAATTGTTAACTAGCTATGGCTACTTTTTCCAATCAGGAATATGCGGATATCGTATTTATGTATGGCAGAGCAGATGGCAATGGATCCTTGGCGCGACGGATGTATCAAGAACGCTTTCCGAATCGCAGGGTACCGAATGTGCGAGTGTTTTTTAACACTTTTCGTCGACTTGCCGAAGTTGGGTTTCACCGCGTGGAACCTGGAGTCAACCCAGGCAGACATGAAACTGACGTCGAAGAAAACATTTTGGCAGCATTTCAAGCAGATCCTACTACCAGTACCAGAGGCGTAGCTCAAAATCTAAACATTTCACAATGGAAGGTGTGGCATACAATGCAACAAAATAACAAATATCCGTTCCATGGTAGGGGTGTGCAAGGTCTGGAAGAGCAAGATCCCCAAAGAAGAATACAGTTCTGCCGTTTCCTCCTCAACAGAGACATCGAAGATGCGTGGTTCCTGAAATCAATCTTGTGGACGGATGAAAGCAAATTTTCTAGGGAGGGCATTACAAACTTTCATAACCTCCATGAATGGGCCGACAGAGACAATAATCCACATTTTAGGAAGCGAGTGTCCTTTCAGGGAAAATTCTCTGTCAATGTATGGGCTGGAGTAATTGGCAGGACATTGATTGGGCCCCACTTCTTACCGGATAATTTAAATGGTGAAAATTATTTGCACTTTATTTTTGCAATTATAAGTATGAGCTGCTACAATAGCATTGGGTCGCTTCCCGGGAGGGCCACAGGCTGTTCGACTCACCCGAGAAGTGTGGGAATCCGTAGATATCGCTGCAACTCAATTCTATAGCAGACGGAACTACTAAAACACCAGACCAGTGGCGAAGAGTAAGTTTATATTTTATTAAATATCCTCTAGAAACACACTATCAACTTAAAATATTACTTACCATATTACATAGATTTCCAACCACAAAGCATGAGTCATTTACTTAGCCTTTTACAAATAGATACGAATTAAATTGTTTCATCATAATGTTGCATTCTCATACTTAATTTTTTTGTCACATGACCCTTGGACCCTTAAGGGCCCATAAAAATACCCCACTTAGAAACCAGACTCAACCAGTACCTACTTATAAAAAAAATACACTCTAAAAATAGCTTGCATGTTTACGTTACGTTCGTAAGTATTCGGTTTGCTTGATAATGAAGGCATATTATTTTTCTGCAAAGTTATAAAAGCTTTTTATTTTATTTATACAGTACTGGATAGAGTTTAAGGCAAACACAAAGGGCAAAGCTGCAGATTCAAGGAGGAATGCATCAGCAACTGGTGGAGGACCTAACAAGCTTGTTCCTCTAAATGAGATAGAGAAGAGAGTGGTAGCACTAATAGGTCCAGTGGCGGTGGAGGGATTGCGTGGAGTGCGGCTGCCTTGTAATGTTAGTTTCATTCATCATTAAATTATTTTATGATTATTTTATGTATCATTATAAGTAATCCAGCTTTATTTAAACAAAAATTCGCAATAAACTCTCTCTCTGGCAACTACAATGGGTTACTAGCGTCGCATAAGCGGCGTCTCTCAATTCGCATACGACTTTGTTGTCGCTGTTCTTCAGCAAATCCCAGCAATATTAGGCGTGCCATACTTTTGCCATGAACAAGAATCACAATAAAACAACAAAAGACGTAATATTTATACGCTTTACTTGTTACCGGCTTCAGTGTTAATCACTAGAATCTCAAAAACACTACCTTTGAGTAGTGTCTTTCATGAAAGCTACGACAAATTAAATGATTATCAATTTGATGTCCACTATGCTTAGACAATCGCAATCTTTTACGTATCGATAGGTATCGATACAAAAACATCTGTCAAAATGTGTTACGGTGACTATCAGCCATACTGGGTGCTTATGACGTCATCTTAGTTAGTCACTGAAGATACCTAATACGAAACGAACTGTTTGACAGCTAATCGTGATTATCACTATGAACTGTCAACTAAGATACGCAATAGCCCTGCTGGTCGGTACCCGTCTGTCACGCTGAGGCTGGCTGGATACGAGTGGTCGAGCGAATGTGTGAAACCATACCAGAAATGGGAGCAGTCCTAATTACGCCATTAGACGTTGCCAGAGCGGTCCGTCCGTTACCGAACTGGAAATCTCCGGGACCGGACGGATTGCACAACTTTTGGTTAAAATGGCTAATTAGTTCACACATTTACCTGGCATCTCAGTTCCAGTCACCCTTAGAGTCTGGGTCGCTACCACAGTTTCTAACAACAGGCGTTACCCACCTGCTCTATAAATCAGGTAGTCCCACGGAACCCAAGATTATAGACCAATTACGTGTTTATCGACCGTCTATAAACTTCTTACATCCATTCTGAGAGCGAAAATTAATACGCACATTGGCAGTAATATGATTATGTCTGCCTCTCAAAATGGATGTAGAAACGGGTCCCGCGGTACTAAGGAGCTACTCCTCATCGACACGGCCATTAGCCAACAGGTTCGTCGATCCCGCAAGGACCTGTCGACATGCTGGATAGATTATAAGAAGGCCTACGACTCGGTGCCACATACGTGGCTCATGAGGGTGCTGGAGTTGTACAAGATTGATGTAACTCTACGCACTTTCCTAGAGTCGTGTATGGGGCAATGGAGGACGGTTCTTCGCTATCCAGGATGTCGACAGATCCAGGGGAATGATGAGCCTGTATGGATTAAACGGGGAATATTCCAGGGCGACAGTTTGAGTCCACTTTGGTTCTTAATATGTATGTTCAGTGGGAGAGAAAAGAAACGATCGACTTGCTTGAACACTAGTATATTACTAAACGGGCCGGCGCGGCGCGGCGCAGCGCGCGCGCTGTATACATACATATGTATCACTCCTTCACATTTAGATTTTGAAACCTGGTGACAATATACAAGGTGATTGGAAGATGGGTGCAAAGCTTTAAGGCGAAGATAGTACAGACAGTTTAGAACAATTTAAGCTATGGTTGTCTTAGACGAAGTCTTACCATTTTTTTTAACCTAATTTTTAAGATTTTTTTCGAAAATTGCCAAAATTTTAACTAAACTGGTTATTTATAGCTAAATTGAATGATAAATGAATTCATTTTTATTTTATTTAATTAAAGTAATGTGTAAGCAATCTAGCAAAACATGTTTTATTAGGCCTCTGTGTCACTAGACATTTTTTTACAGACATTTAAAGTTCCTATAAATTAAAAAAATCATAAATCATTTTTGAAAACCTTATTTAAAAAAAAAACGAAGTGTGCTTTTTTTGTTCAAATATTTTTGAAAACATGCGTGATAATCTCTTTTTCCTTTGAGGTATCATTTACGAAGATATTTTACAAATTATTGAAATTAGGATCTACAAACCAATTTCAGGGAGAAATTTTAAATTTTAGGCGGAGTAATTAAAACAACATTTGAATCTAAATTATTTATTGTTCATGTTCAAAATGTCTGCCATGATTCCTAATACAAGCACGGCTACGTTCACCTAAATTTTCAACTCCGATAATTGGAAATCCGAAAATGTTCTTCCTAACATTTTTCATCCTAACAATCACAATTCTTAACTACTCTGTCTCTAATGTTCATAATTCCGAAGCATTCAACTTCATAATGTCAGTAGCAATAAACATCTATTATACTTTTATTTGTTTCCCTATATTTTCTCAACATAACCATCTTTTATACTATTATTCAAAGTCATATCTTTTTTGTTTAGATTTCTTTTTATTCATAATAATCGGTATTATATACATTAATCATTGTAAGCCCTAATTATCACATGCCATAATTATGATATGCCATAACATAATTTGCCATCGACATCGGGTGTGTAACGGTTGTTTATATCAAGAGAAATTGGATGCAATTGGGACTTTAGGGCACCCCGACTCGGACAGGTTAGGTTAGAAGGGGATGGCGGGGTCGTGTGAGCCAGCGAAGCGAGCGAATAGACCCCGCCATCCCCTTCGTGGTTATTTTTTTATAAACCACACAGAAGTAGGAGCCCCGCGAAGCGGGGCTCCGTCGACCTAGCCCACCATCAACCATGCACAGAAAAAAAAACCTAAAACTATAAATATCATCTTCTACCCACATATATTTTTTATAACACTTGGTAAATGTTTCTTTCTGAGTATGAGTGAAAATATTATGGTAATTATGTTTAGGGATAAAAGCCTTATGATAAAAAACAGTAGGAGTTTAAATATATTTACATTAATGATATTATTAATTACAACTTTCGGAAACATGAGTGTTATGAACATCGCCGGTAGCACTACAAATAGTATGAATGAAAACTTTAGGATGAAAAATTTTAGGAAGAGTGATCATTCGGATTACAAATCGTTAGTTTTTCGTAGTCGTTTTTATGACAAAAACATAACTAAAGTTGATCTTTAACTCAGACAGGATGTCTTCCTACGAAAGTAGACGCAACGCTAACCGATTTCAGCGTGGTAATCCCGCTAGCGGCAGCGACAATCAAGACCGAAGACCAAATACCGGCAACCGCAGTCAAAGACGCGCATATAATTTCCAGCAACAGAAAGTTGCTGAAACTGACTGGTCCGAAGCTCGCGAGTTTGAAGAGCGTCCTCCAAAACCAAGGGGCCCCACACAACGCAGCTCCACCTGGAAAGACAAGCAACAAAAGAAAAATAAGCCAGAGAAGAAGGACGATGCCTCTGCTGCTTACGATTTCAAGGCGGTCCAGGAAACGGCTCCCGTCGACGAACCGTTATACGACCTTGGACCACATTGCAGTTCTATTCCAGTACAAGAGAATTACTCACAAAATTTTGAATTCTCAGGATACATCGACCAGATTGAAAGATCCTACGAAACGATGAGGGGTATTGACCCCCGGCTCGACCGCCGTCTACCGTTTTCTATGTTTCAGCACTCTATGTGTACTGTGCTTAATTGCTATCTGATGGACCTCGCCCTTACGAATGGGGAGAGAAAGCTGGGTACGGGGAAATGCCAGGACTTGTTGCCTGAGGACCTGTGTATCCCGGACAATCTCTACCACTTCCTGGCAAACATCGGAAATACCACAACAGTGAATGGGGAGGAGATAAAAATTAACATCCCCGAGGTAGCTGTACCACAACCACAAGCAGACGATATACCTGCAGGCTCTTTCGGCGCGGTAACCCCCGAAAACCACAATGTCTATGAGTGCTACATTTCACCATTGGTAACAATGAACAGAGTGCTCAATTCCCGCCGTCCTCACGGAGAGGCCGAAATTCCGCCGCTTCCAGCAGCGATGGTGCCAGCAGGCGGAGTACCAACAGAGAACCTTCTAGGCCATGGCCCCCCTGATATTTTACAGTTAGAGGCACGTCAGAGGATTGAAGGCTTCGAATTCCCTGAAGGTGACTCAGAAGCCGCCCGTCTCCGAGTATGTCCAGAATTGATGGCCCGTGTCAATACCGTACTCTTTGAGATGAAGAACCGCTACAAAATGAGAGACATCGGACGCTCATCCCCGGGTCTAAGAAACTATATTATGGCTAAGAACATTCCTGGCTATGTACAGTACGTTCGTGTTCCTGAAAACACGCCTGATAACGTCCGGCTAAGTAAGAGACAAAGTCAAATTCGTGGCCCTGCAGCTTTTGACTCCGCCACAGCCGGTCAGGTCAACTTTTTATTAAAAAAAAAAAAAAGGAGGAAAGATGGCGCTAGCTGTCACGTTAAGATCGGCTCCGTATTAATTTACTAAATAAAAATAAAAACAAACGACTTATAAACTTTAAAGTTATAAATATTGTTCCTAAAGCTCCAAAGTACCAGTGAAAGTGTTATCCAGTGTTAAATCTGTCAAATAAGATCCCAAAACTCAAATAAAAAACATTAAGACGAACCAGTGACAAAACGACTTTACTTCTAAGTTTCTAACAAATAAACAACATTTCGTGTGCAATAAGCGAAAGTAAACCCATCCTAAATCAGTGTGTTTGGTGTTCAACAATAAAAAGCAAAATAACAATAACAAAAGTTTTGGGAAGTGCAAAGTGACGAAATAAGCAAAGCTCCTACAGATCATAAAACGTAAACAAATAAGTGACAACAACATAATACTTCACTTGGACTGAATCAGGAAGCCTTCGACACTATAATAAACCAGGTACAATCTTTCATATCACACATAACGACGTGAATCGATATAAGTGCAAAATAAAAATCGTTAATTTTCAACTATTCAAATTAATGTAAATGAAACACTTGTCAGTACAACAAACCTGAGAAAAGCGACATCTATCGGACTACATCTGCACTACATAGCACACTGTCTAAAGTGATGGATCAGACAGAAAATGTCACAATGAAACGTGCGCGTGCGCACTCTGATACAAACCTAGATGTGAGTGTCAATAATCACACACTAGATGGCACTATGCATAGCGTTCCTGATATATCGGAGGATGAAAATGTTGATGTCATAACCGAACTGCAAAAACAGATGAGCACAGATGGCGCCACCTGTCAAGTCTTATATGGATAATATATCTAATGGGACGCCCTATTCGCAGACCGCAGTTAAAAATAAACTCTGCATTATTAGTGCAAATAAAAGCAATAACATATTAACCTTAGCAGAAGAATACATCCTAGGAAACTACCACATATGTCACAATCTTACACCAAATGTTGGAATTAAATGTCTCCTAAAGGATATACAAACAAAACTATCAAACTTCACAATTAATGACTTTTGCGTAATTATGGTGGGAGAAGAAGACTTTAGAAAGACAAATAACTATTATGACATAATAACTGACATTAGAAGTATACTACAGGACATGAATCATACTAATATTATAATTACATTACCGACATTCAAATCTGATTACTATTACAACTCCAATATATATAACTCAAGACTGGAACAATTCAATGGTATGCTATATGGACATTATGACACATGAGCATGTGTATCATTTAGACTCGAATTTGAGTTTAAGTTACCACCATTCCTTATATACACGCTCTGGAACATTAAACTAAAGTCGATAAATGTTCAAAGTTTGTCCCTATGCTCGATAGATGGCGTTGGCGTCGAGTTAGATCTCGCTATGGTTTCGTTACCGGCATTTACCTTAGTAGGATTGTTTTTTTTTTTGGTTTTGTGTGAGCCTGTGGAATTTGTAGTATTATAATATACGCTATACACCGATTATAGTGGTATATTATTTACTCCTCGCCAATATATACGGACCCTCGGGAATTTATACATGGTCCTTCGAGCCGGATCACGCGGGAGTTGTACGGCGACGAGCGTTGCCGCCACGTCGCCACTCTGCACGCTTGGAACGAAACACCGTGCGCCCGCCGATATTATCGACCGCGCACCGCTTCCGCCCAACCGAGTAAGTAATGAAACAATGAAAGACGGGACACACACTGCATTTCAGGTGTCGAAGTACGGTTTAACAGGGGCTCATCATATCCTTCTTGAAGGAAATAGCTTCCCACCGGAACGGCGGTCCTCCATAGTACAGAGTCTTGGCCCAATGACCGCATTCCTGTGTATGATTCGCACCGAAGGCATATACAGGGGGAAATTTGCAGCAGCGGTGAAACGTGCTATGTCACATATTCCCGCTATCGATGACATAATCGAAATAACCAAGAATGTTAAAATGTCATTCGAATTATCCACATTAATAAGCCTGATAGCCGAAATCCTACTGATCACCACTTCCAGACAAGCTACAAGGATGTGCTTTCCATTAAACTTCTTATCAGTAGCACTGGAAACCATGAATGAAGAAGAGAAAACAGAATTTCTTAAATTCTTTAACACAACCGGATCGGGAGGGTGGATGCTCTACAAGTTGTGTATGCAACAACAATGGGTGATGCAAGGCCAAATGACCGAAGAGGCTGCATCCCAAATTCTCTATCACAGTATCTTTGGAACTTATAAGGAAGACCTGAGCATCCTGTCACAAATAACCAGAACAGGGAATTGGTATACCAGGGAGGAGCTAGGAAACTCATTTAGAGGAATGACAAGTGGAAAGTATGTGGCCTTGCGTCCACCTGTTCAGACATTATACGCAAAGATGTCCTGTGCAAACCAGACAGGGTTGTTGTCTGGGGTCTACAATCAAGTGAGCTGCCTACCATGCTTTAGTGGACCCAGAATGCAGTCTTATGGAGAAGATTTCTTTGACCATATCGAAAAGAGACGGATCACAGGGTCAGGTGGCAAGAGTTTGCAGCAGATAATTATAAGCCTCACAAACACGCTTGAGGAGCTGCACCAACAATTAAAAAAGGATGGAGGAAGGATAAAGATGGGAACTGCGACCTGGAGGACCATCGATACTTTAGGGGTGAATTCACCGGGAGAAGAGACAGATGTCCAACTCATTGGGTCAGGCAAAATGTTCATGGGGAGGAACAGGAAGTGATTGTTTTTTTATCTTTGCTATTTTTATTAATTGTGTTTAGGTTAGATGTTAATCATGGTTGTGCCTGTTAAGATATTTCTGGGGTTTCTTTTTTCTTTTTATTTGATTGTCATAATGAGCGTTAGTGAAAAAAAAAAAAAAAACAATCCTACTAAGGTAAATGCCGGTAACGAAACCATAGCGAGATCTAACTCGACGCCAACGCCATCTATCGAGCATAGGGACAAACTTTGAACATTTATCGACTTTAGTTGATCTCGCCATGATTTCGCTGTATGTCCGAACATACCGCCCACCAAGGACATATTGGCAAAATGTCCTTCTATACCACCCACTGTGTTTGATACAAGTTTGGTATGTCATTGGTGGGAAAACAAAATACAAAAAATTAAAACAATTAATAACAACTACCTCTTAAGTTCCAAATCCATAATTTGGAACAAATCACTTGGCAAACTTACTCTAAAACATACTGCCATGTTCGAATACAAAAAAAACTATAAATCCTTACACTAATTGGCTATAGGTAATACACATAATTTGGAAGTTGGCCTCTTTATAGTCGACAATTGGGTGCGTAATGTAACAACCCGAGTAATACCGTCGAGCCCAGGATGTTTTTCTTCGATCCTACCCAACAACCACTTGCCAGGGGGCATATCATCCTCTTTTACTAATACCACTTCACCAACAGATGGCTCCGGAATTCTATGGTTCCATTTATGTCGCTGTAAGAATTGGTGAAGGTAATCGTGAGACCATCGACGCCAGAAATCTTGCATCATCCTCTGATGAAGCTGCCATCGCTTTAGATTATTAACGTTAGCCTTTTCGTAATTGTGGTCAGGCGTTAGCACTAATGGCTCCCCCACTAGGAAATGACCCGGAGTTAAGATCAGTAATTTGTCCTGATCTTCCACATAGGACAATGGCCTCGAATTGAGGCAAGCTTCAATTTGAGCTAACACCGTGATGATCTCCTCAAATGTCAGCGTTGAGTTCCCAATCACCCGCTTGAGGTGATACTTGGTAGACTTTATACCTGCCTCCCAAAGACCCCCAAAGTTTGGTGAGTGAGGAGGTATAAAGTGCCACTGCGTGCCATTGTTCGCGAGTTCTTCTGCTAATTCAGCATTACAGCCTGACTTCTCCTCGATAAACAAATAACGCAGTTCTCGTGCAGCACCCACAAAGTTAGTCCCATTGTCGCTGTGAATTTCCGCACATCGACCACGCCTAGCCACAAACCGTTTGAAAGCAGTCAGAAACCCCTTAGTGCTTAACTCACTCACTGCCTCCAAATGCACTGCTCTGGTGGCCATGCATATAAACAAGGCGATGTAGCCTTTGTATGACTTGTTACCACGACCTTTAGATATTCTAATATTTATGGGGCCAGCGTAATCTACTCCACTACATAAAAAGGGTTTGTTTGCCGTTACACGAGAATAGGGTAACTGCCCCATAAGTTGTGTCCTAACCTTGGCTGCGTATCGGATACACCTCACGCAGCTCCTTACATACTTTTTTGCCAGCAACTTAACTCCCATGATCCAATACTTTGACCGCAAGTATGTTATCATAAGTTGCGGACCGCCATGCATGGTTTTATCATGTGCGTCTGCTATCAACAGATTGGTTAAAAAAGAGTTACTTGGTATAAGTATAGGATGTACTCTTTCGTAACTTAGCTGCGACATCTCAAGCCGTCCTCCAACTCTTATTATTCCTTTAGAATCCAGAAATATGTTCAGTGATTTTAACTTTCCATTATTATTTTCTACCTTGTTGCTTTTCAGTTCTTCCAACTCATTTGTGAATCCTTCTTCTTGGCATTTCCTTATACATATCTCGATTGATTCTTCTAGCTCTTGTTTACATAAAGGTCCTGTACCAATCCTACTCTTCAGGTTTTTTCTTAAATTCAAGAATCTACGGCAATAAGCCACCACTCGAATCAATCTCGAAAACGATGAAAATTTATTCCAAAAGGCAATGTCAAATGTGATCGTATGTACCTTCACTTCTTCTAAGTGGGTAACCAGATGTTTCGGCCTTTTGTGCTCCACCACCTGCTGTCTTAAATAATCCGGACCCTTCCACCATATAGCAGTGGATTCAAGGTCGGCAGGGGAAACTCCGCGCGACGCACAATCTGCCGGATTCTGTTTGGACGACACGTGAGACCAGTACTGTGTGTCTAATATGTTTAATATATCTGAAACACGATTAGCCACAAAAGTTTTCCAGCGGCTCGGGTGACTGTTGAGCCAAGCTAGCACCACCTCACTGTCTGTCCATGCATGCCAATCAGTTTTTGGTATGTTCAGCACTTCGCCAACCTCCACCATCAATTTGGCAAGGAGAACTGCACCACAAAGTTCTAATCGTGGAATAGAAACTTGTCTAACGGGTGCCACTTTAGTTTTTGAAGTGACCAAATCAATGTGAATATTTCCTTTGTGATCCACAACCCTAATGTAAATGACTGCTGAATACGCCATTTTAGAAGCATCTGAGAACCCGTGCAATTCAGTTTTGACGTTGTTTGATTGTTGGTGCAACCATCGTGGGATTTTAATATTAACCAAAAAAACTAAGTTACGGTGGTAAGTATCCCATTCTTGTATTAAGTTATTTGGAATTTCTTGATCCCATTCTAACCCTGCTAGCCACAATTTCTGAATAAATATTTTGGCTAAGATAATACTAGGTGCTAACCAACCCAAAGGATCAAACAACCTTGAAATCTCGGAAATAATTTTTCTTTTTGTTACAGGTGTCGTCAGCGGCTGGAGTTCCACTGAGTACTGGAAGAAATCTTCGTTCGAGTTCCAGGTAAGTCCCAGTATCTTCGTAACACTATCCATTTTTATCCTTAACTCTTCCTCCGTAGTTTCTTTCTCATCCCTTATTTTATTTAGTAATTTTTGACTATTACTCTTCCATTTTTGTAATGGAAAACCCCCTCTGGATAACACTTTGGTTAACTCTGTGTATATACGAAAACAGGTTTCTACATTTTCAGCTCCCGTCATGACATCGTCCATATAGAAGTCATTTAAAATTATCCTCGCTATTTCAGGTTGCTCTAAGCACTCATCGTATGCTAACTGTTGTAGCGATCGTACAGCTAAATATGGTGCTGACGCTGTGCCGAAAGTAACTGTTTCCAATTCATATTCTTCTATTTTATTTTCAGGGCTGTCTCTCCAGAGGATACGTTGTAATATTACATCCTTCCTATTTAATAACACTTGCCGGTACATCTTAATTATGTCCGCTACGAGACATATCCGATGTGTTCTCCATCGCATAATAGTGTGCCGAAGTTCCGACTGCAAGGTAGGACCAACTAACAAATTGTCATTTAGTGACATCCCATTCGTTCCCTTGCAGGAAGCATCAAAGACGACGCGGACCTTCGACGTTTCCTTATCCTCCCGGATCACAGCGTGGTGAGGTAAGTAGATCGCTTTTTGATTATTCCTTTCAGCCCCTGCCACCTTTCTCATGTGCTTCAGCTCTAAATATTCTTCAAGAACCCTCGAATAATCTTCTTTAAATTTTCTGTCTTTGCTGAACTTACCTTCTAACGATCTTAATCTTTTTTCAGCGATGTCCTTCGATTCACCAACTTTGCTGACCGGGTCTACATCACGCAATGGTAGCCTTACTATATATCGACCACTCTTGTCACGTTCCGTAGTAGCTGTATATAACATTTCACATTTATTTTCTTCCTCCGTTAGCATTTTTTTTTTAGATGGTTCCGCTTCTAGCTCCCAAAATCTTTTGAGCAACTCATCAGCTTCCAAACTTGAATGCATCACGGTGATATGTGAGGGATTACTAGTACGATCCACTTCAAAAGTACCTGACAATATCCAACCTAAGGTGGAGTCTTGCGCTAAAAGAGTTCCACCAACATTCCTTTTAATTCCCGCCTGGATGACTTGGCTGTAAACCTCAGCACCTAATAAAACATCGATTTTGTTAGGCCTGTAGTATTCTGGATCGGCCAAATCATCATCGGTCAAGTCTACCCATTCTACCCTGGTTACTTTCGTAGCTGGGAGAAGGGCAGTAACCGACTTCAGGACGAAAGCGTTCACATTTATTTGGACAGTTGGATCTATTCTAGACCTCACTTTAAGCACAACGATCGACTTGGCCGTCGTACTTTTGTCCCCGCCTACGCCTATCACAGTTTGTCTGGATGGCGTTTTGTTTAATCCCAAAAATTGGACCGTGGATTCTGTAACGAACGAACCCTGTGATCCTTGGTCAAGCAAAGCCCTTATTACTCGATAGGTCCCGTCTTTCGACTCCGCCTTAATTAAGGCGGTAGTTAATAAAACCGTTTTCCGACCACTTCCAGTCGAGAGACATGAGACTAGTGGCTTACTTGACCCCTCCGCTTGCGCGGCTACTTCAGCGTTACTATTTTTATTAGCCTCATTCATCACCTTTACGGCAACTGATGAGGTTTCCTCGTGAGCCCTTTTCCACTAATTATATGTATAACAATAAGATCCCAGGAAGAGACATCCACCCCCAAATTACCAATTGACTCTAGGCACTCTGAAGTAGTTGTTACAAGTCTTTTTATTTCGCTAGCCGATTCACAGGACAAAGTCTTTTGACTGAGTAATCTTTTTATTATACCATTTGCTAGAAACTTTTTATTATTGTACATTTTATCTAATTTACACCACGCAATTTTATAATTGTCAGATGTAACCTTGATGTTTCTTAACAATTGCTCAGCCTCCCCAGTTAAATGTCCCTTTAAATAAAAAAATCTCTGTGCATCGTCTAGAGACGTGTTCTCATGCACTAACCCTACAAATAAATCTCTAAATGTTTGCCACTCAGAATATTTTCCCGAAAATGAGGGAATTTTTATTTCTGGCAACTTAACTCTGCTGACACTCTTTTCATTTTGAGAACTAGACTTAGAATCCGCACTTATATCAGTTGACTTTCTTTCCGATAACAATTCCTTTAGTTCGCTTTTAAATTCTACATAAAATTCCTCAACTTCATCATAAACACTATTTTTAACATAACTAGAGATAGACAATTCAGCCTTTTTTATAGTACTTAATATTTCTTTATGAGTGGCTGTGAATGTATTCCATAATTGTTCCAAATTTTCAAGACGGGTCTCTAAATATGCATAAGTTATTCGTTCTTTAGGAGATTTCTTGAAATTGGACTTTGCTTTGAGCATTTTTGCACTAACATCCTCCTGCATAGTACAAAAAAAACTCCATTTTGAAACAATTATACCAAAAAAAACAAATAGAATAATAAACAGTTGTAAACACTTATGATTTTAAAAGTAAACTAAAATTATGATATGTCCAATTATTGTTCAACTAAAAGTTCAAAATTTTACAAGTCTTTTCACTATAAGTCACTTGGGTCTAAAAATCGGGCATGGATTCCCCGTTAGAACCACTTTTCACATAAAAAATTTGCAAGTCCTAAGTTTCTTCAAAACAAAAAGTTAATTCACTGATAATTCAAGAGTTCAACTTCAAATGCACTTTTTTAAATAATAATTCTTCCTGATTAAGACGAAAAATGTACTCACGATTTTCTTTTTCATCAAACCTCACTGACACTTGATGTGACGTCGCGCTGTGTAATGTGTAATGTAATGTAAGTAATGTGTAAGCAATCTAGCAAAACATGTTTTAGGCCTCTGTGTCGTTAGACATTTTTTTTACAGAAGTTCATATAAATTTAAAAAAATCATAAATCATTTTTGAAAACCTTATTTAAAAAAAAAAACGAAGTGTGCTTTTTTTGTTCAAATATTTTTGAAAACATGCGTGATAATCGCTCTTTCTTTTGAGGTATCATTTACGAGGATATTTTACAAATTATTGAAATTAGGATCTACAAACCAATTTGAGGGAGAAATTTTAAATTTTAGGCAGACTAATTAAAACAAAATTTTTGCTTAAAAAACTTACGCTAAGCTTACTTTATGTGTTCGAAATGATAATTACTTCAATTTTAATAATTTTTTGCACATGCCAATTGAGGGGATTATCTAAACAATGGCCGCCGCGCGCAGTGCGGCACATGAAAGAACCGAATTGAAGGGATTATCTAAACAATGGCAGCAATGCGCGGTGCGACGGCATTTCCAGGTAGAACGCCCAGTGAATAGAAAATAGCGATAAATACGTTGGTTTTTACAGCAAAATGGTATTAGTTACTAAGGCAACAAAATCGTGTTTTTATTTAGTTAGGGTTAGTCAGTCTGTGTTGAAGCGGTCACGTCTTTTACTTATTACAATTAGTTGAATTAGTCAAACTACAGCTGCCCATGTGAGAGGACGTTGTCGTGTTGATTCGCAATTTACCGTGTTCAGTTGTAGCCCTTTGCGTTCCTGCACGTGTTGTTTGCGTTAGTTTTGAACATTTTTGTTTCACCGTGTCCAGTCGTAGCCGCAAGCTCCTGCACGTGTTGATTTTTGAGTTGTGTTGAGTTGACATTTAGTGCGCTCCTACGCCGTTTTTCTTAATTGTTAACTAGCTATGGCTACTTTTTCCAATCAGGAATATGCGGATATCGTATTTATGTATGGCAGAGCAGATGGCAATGGATCCTTGGCGCGACGGATGTATCAAGAACGCTTTCCGAATCGCAGGGTACCGAATGTGCGAGTGTTTTTTAACACTTTTCGTCGACTTGCCGAAGTTGGGTTTCACCGCGTGGAACCTGGAGTCAACCCAGGCAGACATGAAACTGACGTCGAAGAAAACATTTTGGCAGCATTTCAAGCAGATCCTACTACCAGTACCAGAGGCGTAGCTCAAAATCTAAACATTTCACAATGGAAGGTGTGGCATACAATGCAACAAAATGACAAATATCCGTTCCATGGTAGGGGTGTGCAAGGTCTGGAAGAGCAAGATCCCCAAAGAAGAATACAGTTCTGCCGTTTCCTCCTCAACAGAGACATCGAAGATGCGTGGTTCCTGAAATCAATCTTGTGGACGGATGAAAGCAAATTTTCTAGGGAGGGCATTACAAACTTTCATAACCTCCATGAATGGGCCGACAGAGACAATAATCCACATTTTAGGAAGCGAGTGTCCTTTCAGGGAAAATTCTCTGTCAATGTATGGGCTGGAGTAATTGGCAGGACATTGATTGGGCCCCACTTCTTACCGGATAATTTAAATGGTGAAAATTATTTGCACTTTCTACAATTCGATTTACCAGTTCTGATAGAGGAAACCGGTGTCCCGATATTCGAAAGAGACCGAACAGTCGTCTTTCAGCAAGACGGCTGTCCAGCGCATTGGACGTTAAATGTAAGAGAACACTTAAATAATTGCTTCCCTGACAGCTGGATCGGCAGAGATGGACCCATCCCTTGGCCCGCTCGCTCACCAGTAGGCCAATTCTCGTACTTAAAAAACGTTCAAATTCAAGTCGCAATCTCATCTCAGCGACAATCAATGTCAAAAACCTGTCAAAAATGTATGTAAATTGATTGTAATTTTGACAGATTGAGACTGAGATTAGAATGCGAACGGTCTTAAAAATACGGGAATTGCCCCTCAGATCTGACCCCGCTGGTCTTTTTCGTGTGAGGCCGGGCCAAGGAACTGGTGTATACGAATGTTGAAATAAACACGAGAGAAGAATTGATGGAGAGAATTAATTCAGCGTTTGAAACGATGAAACTGGAGATGATGTTGAAAATAACAACAACAGAAGTGAGAACACGTAGCCGTGCTTGTATTAGGAATCATGGCAGACATTTTGAACATGAACAATAAATAATTTAGATTCAAATGTTGTTTTAATTACTCCGCCTAAAATTTAAAATTTCTCCCTGAAATTGGTTTGTAGATCCTAATTTCAATAATTTGTAAAATATCTTCGTAAATGATACCTCAAAGGAAAGAGAGATTATCACGCATGTTTTCTAAAATATTTGAACAAAAAAAGCACACTTCGTTTTTTTTTTAAATAAGGTTTTCAAAAATGATTTATGATTTTTTTAATTTATAGGAACTTTAAATGTCTGTAAAAAAATGTCTAGTGACACAGAGGCCTAATAAAACATGTTTTGCTAGATTGCTTACACATTACTTTAATTAAATAAAATAAAAATGAATTCATTTATCATTCAATTTAGCTATAAATAACCAGTTTAGTTAAAATTTTGGCAATTTTCGAAAAAAATCTTAAAAATTAGGTTAAAAAAAATGGTAAGACTTCGTCTAAGACAACCATAGCTTAAATTGTTCTAAACTGTCTGTACTATCTTCGCCTTAAAGCTTTGCACCCATCTTCCAATCACCTTGTATAATACTCTTATAAAACTAATTAATAATACCAAAAATTATCGGAAGACAAAACAAAACCGTTAAAAGTATTTCTTATAGTCTCCCACCTTCCTATTGCGCTTTTGGCGCGAGAGTGTGGGTGATGGTGCGCGCGGTACGTCTACATTGCACTCCCCCGTACTTCGAGTCTGGTTGCCCTTGGACACAAGTACCTCGGGCCGCGCTGCCGGTGACGGCGGCGATGATAAATTATTAGCGTCCCCTCCCTCACTCTCAATCGCCTCACAATAACCCCATTCCTCTCCATCACCATCATCTGCGACACTTTCCGCATTTGGTGATACAGGTGGGACATCAGTCTCAGTCTCCACGGCTGTATTCGTTGCTAATTGCTCGCTGGATACTGTTGGTAATGCTGTAGTTTGACTAGAGCTAGTGGTACCGAAGATGTCGGGTGACTGAGGCTGATGCGGAACCATGATATATCTTGTATCTGTGGGCTGGTTACTACCTGTATACTTTAGTAACTGGTCTACATGCCTGATACAGTGGTGATTTAAGTTATTAATATAAATTTTGTACATTTTATTACCTATTCTATGTTTTATTACGCCTAGCTGCCATGTTTCTTTCCGTGCGCTGTACCATTGGGTCCAAACCACATCACCAGCCATAAATTGTCTTTTCCCGGGCTCCGCCGAAGTATCAACGTGCGTAGCTTCGCCTGATGGTACAACTAAATCAAGACGTGATCGTAGATTTCTACCAAACATTAATTTTGCTAGCGTTTCCCCAGTGGTACAGTGCACGGTTTTTCTATAATTGAAGAAATAGCCTAACAAGAATTCATTGATATGATACAGCGGTAAATTATCTTTTAAAATACATTTTAGCATTTTCTTACAGGTTCTTACCGAATTTTCGGCTTGACCATTACTGGGCGGATGATAAATAGGTGTCGTCATGTATTTGATACCATTTGCAGAGCAAAACGTCTTGAACTCGTACGAATTTATCTTGACGTCATTATCTGATTCCAACAAATTCGGTATACCAAAAGTTGAAAATATTCCCTTGAGTTTAGTTATCAGAGCCTTAGTTGAAGTAAAATTATGCATGTGTAGACATTCTACCCATTTACTGTAGGAATCTACAACCACAAGATATACCCTCTGCCCTACCGTCACTCATAATATAGTATTATAAATAGGAATCCATACTGGTGAGCAGTATTCGAGATGACTGCGTACAAAAGCACAATAAAGAATTTTTAGTGTTTTGATATTTTTAAAATCGGCTGATATTCTCAAGATGAAACCTAGTGCCTTCGAAGCTTTTTTAATAATATTATCGATGTGTGTGTCGAAAAGAAGTTTCGAGTCAAAAGTGACGCCTAAGTCTCTAATCGTATTAACTCTGGCTATTCAAGTGTTGGCTACTTTAGAACAATAGGTTTAGGTTTACGTGTATAGGTACATGTGTAACATTTAGAGACATTTAGATCCAGGCGGTTAGCCGTACAATACTCTTGGAAACTATCCAGATCACGTTGGAGACGTTCAGCATCTTCATAAGTTCTGATTTCACTTAGAATCTTCATGTCGTCCGCAAACAAAAGAACTGTTGAGTTAGAGAAACATGAAGAGACCTTGGAAGGGAACATGTCGACATCTTTCTCTTTGATACTTTTTCTTATTGTATTGCCACTTTGTTAATTTAAGGGACAAAACAAGTCCCAAAGCTTCATCTGGAGTTAATTTAGGTTTTTCATTTTTACCTAAAAGACTATCTTTGGCCTTGGATTTTTAAGTAGGTGTTCGAGGATTTCAGCTATTCCTCTCGTAATTTCATAATATATGCATGAGATATTTCCTCTGTAGTCATAGTTGTATGAATATGTTCTGTACGTCTCTTTTTTTGCTTAGGTCCTGATTCACAAAATAGTCATCTTGGACTTAAATTCGTTGACGTGGCAGTAGACACTTTTGCTGGAGATTCATGTTCACTTGATGTACTAGGAACAGAGTCTTGGTTTCTTTCAAATGCACTTACAATGAAATGAGGCCAGTTTATTTCCGATGATAACCATTCGCTATTATTGTTGTTAAGCAATTCCTCTTTGCTATGAACATTTTGCCATCTCCTTTGCAGATTATAGCAATATTTTGCACAAAACGCTTTTAGCGCTTTATCGTTTTCATCACTTAACACAGTGGGGACTAATCTAGATTTAATAGCACTATATAAAACACTATTATTTTTAAAACTTCCACTTTCCTTTAATAGCACAACAATATCAATATTTGACACCAAATCGAACATTTTTACGTAATAAATAGTATTAGTATTCCGAAAATGTGAGATAGGATAGTGCGTTTATTACGATGTGTAACAACGTACTGAGGATGGTTGTTTTTGAAATGTGACCGTGTCATTTTTTTACCTGCTATTCATCATCCAATCACATAATGACACGTCATCATTTTGCTGCGCTCAATGGACGACGTGCTAATGAGGGTCACCGCGCTATTGAGTATTGTTAAAAACAAATGACGTCTTAGGGTGGTGTGAGTGAGTATCGTGAAAAATAAATGACGTCTTAAGGGTGGTGTAGAATGTTTACCAATAATTTGATTTTTTGCTTTAATTCTCTATTACAATATTTAAACATGTCAGATTAAACCAAAAACCGATTAATATTTCATACACAGTGTTATTACAAAAAGCGGTTTAACTGAAAACCCCGGTTTAAAGCTACACAATTAATACCCTGATTTCCGGCTTATTCTCGAGTGGCGCCTCTATAGCAGGGGACGACACATCACCCATCCCCGCCTACATACTCTCTGTCTTTGAGGCAGCTTTGGCTCTGTGGAGATAATTCCCTGCGTACCAGACATGCCCAGACGAGTGGATGGTGGTTCTATTGATGATGAACCGGTCAGTGGGAGGATATCCGACAGTTTTGTTTCCACAATTCGCCCTGACAGCCACTCAAGACACGTTGAGTCTGGGTTTCAGCACCCTAAAGAGCCTGCTCACCGACCCTCTCTTTCACGCCCAGGTACACAATCTGTTGGACATATCCAAGCCACAACACGTAGACCACCTGCAGCTTATAAAGGATCCCAGCAGTATCCCTCTTAACCTCCCCCCTCAACCGGAGAACATGTTTCGTCGGCAGCTTAAAGAAGGTCTCCCATCTATTGTAAAGAACAGGAGTGTTGCCGCCATTTTTGGAATAGAGGCGGATGAGGAGGAGGAGAGGTTAAAGAGGGATCTACTCTCTATAGAGCCTGTCAACCCTAAATTACTGTGTAAATTGTGGCAGTTGTCGAATATAGGGGTGAGGGAGAAGGTGATGGGCAAGTTTGCCACATCAAGATCCATACAGAGCGCATCAATGGGTGTATGGATTGACGAGAAGTCTCTAGTGTTGACAATTCACGCATTGCAGGAGAGGACCGCAGCCTACTATATGCGGGTTAAGAGACGACCCTTCACACGAACACTGGAAGGGTGCGGGTGTGTCACTGTGCTCACTCAATTAGTACGTGAGAAATTGTGGGGCATGCCTTTGGAAGGCATAACCATGCCGGCCCCATGTGACAAACTCGTAGTCACCCCATGGACCAACATAACCGAAGACCAGGTGCCATCATCTATCATGGTCGGATGGGCAGGAGTACCTGACAAAAACGGATTCTATGCAAGAGGGCCCTATACACCCTACATAGGATCCCAAACTAAGGTGCGTACACGAAGATCTGCTCTCCAGGTGTTAGAAGTTGGGAGCATGGTCGAGAATATAAAGACTCTCCTGGAGTTGAAAAGCTGGGTGAGGGGCAGTCATGGGCTTCAGGAACTTTTGAGAGTCCTAGTAGAAGAGAAAACCCACCTGACACTGGAGGAGCTGGAACCCTTTACATCCCAAGTCTACTCAGGGATGCTGGCTCACAGATTGCCTTGTCCTGCCCTGAGAAGAGGTGCGATGTGGAATGGTTGCACGAACATTCTATCTTGGCTTAAAATAGTCTCTGACACCGCTACACATTATGCTAAGCAGGGCACCAACTTTAACATCTGTTTCCAGGAGGACTTTCTATACACATTGGCTGTAATCTCTGAATGGTATAGAGAGTACGGATACCTTCCTACAACTATGGCGTCAGTGTTTTCCAACAAATGCTGTGTCTGGGAACTACCCCTTGAGACATTTGAGTTGAGAACCAGCTCCTATAGAGGTCTTCCTTTGCTAAAAGTGATTGATAGCTTAACTCAGGTAGAGGATAGGCACCTGATACCAACCACAGCTGTTAGCAACCCGCGCATATCATACACCGTTCACACCGCTCACAAGGTGGCCGCTTGGATACTGCACATACGGGCGGAGGAGTTTGTGACATCCCTAGAAAACAGGGCCATATCTGAGAGCGTGCATGCCTCCTTCTTAAACCTCACTGAGTTCAAGTCTGTCATAATAGAAGTACTGATATCCTGCCTGGTTTTCTACCTTATGATATACGATAGAGACTTTCTTAACACAAGTGTCACATATTTTGATGCCATATTTTCCAGAAAAAAGACTTCATATGATGTATTTCTAGATACCATCATGGCATGTGGCAAGGCTGGAGAGTTATACTCCTGGGCAGGGTTATCACGTCGGGGTCACCAATTTAGGCGCTTTATGGCGCCTTGTTTACAAGTATGAATGAAACTCGATCCAGTTGATAAAGATGTGTATTTATGTCACAGCACATTATTCAAGCGACAGCGGAAGAAACACGTTTATACCACATCACATTTACATAGAATAAGAGTCGTGTATTATTCACATAGAGCGTTGTAATAATTAGCTAGTTATGGAGGTTTTACATCACCATTCAAATCCAATCTGGTGTCATAGACATCACCTCTAGATTACAGTAGTGTTGTCTATAAATCCAACAGTGGGAACCATAGACAATTAGTTTGGTTCGCCACACCACCCCCCCACGGAGAAATACAAGTCACACATCTGCACCGTTGTGATGTCTTTTCCTATTGCATCAAAAAGATTCTGTCATGTCCACATTGATATCATAGGACCACTGCCGCCTTCAAGCAATTTCACATATTGTCTTACCGCGGTTGACAGATTTACGCGTTGGCCCGAAGCGTGGCCTATGACATCTATCACGGCGGAAGAAGTGGCAGACACGCTGGTGACCGGTTGGATATCCCGTTTCGGGGTGCCAAGTACCGTGACGACCGACCAGGGTCGCCAGTTTGAATCGGCTCTGTTTCGGCGCCTTATGAACGTGTGCGCGACAAAGCGGATTCGCACAACCAGTTACCTTCCGTGCGCAAATGGCATGGTAGAACGCATGCACCGCCAACTAAGACTGCTAAGAAGACTGCTAAGACTCCGGTTTACCGCAGAGAGCGCCATCTTGCCTCCGCTATCACCCTAACCGAAATCAACTACATCCTGCGCCACCGTGATAACAGTGCAGCTCTAAGGCCCCACCACAAACGCATCCTGACCGACGTGGAGGGCAAGACATTGTTGCCTCCAACCGACTTCCTCTCATGGTGCGTTTCAGGGTTAGACAAATGGGTAGGCTTGTCCAAAGATGAGAAAGGATTGCTTCAACGTGCGGAGAGGGTGGCTCATCTGGCCATGGGTGCATCGTATCAGCACTTCTATAAGACCCCCACTCCACCCATTGTTTGTAGACCGTTACCCATCAACACGCTATTCTCATCTCTCTCAGCCACATGGGCTAGGATCATCTCCCAGGTGGCCCAGTCACAGGAGCCCCGCCAAGAGGTGGTTGTCGGGAAGATTCCCGTCGTATTTGATGCTGAGTTATGTATTGTCCGAGTCACTGACAGTTCTTGTTTTTTGGTTCCTTATTCTCTAATCCTTTGTTTCTCGGATATGTGTGCGTCCTGGTTTTCCTTAGATTGTTACTCAGCCATCTTCGATGATAAGTACCTAGGGTATTCCCTGCGTAGAGAGGTGGGTTCTTGGTTGGGAGACATGTTAGCACTCCTCCGCAGTTGCAAGCAGCAAGCTTATGTTCTGTTGAAGATGTGGCCCTCCCTTATCATCGGGTCCATACTGCGTGATTTGGAAAAATCTTCGATCTTCCTGGAAACCATCACCCAAGACTTGCCGATACATCTGAAGCTGACCTCCTTCTTTTTGGCTGCAACCAAGAGGGTGACCGACCCGACTCACGCCATGCTCAAATTAGAACTGGCAGGGCTTTGGAAGACTATGGGGCACCCCATAGTAAACATGAACAACAGCACGAGTAGCTGGTACACTAAGGGGACAGTCCTCAAAGTGGGTTTGGAACCAGCCGCTGAGAACATAAATAGCATGTTTAAGAAGGAATTCTGCGGGCAATATTATAAGACACATAAGCGTTGGCCCAACGTGTCTATGGCGGCCTCCTCAAACCCTCAGATTGCTGCCTGCATGCACTCCAATGAGTGGGGGGAGACCGCCACGCACAAGTGGTCGCCTGAAGACTTCGACGGGGTGACGCTTCTAAAGAACTTCGAATTCAACTATCACGTTGATACTATACTATAGATATAATATCGGATAAAGCAATAATTCCTAGAATGACTGAGTGGGTTCATGAATATGATACAAAGGCTTTCAGAACACTCCACGGGCACATGCCCAACGGGCCCCCCTCCACAACCAAAAGTGTGGTCATGCACTTTCTCACGACAGAAATATTCGACTGCCGAGAGATACTAGGTCTCATCGATCGGGGAATCATACCCAGTGAATGGAGGGTAATGGTTGCCGCCCCCAAAGAACGTGAGTTTAAGGAGAACGACGCAAGGTGTTTTGGTAAGATGACCCCTGAGATGCGGGCCTATCAGGTGGTCACGGAGAAGAACATCGCTGACACGATATTTCGGTACATAAAGCATCAATCCATGACCTTATCCGAAGAGCAACTCACCAAGACCTTGAATCGGATGAGCTGCCCTGGGGAGGGGCACGATGATATTAACATAATAATAGATTTTTCGTCCTGGTGCACTCACTTCCGTGCGGAGTTGCTAGCGCCCCTCTTCAAGAGTCTTGATAACTTATTCGGCCTGGACATTGTGTACAGCTTTACACATACTTTCCCTCTCATCTCAACTCTCCTTTTCCAGGACAGATATGCTCCTCCCTCACAGGGGACAGATGACATGCCAGTGGAGGGGCCTCGCAGCGTCATTGGCCCCGAAGCCTAGCTTGAGGGACTCAGGCAAAAGGGCTGGACTCTCGCCACTATTCTTATCATCCTGCGAGCCGCTCACCTGTGCGGAACCACAGCGTCCTTGTTGGGACAGGGCGACAACCAAGTGATTGTGCTACGGATACCATACGCAGAGTATCTACAAGCTAGGGGCCTGACATCTGATACTTACACCCAACAGTTCCTGCAAGTGTTGGAAACTATCTGCACTGAGTCAGGCATAGTAATCAAGGTGCCGGAATCCTGGAAATCCAGACGACTGTTAGAATACGGCAGAAGATACTTTGTTGATGAGGTCCAGGTGAGCGGGGCGCTGAAGAAGGTCTCTCGCCTAACTAGCGAGGCAAATCCGGTCATCTTCACAATTAATACCCGGATTTCCGGCTTATTCTCGAGTGGCGCCTCTATAGCAGGGGAGGACACATCACCCACCCCCGCCTACATACTCTCTGTCTTTGAGGCAGCTTTGGCTCTGTGGAGACAATTCCCTGCGTACCAGACATGCCCAGACGAGTGGATGGTGGTTCTATTGATGATGAACCGGTCAGTGGGAGGATATCCGACAGTTTTGTTTCCACAATTCGCCCTGACAGCCACTCAAGACACGTTGAGTCTGGGTTTCAGCACCCTAAAGAGCCTGCTCACCGACCCTCTCTTTCACGCCCAGGTACACAATCTGTTGGACATATCCAAGCCACAACACGTAGACCACCTGCAGCTTATAAAGGATCCCAGCAGTATCCCTCTTAACCTCCCCCCTCAACCGGAGAACATGTTTCGTCGGCAGCTTAAAGAAGGTCTCCCATCTATTGTAAAGAACAGGAGTGTTGCCACCATTTTTGGAATAGAGGCGGATGAGGAGGAGGAGAGGTTAAAGAGGGATCTACTCTCTATAGAGCCTGTCAACCCTAAATTACTGTGTAAATTGTGGCAGTTGTCGAATATAGGGGTGAGGGAGAAGGTGATGGGCAAGTTTGCCACATCAAGATCCATACAGAGCGCATCAATGGGTGTATGGATTGACGAGAAGTCTCTAGTGTTGACAATTCACGCATTGCAGGAGAGGACCGCAGCCTACTATATGCGGGTTAAGAGACGACCCTTCACACGAACACTGGAAGGGTGCGGGTGTGTCACTGTGCTCACTCAATTAGTACGTGAGAAATTGTGGGGCATGCCTTTGGAAGGCATAACCATGCCGGCCCCATGTGACAAACTCGTAGTCACCCCATGGACCAACATAACCGAAGACCAGGTGCCATCATCTATCATGGTCGGATGGGCAGGAGTATCTGACAAAAACGGATTCTATGCAAGAGGGCCCTATACACCCTACATAGGATCCCAAACTAAGATCTGCTCTCCAGGTGTTAGAAGTTGGGAGCATGGTCGAGAATATAAAGACTCTCCTGGAGTTGAAAAGCTGGGTGAGGGGCAGTCATGGGCTTCAGGAACTTTTGAGAGTCCTTGTAGAAGAGAAAACCCACCCGACACTGGAGGAGCTGGAACCCTTTACATCCCAAGTCTACTCAGGGATGCTGGCTCACAGATTGCCTTGTCCTGCCCTGAGAAGAGGTGCGATGTGGAATGGTTGCACGAACATTCTATCTTGGCTTAAAATAGTCTCTGACACCGCTACACATTATGCTAAGCAGGGCACCAACTTTAACATCTGTTTCCAGGAGGACTTTCTATACACATTGGCTGTAATCTCTGAATGGTATAGAGAGTACGGATACCTTCCTACAACTATGGCGTCAGTGTTTTCCAACAAATGCTGTGTCTGGGAACTACCCCTTGAGACATTTGAGTTGAGAACCAGCTCCTATAGAGGTCTTCCTTTGCTAAAAGTGATTGATAGCTTAACTCAGGTAGAGGATAGGCACCTGATACCAACCACAGCTGTTAGCAACCCGCGCATATCATACACCGTTCACACCGCTCACAAGGTGGCCGCTTGGATACTGCACATACGGGCGGAGGAGTTTGTGACATCCCTAGAAAACAGGGCCATATCTGAGAGCGTGCATGCCTCCTTCTTAAACCTCACTGAGTTCAAGTCTGTCATAATAGAAGTACTGATACCCTGCCTGGTTTTCTACCTTATGATATACGATAGAGACTTTCTCAACACAAGTGTCACATATTTTGATGCCATATTTTCCAGAAAAAAGACTTCATATGATGTATTTCTAGATACCATCATGGCATGTGGCAAGGCTGGAGAGTTATACTCCTGGGCAGGGTTATCACGTCGGGGTCACCAATTTAGGCGCTTTATGGCGCCTTGTTTACAAGTATGAATGAAACTCGATCCAGTTGATAAAGATGTGTATTTATGTCACAGCACATTATTCAAGCGACAGCGGAAGAAACACGTTTATACCACATCACATTTACATAGAATAAGAGTCGTGTATTATTCACATAGAGCGTTGTAATAATTAGCTAGTTATGGAGGTTTTACATCACCATTCAAATCCTGGGTGTTAAGTACCAATCTGGTGTCATAGACATCACCTCTAGATTACAGTAGTGTTGTCTATAAATCCAACAGTGGGAACCATAGACAATTAGTTTGGTTCGCCACACCACCCCCCCACGGAGAAATACAAGGCACACATCTGCACCGTTGTGATGTCTTTTCCTATTGCATCAAAAAGATTCTGTCATGTCCACATTGATATCATAGGACCACTGCCGCCTTCAAGCAATTTCACATATTGTCTTACCGCGGTTGACAGATTTACGCGTTGGCCCGAAGCGTGGCCTATGACATCTATCACGGCGGAAGAAGTGGCAGACACGCTGGTGACCGGTTGGATATCTTTCACATATTGTCTTACCGCGGTTGACAGATTTACGCGTTGGCCCGAAGCGTGGCCTATGACATCTATCACGGCGGAAGAAGTGGCAGACACGCTGGTGACCGGTTGGATATCCCGTTTCGGGGTGCCAAGTACCGTGACGACCGACCAGGGTCGCCAGTTTGAATCGGCTCTGTTTCGGCGCCTTATGAACGTGTGCGCGACAAAGCGGATTCGCACAACCAGTTACCTTCCGTGCGCAAATGGCATGGTAGAACGCATGCACCGCCAACTAAGACTGCTAAGAAGACTGCTAAGACTCCGGTTTACCGCAGAGAGCGCCATCTTGCCTCCGCTATCACCCTAACCGAAATCAACTACATCCTGCGCCACCGTGATAACAGTGCAGCTCTAAGGCCCCACCATAAACGCATCCTGACCGACGTGGAGGGCAAGACATTGTTGCCTCCAACCGACTTCCTCTCATGGTGCGTTTCAGGGTTAGACAAATGGGTAGGCTTGTCCAAAGATGAGAAAGGATTGCTTCAACGTGCGGAGAGGGTGGCTCATCTGGCCATGGGTGCATCGTATCAGCACTTCTATAAGACCCCCACTCCACCCATTGTTTGTAGACCGTTACCCATCAACACGCTATTCTCATCTCTCTCAGCCACATGGGCTAGAATCATCTCCCAGGTGGCCCAGTCACAGGAGCCCCGCCAAGAGGTGGTTGTCGGGAAGATTCCCGTCGTATTTGATGCTGAGTTATGTATTGTCCGAGTCACTGACAGTTCTTGTTTTTTGGTTCCTTATTCTCTAATCCTTTGTTTCTCGGATATGTGTGCGTCCTGGTTTTCCTTAGATTGTTACTCAGCCATCTTCGATGATAAGTACCTAGGGTATTCCCTGCGTAGAGAGGTGGGTTCTTGGTTGGGAGACATGTTAGCACTCCTCCGCAGTTGCAAGCAGCAAGCTTATGTTCTGTTGAAGATGTGGCCCTCCCTTATCATCGGGTCCATACTGCGTGATTTGGAAAAATCTTCGATCTTCCTGGAAACCATCACCCAAGACTTGCCGATACATCTGAAGCTGACCTCCTTCTTTTTGGCTGCAACCAAGAGGGTGACCGACCCGACTCACGCCATGCTCAAATTAGAACTGGCAGGGCTTTGGAAGACTATGGGGCACCCCATAGTAAACATGAACAACAGCACGAGTAGCTGGTACACTAAGGGGACAGTCCTCAAAGTGGGTTTGGAACCAGCCGCTGAGAACATAAATAGCATGTTTAAGAAGGAATTCTGCACGCAATATTATAAGACACATAAGCGTTGGCCCAACGTGTCTATGGCGGCCTCCTCAAACCCTCAGATTGCTGCCTGCATGCACTCCAATGAGTGGGGGGAGACCGCCACGCACAAGTGGTCGCCTGAAGACTTCGACGGGGTGACGCTTCTAAAGAAATGCGAATAAACCCCTGTACTATAACTACGAAGATGGCAGATGAAACTAAATAGGTACCATTGACCGCCGGGGTGGTAAACACCACCTATTAGTGCCAACCACCACCCCGGTGGCAAGCTCGAAGGGGGCAGATGGGAATAAAGGTATTTCTGTTATGTGCTCGTGATTAGAGATCTCTTTTTCGTTTTTATTTTTTATTCTTAATTACTAGAGCTAATTATCTTTTTTGTATGAACGTGTTTCTGTGAAAAATAAACCTATTTTTCTTTCTTTCTTTCTATCTGTGAGTGAGCGAGGCGTAATTTACCACGCGGGTCAATTGGGGGCTGGTGGATGTCACATGTTTTCGAATTTTTAGTTCTAGGTAATGCCGGTATCCTCATAATGTTTTCTTTCATCATCACAATCACCGGCCACATCTGCTCCCTATCATGCATGACGAACTCGAAACCTGGCTCGAATCTAACCTGTTTGAGTATCGTCACTGAAAGTGCATTTTTATCCTACTATCAGTATTCATATTTTAACCAAAGGAAGCTTCCAATTACAAAAGATACAATTTGGTCGCCATATTGTGAAAGAAAATTATTATATCTGGGAATTTTCCGAAAACTTTTTTAGTAAGTAATTATTCCTTATATTAAATGAAACTTCTTAAATCAGCACATTTACGTCGTTAAGGCCATGTACTCTCATATTGAGATACGAGTCATCATCGGGATATTCTACTTGATCCACATAGTTTGCATTCGAGGTGAATCTGTCAATCAATTTCTCATTATCGTGACCTAAGGTTTCTTACAATACGCCATCATAATGCAATTTCCATGGAACTTCTAACGAGCAATTTTCTAGTCGATGTCTGCTTGCCGGATTAATTAAATTTCCCTCTTCAGTCTACGTCCTATTATTATAATTTAATGGTGTGGCCATAGTAGTGGCGACAGTTCATCTGTTAGGCAGAAAATATGGTTGATTTCCATTCTTTATATTTGTAATAATTCTTTAAATATAATGTTTTGCGGTGATAAAAATAAATACATAATAAAACATATATAGTAAGGAGTACAAATAAAAAGGAATATAGAAAAATACTGGATATCTTCGAATTATTGACCGAATCACACTTTTTAAAATTAATATATTATTATAAAATTAATAATTAATTAATATATTAATAATTTTAAGTGCTTAGAACCAATGCATTAGACTTCAAAGAAGACATATTAAGATATCCTATCGTTCTTCGATCTGTATTTCCATCGACACAGAATCGAGAGAAGATTTCGCGCGACGAATAACAATTTTAGTTTATCACAGCAACCAACATTTTACAGATTCACTAGACATAATTTCAGAATGATGTTTACGCTACCGAATCCGAATTCCAGATCAAGCCAATATGACACGTGACTAAACATTTGATATATTGCCATGATAACAAAACCTTTATAGCCGGACGAATCTAGGTACTGTATATGTTGTCTGCAAAAGGCAACCTTACGTCTTCGGGCTAGTAAAAAATAAATCATACGTTCACCACTCAAGCGAATTTGGAATTAGCTTTCAAAATATATATTTTTTTTTATTGCGCACCGTAAGAAGCCAAAGAATACATAATCGCATTCTTCTACAAATTGGCAAACATTCTAAAGGCAAAAATTACGTACCGCAAAACTGGGTTAATCGGGATGAAACTTTAAAATAGATTTTAATATTGAAATAATATCGTTTGCTGCCAGAAAAGACTATGTGTTTACTGTATTATAATTAAGGATTAAGTCTTTTAGCTGTCTGGAGGTTTTAAGTATTTTATATACGGCCTACACAAATGTCCTGCATATCTGGTAGTGTCGTGAGACAGGTTCGTTGAGCTCCCTAAAATACGGTTGAGCTACACACGATGACTGAATGATGCATGCAGGTCGTCTATTAGGACAGGTCAACTCAAAACTGCAATGGCTCTTTCTTCAAAAGGCCCTTACAGACATGGCCCTGCATTGTTAGCCTCACATAAAATCCTAATAATACTATGTTTGGACTTTAAAGAGACCATGGACACATTTTTTTTTATCGTGACCTCCGAGTTTGTTTCGGCATTTTTTCTTAGGGATCACTCAGCTAGGAAATGCCGGCGCCATCTTTCGGCATCTTTTTTTTTACAGAAATAAACATTTCATCGCGCTGATAGACACCGGAGCATCAATTTCGTGTATATCAAAGCAACTGATGTTGGAACTAAAGCTCAAGCAAACCAATGACAATGTGTGTCTCGTTATTACGAGTACGCCATCGACTTATAACGGACTCGCGGAAGTTGCATGCTAATACGATGCAGGTTAGGACATACTACTTAATGCTACATAAAAGAAAGTAACCACAATATAATGTAAAGTGTGTTCGTTTTGACCCAACAATATTCTTATGCGTAGGTAGATTACATGCTTATTCATGCACTAGCGACCCGCCCCTGTTTCGCACGGTTTTTACGGTTTGACAAAACATCTTTATTATATTTCAGTGTAGTATTAATGCACTGTACACAGAAACCTTCCGGAGTAAATGATTGTGAAAACCGGAACTACACCGACCAACTAACCGTGAAGGGCGGCCGTTTTGGGAGACTGCCTTATGTAATTTTGACGTTCAAAAAGTGCTGCCTAGTATATATAAATGACTTTTGATTAGAAGAACAACGTGGTTACACTGACAGACACGAAAAGCGACTTTAATTTATAATATGTATAGATATATAGATGATCAGCTTATTCTATAAATCTTAAGTTACGATGCATTTGATGGAATGATAGCTACACTGATCACTTATTTATATACTACAAAATTACACGAACGTCAGGTTGCATGTGAAAAAAACAATATAGCCAGTTTTCATTAATCAAATTCATGCAAATCATTATTTGACAACAAAACCTATCGTCTAATCGACATCTTATTGAGATATCAAAACTACATTTTCAGTAAGAAGGACACAGTCAGGCAGAAGAAGAAGTGCTCAATGTAATAATTCACCCCTGACCCATTTTTCCTCATTGGGACCACACCCAACTCAACGAATTCCGCACAAATTAACAACGTCTCACAAAATTAATTATTTCAAGAGAGCTTAACGAGGTAAAATGTATCACTCAGAATGTTAAAAGTACTGTTTCAGTATCAATATACCTTTGATGAAATTGTCAAATGTACCATAACTTGGAACCCCATTCTGTATAAAAGTAGTTTTTCTTTAAACTAATATCAGTTTAGTAGACTTGAACTGAAGAGCCCAGCCAAGAAACTGGAATATGGAAATCATGTCATGTCTGTCCTTCAAAATTTTGGAATTGGTCCCGAGGTACTTCAGGACTGCTCCTCTTAGTCAGGCCATAAACCAACAGATTCGTCGTTCCCGAAAGGGTCTATCATCATGTCTGTTAGAATGATAATAAGGCCAATGACTAGGTACACATACATGGCTCACGAGGGTGCTGGAGTTGTATGAAATAAATGCAACTCTGCATACCTTTTCATGTCATTGGGTAAAAATGATGGGACGGTTCTTCGCTATCCAGAGTGTCTACAATAAGAATCGAGCAAAATAAAAAGGCAGAAAGGATGACACTAAACAGATATTGTAAAACCTTAAGTGCTGTTTTTTTAACAATCTGATAACTTTGTTCTGTAGAGAGTACATGTCACCATTTGACATACTTTCCATACAAAAGCTGTCCAAACCACAAATATATATTCTCCAAATTAAAGAGTTGATATTGTAAAATCAGCACTGAATGTTATTTGATAATAATGCAAAGCATAATAAAGGCTTCGGCCGTTTCCTAAATGAGAAATTCTTTTATATAGAAAGTTAGTTATTCAGCTGGGCTAACATAACTTGCGCGAGAGCGCTAACTATCTCGATTTGTCGAAACTTGTCTACGATTCTGACTCGAGCTTAACGGTCAGAAGATTAGGCATTAGCCTAACATGACCGTTAAGCTCGAGTAAACTAGAAAAAAGGCCGTTTGACCCTTCTTTGAGAGACCGATGTGGCAAGTTATTAAAAATCAAATCATTTCTCTCGCAGCCGCCGAAAAGAACGAAGTATTTTAATTAATAAAATATTGTAATAAAATAAAATGATGACTAATCTAGGTACAATTATGAAACTGTCTTATCTTATCTTGGAGATTTTTTTTTTCATAATTTTGTCTACTCTTCTCGTCGTCAAAATTGAGGAGGACTAAGTGACAGAAAAATCGGAGATGATCTTTAATTGAATTGTCAAAATTCGAGATAGCTTTGGTGCCATGTTAGGGCTTGTCGAAAAACCAAAGTTTGACAGAACGAGTCGAGTATTTCGTATGGTAGCGCGCTGACAGAAATAGAATAATCTCTTCGACGAGACGAGAGTGAGTAATTGTCGCGTATGTCATGTTATCCTGCAGGCGCTTAAACATTGAACCAAATAGAAAATTGACTTCAATATAAAATAACTTATTCTGAGCTATTTTATTGAGAGACTTGTGATATAGGATGACAGAGAGGGAGGTCGGATATGATTTTTTCATAAAGGTTACCCTTTTTAGAAGAGCTCATACCTATACCGATAGGCATAAGTGGTGGTAAGGTAAAAGTGTTTTCTCAAAAATGCTTGGAAATTTGAGCATTATTTTGACAACCTTCTTCGAGATAAATTGAAATTCCTGTACTAGCCTAATACGTGCGAGCAGCGGCTGGCAAAAGTTGTATGAAAATCCATATCTGTCGCGGTTTAGCGGCCTAATAAATTACATAGTAAACTCATATCTATCGTGTAATAAAAAAATGGAACGATCTTTTACTCCGAAACATGGTAACTAAGGAGGTAACTTATCAAAGGTTTTATTTAAATTTCGAACTGGCTTGCAAATAGAAAACTGTTTATTGAAAATAAACCAAATGAACACTAACGCGGAGAAAATCATTGTTGTTCGTCATTGATTTTGAAAAGTAATTGTATTTTAATTTCCGCGCATTATTTGAGAAAAGTACTATACAAGTTTTGGCCACAACTAGTCATTGATGGACTTCCGTATGTGTGCCTCGGCTTCACCTCGGCCCACATTTACACGTTCGTCCATCAATGCCTCTTTTGCTGGCCGCAGCAGTAATGTACCTACTATTAATCATTCAGGTGAAATATTCTGAAATTGGCCAATACAATTGATGCTCGACAGCACCAACTTGCGTAGTGTAGATGCCGCCGTCGAGCCCGACTCGTGTTGGAATGTAATACAGATCCCTTTTAGGATGTTACCGAGTTGAAATTTTCAAGTCAACGTTCCTTCCCAAGGGAAGGACACTCTAGTGGAGGAGCTAACTCCTACACTAGTCCCCCTACAGTCTCCCTAGTGTGTCACCAAACGCTGTCTCAAGAGCTGTGAGGTAAGTTACCGAGGCACTCAATAATATATTTTTTTAAATATGTTACAAAGTCAGTTATTCGAGCATTTGGCATAAAATAATACCGGTATTTAAATAAATAAAATATCTTTATTTCAGACCCATATCAGTCCATACGTTGTTAGTGGTTAGTAACAGATTGTGCTTATATGCTATGTTAGTGTTATTAGTATAACTTAATTCAATTAAATTTAATATAGACCTATACTTATTTTGACGCAGTGTCTTTGGATGGGGCAGTCCACTCTGCCAACAATCATTCTCAGGATGCTGTTCCGAGTGCTAAGCAAGCGTTGCAGTAAGGAAGCCGCTTTCTTACGCATGATGGCGTGAAAGCCATCCGTATGAGCTGCAGCAAAACATTCCCGATGTACTGCAGCAAACATTCCCGATGTACTGCAGCAAACATTCCCGATGTACTGCAACGTCGTGGCAACCGCAACAGCATCCTGAAAGCGTTGTTGTATTGTACGCGCAGGACGTTGTAGGCTCGGCTCGTATATGACACCCACAGGCCGCTCGTGTAGAACAACTGACAAAATGCCTTAAATAAACTCACTTTGACGTCTGCCGTGTAGCGAGCAAACGTACGGGCGAGCATATTGCTCCTCACCGCTAATGCCCTGCGCTCGCGCTCTATGTCGCCATCATCACGTAGGTCACTGGTGACAACATGACCAAAGTATTTAAAACTATCCACCACATTGAGTACTACGTCGTTGAGATATACTGGAGGTACACGACGGGGCTGTGGTTTAGGTGCCGTAAAGACTAACACCTTACTCTTTTTTAAGTTGTATTTAAGGCCGTGCACCTCCGCGTATGTCTCGCATATCGTGAGTAGCTTCCTCAGTCCGCTCATCGATTGACTGAGCAACACCATGTCGTCCGCGTAACTTATGTTATTGACACATATACCGTCTATATGACAGCCTACATGTGTGCTGCTCAGCGGCTCGATAAGTTCATTCACATACAAATTAAATAACAAGGGGGAGCTTAACTCACCCTGCCTCACTTCAACCCCTCCTGCCTCACTCCACATTCCATTTGATACTCATCCGAACCAGTACCGACCCACCTCACTCGATTTTTCTGGTGAGCATACCAGTATCGGAGAAAGGCTGTGTACTCTGCCGGCACACCCGTGCCCCTCAACTTGTCCCACAGCACATTATCATACATACAAACACAGGAGACAAGATCGAAAGCTTTCGACAAATCAAGGAAACACGCGTATACTACCGGCGTCCTCCTCGCGGTGTAGTACTTGACGGTGTGCTTCAGGCTGAGTATTGCACTCTCCGTGGACACGCCCGCCTTGAATCCGAACTGGGCGTCATGCACTTTAACATATTCTGAGAGGCAGCCTTTCATCAGACCGTCAAGCACCTTGGCCATGGTGGTGGCTAGCGAGATGGGTCGATAGTTGTTCATGTCGGATGTGTCACCAGTTTAGTTTTTAACTAATGGGACTACTGTCGTCCTCATGAGTGGTTACGGTAAATAAGAATGACGAAGACACAGAGTGAAAAATAGCGACAAAACTCTAGGTAGATGAACACCCGCATGTTTAAAATGATTCGTGTTCGATGCTGAGACCATCGTGACCGGCGACTTCCCACGTTGCATTCTGGAAATAATTGCAGCCACACTCTTGGCTGGTACTTTCGCGTTCCGCTTAGTATCAATTTTCTCAGCACCGTTTGCTCCATGAGAGCCATGACTGCACTGAAAAGTGGCCCCTAAAAGCATCAGCAATATTTTTGTTGTCAGTAATACCACCTACACTCACAGGGAGACTCGGTCGCATATTCATTTATTTGTATGTTTCCAAAAATGCCTAAAGTCTTTGTTAGCGTGGTTGAAAGCAAGGAGATTAATTTTAAGCTGATCTTGTATATACTGACACCACTTAAGTTTAGCTTTAAAATGTCTCCTCGCCTCCGCCATATCACGAACTACAGTACCACTGGCTGGGCGACCAGCCATTGCCCACAACTGCAATTTAAGCCGTGCCTCGCGGTGAGTGTCTGCGACATGCTTGTTCCACTCCGTGATATAGCCACCCTTCCTCCGACACTTTATCTTATAAGACTGTACGGCGGCGTGTACCAGTATATTCACAATATTAGAATACATTTTTATCAAGAGCTGAACAATATTCTCTGTGATCACAGAACTTATCACAATAATCACTCAGCTCCTGAGGAATATCTATAAGTCTCAGCTTAGAGTGACAGAGGCTGTGGTACTCGCTAATCTGCTCAGACGTCCTCTCGCCCCACATAACACGATTAACAAGATTATTCTTGGGTATGTTGTCTACTATTTCACCGTTTATTTTGTGCAAGTCACATTCAATCACAATCGGGAGATGGTCGGACCAATACAAGTCATATATTACTGTGACATTAATGACTGATTGCTACGCAGACACAGTGTCGATGCAGTGGTCCAACCATCTATTACAGCCATGTGATTCACTTGTAAAAGTGTAGTTTTCACTGTCACACATCTCCACATCTACACAGACCCAGCTTTGATCTAAACAAAGTTGTATCATTTCGTTATAAAACAACTCATTCGGATGTGCATTATAGTCTCCTATGATGTAAAAAGCCTCAATTCCTTTATTCTCCTCTACTTCTATAAGACAGGCTGTAAACTCCAGAAGATTATCATTCGAGTTTGTTGGAATGCACTGAACACTACTACAGATCTAGTACTTACGGTTATTCTGACCGCGCACACTCGCACATTCTTACATTCAATCGGCAACACTGTCTCGAACGCACTTTTACGCCACAGTAACGCGACGCCACCGTATGGCCTCCCACTCAAAAGGCCCGCCGAAGTGTCTACAGCCGACATCCCGGTGCACCCGAAGCTGTCATCGACCGTGCTGAGCTACGGCAGACCGTGTGGTAGCAACCACGTCTCTTGAAGGGCTATCACGTCCGCCGACCGACATAATGTTCTTATTCCTTCCATAGATCTCTTGAGTGATTTGCAATTGAAGCTTACTATCTTACTAAGGCTGTCCATTTTTGTTATCAATATTTTCATCTACGTCTTTGTTTACATCTTTGTTTACTTGCCTCATAGGAATTTATGTTTTTTTTTTTTTTGTTATTTCATTAGAAATAAGCATCACCTTTGTACCTATTTTTCTGTTCTTTTCATCTTGTCTGTTTATATATGTGTGTACATAAATGGTTAAATAAATACAAATAAAATTACCTACTGCTAGATGGATACAGGTATTAAGTTAATATCTCCAATAAAAGAGGAACGTCGATATGTCGATGCGTAAACCGTAGTGAATGTATGGAAAATTTAATTCGTGGAAGCCAACATACACGCAAAAAAAGTTTAACCAAAAATGAAATATCAATCAATTATAGGCCGAAGTTTGTGAGGATTACGAACCCATACAAAGTATTTAAGAGAAAAACGTTGGAAGGTATAACAAACAAGGATATCGACTACTTGCCTTCATTTAAGTCTATGCAAGATGGATTGCTCGAGCTCAGAGACAGTTGATGAATGATAAATAACAATAACAGTTGATAAATTAGCATTTCCAAACTTTGCTGAAGTAACCATGCCGGAGGTACTAGCACATGAGTTTTTAATAGTAATGACGGAGAAGAGGAGAAAATCCTAATAATATATTTGCTTCACCTCTGGCCACTGATTACTCATGTTAAAATTGCAAAAGGCTTAAAGGCTTATATTTTGTTGACGGTACTTTTAAAACTTGTCCACCCTCCTTTCTATCAATTGTTCACAATGCATCTCAATTTAGAACATAGTTCCCGTTACGGTTTACCACCGAATAAGAACGAAAAAACTTATAAAAGATTTTTTCAATTAGTTAAAGATAATATCTGCATTGAAAGAAAATTATAATTGTAATTACGAGATTGCAATTATGAACGGGGTAAAAGAAGTGTTCCCAAATGTGAAAATCCATGGCTGTTTTTTTCGCTTTTAAGTGGCCATTACGACAAAATCCAAGTAATATGACTTGCATGAGACATCTCATGGAAGAATTTAAAATCTACCTCTTTTGCCCGACAATCATTTATAGAATACCTGGCAAACGACACATTTTAAGCTGCGAAAAATCATAACACCGCACCACAAATGCATTATAAGGGTGGCACCGCCGCCTTTCGGTCAAAATACGAAAAATACCTAACATTTATAATTTTGCAAAAATAAGCAAACTTTTTCTAAAGAAGCAAAATTTAAAAAAATATTTTTTTCTTTAAAGATAACCTGTCGCATTTCAGATATTGCGTTCAAAAAAAATTATAAAGTATGGGTAGAGCAGTTACGAGAAAGAAAACTGACATCCATTTTTTTGGAGAACATGGTTTATGCTAAACATCGAAAATATTTTTTCTTAATTTGACGCATATTTGTTGCCTAAGAAAGGGTTTTATAGGGTTGGTATCAGAATGACTGGATCGCAAATAGACCACGTCGCTCATAATCCAAATCTCAAAATGTCTAAATCTCAAAATACCTAAGTCGCAAAATGACTACATCGCTTTTAGTCCACATCTCGTAACGTCTAAATCTCAAAATACCTAAGTCGCAAAATGTAGACACTTTGCGACTTAGGTATTTTGAGATTTACTACATCGCAAAAAGTCCGAACAGTTGTGTAGGCACCTATACATTAATCTCTTTGGTTCTTAATGTTAGATGATTTCATGCCTGGCCACTTGGTAATATCCATGATAGGAAATAAAACAATTGAAGTATGTGTCATGAATGTCATGATCACAAGAAGGGTACAGGGGCAAAACAAGGAATGTCACAAAAAATTCAAATATAAATTAAGTATGGCAACACTTGGGTTTTCGCACGTATTTTTATGTAGAATTGTGTAAAAGGCATAAAAAAAATCATAGTCCTTCCTATCTTCAACATTTCAAAACCATGTAAGTACAGGTGCAAAAGTGGAACATGGAATGTCCAACTGTCAATATCAGTTAAAGAGAGGATAGGTTATGTTGTTGTGACTGCGATTTTAGATTTACATTTTTCAGTCAATTTGTGAAAAAAAAATGAGTAAAAGCAATGAAGAAATTAATCAGAACTTAGTAAAAGAAACGAAAAAGCGAAAAAGAAAGGAAGAATACGCGATGTCATGAAAAAAATGAGACTAGCTACCCACGAGTCCGGTGAGGATTGTAGGTGTTAAGGATTTCATCAGAAAATCGTATTAAATTGTTAAGAGAGAGCTTGAAGTCTACAGATGAGCACAATATATTCTTATGTGGATTGATGAATGTTTGTTCAGTTAAAAGAAGGCGTAGTAGAAAAAATGAAATGAATGCCAATTTTCACCAAAATTATTTCATTTACAAAGTACGAATAAAAGATGATGATCAGATACAAGAAGTACCTGTATGCTACATGGCTTTTTTTTATCTATTTTTGGTATAACTAAAGGAAAACTTGAACACCTACAAAAGTCTTTGAAAGAGACAGACATTGCACCAAAAGATAGAAGGGGAAAATCAAGTTCACACAAAAAATTGGATATGAATACAAAACAATTAATATGTACTCATAAAAAATCATTTAAAGGAAGGCAAAGTCACTACAGTATGAAAGATAGTAAGAATAGTAGATTGTTATAAAAGGAGCTAAAATTACCCATTATTTACGAGGTAGTTTTACTCCCGAGCTTTAGCGAGGGGAGTAAATAGAAACCGAGTTTTAATGGGTTTTTAGCGCCGTGTGTTACACTCTACTTTTCACTACGATTGCGAGAAAATAAAACAATCCAATACAATATGAAATATGTAGTTTATTTTATTAAAAATTAAATGTACAATTTGTACAATTCTGGATATTTAACGATATGTTTTTTCCCGGTAACTTAATTTCAGTCCTCTGTGAAGATGAATGCTGAGTGGTCTGTGGGGTAAACGTGGGAGATACACGTAGTTCCAGGTTGGAGGGTCCCTCGTTCGGATGTTCTGGATAGAGAATCAGCTGAGTTAACTCATCTCTTGATGTCGATGGTCGTGGGCTAGTTGGGAGAATATTGATGCGTTCTGTGATACGCTGGATGATATCGAATTTGTTTTGAATGGAGTTCTCGATATAGCCTTCCGCCACTTGATCAGACCTCCATCCACCGTGGCGTTTTAACGTTGTTATATTTGCACCAGAATCCGCCAAGAGAGTGGCAGATGTTCTTCGGAAACAGTGGCCAGTGGCGATCTCTTTTGGCATGTTGTATAATTTATTTTTGCCTATAACTTGCCTTGTGCATTTTCCGTTTTGATAGTTGAGAAAAAATCTCGGCGTGCCCACTCCACTTGGCCGTAAGTCTTGGTAGGCTTTGACAATTTTTAGAAATTTTCCACTTATAACGAATTTCCTCTCATTATTTGTCTTTGTATTGGGCAGATTTATGGCTTGAAGATGGGTATCAGTTTCGACATCTTCCACTGTTATGTTAGCCAGTTCTATCCCTCTGCAGGCACCGCTGATCCCAAAAATTAAAGCAACCTGTAAAACAAAAGATAAGTGTGTTAGAACTGTATTTTGGCTTACCAACCAAAATACAGTTCTAACACACTTATACACCTCTAACTAGCAATTTAGTTTGATGAAAATAATAGAAAACAAATGTAACTACCTACCTTTGTTGCTAAGTATTTTTCATTTGGTGCATTATTTATTAAATTCGCGATATCTGGCCTCGTGAAAACTTTGGATTTCTTGGCCTTGTAGCCGGTGGATAATTTCTTGAGAAAAGCTGTCAAATTTACATATTTCTTTATATTTACATTATGTCTTATCTGCATGGTTGTTCGTAACATTGAATATGTGCTCCAAAGCGTTGAAAGGATGACGGGCAAAATGTATGGAATCTGGTACCCGCTCCAATAGAAACATGTTATACATCATTGAAAAGGTATTTTTGTGTAGAATAATGTAAACTTGAGCGCTTGTCTCAAATATTAGTATTTAAGGAGTTAGAGCGATTTTTGTGTCATGCGTTTTTGCTTTAACATGCGGGTGTGAGTAGTCCCTAAGAATAAAAATACACGTTTATTTTTTTAAATCAGGCACGTATGACAAAAACGCATGACTCAAAGTCATTTTAGGCTCATGTTAGTTATTTATTTGAGTAAAAAAATACAAGTATAAATCAGAAACAACTTTATTTTTTATAGTTTTACAATTATAGACTGTTTTCGTTGTCTACAATGACATCATTGAGAAATGCTGCTGGAGCAAGGAACCCTTCGCGTCTGGCATATCCTAAGTACCATATAATAGAAATAATATGCGCGCAAGTGCCCATTGTACGTCGCCCAGTTAGGCATGTGCAATAATAATGTAATATATTGTTGTTTTGACCTAGGTTACATTTTATCATAATATAACAATAATAAGTCCTAGAACGTACATGACGCGACTGTATTCGTCCGCGTAATAGCCAGACGGCATTATTTATACCATAGTCTGATAAGTCATCAAGGTTATGTTGTTGATATATTTCTATTAGATAGAGTCCATTTGTTAAATGTTCGTTGCAATAAGAACGGGCGAGTTTCAATTGATAAGTACCCAACGAAAGTAAAATAACTTCCTCTTCAGTTAATTCTGGGAAGTTTTGAATATCATTAGCTTCTATTCTTTCAAAGTTAGCTCTACGCGCATTCAATCGTTTTCTTTCGACATCATCATCTGCCTAGCCTTTTCCCAACTAGGTATGTTGGGGTCGGCTTCCAGTCTAACCGGATGCAGCTGAATACCAGTATTTTACATGGAGCGACTGCCTATCTGACCTCCACAACCCAGTTACTGGGTAATACAATACCCATTGGTAAGACTGGTTGTCAGACTTTCGGGCTTCTGACGACCCGTAACGACTGTCAAAGATCCACGAATGACAGCCGGGACCAACGGCTTAACGTGCTTTCCGAGGCACGGAGCAGTGGTGATGAAATAATTTACACAAAGTAAAGCGCCTGTCGGGGTTCGAACCTACGGCCTACAACTCGTAAGTCGCGGCCGTTACCACTGGGCCACCACTGCTCGTTTTCTTTCGACATAAGTATATAAAATATTTGGTGTATCTATTTTAGTCTCGATTATGTTGAGAAAGGATTCTACATGTATGTTGTCGGTAATAGGAATATGAAAATGATTTAACATAGCTGCAGCAATTCTAAAGTCAACAAACATGTTTGGAAGCGTTTTATTAAAGTATTTTTGTCTTAAAAGTTTGAAATCGCGCTTAAAGCGCCCGTTAACCACCTCGACAACCCATCTGCAAATCGTAACTGAGCGCGACTCATTTGCTTGCTCAGTGGTTAATTGTGTCTCGTTTCTATTTTTTGTTGGTGGCATGTGGGGATCATAGTCATTGGCTTCAATGTCACCTATGCTGTCCCTGAAACCCCTGTCCAAAATAAATACGTCTTCCGGATGTAACAAAATATGTATGGGATTCTCCCCATCATTCATTAGATTAGACATAATATTCGCGTCCGTTTTTGTTGCAGCATATGGGCCAAGTACTTCTACAATGTATCCATCTGAACATACGATTAAAAAAGGTTTAAGTAAGTTTTGGAACTTATGTAAACTGTAAGATTGTCTTTGAAATAAAAAATTCGAACTTTTATTAATATAAACATAAGTTCCATCAAATATTAAAATTACCTTATCGTTATTCTCATTACCGAACAAAGCTTTTGGAATTGAGAGATTCCTCTCTAATATATTATTTCTAGTTATGTGGTCAAAACCTAGGTGTCTTGGAACATATTCGAGACTAAGGCAATCTCGAACTATTTTCAAAATTCGCTCTAACTGTCTGCGGGACATATTAAATAATGTGGATAACCTGTTATTTGAATCCCCTGTTCTTAATTTTGTCAAATAGATACCTAGCGCATTTCTGGGTTCCTTGCATCTCACACTAAGAGAAGGTGTTTCGTCTAGTATAGCGTCAAACTGGCCTGGTTTCCGCCCTGTCCAAAAGTGCATCTCCTCTTCAGATAAGGCACCTCTTACATTGAAATCTAACTTTATTCCATTTTGTACAGCTGTTCGCAACATGTCACATATGTCAGTAAATTGCTGCGCATTAAAACTGTGAGAGACATTGCACAATTGAGGCAAATCATCCCAAGCATTGCCCTGAAGGTGTTCTGCACAGACTCGAGCACTATCAGGAATGTATAACGAATACGCACAAAAAATATATGTTTTGATAGAAGCTGGTATTCGGCATCGGGTTGCATGAACACAGTTGTTGAAGATACAATGTCTTGGTGTATTTGGTGCTCGCATATAACCTGGGACCTGAATCTCCCCATCATTTAGTCTTCTTTCGGGTGCAGCAGGTCTTCTTAAATCGTTTTCGATTCTCTGCCAACAACGGTGACACATACGCTGCGTATTGTTAAATGCCACCTGAAACCAACATGTAATAATATTAATTAGTTTTATATAAATACTTATAGGTCTGGGAAGCGATTCCACTATTTGGTCATTACGTTTACAATGTTCATTCATTCATTGTAGCCACCTACATAAAGGCGTAAGCTTATTAAATAATATCAATATTAAGTGAATGCATTAGTTAATCTAATAAAATATACAAATACGCGCAAAGACTACGCCAGCTTCTAGCGCTAGAGGGATAGATAATTATATTCCGTGTGTACAATTCATATCGGTCCTTAGATGCTTCTATACGAATGGCTTTGATAGAAAGAGATGGGAAAGCAACAGAAAAATAGTTTTAATGTTGAAGTTGGATGGTAAGAGGAAAAGTATAACAGACCTAAAAAGTGTTTAACAATACAAAACATTTCTTAGAAATGCAGTTTATTGAGCACTTTCATGGGCCTTACAACAAAATATCTGTCCAGGTACTACCCGTGCGCGATAAGTTCGGACCTTCTAGGAATGCGACTCCCCCGCCCGCTTCCCCCGCACTTCCCCGATGGCGCCTGTTTTGTACCGTTTGCATCGAACACGCCATTGTGACGTCACCGCGCTCAGGTCCCAACTTATCGCGCACGGGTAGTATCTGTTGGAAATACCACTCCTATTGTTACCGCCTCAAGTAAAATCCTGCCATTTCATTTGAAATGAACTATCCGCCGTATGTTTAATATTAATAAGTGAGAATGATTTAACTATTTATGATGTAATATCACTGATTAATGGTACCCATTTATAAACTAATAAAACGTGCACATTTACATGATAGCTGGTTAAAAGGTTCATTGAACACCGACTAACATGAATGCAAAGAACTCTATATTAAGACATAATGTACTCGTATTAAACAAAAGTAAGAAATACAACTTTTACATACCTCTAAAACAGCATTTTCTTGAATATAAGCGGCTAACTCAGGACGCAAGCTAGGTAAGTCGTCACGTAAAATATGTTCCTGATATCTTTCATGATATAAACCTCGCCGACACATCACACAATTGTGATTTCCTTCCATTTTGGTAGAAAATCAAGTCCATAAAACAAGCCGAAGTCAACGATTTTAGCGGGTAACGGAGTCCAAAAGAAAAGCACGGGTCAATATGAAAGATAAATAAAGTAGTAGAAAGCAGCGTAACGTAGTCTCACGAACGGAACGAACGAGCGACTGACTGACTGATAGATGGAGATGTATCAGCCGATCACGCGAACTGCACCCCCCACTCCGCTCCCGATATATCCCGTGGTGCCTCCTAGGGTGGTTGGTATCAGTAAATCAAGTTTTCAGTTGTATCGCTTAAGTTTTTAATATGATACTTATATTGTTATGTTGAACAAAGAAACATATTCATATATCAATATCTCTGAAGATACTAACATTCAGGTTTCGTCGCTATACATTTTTTTTCTCCTATAGGTTAGACCAATTCAATAATACAATAATTATTGTTATTGGACCGGGTACCAAAATGTCTCATCATCCTTTGATATTTTTTGGAAAGTTCATCGAAATACGTAAGAAAAACTCCTTCCGTAAGAGAATCCACTCGTTTTTCTGTCCTCCACTTCATAAACTTTTCGTAAGTATTTAAATAAATGCTTTGTGACCTTGACGGCAACAGATTGAAAATTATTTATTTTCCTTTTTCTTCTATTTGCAAATTAGGGTCTCCATTCTCACTAGATGATGACATTTTCACTATTGTAAAATTAATTACGGTCACTACCAATTCAATTTGCAATTATAGAAACATTATAAAGATTTCGCGCCAATGTCTTTTTTTGTTTTTTCTTCTGCAGCCGCAACGCATTGCATGCATTCTACCAAAGAGATCGCCGATTTTAGTTCCATTTTCAAAAATAAAATGAAGTTCTTTTTTTTTATGAAACAGTAATAAGTCGAGTCTATATTCATGATTATTCTACTTATGACTAAAGACTTTTTCGTTTTTGTAGGCTCATTGTCATTTGACACAAAAATTAAAAAAAAAAACTTTTTCCCCTAGAGGAAGAATTGCTATTTTTTCTTCGCTCTGGTACGCCACAATGACGGTCTTTTTGAGCAAGAGGAGTGAAAAGAATATTTACCTGATGACATAAATATAAAAAAAAAATGCATAAGCTATATTTGAATGCATACCCTGAGAATAATGTTTCATAAGAAACATACAGGAACATCTTTAACACTGAGTTTAACATATCATTTGGTTATCCCCGCACCGATACATGTAGTGCCTGTGATGAATTTACAATTAAGGCAAAAGCATTGATGGCTAAAGGAAATCAGGATGAGCTGAAAAGATTAACTTTTCTTAACAATTTACATAAGAAAAAAGCTCAAACGTTTTATGATAGGAAGAAGAAGGCTAGAATGAAAAGTAAGACTGTTACGCCGCGCGCCGCCGCCAGATGGAACGTTTTATGATAGGAAGAAGAAGGCTAGAATGAAAAGTAAGACTGTTACGCCGCGCGCCGCCGCCAGATGGCACACGGCAGTACATGCTAATGCCGTGCCTGCGGAGCCATACCGCGCCCGCGCCTCCACTTCGCGCCGCCAGGGGGCGACTGGTCGTTCCGTTTCCGCCCTCGGCCATGACATCTTGACATCGCGGACGACCGGACATTCACTCTTCATTTTAATCTTGTAAAATCAGCATCAGCCTTTCAATAACTCAAACTTGTGTAATAATAATTAGAATAAATACAGATTTTTACCAGTACCTATGGTCCATTATTTATCGAAGCTAACACAGCGGCAGCAGCCGGAACAAAGACAGATATTGAATTTCAGGCTATTGCTATGGACTACCAAAAAAATGTGCCACTACCTAACATCACTACAAATGATGTTTATTTCAAACGTCAGTTATCCATGTATTCATTTAACATACATGTGCTAAGTGATGCTAGTTCTTTTTTTTTCACTCACCCTGAGACTTGTGGACGCAAGGGTTCAGATGAAGTGGTTTCATTTTTATTTCACTTTTTTTTAAACCATTTAGATCATCGTGTGAGGCATTTAGAAATATTTTGTGACTCTGCAGGAGGACAAAACAAGAACTATACTGTGACAAGGTTCATTCATTTTGTGGTCCATGTGATGAAAATTTTGTAGTCCATTAAAGGGTATGTTACCCCATCAGAGGACATTCATATTTAGAATGCAACAAGAATATGGGCCTGATCAATTTAAAAACTCACATGGAAGTCCCATATCAATGGTATGACCTGCTAAAAATAAGTCGCCAAAGACCCAACCCCTTTGAAGTTATTGAAGTGGGTAAGGGTGAAATTATAAGGAAATTTACAGATTTTTTTCAGAATCAGAAAAAGTGCTCTTTTCCAATCCAGGCCCAAAGAGAAATAATGAGTGTGCGAGAACATCCAAGGTTCATTTTTCATCGCAGCAACTATAATGGTTCATGGGAGATGTCACCCATATTGCATAAACAAAGAGCGAATCAACCAGAATGTAGCAATGAATTTGAATTGCATGGATTTGCCTACCAAGATTACTTGCCAATTAGTGCAGAGAAGCACAAGGACCTTATGGAGTTAAAAAGATTTTATTCTGCTGAAGAACAAGCCTATTTGGAAGGCATTACCCACACATAGTACTAGATTTGGACATTCCCTGTATGGGTTCCAAAGGACATTTCATGTTTTAGTACTTTATAATAGTTAATTACTTTCTTTTTTCTAATTTTACTATTTGTTAATATTTGCCAAAAGTTTATTTGTATCTACAGCTGATCTCTGTAAGGTAAACTAAAGTTCCTGTTAGTAGTTTTTATATAATTAATATGTATGACAAAGTTATAAACTTTCAAACATTAAAATGTTAATTACACAAAAACTTGTTTTAGTGACATTCCTTGTTTTGCCCCTGTACCCTTCTAATAACTTAGTTTTATACACATACATGTACATAATCTGTAAACACAATGTCTAGCAATGAAATTATATTTATTTCAAATAACAAAAATAGACCGGCTATTTTATGCAACGGTTACCGGTATAATTGGGAGAAAAATAATGTGTCGAAAAATTCATTTTGGCGATGTGCAAATCGAAAAGAATGCAGTGCATCAATTATCGTGAATGCTAATAAAACTAAAATAATCCGTGAAAGCATTCATACTCGTAGTTGTGTTTCAAATCCTGGAAAACAGAAAACGGACATCGTTGTCAACGCCGCAAAAGACAAAGTATGCCAAAGCATGGTGTCAGTGAAGAAACTTTACGAAAAAACTGTGCTTAAATACGTTAAAGAAGAAGATAATGAGAAGATGTATTCTTTTGAATCTGTGAGGGATACGTTACATAGAACACGGAAAAGGTTTTTAGAAGTAAACACTACCACCGAAGTTTCTAAATCTACTGATGTAGAAATTCCAAACATTATCAAGCATAATTTTTTGGTCAGCGAATACGAGTTGGATTCTCATAACAAGATATTTTTATTTGCCACTAAAATATGCAAAAACTATGCACAGTTACAGAGCTCTCTTAATAAAACTTTTTTCGGCGATGGAACATTTAAGCCAGTGCATAGTCAATTCTACCAGCTTTGTTCCATTCATGTGGATGGGGCGAGTGATGAGCAAACTACGAATGTTCTTCCGATGGACTGCGTACCCGTTGGACCTCCAAGTTTGGACCTCACTGACTATCATGACCCTTTGGACCTCCTTGTGCCGTTTCGACCTTAAAACTTGGATTTTGCCTATACTTTAGTGCCCATTGGACCCCCTATTAAACAACGTGTTCCGTTGGACCCATTTTTTTACATCTTCGTATGAAAAGCTAAAGTACAATCGTGCACAAAAGTGAGACACTTTATCAAAAATAAAACACGATGCAATAAATAAATCAATATGTTTATTCAAAGATATAAAAGCAACAACGTCAGCTTTATAGGTTCAGGGGTTTGGGCCCTGCGTTGGTGACTTAGTGAATGAGTCAGGACTTTGATTTTTATATGTATAGATAAAATTACCTATTCCAATTAGATCACGTATTTACCCGATTATAAATCTTTAAGTTGGTATATTCCTACAGGTTGTACCAGAAGGGTGTGGATAATTGTTAATATAAAATAATGTGTATTATAAGTAAAATAATGTATATAAATCACAGATCAAATATTAAAATCAGTTTTATCCTAAAGTTAACAGACTGAAGATATAAAAATAATAATTATTATATTATACATGGTTTAAGATCACAAATTCTAATTACAATTAAATAACAGTAATGCCATTACATGATCTTTATTTTTTTAAGCAATTTCGTCGCTAGGTCTCTTCCACTGCAGCGTCCAATTGCAAGTCCTATATTATTGAATACAAATCATATAAATGATTATAATCACAGTATATCATAGAATTTACTTACATTTTTGCAAGCAAAACCTAAATATGGCGGCTTTTCTCAAAATTAAAACGTTGTAGCCTGACATGTCAGTGTTACCTAATCTGACGACTCAATGTCGACGGTAATATTCATAATGTTGCAACATTAAGTTATTTTTTTTTTTAATAAATTTGTAAATATAACTATATATTTTACATGTTTCTAAATCACTGTTCAGTGTTATTATCGTTTATTTTGTTCGTAAATATAAAATATTGTATATTTTAAGTAAAATAGAGTATATAAATCACAGATCAAATATTGAAATCAGTCTTATCCCAAAGTTCAGACAAAAGATATAAAAATAATAATAATAATGATTAACATGGTTTTAGATCACAAATTCTAATTACAATTAAATAACAATATTGCCATAAGGTGAGTTTACAAAAATAACATTACATAAATGTTAAAAAAAAAATAACATTAAATCACAGATCAATTTATAATCACAGTATGTCTTTAGAATTTACTTAGACTAAATTTGGACCTAAATTAACCTAAGTATGGAAGCTTAGTTAGCTTCCATACTTAGGTTTTACACATAAAAAATAACATCATCACTCAAGTCAAGCTCAAGTAACAGAATTTTCAAATAATTTTTTGGAAGGACATTAAGTATTGTTAAATGACAAACTTAAAATACATATGTAAGCAGCTTCTCTAAGCAATGACCTACATTAATATAATTGTTATCTAATTGCTCTAGAATATAAGCGATTTTTTCATCTTTTTCTATGTACTCTTTGCGCTTATTTAGTATTTGGTGTCCATTTTCTAGTTTTGCTATAGTTAAACTTGTCATTGATGCGTCTGTTTTAATTATGCTCAAAAATTGTAAAATATTTGGCTTTGTATTACCACACAACTTTTTATTAATACTCGAGTGCCATGCTTCCACGCTATTAGTTGTACGATGTCTTTCAGAGTTGAAACACCAGATTCTTCGCATGTCTTCTTTTTGCAGCCATTGTTTTGTAAAATAGTCATTAAATTTAACTAAATTTTCATTTTCTTCGGACCAGTCCTCCATAATATAAAACCAACCTTCATCTGTGGCTTGTTCTGGTAATAATGCTAAAGCGGCACATAAAGCAACATGTCGCTTACACGCGCGATTTTTTAAGATGTGCAGACTCTTTGCTTTTTTACTTAAAGCCTGAGTAAAATGAAAAAAACATCCCTTAATGTCCACTTCAGGAAAAACTGACTGAATAGCATTCATTTGCGCAGTTTCAAAATCTGTAGTAAATTTTTCTGGCTTCCAAGATGGATTTTGCGATAGTAATAATTGAAAAATAATTTGATAAGTTTCTTCTTTTTTATCAGTAACCAAAGCATATATCAATGGTTTAATATTTGTGCTTTTTTCGGTGCTACCGAGATCTCCGTGAATACTGTACATTTGTACAAACGGCGGTACTACGCATTTAAACGTCCCATCTGCAAAAAAATGTTTCACCGTTTTCAATTTTTCTCTTGCTTCTTTTGATGAAAATATTAAAATTCTTCGAGCACCTTCTTGATAGTCAGCCATTAAAAAGTCGTTGTATTTTACAGGAACTTTGACATCTGTAACTGTTTTTGGCTTAATATTATCGATGCCAAATTCTTTTCTGCGACTGTTATAGAGTCCATGCTTCACATTATTAAAATTAGGTATCCGGGTCAATAGGTTAAGACCTCTATCCTTCAACCGGTTAACGCCTTCATTATATATTGTTTGCAGAGGAAGAACTCCTTGTCCAGATTCAACTTTCCATGTACTTATTTCTTTCTTTATTTCATTGCCAGCGTGATCACGTACACAATTGTTACTGTGACTGACTTTGTTCATAATCGTATTTCCTTTAATTGTTATAGTGCCGCGACACTTCGATTTATATTTGCAATTCCACCGTGAGGACCCATTTTTATTATCTTTTTTTTTATAGTACTGGTAACCATCATTTAGCAGAATCTCACCACCTCTTTTAGATGTCACGAAACAAAGTTCTTGTGTTTTATCTATATTATTATGTCGACTTGTTGAAGGGACTACTTCTATTTGAGACATTATTCATTAACAATGATTCTTCTTTAATCTGAAACAGGCCATTAAATATATTCGTTTTATTTAAGTTATTATTTTACACGAAATAAGTAGTGAGTAAATTTACCACAACATAAAAGACAACTAATTGAGTAAACTCAGCTATAAGAAAAAGAAATAAGAAATTAAAAATAAGAAAAACAATTGGACTAAAATCTATAACAATAATTAGGTAACTTATGAAGAGTGTCCATAAAACAAAGTTCCAAAGAAGACTAAAGTGTATTATTATGATTTTTTTTATTTTAATCATAACCAATGTTACTAATAATGACACATTTTGCACCGGCTAGTCGACGGTCGGCTGGAGTCGTGTGTGTATGAACAAATTAATTAATGTATAATAATTTGGTGGAATGCTAGCATGACTAATTTTACAAATTCACAGTATGGTAAGTAATAATTGTTCAATAATTAGCAGAGACAAATTAAATATAGAAATAATAGTGACAAAATTATCAGAAAAGAAAACCACGGAAGATTTGAAATATACATCCAAATAAAATCACTTAAACATGCAACAGATAAAGTAATTTAATACTTACCAGGTACTTAATTAAACGTTTCCTTGTTTTCTTATTACTTGTGATTATCACCTTTTACCACACGGAACTTTATTGCACAAATGCACACACGTCAACAACTTAAAGCTCCAACTAATTGTAATGTAATGCAAAATGTCACTGTTTTGTTTTTGCTGGCCTGCGATCCCTCTAATACTCACCCCGCACCATACCCCTTTGCCCCCGCGCGCCGAAGAGAGCGAGGAAAGGTCTAGCTTAGACGCGAGTTTGCCTTGCGTATGTCCAAAAAATGATAATGTTCGATTGTCTATTTTACTTATAAAACATATTACACTTTATATACATAAGTTTCATTGGTGTTTCTACATGAAGGTTACCAAAATAATAATAATAGTAATACCGTGTATTTGCTTAGGTACTTGTTTCGTCAATTTTTTTGATTTCCATTTAACAATTTTCAACATAACTGTACCCCTTTCCCAACTAAATAACATTGAACGAACAACAAATGAACACATATTTTTTGAAGGTCCAAAGGGTACTAAAAAAGAGGTCCAACGTTTACTTTTTTACTTGTTTTAATTTTGAAGGTCCAACGGGTACTACAAATGAGGTCCAATGGGCACATTGATTATTTTATTTTGAAGAGGGTCCAAAGGGACCTAAAAATTAGGTCGAACGGGTAACATTTGTAATAGGGTCTAATCTTTGAGGTCCAACGGGTACGCAGTCTTCCGATGCTGTATGCTTTGCTTCCGAACAAAACGCAAGAAACATATTGTGCTCTATTCACATTGATACGTGATGTATTGGGGATCAAAATTAACAATATAAATGTGATTTTGAATTGGCACAAATTAACGCGTTCAAACAAGTTTTCCCTCATGGTAAAATAACAGGATGTTATTTCCATTTTTCGAAAGCTATCTGGAAAAAAGCCGATGAACTGCAGCTAGCAACTACAGACAAAGGAAAAGAAATTGTAGGACTGGTATGTAATTTACCACTGTTACCATCGTCATTTATAAATATTGGCTGGAACTCGATAGTTAACTACGCGGCAAACTGTGAAGGAATGAGTACATTCATAACCTATTTTGAAAAACAGTGGCTCATAAAAAAAGCATTGATATCATGTTGTTATGAGAGACACCGAACCATAATGCAATGGAAGCTTGGCATTGTCGTCTTGGGGTTCGAATAAAAAAAAACCTTATTGATCCACTTTCTGTACAAACTTAAAAAAGAGGCCAGATACCAGGATATGATAGTGAGAGGATTTTTTTTCAAAAAAAAAACAGGAAAAAGAAAGCTATACTTTTTGACAGAAAATACCGACGGGAGCTTACAAAACTCCGAATGGAAGATATTACACCGCTAAACTTCCTTATAAATATTTATCACCTAAAATACAAGCTAAACTACAAATAATTATTGTTAATCCTTATGAAATAAGAAGAATAAGGAATTATTTTATTATAAGGATATTCAATTTTATTTTTTTTTCTCTCGGTAATCTAATTAAAATGAAATAAATGTTTAATGCCGTAAATGTCTTACTTCCCTAGCCTATTGCTTCCGCAAGATTCACTCTACCTTTACAACAAACCAAACAAACAAAATTTAAAAATCACTTATTTTGGGTCTAGATAGATAGATATATAATACATACTGATACATAATACATATTCTGATACCAACCCATACCACTTACTTTTTCAAACAAAATGAATTTTTCGACACATTATCTTTCACCCAATTATACCGGTAACCGTTGCATAAAATAACCGGTCTATTTTTGTTATTTGAAATAAATATAATTTCATTGCTAGACATTGTGTTTACAGATTATGTAAAAACTACGTTATTATTGTGATCATGACATTCATGACACATACTTCAATTGTTTATTTCCTATCATGGATATTACCAAGTTTAGGGGCCAGGCATGAAATCATCCAACATTAAGAACCAAAGAGATTAATGTATAGGTACCTACCAACGACGATATAGCCCATAGACGCCTAATAACAGGCGACCAATGTCTGTCAACACATCAGACTTCTAGATCTTATATAGGTCGCCGCTCAACAATATCTATTCAGTTTCGACCACTACTGTCAGCCGCAAACACTTCCGTGTTAATCCATAGAAATTGGTGAAAATAAATATTATAATGGCCCCTTGCACTATACGTTGGTGTGGTAACAACAGCCAGACTTTGAGTTTCCGTAAAGATGCCATAATATTTTTCATCGGTAAGTTAAAAGATACATATAATCATAATTAGATTTATTTTCTGGTATTATTTATCGGAGTTCATCTTATACTGGTAAAGTATTTTTTTAGCCATCTCTTTTCCTCTATTATTTGGTAAACATGACTAGTGATGAACCAAATCATGACCAAAGTGTCGATAAAGCAAAAAGCTATCAGTACTATTTATATGATAATTATTTGAAGATCTTTTTTACCCCCGATGGAAGTAGGTAACCCGATTTTACCCGTAGCATTTCAAAAAGTATTAATGTATTTTAAAATACACCAAATCATTATATGATTATAATGGTATTTATAATTGTCAAAAAATTAGGTGTATTTTCAATCCACACAGAAAATTTCCCTCTCACGGAGAGGAGGCGTCGTGCCCGCCCAGCAGTGGGAAAATTATAGACCATTATTGTATTGCAAAAATAATTATTTGACTTTCATAATTTAGTTTTATGTTATTAATTACATTTTTTTAACTAGGTATTACAATACATTATGAACCAACCACCGAGAAAAGTACGTTTTCTTTTTAAATAAATACGGAAAGAATTTTGATATTTTGTTTTTATTTTTTACATTTTAAGTATAATATAGATTATGTAAATGTTAAATAATATTAAGAAACAAGAAGTTAAATGTTAATAGGTACAATTAAAAAAAAAAATCGATACCTTCGTGTTTTATTTAAACCTGTCCCATCCCTAGTGATACGTAATGACCTTACGGAACGCAGTAGGTGGCAGTCCCCCGCTTCCTCATACCTCAGCTAGTTGACAGAATAGTTTTGATGCGATAAATCAAGCATTAGCTGAGACCAGACTGTCCCTTTCAGGGACACTGGGTGGGGACAGTCATAGGTCTACATAAATAAATTTAGTTCGTGTAAACTAATAATACTAATCTACTATAAGCACCGTTGTTACTAAAACCAAAATACTAACAAAAATATGGACCTTGGTCTGAAATAAAGTTTTATTTAATTTATTAGGCGTCTATAGGCTATAATTATGGTCGTTGGTACCTACACAACTGTTCGGACTTTTTGCGATGTAGTCATTTTGCGACTTAGGTATTTTGAGATTTAGACGTTACGAGATGTGGACTAAAAGCGATGTAGTCATTATGCGACTTAGGTATTTTGAGATATAGACATTTTGAGATTTGGACTATGAGCGACGTGGTCTATTTGCGATCCAGTCTTTCTGATACCAACCCGTTTTATACTGTGTAAATCGTAGTTGTGAAGTTCACTACCGCGATAGACGTTAATGAGAAAGTTTATTATCGCGACGTTCGTTGTTCCGAATGTATACCATCTACTGGTATTTAATCATTTGGGTTAGATTAAAACAGTGACCATTAACGCGCGAAGGCGAGTGAGCGAAGGTAGCGTGCCGCGGCAGTGGTCGCCGAGCGCCAGAGATCCCCCTTTATTGTTGGTTAATCATTTGGGTGAACTTTCGCAACAACGAACGTCGCGATAGTAAACTTTCGCAATAACGAACATCGCGGTAATGAACTTCGCAAATATGATTTACACTCGGTTTTACGAGTATAATATACTAGACAAATATGATTTACACTCGGTTTTAAAATATACTAGATGCCCGCGAGTTCGTTCGCTTGGAATTTAGTGTTATCTTGATATTGTAATCTAAAATTACTTTTCTTCAATGCAATGCACAGACAGACAGACATTTATATAAACTTTATCACTTTTAAAGGCAAATTTTCGGATAGGTTGGGTTGCATTATGGCAATTTTCGAATGTAGCTTTAAATAAAAAATAAAATAATCTTTAATTCGGATAAGCAACATCCATATGGGTTAGTAAACAAAAAGATAACTTATTCCTATGTTAGTAAACTTATATTTACTTGGAGACAAGGATGTTGTTCGAGATACATCTTCGAACAACATCCCCTAACAAAGGAGAGTCGTATCTCCCCGCTATAGTCTTCAGGATGGAGTTGGAGCTGACCCGCACTCTACAAAGCAAAGAGGCAGATTTCTGTCTGACGATGGCGTGGAAACCATCGACGTGTGCTTGTGCAAACATACCTGTGCGCGACGCATCTTTTTTACAGTTTTATACTTTTTGGTGTATTTTGTACAGTGTTTATTTATATTTGGAATGTTATTTATTTTTGTTATTTTTGATACCTTTTTTGTTTGAATAAATCAGTCTACCACGGTGCTTCACGGCGTTTACTTTATCTACGAGTAGAACAGTCCCCTAGAAAATAGGAAAAGTCAAGCACTTAAACCAGCAATGGAAATTTAGGCTCAGTCCTCTATATCGTGATCCTTCGACAGCCAGTCTAGTAGGTAAGTAGTGGTGATGGTGCTTACTCGTGCGGGTGCCAAGATGGGAGTTGAAGGAAACGCTGTGGAGAGGGAGCTGGAGCATCCAGGGCCCAGCCACTCACGCGCCAACGCGGCGGCCGCAGTCCAGACCCCTTCGAGGCCCGTCTCCGGCATTCAGACCCCGCCGAGGCCCGCCACTACCTCCCAGACTCAGTCGAGACCAGTAAGTATAACTTCATCTCGTTCTTCTGCTACAATGGTGGCTAGAAAGTTAGCCGCAGAGGCTTTACATGCTCGCCGTATGGCTGAATTGGAGCAAGAGGCCGCAGAGAGGGTCGCCGCCGCAGAGAGGGTCGCCGCAGAGAGGGTCGTCGCGCGAGAGCGCGAGGCAGCGAAGTTGGAACTCCGAGCGGAATTGGCGGCTATAGATGCCGATGCCAGTCATCGTAGTTCGAGAAGCAGCCGTTCGGTCAATGACTGGCTGCAGAAATCACAAGCTGCTCTGAAATCTGATCCAGTTGGCCTAGCTGACCCCGATGATTTTAAGTCGATTATCTCGGTCGGCCCCTCTCACCTGGCTCTAGTTAACCCAATCCCAGTATCGCCTATAAAACCGGCTGACCTAGCCACCACACCTACAAATGCTAACATTCATCTTTGTTCCAGCGATTCAGACCGCCTTGTGAAATCGTTAGGCATTCTCATAGATAATGTTAATAAAGGCGCTTGCCACCGTAGGGGCGATAGGGATTTTCCATTGCCGTTTTTCGACAGTAAATCGCATCTAGAATGGCTTTCTTTTAAAAGAGCCTTTCTATATACGATGAACTCGTATTCTGCTGTGGAAAATCTAGCTAGGTTGAACAAAGCATTGAAGGGATGCGCACGTGAAGCCGTCATGATGCTGTTGGCACGCCGCGCGCGAGCCTGATGTCGTGCTGCGCGCGCTCGATACGCGCTTCGGCCGCCCCGAGCTTATAGTGGCTCAGAGGGAACTGCAATGCGCGCTTTACCGCGCGTTGCCGGTGAAGGTAAAGATCTTGCTATTTTTGCTAGTCGTGTTCGTAATTGTGTAGAAGCGATTCGGTTACTCGACCAGCCTCACTACCTAACATCGCCAGAGCTGATTCAATCGGTTATTTCTAAAGTCCCCCCACTGTTACGAGCAAAATGGGTAGCCTACGCCGGCAGTCACGCGGCCAGTGATCTACCCATGCTTGACATGTTCGCCGACTTCCTGGCCGACATAGTCGAGATGCAGTCTAGATTCGGTCTCCTCCCTGAATCGGCTGGCGCGCCGAGTTCGACTTCCGCTGCTAATAGCCGAGTCAGGCATAAGGTGCACGCAGTCGTTGATGGAGAGAAATCTCGGTCAAAATCTAAAAATAGTTCATCCACGACTGCTGCAGGCAAAATTATTAATTGTGCCCTATGTCAACAACAGCATTCATTGACGCAATGTGACAAATTTCTTTCCTTGTCAGTAGATGACAAGAGGCATTTAATAAAAAAGAAAAGAGTTTTGTCACAGGTGCCTCAAAGAAGGTTGGCATAGGCTAAGTTTATGTTTCCCAATCTGGGGGGCCCGAGCGCCGTCTGTAGATGGCTGTACGTGGGGGTCGTGCGATCCATGGCCCTGTATGGGGCCCCGGTGTGGGCCTCTGACCTGACGGCCGGCAGCATCGCTGTTTTGCGAAAGCCGCAGACGGCGATGGCCGTCAGAGTCATCAGGGGGTATCGCACGATCTCCTACGAGGCGGCTTGCGTACTGGCCGGATCCCCACCCTGGGACCTCGAGGCGAAAGTACTCGCGTCGTGTTGTATCGGTGGCGCGAGGAAGCGAGGGCGCGGGGCGAGGGACCGATGCAGCGACACATAGAGCTGCGTCGGTCTCAGCTTCGCGAGGTCCTGGTGGCGGAATGGCGGGACAGGCTTTCACGCCCTACCGCCGGCCTCGTCACCATCGAGGTGGTCGGGCCGGTGCTCGAGCGCTGGCTCGGGAGGAGGCACGGCTCCCTGTCGTTTCGGGTGACGCAGGTGCTCTCGGGGCATGGCTGCTTCGGGAAGTACCTGTGTCGCATAAACAGGGAGCCGGACGCCCGGTGTCACCACTGCGTCGACTGCCGGGAGGACACGGCGCGGCATACGCTGGCAGAATGTGCCGCTTGGGAGGAGCCGCGCCGTGCCCTCATCTCAGAAGTAGGCAGTGACTTGTCGCTGCCGGCCGTAGTCGAGTCGATGGTCGGCAGCGACGAGTCCTGGGACGCGGTGGTTTCCTTCTGCGAGACAGTCGTCTCGCAGTCTCTCACTAGTGAGCGCGCAGCCGCGGCTCACGTAGGCTTAGAAGAGAACGACGACCCTGCGCCGTCCACGTCGAGCTCCGCCCCGTGCACGTCGAGCTCCGTACCTACAGTTTCTCTTGATGAAGGGAAAGAGATCCTGTCCCACGCGTCAACTTCTTTTTCAGCGGAAAGTCCGGCGCGATCGCTGAGTCTTCGCCCGTTACTGAAAGTTGTTGCTGTGACTGTGTCTGGTCCGTCTGGTAGTGTCGATACTTATGCCTTGTTGGACGACGGGTCGACCGCTACTTTTATTGATGCGGAGGTCGCTGCTAAGATAGGTGTTAAGGGGCCAGAAGGACACGTTCACGTAGATTGCATAGGGGGCCTTAACCTTTTGACCGCCACAGTCGTGTATAGACGACAAACCAAAATGTGCCCAGCACGCCACGGTCGCGACAGCGTGACCGAATTTTATACGTGAATAAATGTCATAAAACAGCATTTTTTCGTTCATTTCCCTTGTTATTTATATACCTTGACTCTTCGTAATTTATTTGAAGTGAACTGCTTTCGTTAGATTTCATTTTTAGTAACGTAAGATGACAAAAACGAAAACCAGTCATAAAGTTCGAAAAACATAATGCCCTCGACGCAGTCACCATACCAGGACACGTAGTGATGCAGGTAGTAGTCAATATAACAGGAATATCGACCTCGACGGCAACTTACGTTATATTTAATTTACTCTGAATTCTGCACTAGTAAATAAATAAAACATATCATACTGAACTTTTACGTTCGAGAAATCAAGAAAATTTTATAATACTAACTATGCACTCTCTTTAAGTCGAGTGTTAGTTGATTATATTAGAATTGGAACTTAAATTTGGTTACCAAGCAACTGTATACCTATTGATTGTCACTCTTGTCAAGAACATAAAAAGGGAAAAATCTCGTGGTTGTTTTTATACATTATTTTATTGTAAAAATATTGTTCTTGTGTTATTTGTGAATACACGTATTTCTTTTTGGAAAAACTTCGTCTTCTGTTCCACCGTAATCTCCAACAGATTATCGATTAATTGTAATGACTGTAATGCCCATCTCTATCACACTGGTGTATTGTCTGTGCCGGAAACGCCACAGTCGTCTATGCTTGAGTCCCATGGCTCATACGCGGATTTTTTTTTGAATAGAGTAGTTCGTTTACTGTTATTAAATATTATTAATAATGGATGACTATAATATGAGTAGTGAAGTGAAGTGAAGTGAATATGAGTGATGGCCGGATTAACTTCCGCCATTAAATATATTTTTTCAATTTAGCGGCCACGCATAAGACCTATATTAGCTGAGACAAAAAGTTCTAAAGTGTCACGTTTCCGAGATATGAGATATCAAAATAAAAGTAAAGGTCGAGGAATGACGTTGACCTTGAAAGTCATACCTCGACCTTAATGAACTTGGAGGGTTTTATTGATGATTTTGATGATTTTAATTCTGTAGCTAGGTACATACGTCTTCCAGCCGCGAATAATATTTTAATCAACATACAACCTAGCACTGGCCTGCAAATTGCAAAAAACCTAAGAAAAATTTAATTTCGCGGGCTACCCTGACGGTTCCACTTTAACCTTCTAGCTCTACTAAAGATCATATGCGCTTTATTACTTTGAAAAAAGTCAAAATGGCGGAAGTTAGTCCGGCCAAAAAATTCAAACCCGTTTAATAGATATTTACCTTTTATAAATTATTTTGTGATAAAAAATACGATTACAAAAAACTGATGATTCACGTCTCATTTTATTTATTGCATTATCAAAAAATAATATTAGAATCAAATTTCTCATATTTACAAAAGTTTTTCCACAATATGAAACAGAATATCAGTGAAACGAAACTAACGAAAAATACGAAACTATTAGAACTAAATAGGTACCTATTATTATTTCGATATTATTAATAAATATCGGTTGCGCACCTCTAGTGCAGAGGCGAGCTAATTAAAAAAGCCGTGCCAGCTACGCCACTGTCATCATAAGATGACAAGAAAGTACGTCAAGATTGAACATAGTGCTGTGATGGTATTGACTTGGTTTTATCGATTTATGTTTTGAATTGTGGATTCAACGCCGAAACTGTGACACATATCATTATGATTTCTGTCCTAAAGGACAAAGCGGGATGAAATAAAACTCCTGTAATATATTTTTCCAGTATAGACTTTTTATTAAAACATACTGTAGGTTAAAAAAATAAATAAATTTTGCTGAGCCACGATGAGTACTATGCGATTACCCACCGAACCACACACCCGGGGAGGATCCCAACCGGATCTTTCCCGGCTTCATACTGAAGAATCTAGTATGCCACAGGTTACTTTACGAAAGAGGAAACAACCCGAACAGGAAGATCTAAAGGCTGATTTTGCCGATTTCCGGAAAGAAATAATGAACACTCTTAATGGTTTTGTTGAAACACAAAAGATAATCCTCAACAAAATATCAGACGATGTCTCAGCCATTAAGGACGAAATTAAAAGCCTTCAGTCTACCACGAGAGAAATTATGTCAGAACAAAACCAGATAAAATCAGACATAGTAGGCCTGAAACTTGCCAGCGATGCAACTAACACAAAGGTTGATAACATTGAAACTGACTTGAGAATCCTAAAGACAGCTTCACCTGCGGAGCCTGAACTTCAGCGCCTCACCTGTGAAGATGTCGTTTCGGAGCTGCATGAGAGAGAACTCAGAAGCAGAAATATAATTATAGTGGGTATACCTGAAGCAAAAAACTGCAGCAAAGAGGAACGAACCGCATCTGACAGTGGAGAGGTCAACAAAATTATAAAAACTATTTTTCCTGAGTGCCCGGAACCAGATAGAATTCATCGCCTTGGCTATTTTAAACCAGAAAAGGCTCGTCATATTAAGGTCTATTTACCATCTCAAGACAGTGTGAAAGTGATACTCCGCAATAAAACAATTTACAAGAACGACACTGTTAAAATATACTCGGATCAAACCCCATACCAACAAAAATGTATGCGAAAATTAGCAGAAGAACTACAACAGCGAACACAAAATGGTGAGAAAGATCTCTTAATAAAATACGTTAATAACACACCTAAAATAATACACAAGCCATCAAAAAACTAATTGGAACCACACAACTGCAACCAAACACTGGACAAGACAAAATAACATATGAAATCGCTGGCAGCTACAATAACCTAGGCAAAAGTCGAACATCATTAAGATTTTTATATGCAAATATCCGTAGCTTGGTAAAACCTGGTAAAGTAGACGAACTTAACTGTATACTGGCAGCACTTAAAAACATTCATATAGTCTTACTAGTAGAAACATGGATTAAAAACGAAACGGAAGCTAAAAGCATACGATTACCCAACTACAAGCATTACTATAACTTCAGAACACAGTCAAGAGGAGGCGGAGCCTCAATATTTGTCCACAAAAATATAAAACATGAGTTTATAAGTGACAAATGTGAAGATGACAACCACTTCATATGGGTGCATCTAGAAAAATTTTCCCTCGACATTGGCGCCATATATAAACCAGAAAGAACCAATTCGAAAAAGTTCCTCGAGACCTTTTCGGATGAACTTCTGAAACGGAAACGAACAATCTTATTTGGAGATTTTAACTACAACCTACTTGCGCCGAACCGATCTACCTCTGAATACACAGATGCACTCGTAGAACAGGGATACACTATATTGAATAAAATTAATGCCAAATACTGCACTAGGGAAACTTCAACCACCAAGACTATATTGGATCATGTATGTACCAGCCTCAAAGATCATAAAATGCACCTAGCTATAATGGAATCTGCCATGTCTGATCATAAACAGATCTTCTTAGAAGTCGAGAGGTATACACCCGAGCCTATTAGAAAAGTGAAATTTCAAGCTATATCCTACTCAAACTTATATAAAACTGTAGAAGACCTGGACTATAATAACATCGGCGAGGAATATACCAGGTTAGAGGAAGCAATCCAGTCATCAGTCACCAGAAACAAAACGGTTAAAACTAAAATACTAAACCCTCCGAGGACAGATTGGATAAATCAGGACATCGTTAATCAGCTAGACAAAAGAAATGAACTGTGGAAAAATTTCAAAAATAATCCAAATAATCAAGAATCAGAAGAAGCATTTAAAAAAGAGAGAAACAGAGTTTTCGTGAATATTCAAGCGACAAAAAGTAAATATTATTATAAATCTTTCAAAGAATGTGAGGGTAAACCCCTTAAGATGTGGCAATTGATAAATAGCTTGTCTAATAATAAATTAAAGAAAAGTGTTGCTCCCTCTAAATTACAATCACCTACAGGGCTAATTACTGATGAAAAGGAAATATGTGAGTGTTTTAACAATTATTTCTCAGATATAGGTACACTTCTAGCTAATCAGATACCTGCTAAATATCATAATAACCAGACTAACACTATCACGCTAAACAAAACCGAAAATACAGATACACTTTCTCAGATAGCACCAGCAACGGCAGATGAAATTGGGAAACTAATTGATGACTTGAATGCAAACACCAGCACAGGTATAGACGGCATCAGTGCTAAATCACTCAAGTGCATAAAGAATCTCATTTTACCTAGTCTAACTCAATGCATCAACAAATGTTTTAGCGAAGGTCACTTCCCTGACACATTAAAATACGCCAAAGTTACCCCTATTTTTAAAGCGGGCTCCAAACTGTCCCCCGGTAATTATAGACCTATTTCAGTCTTGCCTGTACTGTCTAAATTTTTGAAAAGCTATTACACAATCGGCTCAGTCTATATCTAATTTCATTTAACTACCTTTCTCAACGACAGTATGGCTTTAGACCAAAATCTAATACTCTTTCAGCAGCAACAGATTTAATCACAACTATTAAAACTAATATAGACAGGAAACACATTGCTTTAGGGATCTTCATCGACCTAAAAAAGGCCTTTGATACCGTCAGCCATAGCTTGTTATTAAATAAACTTGCCTCGATCGGTGTAACTGGAAATGCTTTAAAAATTTTTGAATCGTATCTTCAGGGACGCCGACAGGTCGTTAAAATAGGTGACAATGTTAGCGCATCTAAGATAATCAACTGCGGCGTGCCTCAGGGCTCGATTTGTGGTCCCCTTTTATTCCTAATCTACATTAACAATATAGACAAGATAGGCCTGAAGGGGCATATTTCCTTATATGCTGATGACACTTGCCTTTTTTATTTTGGTCACTCAATTGACTCAATTATACAGGACGCACAAGATGATCTCAATATCTTGGAAAGATGGTTTCTAAATAACCTGTTAACTATAAATACATCCAAAACAAACTATATAATATTTGCAGCTAAAAACAAAAAAATCCCGAATCATAAACCTCTTATTATTAATGGAGTCAATTTAAATAAAGTCAACACAGAAAAATATCTCGGACTTATTCTGGATAACCAACTTACATGGAAACCACATATCGAGAAAACCTGTTCTAAAATATTAAGCCTAACGGGGGCGTTACGTCGAATTGTGAGATGCTTTCCTCTTAAGGTCCGCCTCACTATTTATAATTCACTGGTGAAACCGCACATTGAATATCTTATAGAACTATGGGGTTCAGCAGCTAAAACCAACCTAGAAAAGCTACAAAGAGCGCAAAACAGAATTGTAAAAGTCCTATTTCACTACCACTATCTGACCCCCACACACAAAATTTACAAAGATACCAATCTATTTAACATTTCTAATATATATTTATATAACACATGTATTTTAGTTCGTAAAATTCTTTCCAAAGACTTACACACACAAATCACATTCACAAAAAACATACAGGTACAAAAACGTGTTCTGAGGCGCGCCCAAGACTTGCATATACCTAGAACTAATTATGGAAAAAAAACAATAATTTACGAGGGAGCAAAACTTTATAACTCATTACCAAAAGATATAAAAAATACGCAATCGTTATTACTATTTAAAAAGCTACTAAAGTGCCATATCTTGAAGGGTCATAAAATAAAATAACCAATTTAACTAATTAACTCATTTGCCTCTAGTGTAAACGATTCTTTAGATTTCATTCAAACATAAAAACAAAGATAACGAGTCACCGCACGTCAACCGCGTCAACGCGCCGTACGGCGGTAGACAATGCAAAACTTTAAACAATTTACCTTCATAATATTCGTAATGTTAACACTCTAAGCTCCTATTACTCCTGGAAAACAAAAATGTATAAACTAATATTTTTTAGTATTTATTTCTGTATAAGTGATTTGTAATCTTTAGAAATAAATGAATTCAAACCGTAATAGTTAGTGCTTTATCGATATAATTTCAAACTCACTACTATTTTAGGATGAATTCATAGCTTGGCGCCGCGGGCATGCTTTTTCTTTTTTGACGTGGCGGTCAAAAGGTTAATAAGGAACGCACTGGTGCGTTACGTCGACTTCTATATCAAGGGTCGTCACGCGAAAGATAGTCACCTTATTCGTAGGGCTAGATCTATTGGCGGTCTAGGGGTGTCGTCGGGCACAGGCAACTGAAGGAACACGGGTGGGTTTTAGTCAGTAAGAGTCTGACACGCCCTCCTGCTCTGCCCAGAGCGGGAGAAGATATTTGATGATTTCCCCCCACAAAAAAAAAAAAAAAAAAAAAAGGGGTGTCGTCTCAGTTGGTCAACAGGGACGCCGTCACGAGATACCCATATCTTGCGGATCTTGCAGATGAGTTGTGTTACGTTTAAATTCAGCCGATGCTCATCATTGGTATTGACAACTGGCATCTCACCGTATCTAGGGCCACACGTAAAGGGTCTAAGTCACAACCTGTCGCGATTCGTACTGCGCTTGGTTGGGTATTGTTCAGTTTCGGTTGTAGTTCAACTACTCAGGTTGATGTTGTTAGCCACGCCACACTGTTTGAGTCCGCGACTGTAGGCCAGAGCGACCGTTCCGAATTAAAGCAGCTTATTAAGGAGCAGTACAAACTACAGTCTATAGGTATTTCCAAACATGAGGCGCGCAATGCTGATGACGAACGTGCTCGTCAGATTATTGAACGCACAGCACGCCGCCTGCCCAGTGGTCGTTTTGAAGTAGGTCTGATTTGGAAGTCTGACGTTTTATCCGTACCCGATAGTTACAACCTCGCCTTATCTAGGTTTTTAGGCTTAGAGAAGAAGTTGTGTAGGGATGGTGGCTACGCAGAGCGGTATCGTGCCAACATTCTCGATATGGTTGGGAAGAACTACGCCGAGCTCTGTCCAGAGGCGCCCACAGGTCCACGTATTTGGTACCTGCCTCACTTCGGCGTAGTCAACCCAAACAAGCCTAATAAGCTGCGGGTTGTGCACGATGCCGCTGCCAAATCAAAGGGCGTTTCACTAAACTCGTTGTTGTTACCGGGTCCTGATCTGCTTCAGCCACTACTGGGCATTCTTTTTCGGTTAAGGGAAGGCAAAATTGGGTTGACCGCGGACATTAGGGAAATGTTTCCGCAAATTAAAATTCGCGCTGAAGAACGCGTCGCGCAGAGGTTTTTGTGGCGCGATAGTCCGGGCGAACCGCTACGCGTTTACCGGATATCGTCGATGATGTTCGGTGCCGCTTCTAGTTCCTTTTACGGCAATTTACATTAAAAATAAAAATGCGGCCGAGCATCAGACACGATACCCGGACGCAGCGCGTGCAATCGTTTGCGACCATTATATGGACGATTGCATCTGCAGCCTTGACAGCGCGGATGAAGCAGCAAAACTGGCCGCTGGCCGCTGATATTCACGCTGTCCATAAAAACGGGGGTTTTGAAATGCGTGGCTGGGCCTCCAACAGCGCCTCGGCCCTGACGTTGTTACCAAAGGAGACATTGCTGGAGGCGCCAGTAACGTCAGCTGTAGACCTGGGTCACCTAGCCACTCCTGTGAGGACGCTTGGCCTTGTTTGGCAGCCCACTACAGACTGCGTCGGTTTCAATATTGGATTAAAAAAGGGTGGGCTGCCAAAAAAGCTTACCAAGCGGGTGGTTTTGACCCACGTGATGCGGGTTTTTGACCCTCTCGGAATTATTGCGCATATAGTAGTGACCGGTCGCATCATGTTCCAAAATGCGTGGCGCAAGGGTCTCGAGTGGAATGAAGAACTTTCTCAGCAGGACAGTGCAGCGTGGAGGATATGGTTTCATGATTTGTTTGGGGTTGCCGAATTGCAGATCCCACGCTGCTACTGCCTAGCCGACTGGGAAGTGAATCACTGCGAGCTTCATGTTTTTTCCGACGCCAGCGAGTCTGCCTTTGCTGCGGTGGGTTACTGGCGGTTCGTGCTTAAGGATGGAGAAGTCAAGCTCGCACTGATTTGCAGCATGGTCCGTGTAGCTCCCTTAAAGCTGGTGTCGATTCCGCGGTTGGAGCTGCAAGGAGCGTTGATCGCCGCGCGCCTCGCTTCAACAATCTGCGATTCTCATCGTTTCAGACCCGTCAGGCAAGTTTTTTGGTGTGATTCAATGACGGTGTTGAGTTGGTTAAGAAGCGAGGCCCGCTCATTCAAGCCTTTTGTTTCGCACAGAGTCGGCGAGATCCTGGAGTTAACGAGTGCCAGTGATTGGCGGTGGGTGCCCAGCGAGTTGAACGTCGCTGACGATGCAACCCGGTTAAAACGCACTACGTTGTCTCTAAGAGTCTCGCTGGATCACTGGTCCCGAATTCCTGCTGTCTTCTGACTGGCCTAGTGAGCCATGTAGTTCCTCAGAATACCCAAGCGTAAATGAAGAGAGTAGGAATCCGGCATATACCATTGCAGCAGTTCACCTCATCGGTAGCGTTGTGAGGCATGTGCCTGTTTCAGCTGATCCCAGGCGGTTTAGCTCTTGGCTGAGATTGGTACGAGCAACATATAGAGCTCATAAGTATCTAACCCAGATCAGAATCCGTTCCTTATCACGTAGGGCGTTTCATGTAGAGAATTTAGTGCGTGAGCAAGGGGGGCTATTAACGTTTTCCTTTCAGCCGTCAAGCTTTTTTGGCTCTCAACACACAACGCATGAGACAGCTGCCGATATACGCCTGGCCGAGACGCATATTTTGCGCCAGGCACAGCTGGACTCATTTCCCGACGAGATGATGCGTCTGAGCAGACTCCCACCCCTGCCCATACCTCGCACCAGTCGGTTGTTCCGACTGTCTCTGATTATGGATGAAGAGGGCCTCCTACGCCTGTCCAGCCGTATCGCCGCAGCCTCGGGAGTGCCTGAAGCCACAAAGAACCCCATCGTCCTCGACGGGAAGCACCCTGCCGTCCAGCTACTGGTGGACTACCACCACCACCGAGCCGCCCATGCCAACACGGAGACCGTGGTCAACGAGCTTCGTCAGAGCTTCTACTTGTTCGGCTTAAGAAACGTCGTCCGCTCCGTTGCCTTCCGTTGCCAGCTATGCCGTATTCGCCGAGCTGAGAAATTCCAGCCGCCCACTGGGAATCTACCGGAGGCACGTTTAGCTCACCACAAGCGCCCCTTTAAATTCACGGGGCTAGACTACTTCGGGCCAGTTCAGGTAACTATTGGACGGAGACGGGAGAAGAGATGGGTCGCTTTGTACACGTGCCTAGTCGTCCGCGCCATCCACTTGGACGTTGTTGGAAGCTTGTCGACGGATTCTGCTGTGATGAGTCTTCGGCACTTCGTGGCTCGCAGAGGAACGCCGTCTAAGATCTGGTCTGACAATGGCGCCGCTTTCATCGGGGCAAGAAGAGAACTCCCTGCGCTCTACGGGGACGCAGCTATGGAATATGCTGCGACGGAGAAAATCAGTTGGCGCTTCATTCCTCCGTCGGCTCCGTTCATGGGTGGAGTATGGGAGCGACTGGTGAGAAGTGTAAAGACAGCACTCCGAGCCACCCTCACCGAACGTGCTCCGACAGAAGAAGTTCTTCGAACCGTACTCCGAGCCACCCTCACCGAACGTGCTCCGACAGAAGAAGTTCTTCGAACCGTACTGGCAGAAGCAGAAGGGCTCATCAATTCCCGCCCCCTGACGCACGTCTCGGTAGAGCCCGGCAGTGAAGAGGCGCTCACTCCGAATCACTTTTTACTTGCAACTTCATCGGGGCGTCCTGTTCCAGCAACCTTGTCGGATCGAGATCTGGTGTCAAGAAGTGGCTGGCGCAGAGCGGTCAGACTGGCGGACTACTTCTGGCAGCGCTGGGTTAAAGAGTACTTGCCGAATCTTATTCCCAGACCCGGGCAAGGCAACGTTCCAGAGTTGGCTGTGGGCGATCTGGTCCTGGTGGCTGATGGCAATCTACCGAGGGGCTCTTGGCCAAGAGGGCGCATCTCAGCGACTTACCCGGGCCGCGATGGGGTGATCCGAGTGGTGGACGTCAGGACTGCAGTGGGCACTGAGGAGGCCCTTGAAGAAGCTGCTCAAGCTGATGGTTTAATTTTGGGGGGAAGGAATGTGCGCGACGCACCTTTTTTACAGTTTTATACTTTTTGGTGTATTTTGTACAGTGTTTATTTATATTTGGAATGTTATTTATTTTTGTTATTTTTGATACCTTTTTGTTTGAATAAATCAGTCCTACCACGATGCTTCACGGCGTTTACTTTATCTACGAGTAGAACAGTCCCCTAGAAAATAGGAAAAGTCAAGCACTTAAATCAGCATTGGAAATTTAGGCTCAGTCCTCTATAATACCTGATGCACTACAGAAACGGGGCAGCCCCATCAATATCCTGAATCCGTTATTATACTGGACCCGTAGGGCGCTGATAGCTGAGTATAGTTGGTCCACAGGCTGCACGTGTAAAACACTTGGCAATAAGCTTTAAAAAGCGTTATTTGACTTCATTGCTACAGCGTGCAAACCTACGAGCCAACGTGTTACATCGAACTGCCAGCACCCTACGTTCCCTCTCAATATCCACTTGGTCACAAAGGTCGTCAGTTACATAGTGCCCCAAGTATTTGAACTGGTACACTCGCAATATGTCATTCCCATTCAGTTTAATCGGAGGAACATAATCAGGACATTTAGCACCGCCAGCCTTAAAGACCAAGAACTCGCTTTTCTTGACATTATAAACTAGGTCATGCTCACGAGCATAGCTCTCACAACAACTCAGCAGCTCTCTAAGCGCCCTAACCGTAGGGCTCAGCAGCACCATATCGTCGGCGTAACTGATGTTGTTGACACTGACGTCATCAATGCGACACCCGATTTTCTTACTGCTGAGCCCAACGATCAGGTCGTTTATATAGAGGTTAAACAGTTTTTGTGACGTTATCCCTCCTTGTCTAACCCCGCACTCTAGCCCATACGACACAGATAGTCCATAGCTTTCTATAGGTGAAAGATTTTTGAAAATCGGTTGAGTATTTCGTGAGATCTTTTCTCTTTGTAATATTAGTTATGGACCAAAGGTAATTTATCATAATTATATACAATCCTTTGCAAAAAACGGGCGGTTTTGATTTTTTTACAATATTGGTAATAATCATGTAATAATTTATTTCAAAAGAGGTTTTAATTGCCAAACTATGTTACCGGCACTTAATAAAGAGTCTGGGTATGAAAAAAAGTTAATTCCAAATTCGAAACTTCAGTTTAAAATAAATAATAATCCTTTTTTCATTTTGTGACTTTCGAACCTGCAGGGAGCACATGCAAAGATGTCTATATGTTCAAGTCCTATTGTAGGAATCGACCATTCTGCGAACAGGCGAACGCAAGCCAGTATTGGACTTGCAAGTACCCACTGAAAATAATCTGCCAGCGCGCACCTGTCGCTTGTGGACTGTCCTAGGAACCGCATAGCAAATCATGTTGGAGAGTTCAATGCTGTCAAATTTATTTCTGACAATACTATATAAATTCATAGCTTCTAAGTACTTACGTCTATTTTCAAGTGTTGCGAGCTTATACTTCGCAAGCAAATCTTGGTATGGCAAATAATATCCATAACATCTGTAGTGCATGGTACGCAGAAACTTATATTGAACACACTCGATCATTTCAACATACTTTTTGTAGGTCCGCGGTTAAAAGGTTATCAGGCAACTAAAACTAAGTCGCATAAAACCCTGCCTTATTGTGACTGAAAACAGATATTTTTGTGTCATTTGTAATGGCAGAAAAAGCAATAAGAGCTAGTAAAATTATAGCGCTGCTGGAAGAGGGGTGCAGCCAATGTTACGTGTCACAGCGGTTAATCGTGAGTCGTTCAACCGTCCAAAGTACTCGATACCAAGAGACAGGTTCCGTTCAGAGAGGGCAAGGTTCTGGGATAAAACGTTGCACACAACCGCGAGACGACCGCTGTTTAGTGAATCAGGCGCTGAGGAACCGCAAATGCAGTTACATAGACGTCAAAAGAAACCTAGAAGAGTTACGAGGAGCACAAGTTAGCATATGGACTTTAAGGACTAGGCTTGTAGCGGCTGATATAATAATATGCAGTCGACGACCAGCGCGGGCCCCCAAGATACTCCGTGAGCACCGGATTGCTCGATTGAGGTTCGCTAGAAATTGCCTATCTTGGACACTAGGAAACTGCAGTAGCGTACTATTCTTCGATGAGGCTCGAATTTGTCTGAATGGTGAGGACCGACATCGGCGAGCGTTACGAAGACTAGGGGAACGCTATGAAGAAATCACCCCTTATGGTGGCCGTTATGTTTTGGGCGGGCGTCCAGCTATCGTACCGAGATAGTATGCATAGAAAATGGCTCAATTAATGCGCAAAGGTACATAACAGAAAGCCTTTGTCAACATGCACAACCCGCACTGACTGTAATTGGTGAAGATGCCATTTACATGGACGATAATGCTCGGGCCCACCGTTCTGGCGACGTAGATGCTTAAATGCAAGAGGTCGGTATTCATATTCAGTTACATGAGAAAAATAATCAGCCTGTAGCTTTATCATAACGATCGAAAGGCTTCATCATAAGGATTATTTTTTGCTAAATAACATAGTGTCACAAATAAAAGAAAGACCATGAATTAACATTTGATGTGAAATTTTGTTCAGAAAAATGAAAAGCTGACATTGCCGTAAGGACATACAACTGACATTATCATAAGTACCTTTTTCTAATAAATGTACCCACTTGAGAAGTACGCATCATTTCCGTAGTATAATTTAAGTGCATGATAAAATGATAAAGAGATACGTAATTAGTAGGTACCTGGTTGTATGCAACAAATCGAAATAATCAAAAGAGTGCGACTTTGTATTCAACAGGAAGGGATTCATTTTGAGCATTTGATAAACTGATTAATTTTGTATTAAAAATGTTAAAATTCATGGTCTTTTATTTTTGACACCATGTTACTTAGCAAAAAATAATCCTTATGATGAAGCCTTTCGATAGGTATGATAAAGCTACAGGTTGATTATTTTACACGTGTAACGGGTTCAATTTCCGGTTCAACCATGTAGATATTTAAATATCTATGAATGCAGTTTAAATTGTTTTTTTAAATTCAAATAATGTCTTCTTTCAGTAAAATGTTCCATCTACAATATTCAAGGTACTTTCCCTCCGGCATATCCGTGGGACGCCCTGTATACGAGAAAAACCACTTGAGATATAATATGTTATGTGGTTTATAATATATCTCAAGTGGTTCTTCTCGTTTCTTATTAAAATAAGACTGAAGATGCCATCTTTTGGGGAATAGAAAAACTATGTTCCCATTTTATTTTACTGACACCTATCGGTAAGTAACAAAACTTCGCTGATCGGGTGTAAATTGTTTAAGTTCAGTTGTTCACCGCTAGATGTCAATCCCAGTAGATACAATTGCTTCAATATTTTAGTCTGGCCGATAGGCAAACCTTTGTTGCCTTTGGTCTCAAATCTCTAGTTCCGGGTGAATGCTATAGGTGTCATGGAGTGGTAATATACAAACTGGAAATATCTAATTTGTCTTCCCCGGTAAAAACGCAAACCCCCAGTTGCAAGTTCAAATCTCAAATCGTTTTTTGCTATTCTTATTGTACAATTACAGGTGGTAGATAAAAGATAAATTAATAGAAACAATTAGGTATGGACCCTGTCGGGCACAGCAAATTTTTAAATAAGTAGAGAGAGGAAGAGCGCTTTATTAATTTTCTTTGATAATCACATTCAATCATTCACCTTTTCTATTAATATTTTATATGCAGGTAAATCTATTCATTTATCATTTATTTAATTATATTTAATATTGCTTATTTCTTTACTCGCTTAATTTTTTTATTGTTATTAATGTAGTATATTTATTAGGTAGGTATTGTTTTATATTTATTTTGTTATTTTACATGTGTTATTATTATTGAATTTATCCGTTAGATATTCTTGTACCTACTGTGTAATAGCTTTTTTTAATTAAGTACTGCTTTAGTTTATTTAAAAATATACTGGTTTTATTTTGTTGTTTTATGTCTTCTGGTAATTTATTATATATTTTAATTGACATTGAATATGGACTAGATGAATGTAGTTTAAGGCGGGTCGGGGGCAAATTTAGTCTATTTTTATGGCGAAAAGACTAATTTGTTATGTCTCCCCATGCGCTGTAAGTATCTGTATATTTACGGACTAATTTACACAATTCTAAGATATAAATACCAACTAAGGTGAGAATCTTGTGTTTTTGAAAGTAAGGATTGCAACTATCTGTTGGTTCTATATGGGTAATTATTCGTATTAGCTTTTTATGGACGGTAAGTTCATTCTGATACTGATATATACATATATCCCAATCATTGAAATACTAAATGTCACCTACCTAGACGGGATTAGGTGTTTATTTACTCTTATTAATTAGATAGGTGCTGCACTGACTGAAAACCAACCAAGACGAGAAATACTTACAGATAATACATGGGTACGTATATTTTTTTTGTATATTTTTTTTAATTTAACATATTTATTTTATCAAAATAATTACCATTATTATCTATACATTACTGCCATCTAATAGAAAGGTCATTTTATGCCTTTGCGATAGAACTCTCGTGATCTAGATTCGACAAACTGTGTGAAAGCTTTTTGTACTGCCGCCTGAGAAGAAAACTTTTTATCACGTAGAAAACTGTCCAAATCACGAAAAAATGGTAGTCAACGTTGGAGCAAGGTCTGGCGAATACGGAGGGTGACGAATGGTTTCTAATTACAGTTCCTGTAGAGTTAAAACGGTTTCTCGTGCTGTACGAGGTCTCGCGTTATCATGGAGCAATAATGGTGAAGATCGATTCATGAGTCGGGGCTGTTTCACTGCTAGTTTTGCTATCATTGTTCGGAGTTCGGCACAGTAGACATCTGCCGTTATTGCTTGACCAGATCGGTGAAAGCTATAGTGAACAACACCATGCTGAGACCACCAAACAGTTACCATTACCTTCTTACTGGTAAGCTTTGCTTTAGGACACTGTTGCGGCGTTTGACCTGGGGTCAGCCATTGCATTTTTCGCTTACGGTAATCGTAAAGAATCCACTTTTCATCACATGTCACAATTCGATCCAATATTCCTTCATTTCTGTATTGATTCAACAAGGCAACACAAGTTTCACCACGCATTTCTTTCTGCAGATCAGTCAAATCATGAGGCACCCATTTCTCATATTTTTTTATTTTATTGATTTGACGCAAATGAGTCAATATTGTTGGTAAAGTAACGTTAAACCACGCCGCTAATTCCTGGGTAGTTTGGCTCGGATCGGCTTCCACCATCTCTTTCAATTCATTGTTCTGTGTGGGCGGTCTTCCACGTGGTTCGTTCTTCTAATCAAAGTTTCTATCACAAAAGCGTTTAAACCAAAATCGCACGGTGCGTTCATTAGCAGTCCCCTCTCCAAACGCAACATTGATATTGCGAGCTGTTTCTGCCGCGTTAGTTCCGCGTCGGAACTCGTATTCAAAAATAACTCGAATTTTCGAAATATCCATCTTTCTTGTCTAAGCTGAATAAATAAAACAACTGAAAGTCGATAATCGAATGTTGCACATTTTTTAAAGGAAGAACTTCAGTACCTACCATGTGAAAAAAGTTTCACTCAAAAATCTCAAACCATGAAGGCTCTATGTCTATTCGAAGTACCTAATACAATAAAACAGCAATTTCATATTTTAACCCCTTTTAATTACGTTTCGCATCGGAATATAAATAGTAAAATAATATTTTACTGTTTATTCCGATGCGATACGCTTTGAAAACTACACTGACTTTAAAAACTTGCCGATGCAAAACGATTTGAAAACTGCGCTGCCTGATATACAAAAGTAATAAGCTGGCGCTTAATCTGATATACCTACTTTGACCGTTGCCCACACCCTTATATTTATTTATCTTCTGTGCATTGCTTCTCTTTAAAAAAAAATAGAAACATACGCTTGAGAATCGCCGATTACACCTAAAACTAAAAAAATATGAATATAAAAATGTTTCGATTGTTTTATTACAATCCAAAGAGAAAAAAATTAAGTATTTAGTTTTGGAATTTTCAGAAGTGATTAATGTATTTAGTGTACAAGCAATGTTAAATAACTAGATAATAATATGTTTTTTCTCAAACATGTTCGGAAATTTGAGCATTATTTTGACAACCTTCTTCGAGATAAATCAAAATTGCTGTACTGGCCAAATACATGCTAGCAGCGGCCGGCAAAAAATGTATGAAAATCCATATCAATATTTTTTTTTTTGAGTTGGGAAATCATTAAATAAATTGACGTGTCAGACTCGTTTAGAACCTAAAGGACACAGAGCGAGATCGATCGAGCGGCAATAATTATATTTGTTTAATATCCAGGTATGTTGTCTGCAAAAGGCGCCCTTATATCGCGCAGACATAAAAAAAAAACTGTTCGCATTCGACTATTTAAAGATAATTCTAATTACATTTTTATTTCGAAAAAACAAAGTAATATAATAGGCGCGTGGTATACACGTTTCCTTGGAATAAACGAATAAACGGAATAAATATTATAATATTTTATTATTTAACGCCCCTACATAATATTGATCTTCTGCTAGCACTCCTCTCTAGTGCTACAGCACTGACTATTATCTAAAATGACGCTATGATCAAGAATCAATAAGCCCTATGGATTGTGGATATTGGTAAATTATGAGCATTATATTAGGACAATTGCAAATGAAATACAAATATTTGTAACATGCGAATGACTTCTGTTTTAAGTACGTGCTTAAGGATTATACAGACATTTTAATCGACCCAATTTAGTGGTAGGTACTTATGTAGGTAGGCTCCGTCGGTCATTCGTTCTGGCAAGTGATGCTCTTCACTTGCAGAACGAATGGCCGATGGAGCCGAAATGTTTAGTAGTGGCGACCGCGTACCAGAGAACAAAATTTAACTTTTATGGTAAAAGCACTAATACTCGACAGTGAACAAAAGGATGACACTTGTGACTGCGAATGAAACGTTTTCTGATAAGAATTTAATCATTACGTGGTCAAAAACTTGCATACACTTTCCTAAGCAAACTTCAAATTGATGTCAGTTTACTGTAAAGTAAACAATGTGGACGAGTGAAGGCGGCAGGCTGTAATTTTGTGGGTATTTGTTCAACATTTTTACAATATTTTCTGTTTTTTGTTTTGATTATATATATGAATTTTTAAAACATAAAAAAAATTATTATAAATAAAATATTAAAAAAAAAAATTGATGCCCTGTGATTGTTTCCCCGCCCACCATTCACATACTTGTAAATATTATTTTTAATATTTTAAGACTGTTAGCTTTTAATAACTTTTATCGTTGAGCTCCATAAGCCTAAGTTGAGCTGCACGATTACTGACAATTGCGTGCACTGACTGGACAGGTCCACTCAATCTGTGTGGTTCTTTCCTCAAAAGACCATTTCAGACACCGATCTACATAGCCTTCACATGATCTGACTAAGATTTTGTCTGGACTTTAAAAGAGACTGACCTCTGAGTTTGTTTCGGCCTTTCTTCTCAGAGTAGTCAGATAGGAAATGCCGACCTCATCTAGTTTTTAAAATACGATTGACGTGTAAAAGTTCAAACCTACTTACAGAAATAAAATCATTTATCATGTATAATATTTACCTGCCATGTTTGTGAAAATAAATACATTATTTATTTAAACTTTGAAATATGTAAACAAACCACGTTCATTAGCACTATACACCAGACACGGCTAGTATTAGCGCTAAGGGGTGCCTGCCTATTATTAATGGTTTAGTTTTTTGGTAATATCATGAACTGACTGAAAATATTCTTTAACACATTGTCATAGGAAGTCCTACGACAGTGTTAAAGAATATTTTCAGTTATAAAGAAAACTTTCATATTAAAAAGTAAACTAGCAATAAAAAAAATCTGTAACTGTCATTTGTGTGGTTTCCTTTTATTAACTTCGGAACTCTTTTCACATGTAGCTGGTACAATATAATTGTTTATTCTTTTGATTTTTATGTACACCTGACTTTTCATATGTTTTCAAAGTCAAAGTCAAAGCATTTATTTCAAATAGGCACATAAAAGGCACTTTTGAACGTCAACATTTACATTTAAATACAATTGATTCTAGTCGCCCCTTCCAAAAGGTAGAAGCTGTTTTTAATTCATGCAAAATAAAATTGGTACATTTATTTTCTTAGAGCTTTTCCTAAATGACCTCGCGTGTCTGAAATGGCGAATGATTTAAATAATAAAAATTTCATCAGCGATAGAAAATCTGCCCAAAGAGGTTGACCCCGCGTTTATGAAACGGCGACCGATCTAAATAATGAAAATGTCATTAGCGATAGAAAAAAGCTTGTCCAAAGAGGTTGACCCCGCGTTTATGAAACGGCGAACGATCTAAATAATTAAAATATCATTAGCAATCGATAGAAAGCCTGACCAAAGAGGTAGCTGCCTTTGAAAATGGATCATCGAAATCATTATCGTCAAAGACCACAATGCTTCAGAAGTCACTCACGTTCCCAGAATTACCGCGACCGAAGATCTTCCTAGTGCTATTTCCATCGAAGGTTTGGAGAAGAAGCCTATTGATGCAGGAGCTCCTGCAGTTTCAAAGAAGTTCACCCGGAATACTATATTGGCTAATGCTCTGGCGGTAGCTGATTTCGACTCCCGAACTACATACCGCCTGTTCTGAATAATTTGTCGTTGTTGATTCAACGACAGCATCATGACAATATATTGTGGTGGTGACAAGAGACATTGCATATTTATACGATTTATTGAACTAATATGTTATGTTCTAGTATAAAAAGACTTATATTGTAGGCTATAAATTATTATGAACTAGCTTTTGCCCGCGGTTTCGCCCGCGTTGAGGTCAGAGATTATGCGAAGGGAATGTTCTACCGGATAAAAAGTATCCTATGTTATACGATTAATTGAAATAATATGTTATATTCTGGTATAAAAAGACTTATATTGTAGGCTATAAATTATTATGAACTAGCTTTTGCCCGCGGTTTCGCCCGCGTTGAGGTTAGAGATTATCCGACGGGAACGTGCTACTGGATAAAAAGTATCCTATGTCCTAACCCAGGTCATAGTCAACCCAAATGTGTAAAATGTTATCCCAATGTTATCCCAATCCGTTCAGTCGTTTTTGCGAAAAAGCGTAACAAACAAACAAACTCACTTTCGCTTTTATAATTAATTTTAGTTATACGAGTAGGGTGTTTTAGTTGGTTTTGAATCGAAATTGTGTTAAATTATTAAACGTGTTCTCAATCACTTGATAGAGTACATTTTGGTATTCAAGAAAAAAAAACGTTGTTTTTCTCGATGCGAGTAACCGATTCTTAACTTGATATAAAACTGTTATAGCCCATTTAATTATGTGTACAGAATACAAATGGCGGAATAAGCTGAAAATACTAATTAAATTCGTTGTTCTTTACATGGGACCTCCAATCACAAGAATAGCAAAAAATAATACCCTGTAGCTTTTAATATATTTTGTTATAAAATTAATTCTAATTGAGCAACTTGTACAAGTTCAGCCAAAAGCTGGAACAAAATGAGCAATTCCCTTTTTGTTGTTCTTAAAGTACTTAAATAAAAAATCCCTTGTAGGATCTACCACGGAAGATATACCACGAGTAAAAAAAAATCGTGTGAATTGATTGAATGTTTCACGTATCTTCAGGTAAACCACAACAACCCTAGCTGAAAACGATGATTTTTTTTCTTCAAAATAATACAAAAACAAAAATCTACAAAAGTTATTATCAAAATAATAATAATTGCTCTAGATAGGCCGATTCATAAAAAGGTGTCGGGCAATAAAAAATGCTAGGCTCTTCATTTAACATCATTAGTTCCATATTTAGCATGGTTAGGTTACGCACTTAAGTTAATCAATGAAACAAACCACTTTTTATACAAGCAGCTCAGGTGGAGTCTGGTAGACCTTGAAATTACAATGATCGTCAATTTATAATGCATAGTTTGCGATTACCAAACAACAAAGAATTTTAATCGGAGAAGGTATTTTTGTGTTTTTAATACTTTTCCTGTTGCGTTGTGCACTTCAATAGTCACTGCTGCAGGCGTAGCATGACACTGTATATTTCTACGAAAAATAGACCTAACTTTTTCTATAAGTGACATTCCGTTTCTTCATTTATGACATCGCACCGTAGAAATCCTTCTCAGAACAATAACTAAAGCATAGAAGGCGCTTTAGGACATTTGAAGTGTACGCTGTCATAGACAAAAGAGTATTAGCTAGTGATGTGACTATGCATAAAATAAATACCGATATCGACTTCTTAGTTTATGGTATCGCTCCTTGGCATTAAATCTAAAATATGGTAAGGTGAAATAAAGAACTCACTTCTGTCTGATCAACTTATTTATTTATACACAGGATAAATTATTAACCAATTGAAATTACCAAGAAAACGCTTAAATATTTTGTTAAATGCGATTGGCCCCGGAAAAGTAACAAAAAATTAAAATCACTGTCCTTTAAAAATTATAGTTTTTGTTAGAAATGTCCTTACTTTTTCTACAGGAGAAGATAATTCTTTTGCGATAAAATTTATTCTAATTGTTAAATATTCTTTGCTTATCAATTTAATCAACTAATTTCTATGATCATCCAATACATCATTATCGAATGAATGTTCGAGTAAATCATCAAAAATTGACGTTGGTAGCAATAATTTAATAAAGCAGTCATCGCTGAAATGTTTGGAACAAATACGATGTTGTTTTTTCCATTCCCAGTAGTTACGTGCAATAGCGTTGATCCATTTTTGCCTTATATAAATATCGGAGGGACATCTGAAAATGACAAAAAAAATCATAGCAACACGTGAGTTTAAATTATTATACCAAGAGCCACACGGATTTTTGACCACTGTCATTTCATTACTCATACGTACGATTTTCTGGCAAGACCGTAGGTATTTAGGTATTTATTTCACTCTTTAATATTTAATCCTCCCAAAACTACGTGTAAAGAAAAATAATGTAATAATTTAGATGACGCTAGTTCTATCGATAGTTTATTTTTGCAAGCACTATTGCAAAATATTTATATGCCGATTTAAAATTTCTATTTTCCCTAGAATCGAATTATTTAATTGCATAAAATATTGATTTCAAAACACTACCGTGTACACTAAGCTCAAATAATTTGAGAAAATGCCGAAATAACCTACAGTGAGAATACAAAACCGATAAAATGACCATATTTGATTACTTACCGATGGAAGCTTTTACATTCGTCAGAGAATGTAAACAAGCAGGGGGCTCAGACAAGTGGTAATCATTTTGAAAGCGTTTCATAGTAACAACTATCAACAGGATTGACATAAAATTTTCGGTAGCTTGTGTTAGTCCCATAGGTACATTGTTGACATTCAATCATAAAAGCTGGTAGATAAATAAAATAAATTTATTGTACACCACAAAAAACATAACAAAAATTTTATTGAACAATACTTAATACTAGTACTACTCAGCCGATCCACTTATTCTGTAAAAATCTCACCGCGAACACTTTGGTGAAGTGAGTTGAAGTAAGCTGTCAATAGTGTTCATCACTAGCAGGAAGCGTAAAACACCGGAAAATGAAACTTTGGATATGTTTAATTCTTTTAAATCTGAACTACTGCAAACCTTTAATTAAGGACTGGCGCCAGGATATGAATAATAATTTCGAACAAATAAATTAGAATATTAATAATATACGCAGTGATTTTGATCAGTATAAAGTGGAAATTAAGAAAGAGCTTGGATCTTTGCATACGGAGCAGTCAAACATTGTGTCACAGTGCACAAAGTTATCGGAAGAAATGTCCGACCTAAAGGAATCAAATCAATTCATGAGCGACCAATATAATGATCTCAAGAAACGAGTGGATGATATGTCCTCGCAAACAAATACACAATGCGAAAAAACTGTCTTGGACTTAGAGGCAAAAATAGACTCGTTGGAGCAGCAAGCAAGGCAGTGCAACATAGAAATCTCTAACATACCTGAAAGACGGAAAGAGAATCTCGTTGACTTGCTCGAAAGTCTGGGTAAGCAGATTGGCTACAATATCAGGAAAGAAGATGTAGTATCTATACACCGTGTTCCTCACGCTGCGCAGAATAACAAGCCCAAGAATATTGTTGCGAAATTTACAACAAGAATTTTACGTGACAATATAATTAGCGCCTACAGACTGAAGAAGGGACTGTCTTCCGAACAACACATAAAGTCTTTGCATCTCACGCTACGAAATAAGCAGCTCTTTCGCAAGGCCCGAGAAACAGCAGCAGCATATTGTGAGGGATATAGATTCGTCTGGACGAAACATTCTACAATACTCGTCAGAGAGATTGAAAATTCCACTGTGCTGGCTATTCAGACGATCAAAGACATCGAGAAAATTAAGGCTAGCACTAAAACTACTAAGACTAACTCCTCTATGTAGAATTGAAAAAAAACCATTACATTTATTTTGCCTTTTGTGTTAAATATGTGATTTCTCTTTATTAATTTACTCTCTTTTTACTTATTTTCTTATATTGTTTATTGGATATTTGCAGAAGCATACCATAAAATTCACTTACTTTTTTTTATCTACTCAAGAATGTTGACGTGTTTGTTGGCAACAAAATTCCCTAATCTAATTCAGCTTACGAATTGCTTCAGAAGTCATGGCTAATCACAATACAACTAACTTATCAGTTTATTATCAAAACTGTCGCGGCATGCGTACAAAGCTGAAAACAATATTCTTTAATATAATGTCCAATTCATACGACATAATCATTCTGACGGAAACCTGGTTAAACAATAGCATATATGATGATTAATTCATAGACCAACGATATATTGTTTACAAAAAAACAAAGACAGGTATACCGTCGAGTATGTCATACAAATCGCAAACTTCGCAAGATCCCGAAACTATTTGTAACTTGTTTTCCTCGTTTTTCCAGTCAGTTTACCAGCCGTCTACTTTAACTCCCCAATGGTTACCACCAAATAGTTATTCGGATCAGTGTGATTTATTACACCATATCTATTTTGACGTAACTGCTATTAAAAAAGAATTAAAAGATCTAGACCCCTCCAAGGGTCCTGGTCCAGATGGGCTTCCAGCGGTGTTTCTTAAACACACTGCTGAAGCAATATGTGAACCGTTACACATTGTATTTAACAAGTGTATCGCGGAAGGTTTCTTTCCGGACATTTGGAAATGCGCCTACATTGTCCCAGTCCATAAAAGTGGTTCAAAACATGACGTCACAAATTACCGTCCAATATCTATTATCAGTGCAACGTCTAAACTTTTCGAGAAGCTTGTTCATAATGCCGTCTACCCCTTCATCCATAATTATATCATACCCGAGCAACACGGTTTTGTAAAACAAAAATCCACCGTGACGAACTTAGCAATTTACTCTAATTTCCTTTTCCATAGTATTGACAAGGGAGTTCAGGTGGACGCCGTATATACGGACTTTCAGAAGGCATTTGATAGAGTGGACCATGAAATCCTCCTCAATAAAATAGCCTACAACGGAATTAGGGGCAATCTTTTGCGCTGATTTTTTCTTATATATTACTAATCGCAGCCTGATAGTCGTGATTAATGGGTATAAGTAGTTAAGTATACCCAAATGTCATATCATCAGCTTTACTAAAAAGAAAACTTTAATAAAATATGATTATACTTTATGTGGTACTACACTGAAGCGAGTAACGAACATTAGAGACCTGGGAATACTATTTGACTGTAAACTACATTTGGACCTACATATAGAAAACATCATTACTAAAGCATTTAAAATGTACGGCTTCGTTATCAGAACAACAACCGACTTTAGGCGCCCTTGCACATTTTTACATCTGTATCGTTCACTCATTCGTTCTCAGCTTGAATATGCTTGTCTGATATGGGATCCATTATATAATAAATATAAAATAGCCATTGATAAAGTACAACGAAAATTCTTAAGAACTATGCAATTCAGATGCCAACTACCACGTTTACCTTACGAAGAACTCTTAGCAATGTATAATTTACTCTCACTCGAGAAGAGACGAATGCTTCTGCAAGTAATGACACTGCATGACCTCTATCATAATAAAATAAATTGTATAGACCTTACTAATGGTATTAAACTTGTAGTTCCTAGATCAATTCTTCATCGTAGAGCGCGCGATTACCGATTGTTTGATCAGGCATCAAACCGGACAAACGCAGGTAAACGTGCGCCCCTTCAGCGTCCCACGCAAATGTACAATAAACATTTCATAGATATTGATATACAACGTGTAGTTTTGCATCCTCGTCAAATTTCAGGAGGCTGTTATGAAAGACATAAATAATCAAATAAAATTACGATCCTGCTCAATAATTAATACATACTTGTTTTTTTAGGTATTTAAGTTTGACAGTATTTCACTCCACTTTCAAAGAACAAAATCGCCCCGTTGCGTATGCGGTAGGCAGTGTCATACGACTATGTCGCTGTGTGCATGCGTTACAGTTACAGCGCAGTTACAGGGCGGTATCACACGGGCCCTACACATGCCGATTTCCGAAAAATACAAAAAATAAAAATAAATACCTACTTATTTTATTATTGATTCGTGTCGAGAATCATTAGCATAGTTACCTCCTCGAATTTGACGAGGATGCAAAACAACACCTTGTATTTATGCTTAATAAAAATTGTTTTCGAAGTGAAGTTATCAATGTACTGAAGAACTTAGATATATCCAGTGGTTAATACTTGTTTATTGGTTTGTAACGATTAACATGTTTCGTAGACTGTGAATAGCAACTAAGTGGCTTACCGATAAGTCCTGATTTTAATATACTTCTTTGTTAATATGTGAAAAATGTTGTGGTTATTACATTGATTTGGTTTTATATAAGTACCTTACTGATATATTTAATGTAATATCGTTTTTTTCCCAAATAAAATAAAATAAAAATAAAATCACTAGCACCAGGTGGAACGACAGTTAATTTTCCCTAAGTTTTCACTGATAGATTTTTACAGTATAGACCAACAGGTCTTTGATCCATATGTTACGTTGTATTTTTTGTAGCTACCACTGGTTGGTATTACACAGCTACTTACCTAATAAATAAAAGAGCAATTGCCTGTAAACATACGTAGTAAATTGTGTTGTTTCCAAGTAACATATTTCATTGTAATTTGTGCAACTGTCTTTGACTTGCAATTGATAGAAGGATTCATTCCTTCAACTGTATTTCGTCACAGAACTCTTTGGTAACACTTTCACGATAAAACACTTTTCAAAACCTTATTAAATAGGTTTACTTCTTAAATTAGATCAAAAATAGTAATAGCGTTTTGAATGTTTACCTTCCAAATGTCATTCGGTTGAACGTCAGTTTTGACAGTTAGAGGCGACACCTAGTGGTCGCCGATTCACAGTTGTAGTTTTAATCGATATGAGTAACATTTGATTGGTAACCATCGAAATAATATTGTAAAGTCCAATCCTTAATAATTTTCAGCTTTTGGTAAAAGTTCATAATAAACTAATTAACCGGATAACGGAAATTAAATAATTTTTTCAATATAGACTTTTCTCTAGAAAGTTCTGTCCCAAAATCCATAATTAATCTGTGGATTGACTGGGATCCAGTGTGGTAAGCTGTGTTTTTTATTTTGCTGAGATAATTAGCAAACCTGGGAAAATTAGCCAACAGGATAATTTTTAGTATTAGAAATTACGTTAATCATTTGTTATTTGGTCTGAGTCTTGGAAGTTCGGATTGTTTCAGCGTTTAAACGTCATGTTGGACAGTTGTCGGTGATTTTCAAGAAGTTTGTGTCTTAAGTTCAATATTTAACGTCCGTGATCTTAGATGAATTTTACCCGAGTCAAGGGAGATTTTATGAATGTTCCGTCCAATATCGGTTGTGATCTATGACTGAATAATTGATGGGAGATGGCGTCTAATTGCCGGTGATGTGAACACGCTTGAGGTTAATACAAACCTTATTCCATGTTTTAAAAGGTGAGGAGTTTGGTCTATTAGAGTCTGTGAGTGGTCTTCCCTTGTTGTTAAAACAATACTGACGTGATCTATGGATATTTATTACAGGATTCCAAATTGCGCAGAGCCGCATTGATATCTAGCCAGTCGAGAGTCTTGCAGTCAAGTGATTCCCTCCTTCATCAACCGTGAGTATTGGAACCGCTGACTATTTACCATAGATAGGCCATGGAAAATTCCTCAGTGTTGACCTCGGTATTAAAGTATAGTTCAAGGGAACCCAATGAGCCTTTGTTACGGAGTTGGTAGACGCCACGTGGGTTATCCTCATTCTTATTTTTCCACCACGCCATGATAACCGGCTAATGTTTTAGCCTCCTAGATTTCCAAGCTCGGTCCCTTCTCTAAAACGTCAAGGAAAGTAATTTAGATTCCCCTTGTATTATGAGGTCTCCGTATTGTCGATTCCAGGAGAGGCACCTCGCGAGATTCGTCTCGCCGCCAGGATCTAGAGGAGTGTCTGGAGCCTGGACGCGAGACCCATTCCTCGAGTCGACCAGAAGCCTCGAGCGGAAGCGACTGTGCGGCTGGCAGAGTCCGTCTAGCGATAGCGCAGGCGGGACGGTTTTTTTTTTTGATATATATCATTTTAATTTATAAACGGTTCCGGTCAGAACCGGTTTATTACCAGACAGGTTTCCCTAGTAGGAAGCCAGTGTTCAATATCTAATATAAGACCCCGGGTTCGACACCTGCCTACCGGCTTATCTGGAAGTCAAGTCAACATCTTCGTCGGCTCCGGGATCTGGGACTTATAGTCCCTGGCGCCCATTCATTTACTAATTCAACTACACATCCTAACTGGAAGATTCTAGTATAAGTTTTTAATAAAAAAAAAAAATAGGAACAGTACTGGGTTTATCTCCAACCCCCACGACCATAGTTCTATTACCGAACCTTAAGCTGGCTGGCATATTGGGTGACATTTATCGTCACCCACCTAATGTATTTAGGGTTTTAATTTTATATTTTTAGAAATATATGTTGTTTCCAACAGTTTGTAGTTTCCTTACCTTTACAATACCTAACCACCTTGCATCTGGGCTTGGGTTCCATTACCTCTAGAGGGATAAAAGCTCAAATGTAACAGTGGCGACCAACGTGTGTATTGGTTGGAGATAGAGGTTACGTCTATTGCTGTACCTTATAAGCCAGAGTACTGTTTCTAGAACCTTCTAAGTAATCTATTTATTAAGAAAAAACCGTCGCGCGGGAATCCTTTATTAATGTGTTCATGTTTATATGTTTGTACTGTTTTATACACTTTTATTTACTTTTACACAATTTTTACAATATTACCGCTATACATTTTACAATTTTTTTAACCTGTGTCGTTTAATGGAAGGATTATTGTCCTTAGAAAATAAAGCCTGTATTATAATTCAAACTACGCTACTGCAAATATAGTAACTGCGTTTACTATACATAATATTATTTACACATTGTATGACATTGTAAATTGTGACAGCCAGTTTTCAGTTCAGTTTAATTTACATAATTTAAAATTTACACAATGAAACGACACCAGGTATATATATTTTTGTACAGGCGTGTATACGATTTTTATGTATACATTATTGTATAAAATTTCTTTAATGGTACCTACTACTTTTGAACACATTGTTGTCACTCGAAGAGGTTTTCCTATATTTATTACGGATCTCGGTACATTTTTTCCCGGATTTCGTAGTTTTATGCTTCTGTGCTCGGAAGGTTGGTAGTGTTGTGCCGATCACAGGATGCATTTTTTTTGTTCTGCTATTGTGGTCGGGAAGTTGGTAGTGTTGAGCCGATCACAATATGCATTTATTTTCGAAGGTGTTTGTGCTCGGAAGATTGGTGGAGTTGTGCCGATCACGACATTCTTCTTTATATTTATTACGGATCTCGGTACATTTTTAACCGGATTTCGTAGTTTATGCTTCTGTGCTCGGAAGGTTAGTAGTGTTGTGCCGATCACAGGATGCATTTTCTTGTTCTGCTATTGTGCTCGGGAAGTTGGTGGTGTTGAGCCGATCACAATATGCATTTATTTTCGAAGGTGTTTGTGCTCGGAAGATTGGTGGAGTTGTGCCGATCACAACATTCTTCTTTATATTTATTACGGATCTCGGAACATTTATTCCCGGATTTCGTAGTTTTTGCTTCTGTGCTCGGAAGGTCAGTAGTGTTGTGCCGATCACAGGATGCATTTTTTTTTTGTTCTGCTATTGTGCTCGGGAAGTTGGTAGTGTTGAGCCGATCACAATATGCATTTATTTTCGAAGGTGTTTGTGCTCGGAAGATTGGTGGAGTTGTGCCGATCACAGCATTATTCTTTTTATTCTTGCATCTTTAGCGATGTTGAGATTTTAAACTGTGTCTCACAGTTATAATTCGTTATTGTTGGTCGGTGGCTATGGTGCCTAACCGCACTCAAATTGCTATTTTTTCGTAGTGTTATACAGGTTCTAACGGTGTACACGTTGGTGAACTATATTTTTAGTCATTGGTTAAGCCGATGGTTAAAAAAAATTGTTCTTGGTCTGTTGTTGTTACAGGATTGACACCCTTGAAGAGTGTAAAAACCTCCGGACAGCTGGTAAGGCAGCATTAAGATAGTCCTGAGATTGGAGGCCTTAATGGCGGGCGTGTAGGCCGCATTGATGGAAAACGTTTATAAATGGTATTTTTAATGTACGGGGCGAATAACCGTCACTTTCCATTAAGGGAAGTCGGTTAGCCAATTATCATTAGTTTGTAGGTAGCATTTAATTTAATTTCTTTTGATGTATTATTTGTGTACCAGCTAAGTATTATTCTCGGCGGTCAGCACCTTCAGGTATGGGATGTAAAGGGTGGTGTACGATTAAATGAAATGGTCTCTCCTATATAACTATAGTAGGTCAGACTAGGATGTTACTACTTCAGCAGATATTTACCAATTTATACTCTCTTTGAAGCTTGTCTTTTTCATGTTTGTAAATGGATTAGACTCGCTCAAGAAGTAACATATATAATATATTTCACAAATTTCTACTCACTTAGACGCTTGTCTTTTTCATGTTTGTAAATGGATTAGACTCGCTCGAGAAGTAACATATATAATATATTTCACACATTTCTACTCTCTTTGAAGCTTGTCTTTTTCATGTTTGTAAATGGAGTAGACTCGCTCAAGAAGTAACATAAATAATATATTTCAAACATTTCTACTCTCTTTGAAGCTTGTCTTTTTCATGTTTGTAAATGGATTAGACTCGCTCGAGAAGTAACATATATAATATATTTCACACATTTCTACTCTCTTTGAAGCTTGTCTTTTTCATGTTTGTAAATGGAGTAGACTCGCTCAAGAAGTAACATAAATAATATATTTCAAACATTTCTACTCTCTTTGAAGCTTGTCTTTTTCATGTTTGTAAATGGATTAGACTCGCTCGAGAAGTAACATATATAATATATTTCACATGTTACATGGATAATAAAAAATAAGCCAAAAAACACGGGCGGAATTGTAGACCCGACAACCAAAGCCTACTACAATGTCGCCTAATAGAGCGGTCTGTTACTCAATACTTGAAGTGTAACATGAATATAGTAATGCTGTTGTATATATATATATATAGAAATCGTACACCGGCTTCTACATTATTTTTTCTTTTCTTTCTCAGTTCCTAATTTCTGGCGTGAACATTGTAGATTTGGTTAGCGTCCTTTAGAGTCTGCTTTGACGCTGGAGGGCCAGCGTCGAGATTTGCCCTAGTCGGTCAAATCTCTGGTGGTTGGGGAGGTACTGTTACGTTGTATTTTTTGTAGCTACCACTGGTTGGTATTACACAGCTACTTACCTAATAAATAAAAGAGCAATTGCCTGTAAACATACGTAGTAAATTGTGTTGTTTCCAAGTAACATATTTCATTGTAATTTGTGCAACTGTCTTTGACTTGCAATTGATAGAAGGATTCATTCCTTCAACTGTATTTCGTCACAGAACTCTTTGGTAACACTTTCACGATAAAACACTTTTCAAAACCTTATTAAATAGGTTTACTTCTTAAATTAGATCAAAAATAGTAATAGCGTTTTGAATGTTTACCTTCCAAATGTCATTCGGTTGAACGTCAGTTTTGACAGTTAGAGGCGACACCTAGTGGTCGCCGATTCACAGTTGTAGTTTTAATCGATATGAGTAACATTTGATTGGTAACCATCGAAATAATATTGTAAAGTCCAATCCTTAATAATTTTCAGCTTTTGGTAAAAGTTCATAATAAACTAATTAACCGGATAACGGAAATTAAATAATTTTTTCAATATAGACTTTTCTCTAGAAAGTTCTGTCCCAAAATCCATAATTAATCTGTGGATTGACTGGGATCCAGTGTGGTAAGCTGTGTTTTTTATTTTGCTGAGATAATTAGCAAACCTGGGAAAATTAGCCAACAGGATAATTTTTAGTATTAGAAATTACGTTAATCATTTGTTATTTGGTCTGAGTCTTGGAAGTTCGGATTGTTTCAGCGTTTAAACGTCATGTTGGACAGTTGTCGGTGATTTTCAAGAAGTTTGTGTCTTAAGTTCAATATTTAACGTCCGTGATCTTAGATGAATTTTACCCGAGTCAAGGGAGATTTTATGAATGTTCCGTCCAATATCGGTTGTGATCTATGACTGAATAATTGATGGGAGATGGCGTCTAATTGCCGGTGATGTGAACACGCTTGAGGTTAATACAAACCTTATTCCATGTTTTAAAAGGTGAGGAGTTTGGTCTATTAGAGTCTGTGAGTGGTCTTCCCTTGTTGTTAAAACAATACTGACGTGATCTATGGATATTTATTACAGGATTCCAAATTGCGCAGAGCCGCATTGATATCTAGCCAGTCGAGAGTCTTGCAGTCAAGTGATTCCCTCCTTCATCAACCGTGAGTATTGGAACCGCTGACTATTTACCATAGATAGGCCATGGAAAATTCCTCAGTGTTGACCTCGGTATTAAAGTATAGTTCAAGGGAACCCAATGAGCCTTTGTTACGGAGTTGGTAGACGCCACGTGGGTTATCCTCATTCTTATTTTTCCACCACGCCATGATAACCGGCTAATGTTTTAGCCTCCTAGATTTCCAAGCTCGGTCCCTTCTCTAAAACGTCAAGGAAAGTAATTTAGATTCCCCTTGTATTATGAGGTCTCCGTATTGTCGATTCCAGGAGAGGCACCTCGCGAGATTCGTCTCGCCGCCAGGATCTAGAGGAGTGTCTGGAGCCTGGACGCGAGACCCATTCCTCGAGTCGACCAGAAGCCTCGAGCGGAAGCGACTGTGCGGCTGGCAGAGTCCGTCTAGCGATAGCGCAGGCGGGACGGTTTTTTTTTTTGATATATATCATTTTAATTTATAAACGGTTCCGGTCAGAACCGGTTTATTACCAGACAGGTTTCCCTAGTAGGAAGCCAGTGTTCAATATCTAATATAAGACCCCGGGTTCGACACCTGCCTACCGGCTTATCTGGAAGTCAAGTCAACATCTTCGTCGGCTCCGGGATCTGGGACTTATAGTCCCTGGCGCCCATTCATTTACTAATTCAACTACACATCCTAACTGGAAGATTCTAGTATAAGTTTTTAATAAAAAAAAAAAATAGGAACAGTACTGGGTTTATCTCCAACCCCCACGACCATAGTTCTATTACCGAACCTTAAGCTGGCTGGCATATTGGGTGACATTTATCGTCACCCACCTAATGTATTTAGGGTTTTAATTTTATATTTTTAGAAATATATGTTGTTTCCAACAGTTTGTAGTTTCCTTACCTTTACAATACCTAACCACCTTGCATCTGGGCTTGGGTTCCATTACCTCTAGAGGGATAAAAGCTCAAATGTAACACATAATTATTTAGACGATGGATCAAATACTATTCACTAAGCATAAACGATATTTGAAATAATCTTAAATGAAGATTTGAAGTGAGCTGTCAATCCCTAGCATCAGTTGAAATGACAGCTTACTTCACCTAGGTTTTCACGGTGAGATTTTTACAGTACAGACCAACAGGTCTTTGATCCATCACTTAACTACAGGTGTCGAAATGATATAAAACAAGCTGTGTTTGAGGTATTAACAAAATTCTTTTTTTTATTTGAAAGGCCCACATGTGCCATTAAGTGCGGAATATGACATCATTCAAATGCCCGCCTCGGCTTCTTACAGTAGCACGGATCCGAGTGGTCCAATTTTCAATAACTCTTCTGCATAGATCCTGTTGAATTTGAGTGATGGCCTGTGTTCGGTCGATTGTGGTTTGTTTGCATAGACCTGCAACTTCAAGAAACCGCACAAAAAAAAGTCTGGCGGGGTCAAATAGCATGACCGTGGTGGTGGAGAGATAACCTTACCCTTAAATCGCTCATGCAGAATGTCAATCGTGGCGTCCGCTGTGTGCCACGTAGCGCCATCCTGCTGGAACCACATGTCATCTAGGTCCATATGGTTCAATTTGGGCCATAAGAAATTGGTTATCATCGTTCTGTAGCGCTCGCCATTGACGGTGGCCGCCTCACCAGCGCCGTTATCAAAAAAGTACGGACCAATGACGCCGCCGCAAATCCACACAAAACGGTAACTTTTTGAGGATGCATTATCACCTAGTGAACCTTGCGTAGGTTGGTGTCGTCTCATATACGGCAATTCTGCTTGTTAACACAGTCATTCATCCAAAAATGCGCCTCGTCGCTAAAGACGATTTTTCGCCCAAGATTGGGGTCCTCTGCCAAACGATTCGAAGAACAGTCAGAGAACAAACGGCGTTGTCTATGGTCAAGAACTTTCAGCTCCTGGGTCAGTTGGATCTTGTACTGGTGTAGGCGTAAGTCTCGACACAAAATTTGCCAAATTGAAGTCTGCGCAAGGCCGAGTTTTTGTGCTCGGTGAGGAATCGACTGCTTTGGGTTCAGCTGTACACTTTCACGAACCGCGACGATGTGCTCGGCCCATCTTGCGTTCCTTGAACGTCCGGGTGTTGGCTGGTTGTTTACCGAACCGGTTGTCTCAAATTTGGCCACCAAACGTTAAAGAGTCAACAGTGAAGGGCCACCTAAAAAAAAAATGTGATTGACGTGTAAAACTGTTTGTAAAAACCTACTTACAGTAATAAAATCATTTATCATTTACCACGTCTACCGTAAAATGGTCGCAATGCGCGCAACGTTTGCAGTAACAAACACTCATTTATAATAATAAAGTTTTGTCATTTGAACGTGCTGTTCAATCGTGTTACTTGCCATCGTGATTTGGCATAAGTAACTGAATAATAATAAGAAGATTTGATAGATGTCACCAAAACAAAATGGCCGCCACGAGCCGCCAAAATCTACCCGCGCCAATTGAAAAACCGTTTACCAATCATTAAGCATAAACGACAGTTGAAATAGTTAGATGATGGATCAAAGAGTCCATTCATTTAGCTTAAACCTCAGTTGATATACAGGGTGGCCCAAAAGTCGTGGATCAAACGCAACTAGGGGTTAGGTGGGGTCATCAGCTGCAAAAAGTTGTTCTACGGGAGGTCCTTAAGGTCAACCCCTGCAGAGTATAATTTATTTTGAGTTTTTATGAGAAAATTGACTTTTTTTAACTAATTCTTATTGAAATTCGAAAAAATCTACATTCTGTATCTTTTTTATAATTTTCACTAGATTGGTACTGATGAGTACTTGCCTTAGACATGCTATTTATGGTTGTTTATTAGGTGTGTTGAAGATAATATTAAGTTTTACGAAAATTTTTTTCTCTAATCATAACTTTTCATTTACTTTGGACCCCACTGTGAAAAAAAAATACTCTACCGAAAAGTGACCCTGTGTTACAAGTTTTGGCGCATTTAATAGGGATTCCGAAAAGGTATTACACATGGCCATGAGTGGCTCTAATATCTTTCAAGGAAGATTATTCGTAGCAAGGCCAAAGTTAATCCAACCATAAAACTCGGTTAGGCTTATTTAAAAATATTGTTATCGTTGTCTTGTTTTTTCGTCCTAGAAAGATATTAGAGCCACTCATGGCCATGTGTAATACCTTTTCGGAATCCCTATTAAATGCGCCAAAATTTGTAACACAGGGTCACTTTTCGGTAGAGTATTTCTTTTCACAGTGGGGTCCAAAGTAAATGAAAAGTTATGATTAGAGAAAAAAAATTTCGTAAAACTTAATATTATCTTCAACACACCTAATAAACAACCATAAATAGCATGTCTAAGGCAAGTACTCATCAGTACCAATCTAGTGAAAATTATAAACAAGATACAGAATGTAGATTTTTTCGAATTTCAATAAGAATTAGTTAAAAAAAGTCAATTTTCTCATAAAAACTCAAAATAAATTATACTCTGCAGGGGTTGACCTTAAGGACCTCCCGTAGAACAACTTTTTGCAGCTGATGACCCCACCTAACCCCTAGTTGCGTTTGATCCACGACTTTTGGGCCACCCTGTATAATAAAATAAAGATTGCTCATCCAAGTAAACACAGTGATGAACATAATTCCACGACTGCAAGATAACATTATTTATCTAATCATTGTGACTTGATCTGATGACGAGGGTAATCGTCCGTTGGCTTAGATAATAAAGGTATATTTTAAATAAATATTAAAGGTATGATTTTGATAAAATATTAAACTAATAATTACACAATTTTAACATCAACATTGCAGAGATAAAATTATTTAAAAATGTCTTTGGTTAGTTTTTCACTGTATAGTTTTTCTTTGGGACTTGGTGTTTTTTTTTTATAGGAAAAGGTCATGATTACTTAGACGTGGTCGGCGATTACCATGAACATGTTACTTATATGCAAAATCGAAAAAAAATCTTACCAACTAATAATTATTATTTAGCAATGCAATGCTTATATAATGGCTTCTTTTTTATTCGCATGATACAGGCAAGAATGGTGATAGCTTTGTACAAGATGGACGTTCGTGCCGTGTATATGGTGATCGAAAAGCTTAGATTTCATAAGTGAACTACGTTGAAACGGATCTTTTGGCTGATGATCATCTTAAGGACAATTTATTGAAGGAACATAGAAATTTAACAAACGTACTTTCTTCTATATCAAGATGCTTTTGTCCCACTGCTTGGAAAAGGCCTACTACTTTGTTAAAAAAGTTGTTTTTGTACATTGAGTGGTCTTGGATTTAAAATTAACATCATGGCGGTACCTTGTAATATAAATATATAAACATAATGTACGTAAAGAAAAAAAAATATATTTTCAGTAAAAGCGGTGACAGACAAACTAGATAGAATAGGGACCAATTAGTTACACCAGGTTCAGACTGGCTAAAGTAGACTCATCCTTCATGGGGTTACAATAAAACACCTCCCCCATACTTCAACTGAACGAAACAAATTTTAATCTTGTATGAAACGCACACTATGCAGCCAAGCATATTATAAGTTGGGGATTACATCGCTGACAAAAATGCTTGGCTCAACGCTGCTGGTCTTACTCCACAAGGGCGCATAAACTAATTGATTAGCATTCGAAAATATTGTTGCGAGCTGCTGAAGATTATAAAAAACTATCTTTGCATTGTATAAATTCAAACTCTTAATATTGTTTAATTGCCATAGCACATGTGTGAGCCCTATGTACCTACCATAAAACTACCTTTTACTGGGTTCGTCTTTCACTGGCTTGAATGTGTGGCGGCTGAGAGTATTTCATGCTCACTCAAATGTCTCGCTGGTGGTGGCGTGTGATTATTAAGCTCCCTTCAAAATAGTTGAGCTGAATGGTTTTGATTAATACATCATATTTGTGAACCGGTGCCGTCAGTAGGGACTGGTCATTTCTTATCTGCAACGGCTATTTTAATTTCTGAATTGTTATTTTTATATTTTTTATTACGGTCGCTTTTAGCGTGCACATCGTTCTACATCGTTCTCACATGTAGGTATAATTTCAACATGACTGATGTAACCGATTTTTTGAAACAATATTTTGATTTAAAAGAGTGTCCGTTGAGTTTCATGCCCGTTTTTTTCCATAGGTACCTACTACGCTTTGGAATGGGCAACTAGCTTCATGATTCTGACTGATCGACCCCTTGACAATTGAAAAGTGCCTGTAATTAGTTTATTTGAAAGTAATAAAGTGAGATTTGAATTTAAACATATTTTATTTTATTTTTTATTTGAGCTTTTTTTTAAATATTTTTATAGCAAAACGTTATTATTTCAGATCAAATAATAATAATAACCGGGCAACACTTACAAGCAACCAACGTCAAAATTTTTCACTTAACATTTTTTCCTTATTTATTGATTTGCGCAACCAAATTTAACCACAGAAAGCACGAAAAATAAAATAAAACCTTCAGAAAATAATACAAGACTTTATACAACGACAAAATGAAAAAAGCAAATATTTATCAAAAAACAAGAATGACATTTGTCAAATTCAGCATACAATACCTACTGGAAATAATAAGTGATGATTGATACGTGTAAGTAAAATATGCAGACCAGAGCCAGAACACGACAAGTACAAACACACCCACCATCTCCGGACTTGTCGCTCAGCTCCGCCTCGCAGCCGCCGGTACGCGCCTCAACCGTGAGCGCCGTGTCACCGATCGCTGCAGTTGCGTCGAGCTCGAGCGACGAGTTTTTCTCCCCACTGTCGTCACCAACACCACCACGGCGGCGAGGAAGAGGACGGCCACCAGCAGGCTTGGGACCTCGAGGCCAACCGGCCCCGAACAGGGTCCCCGCTACTGGTGGAAATGTGTTGCGCATGCGATGGACCCAGTCCATTAATGAAAATGTGATGCCCGCATATTATGGGGCTACAGAGGGAGGAATTAACCTTACAGCGTACCGTGGAAGGATGCTCTCTCTTTCAGGTGCTTGAACCTGCCGTCAACGTCTCGGCCCAACGACTGTCGGATCAGGTACGGGTCATCCAGCGTAATCATATGATGGATGACGTAGTACTTGATCGACTACGTCTCGAATCACGGAATAACCATGTTACACCTGCTTCGCCACTGGTCTCGGTACAATTACAAAATTTACACAGTACTTCACCGCGACCCGACCACGTTGGTGAGGAAGGTGATGACGGGGCTATATCCGTGAGTTCTCAATGCAATGAACGATTAAGGAGTGCTCTGGAGGATGCTTTCCGGGAGTACCGTTCCACTCCGCCTGAACTTAGACCACGTTTACCTCGTTTGCCCATGCACAACAAAAACAGGGCGCTGAATAAAGTAGTTAATAGTCTATTATCAGGCGGAAACAAGGTGCGTGCCTTCAACGGTTGGGTCATGCAGGTTTTGATGTACTCTTTCGGCATACTCAAATGGACTCAGACGGAACTTGACGCCCTAGATAGGAAGGTACGCACATTGCTGACTGCTAATCGGATGCATCACCCACGATCATCGGTGATGAGACTGTATATCCCGCGGAAGTGCGGAGGTCGAGGCTTCTTAAATGCTAAGACCCTGCACAACCGTGAAGTATGCAGTCTCACGGAATACTTCCTAGAAGCCGACGTGGGGATGCACCGAGATGTGGTCTCAGTGGACAAGGGCTTCACCCCGCTCTCCTTAGCTAACGAGAACTGGCGCAAACCTAAAGTATTAGATACTAATGACCGCAAGGAGGTATGGCAGAGCAAAGAGCTTCACGGACGCTTTTACCGGGTCCTACATGGGCCTGATGTAGACTTTTTAGCGTCCGTATCCTGGTTGCGATTCGGTGATCTCTTTGGAGAAACCGAAGGTTTTGTCTTTGCGATAATGGACGAAGTTATGATGACGAATAACTACCGGAAATATATTGTGAAGGACGGTACGGTTGACATCTGTCGGGCATGTCGGGAATCAATCCGTCACATTATTTCTGGCTGTTCTCGTCTGGCTAACGGAGACTACTTGCATAGGCACAACCTTGTAGCCAGGATTATCCACCAGCAACTTGCTCTGAAATACAGTCTTGTGGAATCGGAAGTACCGTATTATAGATATGTGCCCGACCCAGTTCTCGAAAATGGCCACATCACGTTGTATTGGGATCGATCTATCAGCACTGACAGGACTATTCTGGCCAATAAACCAGACATAGTGGTGATAGATCGATTAGGGTACCGCTGACCCGGAACATAAAGGGCCAAGGAAGGAACACGGGTGGGTTTTAGTCAGTAAGAGTCTGACACTCCCTTCCGCTCCACCCAGAGCGGGATGGGTCATTTGATGACTTCCTGATGAAAAAAAGCTTCGCACAATGATTGTTGATATAACGATCCCGCATGACGAGAACCTCGTGAAAGCTGAAAAAGATAAGCAGATTACCCAAGTAACACATCAAAGCAGTATAACGGCCGACTTACAGCATCCCTGTATCGTTTTCGCATTTTGAGTTAGTTTTATAGTAGCATTACAAACGTTTAAACAGCTACTGTAATTCTTATTTGGGCACAAATTATACGGCTTTACATCCTAAATAGGTTCACAATAGGTGTTTAATTGCATTACAGGCGCATTATATTAGCATTATTGTGGTCAATGAAGTTGCCAATCGCATTACAGAAGCATTATACTAGCAATATTATTGATAATGAAGATGTTAATTGCATTACAAAAGCATTAGACTAGCATTAGAATATAGTAAAAGAATGATTGGAGCTATTTAAGTGTTCACCGTTGGAACTTAAATAAACCTTACATCATTGCAAAAACATCTCTAATACCATGGTACTAATGTTATAAATACAATTAACGTTGTAATTTAACTATTTTGTCTCGCAATTATAATAAGGACGAAGACGGTTAAAACTGAGTGAGTGACAATATTTGTTTGCATCAAAACAAAATTTATAATACTGGGTTAGTTTTTGACTCTTTTGTTATTTCATGCCTTCAAATATTACTGCGCAAAGTAGTTTACTGTAAAAGTCTATATAATTTTCATTAAAAATTTTCACGCGCCTTCGATATTTTGTGGTTTTTATATAAAATGTTATTTAAAGATATGTGTGAAATAACCAAAACAATTGTGTATTCCTAGTATAGAACGAATTTTGCATAATTAACATAATAGTATTGGTTGGGCAGTATTAAATTAAGGTATATCATTAGTCTATAGGTCTATTGCTTTTATAAATAAGTTCAAATGATAATATTTTTTATTATAAAATATTTACAAAATGGTGTCGGTCTGTAGCAGCCCGGTGAGCCTTTAAAAAGCCTAATTAATGCCGCCAGCAGTATAAATACTCACACGTGAACAATTATTAAGCCAGAGACCAGAGAGAAGACTTTTGTTGAACCATTGTAGTGCTATTGTCTATAAAGTAGTTATATATGGTCTTACTGGTATACCAGTAGACTTGATGTAGCCTGAAATAGTGCCATTACTTGAACGCAATTTTGGGGATCCTTGAGCAAAACAATAAAACCCATTTCAGAGTTTTTGTACAACTTGAATCCGTTTGCCAAGAGTTGATAAAAGGCTTTCTGACCGCATTATCTAAATAACTATTATTGCGAGTGGCTTATTAAAATGATTACGGTGATTTCAACAAAAAAGAAAATCAAGTAAATAGTATAATTCGAGTAGGTACTTGAATATCACTCAGTTAACAAGAGCATATTATTGTGATTCTATAGATCTTATTTCAATGCCGCCGCACTGTGGACCTTACACTGATGCAGTTGCGGGACCGTTTCCCTAGTGCGTGCGAGACAGCGCTATGCATATTATAATATATTATAATCGTTATACAAACACGGTTAGGCAACACGCACAGTTAAATTAATAACTTAGAATATCTATACGTCCACTATAAAAATTGCTGTTGTTTTGTTGATCATATAATATGTCCTTTTCCCCAATATGGCTGACAAATGGCTTTACTAATACAGTAAAATGAATGTATTTACAGCTTTACGCATTAAAATAACTCACGTGTATTTGATTAAAGAGCTGTTAGCTGTACAACAGAACTCAGTTGTTCTTTAAAATGCAAGCATTACATTGATTCACGTTTATGCTGTTCAGCAGTACTAGGCTTTTATTTACCACTTATAAGTGCTATTACACAACAAAGAGCACTAAAAGCAGCTCAAAGCTGTATAACGGATTTACGGTGCATTATAATGGTACAAGCTTATGCTATTATGCAGCATTAGGCATTATCTTATTACTTAAAAATGCTCTTGTAGACCCTAAAGCACTAAAAACAGCTGAAAGCTGTATAGCGGATTTACGTAGCATTATAATGGTTCATGTTTATGCTATTACACAGCATTAAGCATTTATTTTCTACTTAAAAATGCTATTGTAGATCCAAATGCACTAAAATCAGCTGAAAGCTGTACAGCTGCGTTGTGATTTGCTGGACTAAAACTAAAGGCAATACAAAAGCATTTTGATATGCCACTATCCAACCGTTGTACAGTGTAAAGCATCAAAATGGTTTTGAAATGCCAATTTAAGGCGTCAAGATGAACGGTAAACTCATATAAGAGTTTATACGGACCTTAACTCCTACATAAGTTTAATATTCGTTTGTTAAAATGCTTCCTGTGTTACTTGGGTAAGTATCTGACCTGGCTCACGAGGTTGCCGACATGTGGGATGTGGATACAGCAATCATTGTGCCGATAGTCGTAACGGCCAATGGCATAATAGCCAAGAGCCTCGATAAACACCTTAGGAGCCTCTCGTTAGACGGCTGGATCTAGGGCTTGATCCAGAAAGCGGTTCTTCTAGACACGGCGCGTATCGTGAGGAGGTTCCTCTCTCAGGAGCCCTGACCACTGGTAGCTTGGACCCGGTTCCCGATACCGGTGGGATACTATTTTTTATATTTTTAAATGTTTTTATAATTTTTTATTCCAATATTTAAAAATATGATGATGACATAGACATATGATGTTGTCTCATATTATTATATTAGTTCGTAATGTTTTCGCGATTACGATGTTGGTCTAACGGAAAAAGTTGTTCAGTTTAATGGTTTGCACCACATCCTTAAATACGGCCACACCTTTCTGATAAACGCTGTATTTATTTATTTATTTAAAACTATAAGCACACAAATGTACAGAGACAACAAACACGTACAAGTCGTAGTCACATTGATGAGATGCCAATACGTCTTGTGTAAACGAATCCATGCAAGTCATTAGGCAATTTAACATTGGCATTATTGTTTTAGCATTAATGTAGTTACAAATTAAATAATCGTGAAGCGTTACACGGGTGGATTAGAATAATTCAAGATTTAAGTGATCACAATGATAATTGTGATTGTTATGCTAAAAATGTGCTAAATAAATGACAACTTACAAAACTAGCTTCATCTTTCTGACTGACCGCCTTTAACAATTCAAAAGTGCTAGTACCTACCTAAATGGTTTATTTAAAGCAAATTGCTTGAGTTTCGAGTGCTATTTAAACTGAAGAAAAACTAAAGAATAGACTTGCACTGCTACTCCTAAATCGAATGTACGATCGATAAGCGAGGAAGAAAAAAGTTATAAATAGTGGAATAGTTGAGTCCCTGGGGGTTACATCACTTTGGATGAATTCATGTAAAACCTTCTGAATTGTGTTTGTTGCAACATGAAATACTAAAAAGTTTACTGGATTTTACTTATGTTAATTCAGTAACACTGGACATTAGGAAGACCAGATCTAAAAAAATGGTTGCAGGGGCGTTTTTATGTTAGAATAATTATGCCCAAACTTCAACAAACACGATTTTTATGTATGTAGGTACCTATTTTTTAGACATGTGAAGTGGATGAAACCCTCAAAGAGCACGAGTCCGACTCACACTTACTAATTCAAGTTTTGATAGTTTATTCGTAACATAATTATTCAATATAATCAATTTACTCAAAGGAAAAATAGCACACCTAATGATGAAGTTGTATGTGATTATGGGTACACGTTTTATTTAATTGCCTAAAAAACATGACACACTACGTTTTTACACAAATATTTTCCAGAGTCATCTAATTCCGAGGCTTTATGCACTAAAAGAGCTAATGGTGCCGATTCTGTTGTACACCGAACTAAACTAACTAAACTATCACTAAAATTCCTTACTTTTGGCTATAAGAATCTTAACGCTATTCTGCAAAATAAAATCTCTAAATTTAAAAACAATTTTGACACATCTAAAATCAAATTTGACAATTATTGCGACTCCACGTGGTACTTGTTTGCCGTACCACGTGATCTTTTTTTAGAGCCGTAGGCGCGCATTATGTGCGGCCTCGACTTGTTTTGTATGGAATTTTTTACTTTTTGTATGGAAAATATAAAAAAATATTACCAACACGTTGAGATTTATAGGTTTACGGGTTGCAAAGGGGGTCGAAATTTTCATTATTTTTGCGATACGACACACCGTTTTCGAGATATAAGCAAAAGAAAAGAAAAAAAGATACAGTACTGTTTTTGCATCTGAAGTCGAGGTGTTGGTGTGAATTTTAGTTCATGACAACTAATTTTATTCCACACCTTTTTAATCGCGATTAAAAATAGTCAGATTTAGTTAAGACAATCAAAATTTTAGGTGAAAAACGTAAAATTCAGAATAGCAAAATTGCCATCTTCACTAAATTATAATCTCAGTGCCATCTTAGTGCTGTCAAACTAAAATATAGTTAAGTTGTGTCAATTTAGTCAATTTCAGAATGGGAAATCGTCGTTTGACAGGAATAAACTAAATTTTGGTGATTTTTAGTCTAGTTTAGAGAATTTTGTGACAAGAGAATCGGCACCAATGTCTACTTAAAGATAAACCTTTTTGTTTTCAGCCACGCGATTGCTGCATACTTGGTGACCCAACATGGAGATAATGATTCTCTATACCCAGCTGATCCGAAGAAAAGAGCGATCATTGATCAACGCCTTCATTTTGACAGTGGAATTCTGTTCCCGGCTTTGCGAGGTTCCGTTGTGAGTACAACATACTCAAGTATCCCTTATTGTGAGACCACAAATCATCTTTAGCATGATTTCAATCAGCCAGACTGTAAACATTTTAATAATTAAAAACCAGGTTAAAGTCAAATCAGTAACCAGGTGAAAGCGTTCCTTCAATGTTGAGTCATAACAATGTCGCCCAAAAAATAAAACAAAGCTTCTGGCGAGCATTTAAACCCGCCACAACTGGAATTATGTAAGTACATCTAGCGAACCCAGGGTGTTTGTTTGATGAACTTCATCATCATCATCATAGCCTACAACAGTCCACTGCTGAACATAGGCCTCTCCAATTGCACCATTCAACTCGGTTCGCGGCAACTCTCATCCAGCACGACGATCTTGCTGACTGTTAATTCTTGATACCTAGGTACCTCATAAGAAAAAATGCTGAACAAAGCATTTTATTTTTCAGGAACCAGTATTCTTCTGGGGAGAGAAGTCGTTCAGGCCAGAAAATCTGGCCAAGATTAAGACCGCATATGAGTTCACGGAGAAGTTCTTGTCATCACCGTGGCTAGCTGGTGATGAACTTACATTGGCAGACATCTGCTGTGTTTCCACCCTGAGCACTATGAATGTGCTTGTGCCTGTGGATGGAAATCTGTAAGTACAGTACAGGATGATGAAAATACATCATGTCTGTTAAAATCATAACGCTTAATAATTATAATATATAAGAAAGATCTTTAGAGACAGGGGAATTAATAATTGAGAGGGTAGAAAAGAAAAAGGTAAGTCAATGCAAAGATTGTTTTTCAGAAAGGTTCTTCGAGATTGACATTATTGACATTAATTGACATCGATTTACATTGACGGATCATGAAAATATATTGTATCAAAAATTCGACGAAACCTATTTAAATAGACTACCCATTTTCTATTTTTTTCGTTTTTGTCAGCCTATAATATTGTTCCACAGCTAGGCAAAAGCCCTTAAGTTCTTCAGGGTAGTCTTTTCTTGCGGCCAACTTAACTGCTAATTAAGATTTATATCGATTGTTTGTGGTGGACAAATTGTTACTCCATGTTTAAGACTCTCTTCGTTGTTATAAATGTAATTGATGAAAAATAAAATTCTTCTGCCCATTAAAATTAGCTTCATAGCTGTCAAGAGATTTTCTCGGTCTCATTAATTATTATAACCAAACCTGTTCCAAAGATGATTTAATAATCAAATCAAATTTCTTTTTCCAGATACCCCAATCTTGCAGACTGGCTGGAACGCTGCACCCAGCAAGAGTTCTACAAGAAAGGGAACGAAGCTGGTCTGGAACAATTCCGGGGACTAATCAAATTGAAATTGGGCTAGACCATAATAAACCAGCACTTTCATCTTAAAGATGCAGTAGCTTGCACAATGCAATCATTAATAGAGAGATTATTAAATGTTTGTTGCTCTTTACAAATTGTTACATATTAAAAAAAACACTGTTATTTAAGATTTATTAAAAATTAAATTTAAAAAAATGCTCTTAGTTTTTCATTCTTTTACAATTTAATTTTTTGATTCAACTTTTATTGCATTTGTTATGTAATTTAATTACCACATCACACGCTATTTCTTTTTTAAATAGTAGTGGGTTGCTAAAGAATTCAGAAATTGATGTTTTTGCGTTTTTATGTTTAAATTAAATCATGCGTTGTTTTATTAGTCGCTATTTTATTTTAACTGAATAATAACTGTTAAAATGTTTTCAATCCTGATATGAGCACAAAATGCACAAAAAAGTAACAAAGCATCCTTCCTTGACGTTGGTACTGAACAGGCAAGTGATAACCAGTGATCGGAATAGGTAGAGTTGAAATACCTAAAGTTCGAAAAAGAGCAGAGACAAAGTGGAGACGCTTTACGACAAAATATTATTTTGGGACTAATTATAGTCCTGGGTTTCGGAACAACCGGTTCCCAAAAACGGGAAAAGGGTTTCATTAAGTGCTAAATTTGTGCCTTCTTCCACACGTTTTTTATGGGCAAATTTGCAGCAGCGAGCGCTAGGACGCAAATATAATGGCGTGGCACCAATGAAAGTATTAAAAGTATTAGGTACCTACCTTATTATAGCCAAATTATAAAAACCAAGTAAAGAACAATGGGTAATTTTGTATGGAACCCGTACCCACCTTTGTAGCATTTTAGACTAGGTGTCATTTAGAAGAGGCTTAATTGACTAACTCAAAAATAAATGAACGATTGAATGAATGAATGGGAGACCGAAGTTATGATAACTTCTTTATTACATTTTTAATTGCAAAGTGTTATAGCAATCGCACCTTTTTCTGTTCTGTAGACCAAATAATTAACCAGTTGTTTTTTCTGTCTAAAGAGAGACCGACTTAGCTTCCTAGCATTCGTTTTTGGTATGGAAAAAATATTAAATAAAAACCATAAATCTTAAAAAGCACAGTTTTATTACAAGACCAGCACAAACATCATTTTTAAATTCTGTTGTTACTCTCAATGATTATATCATCCCAGGCACTTGCCGGACCTATGAAGTTATCTAGGTGCCTGCCAACACCTAAGTACCATATTATGCTAACAGTGTGAGCACAGGCACCTAGAGTTCTCATACCCGTCATGCAGGAGCAATAATAGGCTTCGATGGCTTCTCTGTTCTTTCTGGCTTCTCTCCAATTTTTACGACACACCGACGCTAGCGCATTATAGTTCGAAGTACCTAACGGATAAAATCGCAAAAACCACGAATGTGCATGGGTCGCTTTTATTAAGGATTTTCGGCATTTTCAACGTCGAATATCTTTTTTCCCCTGCAAGCTACAAAGTTGCCCCCATACAACAAATATATATATTTTCAAAGACCTTTCTAGTGGTACCAATTTCAATTTGCTACATGGGTGGGTAACTTTTGTTCCATGTTCTTTGCGATAAAACCGAAACAAACAATTACAAACAAGTTTACACCTGGTGCGATACAACTTTTACGAGTAAAAAATCACTCAAATAATGTAGCTATTCATAAACAAACCACCACCTTATTCTTAAATTAGGATAACCTGTTAATCGGGTCTTGCGTAATACTACCGGTAAACTTGATTTAAAAAAAGACGATTAGTCTCCGACCTTTGCGTTGTTAAGTTTGCTGATACAACAGTCCACACAAAATTATTTGTAGAATAAGTGTTGTTGTGTGTGGACAAATACAGTTGGTAAGTGAATATTCAAAGAATTAGTTCTAAGATATTTGATTTAGGTAAATAAATTAATAAGGCTATTGTAGATAATCTACCTACAATTTATTATTCTTTGAATTATTACTTTCTCGCTGCTGATTCGGTAGTAAAAGAAAGACAAGAAATATAATCAGTATCTTATCATCCCACGTAGATCGTAAACATTTAAGGGCAAAAGGGTAAAAACCTTTCTTCTCCACGATTTAACGATTACGTTCAAGTATAGGCAGATTCTCTTGTTTTTACTAAGGCCCAGTTATTTGTTGCTTTAATTTCTATGATCCTTTGATAGAAACCAATGCAACAGATAACCGGTTTGTGATTTATAAATATTTTAACAGTTTAGTGTTAAAAAGTAACCAAATTTCACAAAAACTGCTTAACCCTGCGTTTAGTGGTAGCCGTGTGTTTAGATCATTTTTAATCGGTGGATTTAAATATTTTCAGACTAAAAATGGGACTGACATTATACAAGAAAGACACCAGTGCACCTTGTCGGTCGGTATACATGGTGCTCGAAATTTTAAACATACCCGACGTTGAATATGTCAACATGAATTTAATCAAACGTGAGCACTACACGGATGAATTTTTGAAGGTATATAAAACTTACTTGTTTATTTTGGAACCGTCTTTTTATAATGAGAGGATTTATCTAATGAAGTGTATAAAACGAACAATGTTTGACATGTGTCTGGGTATGTATATGTATATAAGTATGTATATCAGTCATCAGGTTACCGTAGTACGGGCTCTGCCTAGTTCGGGACCTGAAGACCTTGTGTGGATGTTGTCTCATATTATTATTATTAATATCCGCTAACTATATTATATTATATTATAAGGGATGATGATATGATTGAAATATCAGGTGATATCAAAAGCTATGTCAGGCTGTCATAATACCTATTTTGTGACAGAATTTCAAATCAAGTTTGTAATATGATATAGGTAAACGTACACTGTTTATCTAATGAAGTGTATAAAACGAACAATATTCGCTAACTATATTATAAGGGATGATGATATGATTGAAATATCAGGTGATATCAAAAGCTATGTTAGGCTGTCATAATACCTGAACGAACGCGAACGGCGAGCAATGGGCAGTTCGCCATTCGATAAGGACCAGGCCTGGGTCGACGGCGCGTTGTGTTCCACGCGCGCCTCAAAGAGATGTCAGCAAATGACGGGGTCCGCTAGGGCCGATGCCTGCTAGGGTTGCGGGAAAGTCCGAGAGGGATACCGTGGCCCCTGGCACATGCAACTGAAGGTACACGGGTGGGTTTTAGTCAGTAAGAGTCTGACTCGCCCTCCTGGTCTGCCCAGAGCAGGAGAAGTTATTTGATGATATCCCAACCTCAAAAAAAAAGGCTGTCATAATACCTATTTTGTGGCAGAATTTCAAATCAAGTTTGTAATATGATATAGGTAAACGTACACTGTACCATAAAGGAGAGATTGTAATATCTTGTTTTGAAGGGTATGTTTGTAATAAAGAACCATCACTTTCATAATTTCCTCTTGTAAGGCTCTTTGGAGTTTTTACGCTACTTTATAAAAGTATTTAACAAGTACTTTAAAAAGAAGCAGCACTACGTTTTATACCGCACTAAAAGGAAGCCAAAAAGGAAGAGTTATGGTTATAATAACAATCCATCTACAGGTTCATAAAATTTTATAAGTAAAAAACTCCTCATTTTTCCAACAGTGTGTGTCTTTGGTACCTTCTCCCCTTCCTTCTTTTGGTGCTTTCTGTGGATGTACACGCAATGAGCCTTAAATGCACACTATAGTTCGCGAACTCAAAAATTACTTACAACAGCTACAAGAACCTTCAGATTCACACCAGACACAATAAGGTGCTGGCAAAAAGAAATTCCCGGTGTCAACGTAAAAGGAGACTCGTCCTGGCCCATACAAAAGGACATGAATAAAGTCTGGCCTAATACAGTTAAAAAGATATTTGAAATCCCACCACAGCGTTCGTTAATTGTCAAAACTTTACATTGAATATTTTAAAAAAGATTATTATTTTGATGCAAGTAATCGGTGAGATCTTTATGTTGCTTATTGTAAGAATTAATATGATTTCTCGAGTATTTTTAGAATGTTATTTATAGTTTATTTTTGTTAACTCTCTCATTAACAGGCTTTGTATGTGTACACATAGCATGGAAGAGGGAGGTTTTCTGTTACAGGTATCTCTATACTTAAAAGAAGACCTCTAAAATGGATTTGTTAAAACCTGTTGATTTTTTTTTTGCGTATTGAATAACAACTAGACTTTAATGAACATGATATTTAATCATTGATTAATGTATCAACTTCATTTTTAAATCGATAGTTAAGTCCGGTTTTAAAATACTTGAACTACTGAAATACTTAAACCTATTCCGTATCTTTTGGGATAATTGCGTAAATAGCGACGCGAATCTTAAGTGCGATTGCAATCGAACTAGGGACTTGTCGGAGCGTATTTACTATAAAATCTAAGTTGAAATTTATCTTAAGTTTTTCTCTACCAACGACTTGGCTTCTCTGCTTTATATCACATATTTTTTCTACTTCCTTTTTTATGTTTTCGTGTATTTTATAATCAATCAATAAATTATACGTGTATTTATGGTGAACAAGTGTTTGATTTTTACGACATTACATCTGGGTTTAAACTCTTTGCGTTCCAGCCTACATCGCCGCTGCAATTTGGCAGTCCTACCTATATTTGTCACTACAATAAATAGAGCATAACTATGTACCATACAAAAACATACGCCAAAAACATAACCCTTCTTGTCAGTCAGGTAGTAAGGTGCGACGATTTCTATTTTATTTATACTCTAAATATAATCAAAAATATCATTGGCTGCGTTTCTAGTTATCTTTTTTTGCATTTCTGAGTGAACTTCACCTTTCTTGGACTATCGATCTTACAATAAAAAATGACACAGAAAAAATGCAGGTTCATTGGCCCTTTGTAGCTAAGCTTGATGACGGACACGTTTTTTCTACGGCGCGGTTTATACGCCGCGCCGCGCCGCGGCCGTACCGTAAAGAAACCGTCTTGTACAAAGGGTCTAATAAGGGATATCGAAAGGGTCGTGCTCGTTTACGAGCTAATAGGTGGTGATTAGTTAATGTAAAATGGCGGGGAATAGTTTTGTTAATCTTTAAAATAATTATTGTTCTTCTTTACTTGTATGTATTTAGAATCCTCGAGTCTGTGTTCTGAAAACTGCAGAAAAGTTATTTTGCTCTAAAATATATTAAAATAAATATTTATAATTCCAGATGAATCCACAGCATACCATACCAACATTGAAAGATGGGGACTTCATAATTTGGGACAGGTGAGAAAAAAATTACTCTTAACAGTCATTGACTTGTTCAAAAACTCTCTAAATATTCTGTTTTTGTATGTGACAACTTGTAATTAGCTGACAGCTACACTTATTTATTAATTCCATAAATGGTTTCTTTTCAGTCATGTGATTACCACATACTTGGTAAACCAGTACGCTAAAGACGACGCGCTCTACCCGAAAGATTCAAAGAAGCGAGCAGTGGTAGACTTGAGACTACATTTTGACAACTCCGTACTGTTTGCAGCTGTGAAAGCAGCTATGGTAAGTTTGTCCCGGAGCACTTCTTCTCCTCTCTATGTTTCTCATCTAGCTCTATGGAAGTGGCGGACTTACGCAGACAGTTTGGAGAGGATCGGAGTAGGTTGTGGTTGATCATTTGGAGTCGGTAGGTAATGGAAGAAGACTCAGGGGAAGTTTTTAGCACTTAGCATTGTTAAAAAAACTAGATAAACAGTTGTAACATTTTTGTCTTTGACATTTCTCGGGAACTCGCAGAGGTCCGTTAGACGTTTTATGCATGTGCACCCAAGGATAGCCCCCGGTTTGTGTAGGACTATTGACTGAGTAGCACAACAGAGCCACGTCCGCAGCTGTGGGGGGGTGTTGGTAAAATGATTAATTTTCAAATTAAATTATGATTATGCTATGTAAGTGCCGTATATTTATCTCGTGCCAAAACACAGATCGCAGACGAGTAGGGCAACACAGCTGCCAGATATAAAATCTGTAGTCAGCTCAGATCTCGAGTGACAGTGAGCGAGAACCTTCCATCCTGCACCGCATGTCCTGTCACCTGTGCTCTTGATGATCTTATGACTGCGGTAGTGAGCGGAGTTCGTATTCGAGAGCTGTATTTTGGGTCAAAGATGTATTTGCCATCGATACGCTAAGAAGAAGTAATCATGACCCTACTACTACAGTTGCATACTAAAATAACTACCAGCCCGACACTTATTACTGATCGGCTCTCATTTATTATCTTTCAGATCCCCCATTCTATATCAACGAGAAAAAACGTTTAGACAAGAAAATTTAGACAAAATAACGACAGGATATGAATTTCTTGAAAAGTTTTTTACTGGACCCTGGTTGGCTGGAGATTCCATAACACTGGCTGATATTTGTTGTGTTGCTAATATCAGCTCTTTGAACGAGATTTTATCAATTGATAAGGCTTTGTAAGTAAAATAAAAACTAAACAACATCAAATTATTAAAACAAACCTTCAGCATAATTTTACCACCATATACATAATTTCTCCCGCTTTTTCTTTTAAAATAACATTATTTTACAACATTTTCTAGGTACCCCAATTTGACCGCGTGGTTTGAGCGTCTTTCAAAACACGAGTTCTACATAAAAGGCAACGTACCCGGCCTGCGGAGTTTCCAAGAATTATTGAAAAATTCATTGTTATTATGAGAGCCTACGTTTGTGAACAGTTTACTTTACCTAATGATTTTTCAAATATAATTCCACCGCTTTAATGTACTGTTCTTTCTTATTTAATAATAATTACGTAATAATAAGACCGTCCAAAGTTAAAATACAAGAAAAGAGAGGAAAAGAAAGAAAAATGGGTTTGTTGGCATTACAGCTAAATAAATACACCTTAAAACTATAAAACAGAATAATGCCAAAAGGCCCTCAGCTCAGCATAATGTCAGATGACAACACAAGATGTACCACCTGACGCTGATTTTCAGCTGCAATCCACGAATACAATGCGCTGGAATAACAAACACATATGGAGAAGTGTGTGTACGTTATAATAAATTAAGAGAATTAACTGAATGTGACAATATAGAAAACTCATGCAAAATCAAATAAAATCTTGTGACATGCATTTGTGTGTGAGTATGTTGTATTGACATTAATATAAAACTAAAATAAATAACCATTAGGTGCGTATTACCTAAATAAATAAATAAAAAACGATAAAATGATAATGCTGATGAGATGTGGATGATGGAAAGAGATAAATGATGTGAAAGAAAAGGGAGTAAATGATAGCGTGACGGTTGACATTGTAGAATGGAAGAAGAAAATGTGTTGTGCTGACCCCAAGTAACATGAAGCCTTACAAGGAAGATGATGATGAAGGCCATCCGCGGCGCTAGGCATACATTCGCATGCGTAGTGCCGACCCCAAGTAACATGAAGCCTGACAAGGAAGATGATGATGAAGGCCATCCGCGGCGCTAGGCATACATTCGCATGCGTAGTGCCGACCCCAAGTAACATGAAGCCTGACAAGGAAGATGATCATGAAGGTCATCCGCGGCGCTAAGCATACATTCGCATACGTAGTGCCGACCCCAAGTAACATGAAGCCTGACAAGGAAGATGATCATGAAGGTCATCCGCGGCGCTAAGCATACATTCGCATACGTAGTGCCGACCCCAAGTAACATGAAGCCTGACAAGGAAGATGATGATGAAGGTCATCCGCGGCGCTAGGCATACATTCGCATACGTAGTGCTGACCCCAAGTAACATGAAGCCTGACAAGGAAGATGATCATGAAGGTCATCCGCGGCGCTAAGCATACATTCGCATACGTAGTGCCGACCCCAAGTAACATGAAGCCTGACAAGGAAGATGATCATGAAGGTCATCCGCGGCGCTAAGCATACATTCGCATACGTAGTGCCGACCCCAAGTAACATGAAGCCTGACAAGAAAGATGATGATGAAGGTCATCCGCGGCGCTAGGCATACATTCGCATACGTAGTGCTGACCCCAAGTAACATGAAGCCTGACAAGGAAGATGATCATGAAGGTCATCCGCGGCGCTAAGCATACATTCGCATACGTAGTGCCGACCCCAAGTAACATGAAGCCTGACAAGGAAGATGATGATGAAGGTCATCCGCGGCGCTAGGCATACATTCGCATGCGTAGTGCTGACCCCAAGTAACATGAAGCCTGACAAGGAAGATAGATAGATGATTGAGATGGATAGATAAATGATTTTGATTTTTGATTTTTTTTTTTGATGATCATGAAGGTCATCCGCGGCGCTAAGCATACATTCGCATGCGTAGTGCCGACCCCAAGTAACATGAAGCCTGACAAGGAAGATGATCATGAAGGTCATCCGCGGCGCTAAGCATACATTCGCATGCGTAGTGCCGACCCCAAGTAACATGAAGCCTTACAAGGAAGATGATGATGAAGGCCATCCGCGGCGCTAGGCATACATTCGCATGCGTAGTGCCGACCCCAAGTAACATGAAGCCTGACAAGGAAAATGATGATGAAGGCCATCCGCGGCGCTAGGCATACATTCGCATGCGTAGTGCCGACCCCAAGTAACATGAAGCCTGACAAGGAAGATGATGATGAAGGCCATCCGCGGCGCTAGGCATACATTCGCATGCGTAGTGCCGACCCCAAGTAACATGAAGCCTGACAAGGAAGATGATGATGAAGGCCATCCGCGGCGCTAGGCATACAATCGCATGCGTAGTGCCGACCCCAAGTAACATGAAGCCTTACAAGGAAGATGATGATGAAGGCCATCCGCGGCGCTAGGCATACATTCGCATGCGTATCTGTTTCTGAAAAATCAAGGGGAGAACAATGTTGAAGGTCCCTACTGTTGAAGGTCCCTCCTGTTGAATACTTCTAGAAAAAAGAAACGACGCGTCTGTTCCGCCCCGATTGCACTGCCTATACACAGCAGAGGGCCTTATATCAACCATCGGCATACTCTAAAGAAAGTATATAAAATTGTCTTTCTTACTTGAAACTCATCGATAATGTACTCCAGATCAGCAGAACAACACAACTTTTTGCAGTAACATCACAAGCAGATTTCTCAACCGCAAGACAATAACGAACGACCACCGCGGTTAGAGTGCAAAATTAATTAAGTTTCTTCTTGCTGCATTATTCCGTTTCTTTTAAAGAAAAGTTTAATCTTTACCAGGGAGATAACTTATCTATGTGTTCTAATTGAAAACGTTGCAATTATTGTTAAGAAGGTTTTTTTAGTTTTGGTCTTTTAGAAAAACGTGCATTAATTAAAAAGGAGTCAGGTTGTGGGGATTTTTTTACTTTACAAATTATCAGATGCCCTGGGAAAAATAAGGAAGTACCCAAAAGAATCTACACAGTGTTGACATCCTAAATTGTAAGCCTCGACGGAAACACAATATCAATCAACATTTATCCTCCTTCCAAAACCCATAAACAGACGGGTAGTTACTAAAGATTTTCAGCAACCCGAAATCACCATAAAAACGAACAACTAACTTCCACGAGGTACTTTAATTACAGGTCATGTTCTCATCAAGTTATGGCAGCCAACATAGCGGGGCGAAGTAATTTGAATATTTAAACAGAGCCAAGTAGACATTGGAGGAAATTAGCCGAGTCCGAACCGCAGTGCGATTGCACCGCCAACTTGCCCGATCTTTGCTGCTAGTAGGCGGATATTCACGTTTAATTAATATAGCTGAAGGAATTCATAAGGATTTGATAATTAGCTTCGAGAGTTGCCGTTTTAATTAATTACAAAAGCTAATATTTTTTACATAAACTTTTCAAATCGAAACTTCTACAACAGTCACATGTAAATTTTCCAGCCACATAATTCACTATCTAAATTAATTCCAAACTCCTACCAAGTTACACCGTAGGAACAACCATACCTAATCGAATCTAAATAGTTGCTTTAACTGAAAACACGTCAGTTATACAAGTGTTTATACATTATACAGAATGTCGAATCCGTAGGCCCGTAGGCCTGTTTTCGCAACTAGAACAACAGAAATAATATTATTTTTGTTTTCATAAAAAGATGGCAGTGCGCTCCTGATTAGAAATATACTAGGAGCTTAATAACACTGGATGACCAATTTACAAAAATTTACTAATAAGGTTAAGTCTCCAATTTATAATCCAGCGAAGCTGAATAGTCCATTAAAATATTAATAAATTGAATCCAGAATCAGTGTTTGCATACTCGAACTCAAAGCATTTATTTCAATTAAACCATTTACAGGCACTTTTGAATTGTCAAGTAGTCAGCCCGTCAGAAATATGAAGCTAGTTGCCCATTCCAAAGCGTAGTAGGTACCTATGGAGAAGAACGGGCAATAAACTCCATGGACACTCTTTTAAATTATATTGTTACATAAATATTTGTTACATCATTAATGTTGAATATAGGTATAATTATATGTGAGAACGATGTAAATAAGACGTACACGTTGAGTGTCCAGAGCACAGTAAATATAAATTTAAACAAAACAATCCATAATAAAATAATTAAAATAAGCCGTGGTGGCTAAGAGATGACCAGTCCCAACTGACAGCGCCCGTTCACGAACATGACGCATGGATCAGCACCATTCAGCTCAACCATTTTGAAGGGAGCTAAATTTTACAGATGACCAGAATTCGTTAAAATTTAATGAAAAATTGTTGAAAATATTGGCAACAGCAAAAACACTGGATATGTATTAAAAACTAGCTTCAGCCCGCGACCTCGTCCGCGTGAAATTTCTTGTTGCCCCACCCACCCCGTCGCATCGCATTACCTGCCCGCGATATCACTTCGTTTTTGATTAGCGTTCTTTGCGAGTTTTTTTTCTTTCTGCTCGGCTCCTAAGGATCATAACGTGATCTTAGATAGCCTATAACCCCTTCCTCGAGAATTGGGCTATCAAATGAAAAGGGGGATTTTTCAAATTCGACCAGTAGTTCCAGAGTTTACCCCTCCCCCCGCGAAACTCCATAGGCCATTAAAAAATATCAGAATTTGCATAATTTTACAGATGACCAGACTGCGGCAAAATGTAATAAAAAATTATTCAATGTATTGACAAAAGAAAAACATTGGGTGTATTATATACAGTTACCATAAGTATTGTTTGTTTTATTACACCAACGCAGTCCTCCTAGCTAATTCTTCAAACGGAAAAGTATATTCAAATCGTAGTTAAGCACCTCTACTGTGTTTCAAATATTGTTTTGTTGTCTCAACTCCAGACTCAACCAACCAATGTGCTTAATTCAAGAGAAACTCAAATACAATTCTATTTGAATGAGTTTCTCTTGAATTAAGCACATTTAATATCAATTGGACTGAATATTCCGGCCATGATGGGTTCAGTACAGTCTCATAAACAAAGCCCCGGGCGATGGATATCTAGCCAAGGATCCAATTTCTGGCTTGATGCTTTTAAACTATATCAATAATTCAATGGCAATATCGGATGCGATTCGAATATTTATAATCTCATAAGAGCACGTAAAAAAAAATAAGATGACAATAAGATAAGTATATACACATAGGTACATACAAATAAATAAAATTGAAGTTTCTGTTTGTAATGTCAAAAAACAGGTTAAATGCAAATGAAAGCATAAATACGGTACTTATAACAAAAAAAACAATTTTAATTTATTGATAAATAAATATGTTTTATCGTGTTACCAATTACGCCTGTGGAGTTTACACAAAAAAACGGATTGCTTAAACTGATATTTTAAGTGAATACACTAATTGTAGTCGATGACTCAATCAGTTATGAGCGGGCTGCCTAACTTGCCTAACTAACTTAAAATCAATTGCAAATTGTATAAAACCAATGTAAGTTGTAAAATGTCTAAGCATCAAAACGTCTATTAAGTAAATGCAGCATTGTGTCTACTATAGTAAAAATGTCTAAGAAGCAATATTTCTGAAATGTAAATTACCCGTAGCAGCATTACGTCCAAGAACAAAAAAACAAAAGTTAAAAAAATACTCGGGTTTAATTTTGCGAAAGGTTTAATCCGTTGTACCCACTTTACCGCTTGGAACTAGTGGTTGCTATGGTTAAAAAAAATCTCCCGGGGACCAACTGGGCCCTACTGGTAGTGTAATTGATATAATAATTCCTCCGTACACTAAATGATAAATGATTTTATTTCTGTAAGTAGGTTTCAACAAACACTTTTACACGTCAATCATATTTTTTTTTAAACTAGATGGGGTCGGCGTTTCCTATCTGACTACTCTGAGAAGAAAGGCCGAAACAAACTCAGAGGTCACAGTCTCTTTTAAAGTCCAGACAAAATCTTGGTCAGGTCATGTGAAAGCTATGTAGATCGGTGTCTGCAATGGTCTTTTGAGGAAAGAACCACACAGATTGAGTGGACCTGTCCAGTCAGTGCACGCAATTGTCAGTAATCGTGCAGCTCAACTTAGACTCAAGGAGCTCAACGATTCGACGAACAATACCAAAGAAAGGACATTTGAGTAGGCCGCATAAATTACTCAAACTGCCAGATCATGATTACGTTGAGAAAAATACAAAAATAAATATAAATAAATCAATGACCGACATAGTTCTCACATTCACAATAATTAGAATAATATTATAATAATCTTTGAGGACCATGTAGATTTGTGTCTGAAATGGTCTTTTGAGGAAAGAACCACACAGATTGAGTGGACCTGTCCAGTCAGTGCACTAACAATTTTATTACGTATTAACTACCCACGTAGGTACATATTCAAAATTAACCACTTAATCCTACCCTACTAATACACTGTAATGAAACTCCGTTCCTGCTGGCCATGATCAATTGAATCAACCAGACAGCAACAGAGAAAACGAAAGATAACTTATGAAACTTCAATGTCATGTTAATAATTTGAATCCATATTTTCAATTACATGTCGCTTTTATAGTTTTAATGAAAATTTTAATTAAACAATAAAAAATAATTTAGGAATATAGAAACCTGTTTTTTGTGAAAACTCAAAAAAAAGGCGGTAAAGCGTTACTATGGTGAGGTTATAGTTACACGTTAAATAAGAAGAATTATGATCTGCCGCAGAAATGTATTTATCATTGTCTTATAATGTAGTCGCAGGTAGATTGTATGATTCGTCATTTTGAACTGGGTGACATAGGTTAGGTTAGCAGGGGGTGCATGTTGAAGAGCCTCCTCGTGGCGCACCCTGGGCAACGTCGGCTCCAATTTCTCCCAGTGCGGTTTTGGTAGACAATTGGGGCTGGCGGCTAATCTTCAACAAGCGGGGAAAGGTCACGGTTCCAATCACCAATCATGCTTGATGGTCAGTGAAGGCAACCGGGCTACAGAGGGCAGATACGCCCACTCCTCCTCTGCTTACAGAGGGAGGAGAGTGGGCGTAGACTGGGCAGGGCCGCCGCTGCGGTATAGGCGGTCGTGTCCCGGAGGGAGGCAGCGGCGCGCGCGCGGGGAGATGATTCTCTCGCGCGGCGCCGCTCCGGAGAGGGTGGGGGGGGGGGTCGAAGAAGACGCCGGTCTGGTAGTCACCTCCGGCTCCTCCCGGGTGGAGGCCAGCAGGCGGTGGGTGCGGGGGCGCCCTTTGCCTGTATTGCACGGGCCTCCACCAGTGTCGGACGGGAGTGGCCGGGTGCTCCCGGCCATTCCCGTAGCCCCCCAGATAAATGGGGGGCATGCGGGGCCCGCCAACTAGGCGGGCATACGCCGGGAGGGCTGTGGAAGTAAAGGCTGAGCCGATTTCCCACGGCCCTTCCATCACGGCGTTGTGGGAACACCGCTGAGTTTTAGTGGGTATACTGTCGGTGGCGGATTCCGACAGGAGTCCCACATACCCCGTCTCTTCCCCCACGAGCGGGGATGCATAAAGCATATCTCAGAGTCAAAAAAAAAAAAAAGGTTAGGTTAGCAGCCCCAGCTGAGGGGGCTCTTCACGGCATGTATCGAGCAGGGTCAGTTTCTCAGTGTGTGGAAGGAGGGGAGGCTGGTCCTGCTCAAGAAGGAGGGGCGCCCAGCGGACTCGCCGTCCGCGTATCGGCCCATAGTGCTGCTCGACGAGGCGGGCAAACTTTTTGAGCGCATTATCGCAGATCGCCTCGTCACCCACTTGTGCAGGGAGGGGCCGGACCTGGACGATAACCAATTCGGTTTTCGTCGGGGGCGCTCCACCATAGACGCCATCATGCGCGTGAGGGCCCTGGCGGAGGAGACGGTGTCCCGGGGTGGGGTGTGCTGGCGGTGTCTTTAGACACCTCCAACGCATTCAACACCCTACCCTGGAGTTGTATTCGGGAGGCTCTGAAATACCATCGCGTGCCTCCCTACCTCCGCCGTACGGTAGGGGCTTATCTGGAGGATAGATGCGTCACCTATCGGGGACGTGACGGTGCCGGTCGGCACCTCATGTCGTGCGGTGTTCCACAGGGATCGGTCTTGGGACCGCTCCTGTGGAACATCGGCTACGACTGGGTGCTGAGAGGCGAGCTCCCGTCGGGCGCCGACTTGACGTGTTATGCGGATGACACGCTTGTCACTGCCCGGGGGAGCTCGTACAGGGAAGCGACGTTGATAGCCACGGCTGCGGTGTCACAGGTGGTGAACCGCGTCCGGCGCCTGGGCTTGGAGGTGGCCCTTAACAAGTCGGAGGCCATGGTGTTTCATGGCCCCCGACGTGCGCCGGCGCCGGGATCACACATCGTGGTCAGCGGGGCCCGGATAGCTGTCGAGTCCACCATGAAGTATCTGGGATAGGTGCTCGACAGCCGATGGGAATTCGGGCCCCATTTCCGGCGACTGGCGCCCAAGCTGATGGGTGCAGCGGGCGCGCTTTCAACGTTGCTTCCCAACTTGGGGGGCCCGAGCGCCGCCTGTAGGCGGTTGTACGTGGGAATCGTGCGGTCCATGGCCCTGTATGGGGCCCCTGTGTGGGCGATGGACATGACGGCCGGCACTCTCGCCATTCTGCGCAAACCGCAGAGGGCGATGGCCGTCAGAGTCGTCCGCGGGTACCGCACTATTTCCTACGAGGCGGCTTGTGTCCTGGCCGGATCAGTAGGTAATAATTGGGGTTTCCAGATCAAAGATCTGGAAACCCGCAATTATTACCATTCATTTTAAAATCATTTCAGATACAGAAACACCTAATTACAGCCATCATTCATTGCTTTTAAATAGTACTTGCAAAATATTCTGACGTGACTATTGAGTGGTCTTTATTATTTAACAATTTTAATGTAATAGATATCATGAGAAATTTTAATATGAAACATTTATTTTATTGAACATTCGTAATTATGTTTTTTACATTATAATCTATCATTACATTCATTCAACAATTCAATGACACTGAAATTGGAGCAACATTGCACAATTGGACTACCGAGAATGAAGTGCACTCGCCATTGTCCATCGCGCTACCTTATATATGCAGTGTAGTCACGATTTAGTTTAAATGTTATGACGTAGAAATAAAAGGTACTTTATTTTAAATACTTTTATTTATAATGAATATTTACAGTATAAAGTAACCATTTGAAAAACAAATAATAATAATAAAACTATTATACGTCTATTTTAAACATCAATATTAGGTACATGAAGTTGAACTTAATTTTTTAACTATTTTAGCAACTAAATACTCGGTTTCACTCATTATGTCATCAATATCACTACGGACTAAATATTGTATGTTCACGCTTGCACTGTCGGGGTCACTGTCTATTTCATTCATCTGACGGCCTTCCACATCATGTACAATTATTTTTATAATTCGGTGAATATGTCCGGGCTCTTTACGCGTGATAAAAGATGTGTTTTTAAAAGGTTTTGATTTTTTCTTCTTCTTAATTTTTTTCTCTTGTATTTTTTGCTGTCTACTCTCTTCACACGCTTTTTCCGCCACTTCGGCATACCAGCTTTCTCGGTCTTGAGCATAGTAAAATGGATTAAGAACTGGATCGGAGCAATCTATCAAATTCTGAAACAATGAATAATTTTATGCTATTAAAAAGCATCATAAATATGAATTCAATTGCTAATATCGATGATTACTTAGATACTTACATCACATTGTAGGTTAATGTTTTCTAAAACAGGACTGTAGGATGGTGAGTGTGACATATTTAATTCTATGTCCCGACTTTGTTAAACACCTGGAAAATAATAGTCTAAATTAGTATTTCGTTAACCCATGATATTCTATCTCAAAACAACAATTGCGATTGAAACATAGTGCTGTATAGAAAAAAATATGTACCAGACCTATATGTATTAAACATCGATTATACTGTCTTGTCTGATAATAATGCTGGATAAAATACGGAAGACTAATATTAAAACTTACCAATAATACACGATCAAGCCAGTTGTAACAGTCAAGTGTAGAATTCGAATAGATTTTAAATGATTTTTTCTCTCTATTTATATACCCTAATTTAATTTTATGGATAGAGTTCAATATCGCACATTTTTAAGTTAGATATCATATCTTTTCCAAAAAGGGTATAGTGAAATAGGAAACGTAAGACATTACGACACCTATCATTTTATTATTTATTGTAGATATATATCGATAAAATAATACTACTGCCCTTATGTTTACGGTTATCGTTTTCATACATTTTACTCAGATGATTAAGCAAGCAAACTCATGGTATGTTAATAGTATATCAAAGTTGCACAGTAAGCTGAATTCTTTTTAAGGAGACGAATCAAAACAATATAGCAATATCGACATACTATTGCAACGTTTGGTTTCGCCTGTTATTATTATGATATTTTTAAGGCTAAGGTATCTTATATTTTGCCACAAATAGAATGGTAAGTAATGATTTTATTTGTTATTTGTTCATAAATTAAGGTTGATCGATATATCATCACACCGTTAATTGATATAATGAATTAGTAGAACAATATAATAATAATATTCCACAACTACCTATCACACAATGCCGTCTAGTTCCAAGCTAAGCAGAGCTTGTGTTAATGAGTACTAGACAACTGATAAACATACTTAGATATTTCTAAATACATACATATATTATAGATAAATGATAAATTACACCCAGACAAATGATCGTATTCATCACACAAACATTTGGAGGTGGGGTGGGAATCAAACCCACGACCTCCAGCATAGCAGTCAGGACCACTAACCACTAGACCAACAGGCAAGTCAAATAATATTGTTTACAATATCGCATCACAAACCTGCATTTGGATGCAGACAACTGACACAGCATTTACTATACACGTGCGTCTTCCCAAATTTGGGATAATATGACGTAGATTTATCACTATTTAAGCGTCCCGCTGCTGAAGTTCAACCACAAAACACCTCTTCCAGAGCTAGTGGCATCATCATCGTACATCAAAACTTCGCTGCACTATTTAAAATGTAAGTAGCATTATTATTTTATATATTAATAATTCTATTGTTTAACTATTCTTATAACAGGGAACTCCTTAGACGAGTGCTAGTAATCTCGACTATTGAGCATGAGACATTGGGTTCGATACCCAGGAAATTAAGGCATAATGATATCTTCTATGTAATTATTCTAATATTCATTCTAATAATGTATCATATGTATACACTATTCTAGTGTATTGGCACGGAAAGCCAGGATTCCAGGTTCGAATCCTGCTTATGAATTGATTAAATAGCATAATTAATAAATTAATTTTATATTATTTCAGGTCGCTAGAGAACGCAGAGACTCTCTTCCCGTCTGACGACGAAGTGCAACCTCCAGTCGCGAAAAAGACGAAGAAAAGGAAGCAGGTGCCAACTCAAACGAAGGAGTCGGAGGCGGCAGCGCGGACTGCATCACATTCGCCATCGAGAGCAAGTCCGGCCCCGAGTACGTCGCGGTCAGCTCCGAAGAAGCCGTACTTCAAGCCAATACCACCAAAGAAGGCTACAGCTTACGACCTCTTCGGGACTGACAGTGAAGATGACGAGAAAGAAGATGTCGCTGTTCCCGGTAAAGCTCCAATACAATTAACTTCGTATTTAACTCGGCGCCTTGCTAACGGTCATTCGCGCCAGACGTACGAGCATAAGCCCGGTACGCACTATATAGATTTAAAAGTGTACCGGTGCGATGAAATTAAAAACGTTCAACCAATTAACAGATGGCGCCAAGCAATAGTTACTGTGAAAAACCAAACATCTGAAAACACAGATGCATGGCAGCACCTGACTAATTTTATTATGGCAACTAGAAAAGAATTTGTAAAGTGTCCACCAACATTTGTTAGCAACTATTACTAAAATATTAGTATTCCATTACAAATATCTAATTACTATAAATACTATTTTTTCACCATGAGTTACTTGCTTATTTACGACATTTAATTTTAATCATTATCTCAATATTACGAAATGATTTTTATGTACTAGTATTCTGTTTTAATGTCTTTTTTAGGTTTATATTATGATGTATTAAAGAAATATATTCAAGAATTAAAAATTCATTGTTTTGTTTTCTTACAGTTTCACCAATTCCTGGAAAAATAACAAATTATAATGATATAATGAATTGTGAAAAATGTCATATTGAAATACCGAAAAATGAATATCACTATCATGTGAGAACGAATTTACACAAATCTAATTGCATAATAAAAACCAAATATGAAAATATTGATATTATTGCTACGGCTTTTAGAATGAGAATAATAAGTTACAAACTGAATCCATCGATGGAGTACCTTACACCTGAGGAATTCCTAATGGATAATCAGCATCAAGTCATAAAACTAATTAATGCTTGTCTAAATAAACATAATTGTGTTAAATTAAACTTCGAGCTTTATGCTTACTTTATTCTCCCAAAATCTGGTGAGCAACAGCTTAAGTCATTTAACACAAAATTTAACATTATATACAAAAATACTGATATACATGAATTTTATTTGAATACAATAAACACATTTGAGAGGAAACTCTCAGAATTCCAACACCGTGAATCTGGTTGGTCCTGTTTCTGTATAAGTCACCTGGAAATTAATATAAACAAATATTCTCCTTTAAAAGGCGGTACTTACATAGATTTGCCGCATGTTATACAAAAAACGAGAAGTTGCTTAAATATAAAAAACCATGATAACTATTGTTTTTTGTGGTGTGTTGTTGCAGCATTATATCCAGCAAAATGTAATGTTTGCAGAACAAGTTCCTACCCAATTTTTTCATCAGTCTTAAATATAAATGGTCTATCATTTCCTCCATCGTATAATGATATTAAAAACTTCGAAAAGATAAATCCTACTATAAGTATAAACGTATATGGATTGGATGATAAAAACGCAGTCACTGGTCCCTTATATGTGACAAATTTAAGAAAGACACACCATGTAAATTTATTATATATTGAACGAAAAGGCAATGGACATTATTGTTTAATAAAAAATCTGTTCAGATTAGTTAGACGTCAAATAAGTAAACATAAAGGTAAAATGTATCTATGTGAGACGTGTTTACAAGTTTTCTCGAGTGCCAAAAAATATAGTGCCCATACTACATGTCCTAATATATTAACAGTATTACCTGAAAAAAATAGCATTCTTCAGTTTAAAAACTTTGAAAGAAAACAAAAAATTAATTTTGTTATTTATGCAGACTTTGAGAGTATTTTGCTAAACTGCAACATAAGTAAAACTGAAAATACCCGAACATATAAGGTTCACGAACCTTCATGTTTTGGATACTATATTTGCTGTTCACATAATTCGGAGCTAAATAAATATGTAACATATAGAGGGCCCGACTGTGTGGAAGTATTTATAAAATATTTACTAAATGATGTAGATAACATTAACAGCATCTTATCGAGTAAAATGCCTGTGGCCCCTTTAACCACAGACCAAAAAAACGATTACAAAAATGCTACAAAATGTCACATCTGTAACGATCTGCTCTTTGATGACAAAGTAATGGATCATGATCATATTACATCTCAGTACCGAGACGCCGCACACTCCCATTGTAATTTAATGTTTAGAGTTTGCCCGTTTGTGCCTGTTATTTTCCATAACCTAGCTGGATATGATTCTCACCTATTTATTACAGAATTAGCAAAATATGAAGGTGCTTTTAAAATTATACCTAAAACCAAAGAAAAATATATGTCTATCACGAAATTATTCCACAGAAAGAACAGTTCAAGGCCTATTCAAGTTAAGTTTATAGACTCATTTCAATTTCTTAATTCAAGCTTAAACATATTAGTCAACAATTTGTCTGAATCTGATTTTGTTAATTTGTCAAAAGAATTTTCAGATGTTAATTGTAATAAGTTAAAACTACTACGACGAAAAGGAATATACCCCTATGATTACATGGATGCAATCTCAAAATATAATGAGAATCGACTACCACCTAAATATTGTTTTTACAATAGTTTGACATGCGTACATATTAGCGATGATGAGTATAATCACGCCCAATATATATGGCAAACATTTAATATAAAATCGCTTGGAGAATATACAGATTTATATTTAAAAACCGACGTGTTACTACTTTCTGACGTTTTTGAAAAATTTAGACAAACTTGTTTGCATCATTATCAGCTTGATCCGGCCTACTATATTACTGCACCTAGTTTAAGCTGGGATGCGATGTTATTGTATACCGGTATTAAATTAGAATTAATTAATGATGTGGAAATATACGAGTTCCTGGAGAAGGGCATTCGTGGAGGTTTGGCACAATGTTCTCTTCGCTACGCTAAAGCAAATAATAAATATTTACCTAGTTACGATGCTTCTCAAAGGTCAACATATTTAATTTATCTTGACTGTAATAACTTATACGGTTATGCGATGACAAAAAAAATGCCTATTTCAGAATTCCGCTTTTTATCAATCGATGAAATAAATACTATAAACGTACTATCAATTTCGGATGATTCTGAATATGGATATATTTTAGAAGTATATTTAGCCTATCCCGAGAATTTACATAATAAGCACAGTGATTTACCGTTTGCTGCAGAGAAGTTCAAACCTCCTGGAGGCAAAACACCTAAATTAATTGCTAATTTATATGACAAATTCAACTATGTAATACACTACGTTCACTTAAAAGAATGCTTACTGAATGGACTTATTTTGAAGAAAATTCACCGTATCTTAACTTTTAGACAGGAAAACTTTTTACAAAAATATATTGACCTAAACACAAGCTTACGCCAAGCTTCAACAACCGTATTTGAAAAAGATTTTTTTAAACTCCTTAACAATGCTATATTTGGCAAAACTATTGAAAATCGACGCAAACAGGTTAATGTAAAATTAGTGACCAATTGGGACGATTATTATAACAAAACAAATAAGCACCTCAGTGCGGAAAAGTTAATAGCGAAACCAAATTTTAAAAGTATTAAGATTTTTTCTGAAAATTTTGTCGCTATTCAATTGAGTCCTGAAAAAATTATTCTAGACCGACCTATCTATATCGGGTTTTCAGTCCTAGAATATGCCAAACAACATTTATATAAATTTCACTACAATTATATTAAAAACAAATATAAAACTCAGGCAAGGCTGTGTTATACAGACACAGACAGCCTTCTTTATTTTATCAGCACTGAAGATTTTTATGAGGACATAAAAAATGAAGTTGGACAATTCGACACAAGTAATTTTGAGACTAATAATTGCTACAATATACCGAGAGTAAATGCAAAAATTCCAGGACTATTTAAAGATGAATGTGGAGGTGAAATCATAAGTGAATTTGTAGGGTTGAGAGCTAAGCTTTATTGCATAAACAGCCTAAAAACTTGCATTACAAAAGCAAAAGGAATATCGAAAGCTGTAACTAATCGATTAAAACTATGCCATTACAACAGAGCTTTAACAAGTGATACAAGTTTTAAATGTAAAATAAATATAATTAAATCAAACAATCATGTACTGTACTCTCAACAAATTCATAAAGTAGTATTGAATAAAAATGATGATAAGAGGCAGATACTTGCGAACCAAACAGAAACTTTACCATGGGGTCACTGTGAAACCATATTTTAAAAATAATTTTTTTCAAGATTAAAATTATCTCACTATAGTAAAGCTTTAACAAATAATGTCAATTTCAAATATAAAATGAATATAATTAAATCACTCAAGCATGTACTGTAACTCTAAATAAATTCATAAAGTAGTATTGAATAGAAATGATGTTATTAGACAAATACTCACGAACCTTATTGAAACTTTACCTTTGGGTCACTATGAAACTTTATTTTGAGAACTAATTGGCGTCAAAATAAAGAAATACAAAAATGTTTATGTAAATAAATTGTAATATTATTGTAACCTTTGTTTATAATTAGTATAAGTATACCATACATTATTAATTTAGTGAGTGGTAGTGTTGATTGTTGTTTTTATATTTGTAATATCGAAATAAAATATTATTTATAACTGATGCATGTTTTTTTTCTTGTTATGACCTTACAGTCTTCTTCATTTTAATAATCTATATGATCACTGAGCATGAATATAAATACCATACTAATTAATTATTATTTACAGCAGACATAAACATAAAATGGTTAAGCACTTTAAGTAGGTATACATTTCGCTTTACATTTGACATGACAACTTTAAACCAATCTAAATCATTTGTTTTTATTATACTTATGCTTTATATATCTATGTTTGGGTGAAATTGAATTAATAGTCAAAATGAAGTTGATCAAACAACACACATCACTTAATGTTAATCATATAAATCTTGGTGACTCTGATAACCACATTAGGCATAGCATTCTGTTACCGAATACGATTCGTTGTATTATATGTGGTCCCTCGAATTGTGGAAAAACAAACGTCGTGCTTAGTTTATTGTTACATGAGAATGGTCTAAAATTTCAAAATCTTTACCTGTATTCGAAAACTAACTTTCAACCAAAATACAACTTCTTACGAGAAGTTATAAAGAGAGTGCATCAAGTTAAGTTTCATGAATTTACTGATAATAAAGAAGTCATAGCCCCAGATGAAGCACTAACTAATTCAGTATTTATTTTCGATGATGTGGCATGTGAAAATCAAATAAACATTCGTAATTACTTCTCTATGGGTAGACATAAACATATTGATTGCTTTTATTTATGTCAAACATACTCAAAAGTTCCGAAACAGTTGCTGCGTGATAATGCAAACTTTCTCATAATATTTAAGCAAGACGATGTTAACTTGAAACATATTTATGAAGAGCATGTTAGTTCTGATATGTCCTGGAATCAATTCAAGAAGATTTGTAATACAGTTTGGAGAGAGCCATATAACTTTGTTAGTATTTGCAAAGACTCGTCTTTAAGCAATGGAAGGTACAGGCAGAATTTAGACAGCTTTTTTAAATTTTAAGCAAATAATGTGTAATTATATAAACTAATAACAGACAAATATAACTTAGTAGTATATTTTCTTTGGCTGAATACACTTGTCACAATACGACATGGAAAAGAATATTAAAGTAGAATTAATGAAGTCTGTGGAATCCATAAAGACTAAAATAAAACAAATGAAGAACCAGGAACACTCTATGAACTTGTCACTTGATAAAATGCTAAAAACCGTCACGGAACCCCTTAACGCACTAGTCGATTCGAAAATATCAATGGAAAAAATAAAGCATTCACAAAATACACCACTCCCAAATTCTGACGACATTGAATTGGATGACATGGATACTAGTTCATCTACAAAGTTTGAAGACTGCTACGATCCAAAAGTGAAGTCTGCACAAATACTTAAAAAGTCTCCTACAAAACAAATACTGGATGATTTAGAAATTTCGCTAGAGGGTCGTGATATCCATGATATTTATGACGGTGTAAATATACCGTTTGGAATAAGAAGTGTAAATAAAACATTGCTAATGGGTAATTCTATAGTCTCATTTTCTAAAATCGATAGTTTAAATGACGACAGTGTCATTTTAATTAAAGTTGGTGACAAATCCTATAATTTTACCCCCGGATTGAAGGAACTTTTACTTCGAAGAAAACCTGATTTAAAATTAATATCGAGCAAAGATAGACTTGTCTACAAAGACATGCTGCATTATACAAATGCTCATAAGAGAGATTTTAATCCTGGAGGGCAAATAAGAGGTGATAAGGGAATAAAATATCGTGACGTAATCAAACCATTATTTTCTGAATCAGTAAATGAAAATTTTCACACTGGAGGAAGCTTACCAACTGTAAAAAAATACAAAAATAACACTGACTTGGTATATTGGGATGACCCTAACGAACTCGTTGAGAGATTGAAACTATTACTTGCTTCCAGAGATGCTGGCAACACAAATCATGATAATGAAATTTTGTCGATCGTTGAAGAATTGAAAGAAGCTGGCATAATTAAAGAATAAATACTCAGCACCATAAAATTTTCATTCAGTATTGTAGACGGATTCAAAACAAACGTATGTACTGAATTGTAAACATGAGCAAAACCGACGTGGTTAACGAAATTCATAAAAATGCGAGGTTGAACTTTCCACGTAGATGTGTTATCATGAAAGATATAGATGACCTGTGGCAAGCAGACTTAATCGATATGCAATCAATTTCAAAGCAAAATAAAAATTACAGATTTATTCTTGCTGTTATTGACACATTCTCAAAATATGCTTGGACTTTTCCTCTAAAAAGTAAAACCAAAGATGATGTATGTAACTCTTTTAAGAAATTATTGAATAAGGGGCGTGTTCCTAAAAATCTACAAACGGATAAAGGAACAGAATTTTACAATAATGAATTTCAAAAGCTTATGGAAACTTATCACATTAATCATTATTCAACGTTCTCAACAAAAAAGGCTTCAATAGTTGAGCGATTTATCAGGACATTGAAATCGAAAGTCTATAAGGAATTTAGTTTAAGAGGCAGCTACAATTGGATAGACAACACGCTTAATAATGTTATTAACAAATACAATCACACTTATCATCGGACAATTGATGAAGTTCCCGCTAATGTGGATAACATTAATAAAAAACATATATTAGAAAGGTATTCAAGGTTGGTAAAAAATCATAATATTAGAAGAAAATATAAAATTGGTGATTATGTGCGTATCAGTAAGTACAAAGGAACATTTGAAAAAGGTTACACTCCCAACTGGTCTACAGAAATATTTAAAATTCGAATGATACAAAATACAAATCCTATCACCTATTTAATAGAAGATACAATCAGAGGTCAACCCATTTTAGGTGCATTTTATGTACAAGAGCTTCAAAAGACGAAAAATCCTAATTTATATCTTGTTGAGAAAGTTCTTAAAAGAAAAGGAGATAGAGTTTTAGTAAAATGGTTAGGTTTGCCTTCTTCTGAAAACAGTTGGATTGATAAATTGAATATTTATTAAGTATTCTGTCCAAAATGGATCAGTCTTATGATGTGTATTGAAGAGAGTAGTCTTCTCAATTGGATTATAAATCATTTACCATTTGAATTACATTTACCAGGATACAATTATTGTGGGCCTGGCACTAAATTAATTAAAAGACTTACACGTGGAGATAAAGGTGTTAATAAATTAGACGAATATTGCAAACAACACGACATTGCCTATCATAAGTCTTCAAACTTAAAAGATCGCCACAAGGCAGATTTAGTTTTGTTAAATATGGCTAAAGAGCGAGCACTTGCCTCAGATGCTAGTGTAGGGGAAAAACTAGCAGCGCGTTTAGTAACCAGCGCTATGTCAACAAAAATTAAAACTGGTTTTGGCCTAAAACAAGATAGCAAAAAGTGTTCTCCTAAAATTAAACCTGGAAAAGGATTAAAAAACAAATTTAAAAATGTTATTAGCAAAACGAAGAGACATATTAAAAAATTAAAACCAAAATGCAAGAAAGTGGCAATAAAATTAGCAATGGCCGCTGCCAGAGAATTAGCTGATGATACATCCATTAAACTTCCTCGTGTTATTCCTATACCAAAAACTGGTGGAGTATTGCCTTTGATTCCGATTTTTGCGGGATTATCAGCGGTAGGGGCTTTAGCAGGGGGTGCAGCTGGTATTGCTAAAACCATTAATGAATTCAAGATGGCTAAAAAGTTATGGACTGAATCAAAGAGACACAATGAAAAGATGGAAGCTCTCTGTATCGGAAAAGGACTACACCTTAAACCACATAAAGATGGGCTCGGAATTTTTGTATCAAAAGAAAAAAACTAAGATATCGGCTACCCAAACGAGCCTTGACTAATTTAGACATTTTGAAGTATGGAAATAACATTCCCTATTTCAGAGGTGTCTTTATGAGAGATAAGCTCCCTAAACACCCTTTTAAAAAAGAATGTGGAGTTATAAATTTGGATAGCTCTAAAAATCCTGGTTCTCATTGGGTAGCCTATGCCAAATACAACGATTATATCGAGTATTTTGATAGTTACGGCAATCTTAAGCCTCCAAAAGAATTTATCAAATACTTGGGGTCCAAAATTCACTATAATTATGATAATATTCAGCGTGATCACCCTTTTAATTGTGGACATCTATGTTTAAACTTTTTGAAGAATTTTTGGTGTAGTGAAGGAATATAATAAACAGGATCTTCCGAAAGAGGCCAGTATAGAAGCATGTCTGCTACGGTTACCATCTCTGGAAATAAATCGGAACTGGTTTCATACTTTCAACCACCACTGCAGTTGGCAGATCAATACGAGTGCGGTTTGATATACTTTTCAGTATTAAAATCAAGACCAAGTATCCCCGTTACTAACAGAGGTCTGTCTGTAATCAGAATCGAATGTGATCTTGTTCACGGTTCGTACTGCAACGGATTACCAACTCATTTTATTCATGAATTTGTGTCTGATACTACTCCAGGTCATCAGTGCATTGAAATACCACAAAATGTTATTTACTTTCCAGTAAACAAAAATATAATTTCACAGGTATCTGTTAAGATTGTAGATCAATTTGGTCACTGTATTAACTTTGGGGAGGAACAAGTTCAGTTACGTCTTCATTTAAGAAAAACAAAATGATAGTTTATTATAAAAATACCCCAGCGATTGAAAAACATCTTAGTTCTTCTGCGATTGCTAAGGTGCAAAGACGTAAGAAAACAGTTAAGAAATTGACTAAAGTAAATAAAGATTTTCTTAAGGCCCTAGGGTTTAAAGTATGAATATACTACAGATTACTGAATTACCGCACTTCGACACTTCGATCGAAAGTTACGAAGTCCATTCATACAATCCCTACAATAGCAGCTTTAGAGAAAACGATGAAATCAGAATTCCCATCCACCAGCAAGACATATACGTCCTACCATCAGCCAGTTCAATTTACGTCGAAGGACAAGCGAAGTTTTTCGGGAAAGATGGGAAACCAATCAAGAAAACTGTTACGTTCACTAATAACCCTGTTATGTCTTTGTTTCAAGACATCAGATACGAAATGAATGGTATTGAAATAGACCGTATAAAAAATTCTGGAATAACGTCAACAATAAAATCATACATCTCATTAAATGAAGCAGAAAATAAAGTTGCTGCCCTATGGGGTTGGAGTTTGCAGGGATTTCAAAGTGATGGAAATTTTAGTGCTGTGATACCATTAAATAAAGTTTTAGGGTTTGCAGAGGATTACAATAAAATAGTGATAAATTGCAAACATGAACTTATATTGAACAGAAGTAACACTAACTTAAATAGCGTTATGCTTACTGATGATATTGCTCATTTTCAAATAGACATAGAGAGAGTTCAGTGGAGAGTGCCACACATAAAAGTATCAGACCGAGAACGACTGACACTTTTAAAACATTTAGAAAGAGATAAACCTATTCAGATAGCGTTTAGAAACTGGGATTTATATGAGTATCCGTTACTACCCCAAACCACAAAGCATTCTTGGTCAGTTAAAACTGCTTCACAATTAGAAAAACCCCGATATGTAATTTTTTGTTTACAAACTAATCGAAAAAATAATCAAACTAGAGACAGTTCAGTATTCGATCATTGTGAAGTAACAAACGTTACGCTCTTTTTGAATTCACAATATTATCCCTACGAACCTTTAGGTTTAAAGTTTTCTGAGAACAAATATAGTATATTATATGAAATGTTTGTGAAATTTCGTCAGTCGTATTACAACTGTCCAGTAGACCCGTTGCTTGACCTAAAGGAGTTCAAAGAAAAAGCCCCTCTCTTTATCTTGGACTGCTCAAGACAAAACGATAGCCTAAAAACAGGTCCAGTGGACGTGAGGTTGGAGATTGAATGTTCTACAGCAATACCAGATAAAACAACTGCATATTGTTTGATTATAAACGATCGACTTGTGGAATACAAACCTCTCAGCAACATTGTGCGCAGGTTATCATGACTGCCATTGTAGATGTTCAAGGTTTTAAAACAGAAACAAATGAATTTATCATTAAAGAAATTGCTGTATTATGGAATAAAAAAATTCACGTGTTTTTAATTAAGCCACCATTTCCATTTTACGATTTGACGAAATCAGAAAAACGGCAAGTCAGTTGGATTGAACGTAATAGAAAGATATACTGGAAAGACGGATTTGTGCCTTATTCAAATCATCAGAATTTGATTGTAGATATTTTAAGAAATAAAAGTGTTTATACCAAAGGTTTAGAAAAAGTGTTGTGGTTAAGAAAAATTTTAAATAATAATAATATTCATAATTTAGAAGATGAAGGTTGTCCTAATTTATTAAGCTTGTACAATAAATATGAACATTCTCATGATGTGTATAGTTGTATTTATCATGATACAATATGTGCTTTAAAAAATGTAATATGTTTAAATAAATGGTGTATAGATAATAAATTTTTGAAATAAATACTTACTTGTTTAATTTTTCACAATTAGTAATAGGTAACTGTTTCCTATCCCTACTAATCCCCCAATGTTAATCGTTATAAATTGCCGGTAACACCTGTGCGATGTCATTATACATTTATAATTAACCGTATCAAGAACTAGGAAGTGAGTATGCGACATTCGATTCCTGAAATTGTAGTTAAAAGGTTGGATCACAGACTAAATTAAACAAATTTAAAAATAAATTATATTAGCTACAATGCAAGATTCAGTAAAATATACTTCTGAAGGCATTTGTAAAATTATTATTCAGAACGCTAATGGTGAGGCTATATTTGTCCGTGATATGCAGCCCGCTCATAAAAAATCGAGCGCAGATTCATCAAAACCTCAAGTCAGAGAAACAACACAAGAAGATTTATTCTGTCAAAACATGCATGATGCATATTCGGAAAACATTCAAAAACTTGTCTTTAAAAGCGGTAATAGAAAGCTAATATTCTCCCGAGTTAACGATATGCAGATTGGTCCTGAAAAATTGAAAGCGGGTTCAGCAAAGTGTCGGGTCACCGGCACATCGTCAATGAGGAGCACAATGCGTGAATTAGTGATACCTGATTCAGAAGACGTTATATGCTACCAGATTCTACCGGAAGATGAAATTCCTTTTATTTAAATCAGTTTCAAAGTTATTTTCAATTAAATAGTGAATAATATAAAATTGGTGAAAATAGCGGCTTTCCAGATCTTTCTAATATAATGTGCTGAATGAATGAAATGATGAATGAGGGGAAAATTGCGGGTTTCCAGATCTTCTTTGATCTGGAAACCTCAATGGTAATAATTGCGGGTTTCCAGATCTTCTTTGATCTGGAAACCCCAATTATTACCTACTCGGATCTCCGCCCTGGGACCTAGAGGCGAAAGTACTCGCGTCGTTATATCGATGGCGCGAGGAAGAGCGGGCACGGGGCTCGAGGCCGGTGCAGCGGCAGATCGCGCTGCGCCGAGTGGAGCTCCAGCAGGTCTTGGTGGCGGAATGGCGGCAAAGGCTTCTGCCCTACCGCCGGAATTGCTACAGTCGAGGCGATCCGGCCAGTACTCGACGACTGGCTCGGGAGAAGGCACGGCTCTCTGTCGTTTAGGGTGACGCAGGCATTGCGGGGAGGACACGGCACAACACACGCTCGCCGAGTGTGTAGCTTGGGAGGAGCAGCGCCGTGCCCTCACAAATGAAGTAGGAGGCGATCTGTCGCTGCCGGCCGTAGTGCGGAGGATGGTTGGTAGCGCAGAGTCGTGGGACGCGGTGGTGTCGTTCTGCGAGGACGTGATGTCGCAGAAGGAATCTGCGGAACGGGAGAGGGAGATCTCGACTCCCTTCCCCGGCCGCAGAAGGCGCACCGGGTGCAGGAGAAGGGCGGACAACGCCCTTTTCCGGCCCCCATGAATGGGTCCAGGGGCGTGGGACTTGGGGAAGTCCTCGCCCCCTATTTGATGGACCCTAGGCGGAAGCGCGCGCGGGTGTCGGCGCGCGCCTCTGAGGCGATGCACGGGGTAGTTAAACACCTCACTACCCCGTGCAGGAGACGAGGCCCGGTCAGACCGGGCCAGCACTAGTGTGGGGCTGCGGAAGAATTTGGATTCCCGCGGCCCCGCGCGCACGTGCGAGGAGACACCGGGGTGGTTTTAGCCGGTAATAGTCCGGCACGCCCCTCTGCCTTTTCCCAAGGTGGAGGTAGTCCATGAGTATTTCCCCTCGCAAAAAAAAAAAAAAAAGGTTACAACTGTGACTTGCAGAAGGATCGTACGTTCCCGCGACCCCCGGCGTAGGTGTGAGATAGAACACCGGGGTGGTTTTTAGTCAGTAAGAGTCTGACAGACCCCGCCGCCCGCCCCAGGGCGGCGGACATCCATGAGGATTTTCCACTCCGGAAACAAAAAGGTTACAACTGTGACAAACCGCGTGCGAGCCGAGCGAGCGCTACTTCCAAGTTGCTCACAGAAATGTTTTCACATGATATTTAGGACATTCGATACTAACTGGATTAGATCGGTATTTTTCCTTTTGGTCAATTAACGGTGAGGTAAACCAATTAATTTAAGGAACTTTGTACAAAGGAATTTCAAGTTTTAGCTTTATGAACTTCAGTAACATATCCATTGGACATTTTAAGCTTTCGGTATTTTAAATATAAGTGAAACAATCATTAGGTATTTACATTTTAGAGATTCTGAACGTAGGTTATTTTACATTAGTTCTTTTAATTTTAGATATTGCAATACGTACCCAGTAGAGGAATGTAAGGAGAAAGTCTGTAAAACCTTTGATCCAGTACAACATATTTTTGAAATAGTTTGTTCTGAAACAAATGTTATATTTTCAGATGTTGAGGGTAAGCTACCAATTTTCAAAACTAAAAAGCCAACATGTGACGGTCAGAAACGTTGGCTATCTATTTTATGTATATTATTATAACATCATCAATATAGCACTCGCGCGCGCTATGACACAGCGTTCGCACATATTGTACTCGAGCGAGGAGTAGTTTTTTCGGTCTACCCTACCTCGTCACACAAATGGCTTGGGCGGGATTCGAACCCGCAACCTTCTGTTCCGGAGCTAGACATACCTACTCTTAGCTATCACCGAACCAATCGAGTCGTCAAATATTGTATCGTTTAGTACCCATAGCACAGAGATCACAACAATCAAAAGCTAGACAATTTGTGTGAATGTCTGGAAATTATTTATTAATATTATTATTTATATTTTAGTTATAATAAAGGGGAACGACCAAAGCTCCATTCATTTTGGGACTGATCGTTACACGCATCAAATTAGTCTAACAGCCTTAAAATAATAATATGTACAAGTAATAATAATATGTTTCTTCCTGTTGACTAATTTTTTGATGCCCTTTGATATATTTTTTTATTTACTTGTATCAAATGAAACATTTCCTAGAAAATAATCACAGATTGGATTTATATCTAGTCATTGTAAATGTTTTTCTTGTCTGCATTGTAGTCATTGTGCAATGTTGTTGTTTTGCTTTAAAGACGTACATGTAAACGTTTTGCTTTATAGACGTTCTGCAAGTTGCAATGTAAACGTTTTGCTATATAGACTTACTGCAAGTTAAACTAAGCAATGTAAACGTATAGCTTTAAAGACGTTCTGCAAGTTAGGCTGTCTCCATTTTAGTAATTATGCAATGTAGTCGTTTTGTTTAAGACATTTGGCAAGTTAGGCAGCCCGCTCATAACTAAAAAAAATTCATTAATTAGTTTATTTTTTATGTTATTATTTGTATATCGTCGATTATATACCCATCACGTCTGCGGAGTTTGGCTAGGTAATTTAATTTGACCCTTTATACAGGCTAGCAGCATTGACGCACATGACAGCGGAGTTGCACTTTTCTATGAAGCTGCAAATATTTTTTTTGATAACTGGCGAAAAATTTCAACGCAGCGGTCGGGTTCAGAATCATGTTCTGTTTTCGTGGTTTCACTTTGCGCGTTGACGTTTTTGCCACCTTGTATACCTTTTCACGCCTAAACCGCTAAACAGATTACAATAAAATTAAATTTTAGCAAGGAGTAATGGCATCCTCGCGGAGGACATGGGCTGCTTTTTGTCCCGGTACCACGTTCCCGTGGGATAATTTCTGACATACCCGTGAGCGAAGCCGCGGGTAGAAGCTAGTTAATTTATAAAAATCTCTAGGAGAACTACAGGGGGTCCATTTTATTTGTTTTTTTTTTTAACAAAAGGATATATTTACTCATTTATGTTACATAATTATGTTTACTAATGTTACATCAAGAACCAATTTATGTAAGTGTAGGTTTTTGTTTGTCTCTATGAAGTTAGAACTTGGAATTGTGCAAACTTATTTGGCTATGGTAGGCCACAAAAAGGACACTCGCATGTCTCCATCAAAAGAACCGCCTAAATTCTTCGAGCACTCAATTGTACGCATTCGTAACATGTGTTCTTAGCCGAAACAATTGTAAACATCTTGTAACTACCTCATTAATATTAATTCGCTCCAACTCATGTCTTATTCATTGAGCGGCATCCACTTTATCTTTGAAGAGTTTGCTTTCTTGTTTCACTTTGAATACAACTCAGTTTAAACTAGGTTTCAGAAGTGATAGTTTAGTTAAGGAAGCTTAATTTGGTCTACTGATGTTCTGACGCCAATATATGCATTTATGCTGATAAATTAAATTGATTTTTTTTTCTGCATGTTTTAAAAGAAGCCTTTTTTAAATTGATATAATGATGTACAGATTTAAGATAAGAATTATAATACCAGTTTAGAGGTATGAGGTATAAACAGTATTTTATTTATATTTTTATTTCGATGAGTGAGCGTAGCAGCTCAAGCTATATACCTACTGCTCGCCCTAGCCACTACTAAAATAAAATAGCTGTTGCAATGGCTAGTTTTGGGGTCATTACAGATCAAGCCACAAGATCAAGATCAAGCTGGTAGCATCAGTCGAAGTAGGAAGATAAAATAATCAGTTTTTACAAAAATAATTACTTGATTATTAAAACAAACAACTATTACAGGTTTCCTCACGATATTTTCCTTTACCGATATTAGTGATGTCCAAGAGTACATTGCAGATCAAGCCGCAAACAGGCTGGCAGCATCAGTCAAAGTAGGAAGATAACATTAAACAGTTTTTACTAAAATAATTACTCGATTATTAATATGCACAATTTAAACGCACACAAGATAAAATGCGATTTACGCGCTGGGAATACAAATAATCACAAATCTATGTAATAATATTTAGGCTCTTAAGATTATCCCACAATCCTCAGCGTGATAAAAAGTTTAGAGAGAGAGAGAGAGAGAAGATTGCTTTTAAACCACAGAAAATACAAAAAATCCTGCCGATTTTGAAAATGATGAACAAATAAGATGTATCGATCAAAACCGAAAGATCCAGAAAACAAACCCGGCTGCCAAGTACACGGCATGCAAGTATTTTCATACCTAGTTGCCTTTTATATTTAACACAAGGAAACCCAGTTCCAACCCAGGAAACCCAAAGGAAAAACTAATTCACTGGGCGACACCACTGGGCGACACCACTGGGCGACACCACTGGGCGACACCACTGGGCGACACCACTGGGCGACACCACTGGGCGACACCACTCGGCGACACCACTCGGCGACACCACTCGGCGACACCACTCGGCGACACCACTCGGCGACACCACTCGGCGACACCACTCGGCGACACCACTCGGCGACACCACTCGGCGACACCACTCGGCGACACCACTCGGCGACACCACTCGGCGACACCACTCGGCGACACCACTCGGCGACACCACTCGGCGACACCACTCGGCGACACCACTCGGCGACACCACTGGGTGACACCACTGGGCGACACCACTCGGCGCACACAGGCGAAAAATCAATAAAAGTCGGACATAACCTAAATATTTAAAAGTACTCCAAACAAATAAAAACCGGGTTTACCGACAAGTCTGCTAAACAATACACGCTACCTGCGCACGCGGCGCGAACCTTTTGTCGTCTACGCGCCTGCGACTCAGTCCAAAGTTCGACTTGATCAACAGCGGATGTGTTTAAGAGTGAAAGTGTTGCTTTTAATTATTACGATTTCTATAATTGTCTTCGTGAACCTCTTTGTTTTTTCGATGGATTCACTACCAGGAGGTAATAAACTACTTTTTAATATATACTTTTGATAGTAATGCTTGATATTTTATATAAAAAATAGTAATTTCTGTGACATTGTATTGTTCTGCATATTTTTAAACTTCACAAAAGGGTAAAGTGTAACTTCCTGCGAGATCCGGCTTTGATATTAGTATTTTTAGAGAGCATGGACTTTGTTTTTCAATATGCAATCACAGTTTTATGCGACCGTAAGCGACGCTTTAACAAAATTGTCTTTTTAGTCGATCACTTCGGTATTCGACGCAGTCTACGTAAAACAAAACAATGTGTTGCCTGGAATCGGTTACTTAATTGGTACTAAATATTGGTTTGATATTGTTTTAGGATCAACTGACGAGGAAGTGAGCTTTAGCAGAAAGACTCTAATTGCCTATTATAGGGAGGAAACTTCGAAAAAGGAGCAAGATAAAATATCTTATCTGGAAAAAAAAGTACAATGTGCTCTGAAAGTGAATGAACTTAAAGATGAAATAAAGGGGTCCCTAAGAAGATTGGTGAGTGATTATAAGCGAAAACTTCTTCAATCACACAGAAATTTTTCTCGGTGTGTCAACGCCAACAAAGACTGGTTCGATACCTACATTACCTTTCCTGTTACGATTCATACTCGAAAGATAAGTGGCAGCCTTGGTGGCCGACCTTATAAAAGCTTTGAAGAATGTACCGAACGCACAAAACGTAGAAAGACAGAAGATGTTCGGAAACAATTAGAACCTGAAGAACTGGCTTTTGCAGCCCAGGTAGAATATCGTGCACGTGGTGATATCCAAACATCAAAGATCATCAAGCAAGTTACTGTGGTTGGTGCCAGTAGCAGTTTTAGCGTTCCCAAAACACATGTGAGCCTTTCGTCAGACAAAGCGTTATCGTTGGTCATTGAAGGACAATTGTCTAAATTTCAGTACAACACTTTACGATCTTCAGCAATGGAGATGAACTGCAGTCTGTATCCTAATTATGAGACTATAACTGAAGCAAAAAAAAGGTGTTACCCTGAAGGTATTTTTTGCACCGAAACGAATACTGAAGTTCCTCTTCAGAATTTAATGGACCACACCGCACGAAGGTTATTTTTGTCTCTTAATGAAGTTATACAATCGCTTACAAAGGATCAGTTACAAAATCTTCGACTGATATCAAAATGGGGGTGTGATGGATCGGGCTGCCATTCCGAGTATAAACAGATTTGAAAATGTCGAACAGTCTGATGCAAATATGCTAATTACTTCTATTGTGCCAGTTCAACTCGTGTGTGATCATAGCAAAACTGTGCTAATCTGGCAAAACCCTCGCCCCTCCTCACCAAGGTATTGTCGTCCGTTGAAGTTAGAGATGGCACATGAAACTGCAGAACTATCAAGACTAGTAGCTCAAAGTGTTCAATCCGAGATTGATGCTTTATCACCAACAATAGTTTTAATGGAGGAAGAATGTGTAGTTAAACACAAGTTGATAATGACTATGGTTGATGGGAAGATGATAAACGCCTTAACTGACACGAAATCTGCCATGCGTTGCTATATTTGTAAAGTCACCTCGAAAGACTTCAACAGGATAAAATTCTGCATGTCAAAGCCGATACCTGAAGAAAACCTTAATTATGGTGTTTCATCGCTACATGCCTGGATAAGGTTTGCGGAGTTCATATTGCATCTAGGCTACAAATTAAAAATTGCGAAATGGCAAGCAAGAGACCTACACAGTCAATCCTTGGTAGCAGCTGAAAAGCGCCGCATACAAACAGAATTTTGGCAAAAACTTGGCTTACATGTTGACAAACCAAGACAGGGTGGAGGTACATCGACTGATGGTAATACTGCACGTGCCATTTTTCAGCATGCAGAAGAAGTTGCTGAAATAACAGGTGTTAATCATCGGCTCATAAATCGCCTGCATACCATTTTAAAAGTAATGTCTAGTGGTTACAAAATCAATGCGGTCAAATTCAAGGCGTTTTGCGCCAAAACAGCTTCTTCTTTTGTGATGAATTACCCATGGTATTGTATGTCAACAACACTTCATAAGGTACTTATCCATGGATCAAATATATTAGAGAATTCTGAAATAGCCATAGGGTTAATGAGCGAAGATGCACAAGAAAGTCGAAACAAAGATGTGCGAAAGTACAGAGAGCGGTTTTCAAGAAAGTTTTCAAGAAAATTAGCCATGGAAGACACTTTTAAAAGACTTATGGTGTCTTCCGATCCATATATAACAGGACTAAGGAAACTAATCACAAAAAAATCTGTTTCTATGTGCCCAGACGTTTTAAATCTATTGGATGAACCAAATATTACTGATGATATATAATAAAAATGTCCAAAATCATATATATGTGTTTTTAATTACATACCAACCCTTAAGTAGCTATTTTGTAGAAAAATAATTAATGTTTAGGTTTTGTCCGACTTTTATGGATTTTTCGCCTGTGTGCGGCGACACCACTCGGCGAAACCACTCGGCGACACCACTCGGCGACACCACTCGGCGACACCACTCGGCGACACCACTCGGCGACACCACTCGGCGACACCGCTCGGCGACACCGCTCGGCGACACCACTCGGCGACACCGCTCGGCGACACCACTCGGCGACACCACTCGGCGACACCACTCGGCGACACCACTCGGCGACACCACTCGGCGACCCCACTCGGCGACACCACTCGGCGACACCACTCGGCGACACCACTCGGCGACACCACTCGGCGACACCACTCGGCGACACCACTCGGCGACACCACTCGGCGACACCACTCGGCGACACCACTCGGCGACACCACTCGGCGACACCACTCGGCGACACCACTCGGCGACACCACTCGGCGACACCACTCGGCGACACCACTCGGCGACACCACTCGGCGACACCACTCGGCGACACCACTCGGCGACACCACTCGGCGACACCACTCGGCGACACCACTCGGCGACACCACTCGGCGACACCACTCGGCGACACCACTCGGCGACACCACTCGGCGACACCACTCGGCGACACCACTCGGCGACACCACTCGGCGACACCACTCGGCGACACCACTCGGCGACACCACTCGGCGACACCACTCGGCGACACCACTCGGCGACACCACTCGGCGACACCACTCGGCGACACCACTCGGCGACACCACTCGGCGACACCACTCGGCGACACCACTCGGCGACACCACTCGGCGACACCACTCGGCGACACCACTCGGCGACACCACTCGGCGACACCACTCGGCGACACCACTCCACGACACCACTCGGCGACACCACTCGGCGACACCACTCGGCGACACCACTCGGCGACACCACTCGGCGACACCACTCGGCGACACCACTCGGTGACACCACTCGGCGACACTACTGGGCGACACTACTGGGTTGAAATTTACAAAAAAAAAAAATTGTAACTACGCCACCGCAATGAAGTTCTAATACTGAACTTGTTAAAACTATTATATTTTTCGAATCCCTGGTGATCTCGCCCAATTTCACCATTTGAATCTTATTACTTATGCTTAATCTTATTCTTGCATCAACATTTATGTAAAACACCTCTCCTCAGCTTAAAGCATATTCAACCTGTTTTATAAGCTACACTTGTACGGCAATTAATTTTGGTCTTAATTTTTTTGTAGTGTAGAACTTCTACATTTGACAAGAAAAAAAATCTTATACATGATTGTCATTGCAGAAAAATAGTACCAGATGGATTATAGATCTTGATTAGGCCAATAAAAGCCAAAATTCCTCTTGAATTGCATTTATTTTACGATAATCACTCGATTATCCAATAAAGTTAACTAGTTATTCCATTAAAACCTGGTAAGGTTGAAGAAACCCTTTTCTTCTTCAGCAAAACGGCATTGACCGTGTTTATCAAGACGAATTTAGGCCTCACGCCCAGGGCTAATAGTATATAAATAGCCTGTGAGTCGTAATAAGTTACCTCTCGACTTGCAACGAGACTACACTTTGACATCTTAGTTCCCGTCCCGGCAGCCACAGTCACGGAGGATATTTCCAGCTATTTATAATATCCTTATAATCCTAAAAGTCTAAGTTCATTTTCTTTTTAATTTAAGTCCATGCCATGACCACGGTTTAACTTAGCGCTGTCTCCTCAGACAATAGAAACCTTATATTTAACGTGCGTGACCTAGAATACTGATTGCAATCAGGCTTTTTAGGGCCGTATATCGAATACAAGACTAAAAGGTACTATCGGTCTTAAGTTTTTCACGTGGAATCCCTTTTTATATAAGAAACGGTATCGACAATCCTTTCTGCATTTATTTTTTATTTGATTCTTTAAAATTTTGATTATTTTGTACTTTTTTTATTTTTTTTATTTACAACTTTATGTGGTGAATTCCTTTATATTATATTTTGTTATACTTATTATCAATACAAATTTAAAATTACACCGTATACCACATCACTAGTCGGCAGTGGAGTAGGTACCAAAAAAAAATTGTAAACTCACCCCAGTGGTGTCGTTTACAATACATGGTCCAGAATCACTGACAGAACATTTGTCAGAACACTTTGACACACAACTTTGTCAGAACAAAGGCATTAAAAAATTCATTAGTTGTTGCATTTCGAAGTAGTTAATATTTCCATCGCTAAGCATGTTTGCATTCCTTCAAAATTTTTCCAGTCAAAAATTTGGTACAAATTGAACCCTCGAAAATATGAGTTCAATTCATACTTGGCTTTCATTTAGCATCGCCGCGTATAGACGACCTAAATGCGACGAATTTTTTTCAGTCAAAAGCTTAATTTGAATTGGACTGAATGTGAGACTCGTTAGCGGTGGGCACGAGTGCGCCGTCCTAAGTCGGTGCCGCAGTTAGCGGAACGGTTCTAAAATGATAAGTACTTTCTTCCCTTGTTAACTGAGCTTCTTTTCCAATACTTTAAAGAATTCTATCTAGAATACCTAGGTATCCGTATCCGCATTAGAAGAGGACTGTGAAATCTGGACGGATAGATATGCCAGCCACGGTGGCCCGAATATTCCCAATCATTTATGGTTTGTGACTGTTTAATTAAAGCTGGCTATAACAATTATTACTTTTACTAGAATTACTTTTAAATCCATGACGTAAATATAGGTAGGTACCGAATGGATGTTTTTTTCTATTACTTAATTACTACAGTTTTAACTTTTCACAACGCTTTCAGTGCAACCTAATACTTATACCGAAACTGGATCTGATTCATGCTGGTTCATGTTCCCTTAATGAAATCAAGGAAATTAAATGTCTGTGCAGCCTGCCTTAGACTGCATGTTTACCTGTTTGCTGGCGATGACAAAATTAAACAAGGTATTGCTGACTGCAGGATTTTAACCGATTTAAGATTAGTTTTCATTGCAGAGAAGGTGGTGGTAAGGGGATTTGGGAAAAATCTAGACTAAGAAAGTCAAAACATAAGTGTGGACAACGGAATCGGCACTAATATTCGTAAAAACCCTCAAATATCACCAAATAAATAAGTCCTGTACTTACTCGCTAAGATTAAAAACTTGAATCACACGTATGATGCGATCTCGTCAGCGGCTGTGCGTCACAGTCGCAAGTAGGCCAGACATAATGGGTAAGTATGAAAACAACGCAACGCCTTAAGATAGAGAGTATGAGATGGTGGTCAAAAAAAGAAGTCCTGTGTCCATTTATGTTTCCAATAGGTCTCACAACTGCTACGGGCACTGAGGTGCCGCGGATGGCACAGCAGCGCCATCGCGTCGGGGACATTAAAAGGCAGCAAAGGATAGAAAATCACCGAGCGAGCGCCACCATTTCCATATATACGTATTTTCGTGACACAACAGGAATTATGTTTTAAGCTAACTACTGTAGGCATTTCATATAAGTGGAACTTTTAGGGCGACCATGTCATGTTTCTGTTGCAAATCTATCAGATACTACCGTACACGTGTTCTGAACGTGTGGATAGTGCCCAGTACCCGTACAGTACGCGAAATCTTATCTACTAGCCATCCAAATTAAGCTTGTGGTACAAGTACTTCGGTTTCTTAGACTTAATGACACCAAAAAGCAGGCACGCGTGTAACTTTCCTCTCGACTTCATCTTAAGAATAAAGTGTTTGTTAAGAAAGGGAGTGATATGACTTCTAGGGGGAACAGGGTAACAGAAGCGCGCACATGCATTTTGGACTCTTTGTATATAAGTCGATCGGTACGAGGCAGCAAGCGTGGGCCGTAAACCGTATCAGCGTAGTTTAATTTAGACAGAACAAGGGATCCAACTAACTGTTCGCAAAGCTTTTCAGACAAGAACGGCCTCATTTTGTAAATCAGTTTCAGATGATAGAAGCAGTTTCGTACGGAGCTAGCAACGTGTTTCTCAAATCTAAGGTTGTTGTCCATACATAACCCAAGGTTCCGTGCCTCATTCACATGGTCTATGTATATGACATTAGGGTTAAATTGAGGCTTATAAAGGTATCTTCTACAACTGTTGCCTCTTACCAAACAACATATACCTACTTGGTTTTCAATGGGTTTAGTGCCAAACAATTCTCATCTGACCAAGCAGCGATTCTTTCTGGGTCGTCCTTTAGGTCTCTAATGGCCGATTCATAATCATCTGCCGTGAAAGACAAATACAGTTGGACGTCATCAGCATAAATATGATACTTGCATTTTTGAAAGCATTTTATAATGTCTGCACAGTACAGAATAAAAGAATCAGACCCAAAGTTGATCCCTGAGGAACGCCTCTTTCTATGGAAGTAAGGGCTGAAGTCATGGTACCACCATCCGACAAACATGAACACATGAGCATGATACATGAACTTATTATCTCAAAATGTTACTATGGCAATAATCGTACAAATTACGTGGAAGACATTCACTTTATTTGCTATGTTACGAGGTACAAAAGTTTCAAAAATATTAAGAGTTATGAAACAGTCGATAATGTTGGCAAAACCTGAATTTGTAAATTACAGAAATTTTACTGGTGTACGTCATCTCACTACCTTCCCCCCCCCCCCCCCCTTTCTATCTGCGTTCGGTTGCCAGGTCGGTGCATTCAGGTTTCAAATTGAGACACCATTACATACTTCCAGTCGACGCGCTGATCACTTGTCGCTGTACTACATAACAAATTCTTAAGCGCAGAAGACGTGCATCGTTAGAAACAGTTGCCAAAGCGTTGATCTCGCGAACAGAGTGAAATTGCACACCGTCTAAATGTGATTTGGTCTAAGATACAAGAGAATATTTTTGTTAAATATTAATATAGTATAAAAAATAAAAAAATATTGTGGCTAAGTTACGTATAACAGCCGCACGGGTCGATCGAAGTTTAAGCTACGCTTAGCGCGGCTGTTATTTGTAGATCTTTTTGACAGTCGTTACGGGTAGTCAGAAGCCCCAAAAGTCTTGACAACCAGGGGATTACCAAGGGAATCGTGCTAAGCAGATTTGATTGTAAAATGAAATATTATACTTACACCTGTTTAACTCTCTAGGGATATCAACAATCTTATTCAAGCCTCTAATTTTAAGTACCTACAGAGTAAACGAGATGAATAAAGGTGCCAACCTTAATATTCCAGACGTGCATCAATTTAGATGCAAGACGACGAAATTACATTTTTTTCTGAATTTTATTAATTTTATTGCTTTTTTAAATAAAGTTTCATAATGTATGTTTTCTTGAAGATTGTCCATTATAATGTCTATCTTGCTCGCCTGGCTGGTACAATAAGATAGAACTTGTTATGGGCACACACCGTCAGTATCAGCTGTGTGATAAAACTGTACAGTCGAGTTGTACAGATAATAAATCGTACGTCCCTACAGGCCATACACGTTCAAGCAAAAACAGTAAAACTGCGCAGTTTATTCATTTCGTTCCGCGATGATGGCATCGACAAACGACATAATATTACCTATTGTTGTATTATTGTTGATAAAAAAACAACGAGGCAGAAAAAAAACAGGAAGAGGAAAAATCGTAGGACCTGGTGCAAAGATTGGCTAATAAAAGTTCATTCTCATATTTCATGCCCGTTCTTCTCCATAGGTACCTACTACGCTTTGGAATGGGCAACTAGCTTCATCTTTCTGACTGACTGACCCCTTGACAATTCAAAAGTGCCTGTAATTGGTTTATTTGAAATAAATGCTTTGAGTTTGAGTTTATAAATTATTAAAGAAATTAATGACGTTTCTTAAAGACTAGCATAATTTTTTGAGAATGGGTATAGTGATACGTACTTACATTTTCTGTCTATGGTAACGCCAATAATCGAAAAACAAGACATTGCTAATGAGAAATGCTATTCCTGCCCATGATAAGTTGCCACTTTCAAGGTTTTTATCAACAGGAAGAAAGTATGAAGATCTGAAATTCCCTAGTATTATTTCACCTCAAGCCTTGGGTTACATCATACCAGTAACGTGTGAAGCAATATACAGGGTTACTGGTAATTCGACGTATATCCGGCAGGGGCTGATAAGGGGGCCAAAATGCAACAAATTGAACCTCCCATATGTATGGCCGAAATTCAATAGTTTTCGAGATATTAGAATTTTAAGGGTTTTTCGATATTTACCCAAAGTTTGACATTTAATTCCAAATAAAATAAAAACTACATATTTGAATGGGTACCATTAAAAATGATGTTGTAGCTGGCACTTCAATTAAGCTATGGACATAATTAACACTACTTAATTTAACAAAATAATGAAAATAATGAGCGATATAAGAATAATATCTTACCAATATTTTCATTTTACGCTTCAAAAATGTTGTCTCGTCACAAAAATTTCTATGACATTAATCGTACAAATAACTAAAACAACTTGCTTATCCTGTAAGCTTTCCAGAAAGGTATAAAAGTCAATTTTAAAATACATAATTCGTGGCATGGCATGTGTTTGAACCGGCGCGGGGAGAGAAATTATCTGTGTTTTTAGTTTATGATCCTCGCTAAAACAACCGATTTTCATGGCGAAATTCTTCGCGATGGGGCGGGGTGTGAGGGCGGGGTGTGAGGGCGGGGGAGTACACGGCGTCTGCTGCGCTCGCGTCGCCTTCCTTAGTAAGTTTTGACTCTCCGCCGCGCAAGCACGTGTGTTGTTAGGTATACCGCCGTTTACCCGAATTTTAATTGCCCTAATATCATTTGCCATAATAGTCAACAGCCATAATATCATACGACATAATACTCATTTGCCCTACTCTCATTTGCCATATTAGTCACGTGCCAGAATCATTGTTTCCCATAAAGTCACTTACCATACCATCATTTGTCATAATCATTGTAAGCCCTAATTATCACATGCCATAATTATGATATGCCATAACATAATTTGCCATCGACATCGGGTGTGTAACGGTTGTTTATATCAAGAGAAATTGGATGCAATTGGGACTTTAGGGCACCCCGACTCGGACAGGTTAGGTTAGAAGGGGATGGCGGGGTCGTGTGAGCGAGCGAAGCGAGCGAATAGACCCCGCCATCCCCTTCGTGGTTATTTTTTTATAAACCACACAGAAGTAGGAGCCCCGCGCAGCGGGGCTCCGTCGACCTAGCCCACAATCAACCATGCACAGAAAAAAAAAAACCATGCACAGAATAAATGCCATTTAAATATTATGCCATTTAAATATTATGTCTAATAATTATTATGGCACATAAAAATAAGGCAAACAATACTTATGGCATTCGTATCTTATGGTACCTATCTAAAATTCGGGCAATTAAAAGTATGTCATAATTATGTCTTTTAGGGCAAATGAAACATTCAGGCAAATGAAATTCGGGTAAATGAAATTCGGGAAAATGATGATTATGGCATATAATCTTCGGGCAAACAATAGACAACCGTGTTGTTATCTTGCTACCAATCTCTCATCCCGTTAATTTGTTATCGATCATTATTGTTAATTCTTGTTTCTCTTGTTATTCTTTTTGTTATCATTGTTATTTCGGATAATATGGCTTCGTATCCTAATAACGAATACGCAGACATAATGTTTTGTTATGGTTTTGCCGATGGAAACGCGGCTGCGGCTCGGCGAGAATACCAACGCCGCTTTCCCGATCGTCGACTTCCCCACGTTACTGTTTTCGGGAGCACCTATCGACGATTGTCTGAAACTGGCAGTGTTCAAAGAGCACAATTCAACGCTGGCAGACCTCGACGGTACACGGCTGACGAAGAGGACACCATTCTTCAGTGTTTTATTGATGACCCAAACATCTCAACGAACATTGTTGCAAGACAGCTCGGTATGTCCCAGTGGAAAGTGTGGTCGGTAGTACATCTATCAGGTAGACACCAGTACCATTATCAACCTGTTCAAACATTGCACGAGGGAGATCCTGCCACGCGACTCGAATTTTCTCGGTTTATGTTAAACGCTGACGCTGACCACGAACATTTCCTAAGAAATATTTTGTGGACTGACGAGTCAAAGTTTGACCGGGATGGAATAACGAATTACCATAACTTACATTTTTGGGCACCTAAAGCAGGTAGGAATCCAAAAAAACTAAAAGAAACTGCGTCGCAAATGAGATTTTCCCTGAACGTATGGATGGGTGACGTTGATAATTATTTAGTGGGCCCTCATTTCTTGCCCCAAAATTTGAACGGCGAAAATTACGAGGAGTTTTTGAGAAACAACCTAGACGATTTGTTGGCGGATGTTCCCGAAGAAATAAAAAACAACCTCATGTTTCAACATGATGGTTGCCCAGCACATTACCGGATTACTGTCCGACAGTGGCTAGACGAGAGATATCCAAACCGATGGATTGGGAGGGGAGGGCCAATTCCATGGCCAGCACGAAGCCCTGATATCACACCACTTGATTTTTACGTTTGGGGTCATATGAAGGCATTAGAGTTTATGTGACCCCAATAAATTCAGTCGAAGAACTTCGACAGCGAATAATAAACGCGGCGCAACAGATGAGAACAACGTTCACATCAAGAGTGACGAAAACCGAAGTTAGGAAGAGAATTCGAACCTGTATTCGTAATCGAGGGGCTCATTTTGAACAAGATGTGTAAAATTTGTAATAAAATTTGATGTACATTTTTTTATGCATTTTATTTCATACAAATACAAATGACCCTTTCTCTCCCCGCGCCGATTCAAACACATGCCTTGGCACGAATTATGTATTTTAAAATTGACTTTTATAGCTTTCTGGAAAGCTTACAGAATAAGCAAGTTGTTTTAGTTATTTGTACGATTAATGTCATAGAATTTTTTGTGACGAGACAACATTTTTGAAGCGTAAAATGAAAATATTGGTAAGATATTATTCTTATATCGCTCATTATTTTCATTATTTTGTTAAATTAAGTAGTTTTAAATATGTCCATAGCTTAATTGAAGTGCCAGCTACAACATCATTTTTAATGGTACCCATTCAAATATGTAGTTTTTTTTTTATTTGGAATGAAATGTCAAATTTTGAGTAAATATCGAAAAACCCTTAAAATTCTAATATCTCGAAAACTATTGAATTTCGGCCATACATATGGGGGGTTCAATTTGTTGCATTTTGGCCCCCTTATCAGCCCCTGACGGATATACGTCGAATTACCAGTAACCCTGTATAAATAAGGTTCTACGCAAGGATTATTTCAAGGTAAGAAATTATAACTATTCAATTAATGTTTTATATAATTATTTTATTTTATTTTATCTTACTTTTTTTTTGTTAAGAAATAAAACAAATTGTATTTATTAGAAAAAAAATTACATAATCACGGCACTCCCAAACTATTAAAATATAATAACCTAAACTAACTAAAACTATTAACAAATTAAAATATGGCGTCGAAAAATTCCTCTGCATCGCTGTCGACTGGTAAAGTACCCAAGAGACTGGCGGCATTGCCACGTTGTATGGCAATGCTAAGCCTCTGGCCAAGGTAAAGGCCAGCCCTTGGATCACGGGAAGTGTCAACAAGCCGTTTGGAGATTTCGTTGAACAAACCGTGAGCACTCGGACCCCACGGCCCGAGGGTTTCAACCCCAAACGGCTCGAAAATATAATTGCCGATAAGGTTATTATACTTTCGCCGTTTGAGGTTTTCCGCAGCCGCAGCAGCAGCGCCAGCACAGAACGCCGAGTCAGGATGATGGGATGGCGCAAGAGTATCGACACACGTTGCGTCCCACACTAAAGGCCTACCCACCTTCCAAGGAAATAAAGACATGCCGTCCGGTCTCTTGCCATCGTCGCGTGCCAAGCCATTAGTTTCTAATACAGCTGGAACGCCGACGGTGACAAGAGCTCGTCGGATGATGTCATTTATGTTCGCGTGCCGAGCTAAGCGGCCCGCACTTCGGCTGCAAGACAGGCCATGGTGTCCAAGGCTGTTGACAACTTCGCCACAGTGATAGCGATGGGGAGAACAAGAAAGAGCTCCTAGTCGTAAGCAAGCAGCGAGGCGGAAAGTAGTGTCGTCTAACAAAGTGCCTATGTTCGACGACGGTAGTGCATGAAGCCTAAGACCCGACTCCCACTTACCCACAGCAAGTAGGCGCGCACGCTCCGCAGTAGTAGCAGAGGTGTTAGTAAATTGTTCTGTACTACTCTGCAAAGCGGCTCATCCCACTTTCTCTGGGAAGATGGATTATCGGGTTGATCTGAATTCGGACAAGCGAGTCTCCAGGCATGCATAGCCTCGGTGAAGCATGGCACATTAAAATTAATCAGTGTGGGGGCTAGGATATTCCTGATTAATTTTTCAGTGCCGTAGACCGAGGATATGAAAGCCGGTAAACTAACACTATAAATTTTGCGGAAATGTTTTATTCATATAAATTACGCACTTGTATCCAAATTAAAATTAGACGAGTAAAAAGGTACAAAATTAAACAATCATTCATCATTCGTATAACATAATATAAGTTACCTATATTAATTTATATTATCTGTATTTGTATCCAAATTAAAAGTAGACAAGTAATTACCCGCTGTTTCGGTTACAGAAAATTGCACAAATGAGTTTGGCATTGGTTGGTTGTTTTGGGAATTGGAAAATCAAAATGATGAGATAATGCACAGACCTGGGAGTATATCCAGTGGCTGGGAGTATATGCAATAGGATTGGGATTGGGAGTATAAATGTATGACAATTGCTGAATCCATAACTCGGTAGGAAATAGTAAAATTTTCCATCTCTGCTTCAAACAGTGTTTCATTAATAAGTTTTTGCCCAAAATCCGTTGCGGTTTAGTGAGGTCTCTAAGTTTTGCTGCGACATTGATCCCAAAAACTTCAAATCGGTCTATATCTTGTACTGGCAGTTTAAGATAGTCTCTAACAGTCTTTAAGACTTCAGTTGTAAGGTTTTCATTAAAATTATCTGCATTTCTTTTTTCTTGCCGCCTGACTGTGTAGAATTGGGAGCTGGGACAGCGCTTGACGTTCTGCTTAATGTCGTAGCTGATGTCTCGGTAGCTGGTAGTCTCTGTGGCTAGCAGTGCCTTCGAAGCTAACTCTGTTTATGGCAGCGGCTGTGATTCAACAGCTCCTAAAACATGAACATAATTAAATAATTTTTTTTTTTTTAAATTTAATGGGAGGATGTAGCTATTAGAGCTATTATTAGAGCTATTATTATTAGAGCTATTATTATTGTAGCTAGTAGATTTTTGAAAAACGATGGAATTTTCCGCATTGCTAAGGGGCTATCATAGCCCCTGAAGAAAAATAGCTATATGTTTACCGTCCATAATGGACGGTAAACATATAGCTATTTTTCTTCCGCCTGGATGTGGACCAGAGTATTTCAACTATAAAAACTATGGATGGCATACTGGCAGCATGGTTTTATTGGCAATCGTAGATGGCAACTATCAATTTCCTTCTTTGTGATTTTGGAACTAATGGAAGGATTTCGGATGGTGGAGTACTCTCGCAAATACAAAGTTTTTTTGAAAAATTGGAAAATATTTTGTTGTGTATTCCTAGCTCTACAGCTGTCACAAACAGCACTAGAAGTTTTCCTATGTATTCGTTGCAGATAATGCCTTTCCACAAAAATCTTAATTACCGGGTATCACAAGCACGACGAATAGTCGAAAATGCGTTTGGTATCTTTGCATCTCGATTTAGAGTATTTCACACTAAAATTAGTATTGAACCAAGAAGAGTAGTCTGTCGTGGTGGTCAGTTGTGCTTTGCAATTTTATTAGTGATTAAACGAACTTACCTGTAAGCGAAGTTCGATCATAATTATACGAAGCGCTTCGTCCGAAGAGATTAGAACACATTGTAGTAACACATAAGTGACACCACTCAGACACTGTAGTTGAGAGTACCTTCATACTCTTTTTTTTATTTTTATTGCGGGTACTTCTGCTTCCTTATTAGTCGGCTTGGAATCTCTTGTCATTTAGTTTAGAGAATAAGCGTTACTAGATATTTCCTGAAGACAAACCAGGGCGTAGCGTAAGCGTGGGTGGGAGGGACCTAATCTCTTCGGACGAAGCGCTTCGTATAATTATGATCGAACTTCGCTTACAGGTAAGTTCGTTTAATCACTAATTATACTAACGCTTCGTCCTCGAGATTAGAACACATTGTAGATTTTGAGAGTTACCTTCTGGAAATATTAACAACGCAATGTTATAATTTTGAAATTATTTATTCTAGTACCAATATTTTCAAATAACAAAAAATAATCAAATCTTACATTATAAAGATTTCGGTAACTAATATTTGGTTAACAATCTGAAAAAATAAATTAATTCTAACTTTGTGCATGAGTACAATTTATTCTTAGTGAATAAGTTGCAACAGCGACAATTATTGAGGAATCTAGACTATTGATTGATTATTGACCTTGCTAAGGAACATTCATCATAATCAGTGATAGTGCGATTATAAAATCTAGCGAACGTCTCAGAACTACCGCTCCAGCCGGCAGTCCTGCGAATTTCATCAATACTAACACCGAGGGCGTGCGCACGCGACGTCGCCGCGTGACGCGTGCTATGCGCCGAGAACATTGACACGTCTAACCCACTATCGCTTAAAGTGCACTTAATCCAGCGGCTAAGTGTTTGCGGACTTACAGAGTTGTGTGGCTTTTTTGGATTAATAAAAAGGATGCCAGATTTGCGAAGACCTTTACTTTTGTTTATGTAACACACTAGTGTGTTAGCGGGGCATATTTCTACACTTTCATTAAAAAAGGGTAAAGTTAATAGGGGTTGTTTAGACCCCACTCGGGAAGTTTTTATCAAATCGGGAATTTTTATAATAATTTTGGATGGCATAATCCTAATATTTTCTATACAAATTTTGGACAGAGTTTGAACCCTATGAGCCGTGGTAAGGGCCAGTAATGTTGCACATTTTTTAGAAATTTCTATAAGTGAGAGTTGTTCATTTGGGTATTTCAACCGTAAGAAATTTAGCACGCAGTTAGTATCCCATGTTACATTATATCTCGGCTTAGGTGGTCGTAGGCGAAAAACACCTTTAAAAAATCTGATAATTCGATCGTCTTTGGACATATTTGGGCCCAAAATCAGTGATAAAGCTGATCGATATGAATTTAAGGTTCCATATTTACTACCGCTGTTAAAAATTTGCGTAAGAAAATATATTACTGATGGAACCGAGGCCTCATAGTAATTGATACCTTTTTCTCTACAAAAACTCCACCATTTTTTTTTAGACATACGTCATATTGCTTCATCGAGTTATCTGATAACGAAGCCATCATGATATCTATCGAGGAAGGCGGCAGGCATCGTCGTGAAAACGCCTCCCGGATAACACCCCGGCAACCAGGGTAAGCGTCGAGTGCACCTGCCGGTTGCTGGAATGAGATATTAACAGGTTTTCATTAGGGGTAAATATAATTGGGTCTGATATAAGCAGAGACCTGTATAAGGGATACCACGGTTGTGTGGGCCATAAAGGAACAATGAAAATTCCTTGAGCATTGTCATTGATTATTTTCCTTACTCTTTAAAATAACAGTGAAAGGGGGAAACGCATAAAAATAAGATAAACCCCAATCGATTGTAAATGAGTTTATCGCGTATGCGTCCGGATCTTTATGCCAGGAAACATATTTCGCACATTTTTTGTTGATGCGGCTGGCAAACAAATCTATATCGGGCTGCCCAAATTTACACTTAAGAGTGTTAAAGGCCCCCTCCGACAACTCCCATTCTATGTCTGGGTGATTACGACGCGACTCGGCGTCCGCGATGGTGTTATCACAAGATCGTATGTAGGACGCGAATATATAAAGTTTCCGTTCTTCGCACCATTTCCAAATCTCCCTTGACATATCGGTTAAGTGGGGAAATTGAACCCCGCCCATGCGATTGATGTATGCTATAGCAGTCGAATTGTCTATACGAAGTAGTACCTGACAGTCGTATAAATCCTTAGCAAAAAGTTTTAGAGCGATGAAAGCGGCTAATAATTCTAAATAATTTATGTGCTTATCGCGTTCGCTATTCGACCACTGACCACTTGCATTTTCACCATCACAGGAGGCGCCCCATCCCGTTGTTGAGGCGTCAGAAAATATTTCGATGCAATAGTTGTCATCTCTAATACGGTGCTTCGAATTATCAATAACCTTTAACCACCAATGAAAATCAGGCAATAATGAATCAGGGAGAATCATTTGCTTGTTATAATCTTCGTCGCCCCTAAGATTTAAGAATTTGCAACGCTCAAATTGTTTAGTGTGTACCCATCCATATTCCACAGCTGGGCAGGCTGACACTAAGATACCTACTAATTGTGCGAAGTTTCTAATTTTACATTGTCTCATGGTAATACATTTACGAATTTCGTTTTTAATACGCGCTTTTTTATCTGTGGGTAAACTAATTTCTAAATTGACTGAATTTATAAGAACTCCTAAGAATTTACACAAAGTAGACGGATACTGACTGCTTTTATCATCATTAATAATAAAGCCTAGGGAACAAAGTAGTTTCTTTGTGATTGCAAGATTTGTTTTGCAATTTTCGTATGTATCCACTAATAATAAAAAATCGTCTAAGTAGAGGGTAGATAGAAAACCCGCGGACCGCAACAATTTCACAACCGGTTTCATTATTTTTGTAAACAAGTATGGAGCTGTATTCAAACCGAATGGCAACGCATTGAATTCGAATAATTGGCTATTAAACGAGAATCTAAGATATTTACGGGAATTTTCATGAATTTTGATAGAAAAATAAGCGTCTTTTAAGTCTAAGGTCGACATATAGCAGCCCTTAGTAACAAGTTTTATAGCGGTTCTTAGGTCCTCTAATTTAAAATGGTGTGTATTAATAAACTTGTTTAAATGTTTGAGGTTCAATATAAACCTCATTTTCCCATTTGGTTTAGGAGTAAGGAACACGCTAGATACGAATTGGCCTGGGCACGGGTCACATTTCGATATGGCTCCCATAGCTAATAGGCTATTAATAGCATCGGAAAAATTATTAAACTCAGAAGTCGAATAACTTTGCTCTGCAGGCACTACCTTCTGGATTACCTGAGAGGAAAATTTAAGTTTATATCCGGCGATCCACGACAGTATTGTTTGATCACCCGTTATAAGCGACCATTGTTTGTAAAAGTATGACAAGCGACCGGCATACTTAACTGGGTCTAGTAGCGACGCTGCGGCTGGTGTTGTGGCGGCAACTTCCTCGATGAGCTGGCGGGCGGCGGCGGCGGCCGCATCGCTGCAGGCGTGCGGCTCCTCGGCGCGGCTGCCAGCGGCCTGCGCGGCGCTGGAGCAGGAGCTCGTCGGTTTAAACGCCTCTGAGGCATTGGGTTGTTGGGTCGATGGCCTTTGTTGACGGTATCGGGCTTCAGTTCTGTACCTGACTTTGTTACGGCTTTAGCCGATTTTATCGTTTCCGATAGATTATCGCCGAATAAAAATTCATAAATTTTAGTACCACCTAGGGCATCCTTCATGTCCCTTTTTAGCGCAGATAAAATAAAGTTTCTGCGGGTAATTGAATCGTAGTGTTGGATATCGCAAAGGATTCGCGTAGCGTCCATTAGCTTGGGTAGTAACTCGTTGTTTTTTGAAATGAGTTGAGTTGTGATTACCTGGCCCAAGCAGGAGATAGCACTCGCCATCTGATCTTGCTTGACAACTATGGCCTTATCACGCTTCGATGCGGCTTCGGGTATTGCTGCTTTCAGCTCAGCGTTCAACGCCGGGGCAGCAATATAACGACAGTTTGATGGGACCAAGTATTTAGCTACTAGTTCTTTTCTAGAATCCTTGTCGAGACCCTCGGTAGTGATGTGCAAGAAGCGTTTAGATATTTCTTTATGTACATCTGGTCCGTACTTAACAGATGTCGACGGGTCTTCCCCCAGGATGATCATCGTGTCCTGGTCTAGGTCTGCGTCGATGATGTCACCTGACGCTGCTTGTGAGGTGCTAGGTTTGTCCTGCAAAGCAGGGTCGATTGATATGACCGGATCCAGTGATACCACGGGATCAACCGAAGTGACAGGATTAGCTGAGTCATCTAGAACCGTGGTAATCTCCTCAGATGGATTACTGAGCTCTGGAGACTCTTGTAACCAATCATCAGGCTCAATACCAGTGTATTCTAAAAAGAAACACGGAGTAGGAGTAATTGCGATTTAAAATTATTATTTTTATAATTTATTAGCTCACTCGTGGGTAGTAGTAAAAATCTACACAAAAAGTTTAACGGTAAAATAGATTTGTTAATAATTTATTCTTGATGAACAAACGTTTAAAAATAACGAAAGTAACAAACGTTTGACGAGTGAGTAGGTTATAACATAATTGCTTTTATAATTAGTCCTTGCGTCGGGACAGCCCACAGACAGCCCGGAGTGCAAGGCTTAGTTAAATGTAAATACATTTAAGCAACAAGATCGTTTTATTGAGTATCGGTAGTAAAGTTTGTGCGTCGGAAAACCCATAGGTAGTCCGGAGTGCAAAACTTAATTTTTAACGTAAATACGTTATTTGAATACAGGAACACAAGTTGTTACTAACATACCTGTTTGTTCATATGATGAACATGCGATCGGAGGCGTTGAGTCTTGCGAGGGTGGATATAGACGCCGTAATCTGCGTTCATATTTGCGTAACTTTTTCGTTAGATGTTCGTAATCCACAACACTCGGTCTTTTCGACATGATATTTACTGTACAGTATACTTAATAAAATGTTAAGCGTGTTGAGCGGCTGAACACTAAAATGTGAATGACAAGAGATTCCAAGCCGACTAATAAGGAAGCAGAAGTACCCGCAATAAAAAAAAAAAAAAAAAAGAGTATGAAGGTACTCTCAACTACAGTGTCTGAGTGGTGTCACTTATGTGTTACTACAATGTGTTCTAATCTCGAGAACGAAGCGTTAGTATAATTAAATTAAATCATTGCAACGTTCCTATTATCAGGCAGAATGCTTTGATACAGAAAACTGTGATGAAGGAACCCCTACTCAAGGATTTGATACCGCGAACAATTAGAATAGAAATTAATTTAGAAAGAAGAAATCTTGGAAATCCATCCGTTGCAGCAAAAACAGTGACAGAAGATCTTATGAATGAAGGCACCATTCCTTGGCAAAACAATTATATGCAATAATTCATTTATTCTTTGTGCTGTTGTACTCTCATTTTGTATCAGGCTAACTTAGAAGTACTATTAGTTTGAAATTTTAGATAAATAAATAGTTACGGAATAATGAGCTGTTTTTATCTTTTCCAACCTGTATATTTAGGTACTAATAGTTATTACAAAATTTGTATAGAAAAAGATTAGTAGAATTTTGGGAAAATCGGTAAGTAGATCACTCGAAAAATCAGGAGACCTGTTAATATTGCGTATAACCTCAAAACCTTATGAAACCTTTCCTGGCAACCCTAACGTATCAAGATACTGCCACGGAACTTACTTCGTTTTCTGTTAGGTCGTCGTCGTCTATATTAGATCGCGAAGGGATCTTGCTTCTTCTTGGTCATCCAAAAATAGCAGCAATTCTTAAGTTGTGGTATACAATGTAACACTATTGGAAATAAATTATATTCTATTCCAATTGGTAGTACCACAGTTTTGGTGAATACATTCCGTGGCTCCTGCTCTAGACTTCTACGAATCAGCGACTTTCTTACGTTATTTTTTTGTAGGTAGAAAGAATGTTGTTGATTTTTTTTAACAACAGCGTACTTATCGGTGTTTGGATCTATTACTTTCAATTTGTCAATCAGCTTACTGTAAGCCAAATTTTTCAAATAAATTTTGTGATATTCCTTGGATTTTATTTTCCATAAACAAGTTTAATTGCGATACATGACAATAAACTCTTCGAGCCACTCGCGGTGAGCCATTTGATAAACACGTACGCTCGACCATTCGATACGTGATCCACGCGAAAACTGAGCGCTCGGCACACTCGTTACGATTATCGGCACAGTTTCCTCCGATTCCGTTTTACCTATTGAAATTTTTAATCTACTCCGTTCGACGGTACAGTTTTAAAAAATCGTAAAATTTTTTATCGTACACACGTTTCTATTATCGCTGCAGTTTAAACGGTACAGTGCGATCGAAACGATTTCTTGTAACGTGTGTGCCACCCATTAGATTCGGTGATGTCTATTGGAAACACCAAAATAACTACCTAGAAATAATACTATGGTATCATTTAACATTATCTTTTTAAAATAGATAGTGGAGCGTTTTACTTATATCGCTTTCGTTCGAAACTTCTGACTTACTCTGAACGCCATCGAAATTGAAATAATGAAGCTGATTGCAGCAAGTTGCATTGATTAAAGGCTGGATTAATAGCACCTGACTAGGCGTGTGGCGTGTTTGTTGGATCGTCTTACGTTCTACTTCGGTCTGGAACTAACTCGGTCTGATCAGCTGATTAGTGAGGTTCTAGATAAACACTGGTTTAATCGTAGGTATAGTTTGGAAGCGCCCCCTATTGATTGATTAATAAGATAATGTTTAAACTTTAAGTTTGTTTCGGCATTTCTTCTCAGGAATGAATCAGTGTCAATTAGGAAATAAACAACAGATTGACGTGTAAGAGTGTGCCTAAAAGACCTACTTATAGATATAAACATTTCATTTCGTCGGGCCCGAACACACGAACCTCCACCCAAATTGTGTGACCAAATTGGACCCCAAAATGGTAACATACTCGTATTGAATATGTAATTTCTTTAATTTTTATTATGCTACATAAATAAATGAATAATAATAACACTGTACCACTTTTATAATAATACTGTACAACTTTTGGTTGTGCATATTCCGGCTCATCGATCAGGAATGAGTCCAAATCGTCAGGCCAGCGTTTCCTAATATTTATTAGGCTAACCATCAAATCATATGCGTGCGTTAATTGAATTGAAAGAGCTAGATAAAAAATCCTATGTTAACGCCTTTCATCACATTGAGCGTGCAAGCTTTTATATTTACGTTTATAAAATCCAAGTGCGTAAATACAATAACCGCCATTTTGATGGCAGTGGTGATCAAGACTAAAAAAACAATCTCCGAAGTTCAGCACAGGAAAAGTGATTGACACACACATCATTAATACTTGACGAGTCCATCCATTATTCAACCCAAATAATTGAGTACTTATTTTGAAATCCAAAGTCGGTAAGTTTCACGCCAAGCCAATCGATCGTGCGTGTTTAATTTTTCACAAATACCGCACACCTTTTTTTTTTTTTTTTTGTGGGTGGGAAATCATCAAATAACTTCTCCCGCTCTGGGCAGAGCAGGAGGGCGTGTCAGACTCTTACTGACTAAAACCCACCCGTGTTCCTTCAGTTGCCTGTGCCGGGGCCACGGTAACCCTTTTGGACTTTTCCGCAGCCCTAGCAGGCATCGGTCCTAGCAACCCCGTCATTGGTGCTGACATCTCTTTGAGGCGCGCGTGGAACACAACGCGCCGTCGACCCGGGCCTGGTCCTTATCGAACGGCGAGCTGCCCGCGCCTACGGTGGCCGGGAATCGGCCTGCGATTCCCGACGCCCAGGGCGTCTCCTGCGGCGGCTAGGGGCGTGAGGGCGCAAATTTTGCCTCTCCCTCACGCGTTCTGCCTCCTCCTTCGCGAACATTACTGCTTCGCAGAAGGAGGTGACGGCTTCCCAAGCCCTCTCGCTCCGTACCATGGCCTGGACCAAGGCCGGACGCGAGAGATCGCCACCGCCAATCGCCTCCACGAGGACACGGCGGTGCTCCGCCCAAGCCGGGCAGACCACCGTATGCTCCACCGTGTCCTCCGGGCGATCCACACAATGGTGACACCCGGGCGTTTCCTCCCGCCTTATCCGGAACAGGAACCTTCCGAAACAACCGTGTCCGGTGAGGACCTGCGTCAGGCGGAAGGTGAGGACGCCGTGGCGCCTCTCTAGCCACTCCTCAAAGAAGGGACTTATCGCCGCAATTGTGGCGTGCCCAGCGCTGGGTTGCGACAATCGCACTCTCCATGCCGCCCAGAGATCCCGCCGGAGCTCTGTCCGCTGTACCGTGATTTCTCGCGGCAGCGGAGCTACTCTCGCGGCAGCGGAGCTACAAATACCACACACCTACCAGATGTAAATACGATTTAAAATGTGAGAAAATATGGTATTCAAAATATTATAAACAACATGAAAATGCCCGGATCATAATGTAATGTACAGCAAACACAGTTCCAATGACACATAATATTCCTTTAGCATTAAGTACTCAATTTGTGTTCAAAATCGCTGACCATTGTTTATTTTTTGGATATCGATCAGTTTACTGTCGGCATGAGACAGATGGCCATGAGAATTGATATTATATTAGGTATTTGAAATAGCCGCCGTCTTCTAATCAAGAATGACCATCATTTTCGGCATAGTCACCCCTGAAAATGACGTCGATGACAAAATATTTATGCTTTGCGTAGTCAGAGAACGCGCGCCACGTGACCTGACAGGACTCTTGCGCCTGTGCTGGTGTCGTGGTGTCGCAGAACACGACCCTGGCGCCCGCGCCCGGCTCGATGACTCACAGTACGTCATCGCGCTGATAGATAAAAAAAAAAAAAAAAAAAAAATATCGTCTGACATTGCACACAGCACCATCTAGTTCCAAGTTAAGCACTTAAGGCTTGTGTTATGGATACCAGATGGTTGATACACTACTTAAATACATTTTTTTTCGTAAATACATACATATTATAAATATACATCCGCTGATAGATGCTATAGGGAAATGCAACTGTACATTTATATTGTGAGCGCGCGCAAGCGACGTGGAGGTTAGGGTGGGAGCGAGGCAAAACACAACACTGGATATTCTTGTGTTATACAAGTTTTTAATGGGTACATTATTTCCCTTCTGATCAGAAGGTCTAAGTAGCAAAATGCCCAACAGCGCGAAACGTCTAATGAGCAGAAAGTCTAATTAGCAAAATGTCCCTGTAGAAAAACGTCCAACTAGCAGATGGTCTGTATAGCAGAACGTCTATTTAGCAAAAAGTCAGATTCTCAAAACGTCTGGATACTCAGGCACAAAATTCAACACACAAATTGCATCGGGCGGGAAACGGACACGGCATTAAAATATGTACATACAGACTCTTTGGTCCATGTACTCGAAGCGTATATTATCATATCTTTTTATTGGTGACTGACACTTATTGTCATGAATATTGCTATTTGATTAGCATTATTCTTTTGTTAGTTTTCCTGTATTGATTGCTATTCATTACAAATACAATAGTCCTAGCTTCTAAGTTGTAAAAATGAATGAAGAACAAACATTTACTTTCATTGAAAGTCAAAAGAAGAAGCGTGTGTTGCTGCTGAACGGTCACAGGTATAATTTAAATATCACAAATAGATGCTCCCAGCGCAATGAGTGTAGTGCATCTGTTACAATAAATAAAGACGAAAACAAAATAATTCGTCAGTTAAATGATCATACTTGCAAAGCTAATAAAAATAAGGTTAAAAAGCTAGTAGCCTCTTAAGTATTATTAGGATATGAGGCGCACAAATTCCCCTGCATTTATTCCCCTAATATCCTTTTGATATGGCCAAGGTTTATAAAAAAATCAAAGGGACTAACTTTTTGGCCCTCAAGCTTTTGCAGCTCTCTTTTGTATTTGGCATTAAACATTATATCGATCTTTCTTCTTTTATTTCCTTCAAATAACATATTCTTGTATTTGCGATCTTGCCAAAGCGCTTCTTTTCTAAGAGCTTTGAGGAATAGTAGCAGGGTTGGCTTTGATTTTATATTCGTGTTTAGCCGCCTGTGCCAGCCTTCGAGTGCATTGTTTGTACGAAATTTATAATTACTAGGACAGTTTATTATATCTGCCAGAGACTGAAGCCATTGTCTTTTAAAGTATTTAAAAAAAGCCACAATTTCTTCGCTTTTCGTGGCGTTTTCGTTTGGCGTATGGAGAAGGTAGCACAGGTAAATTGGAACATACTCTGACAATGTTTCTGCACTCTCTGTTTTCAGGAAGACCCAATGATGACGCTTTTTTCCAAACGGCCTTATTAAGATGATAATAACAGCCCGTTATTTGAGTGTTTGGAAAAGCTTCTTTAATTCCATTGATAAGCGCTATCTCATAATCATTCATAAAATAAATTATTGAATGCTCAAAAGAAGGTGTACACCATTACTTTTGGAAAGTTTCTCTTATTTTTATTGTTATGTAAACCTCTACAAGTCGGTAGCAACCAGTTGATCAATACTTAAGATACTTCCATCTAAAGCATTCTTATAAATTAGAGGTGGACAATTCGGAGGTTATTAAACTTGGACCAACTAGGATAGTTAGAATCTCCTGTGATCCACACTGGGCAGCTTACTACAATGTTTGATACTAGTATTTGGGTGTTGACTCACAAAGAAGAATACTATTGCCAATGGTATAAATGCGAAGCAATTAGTTCATGAGGAATGACTCCACTACCATTCATTCCTGCAGGTCCTCTAGCACAGCAGATATTTAAATTGAGAACTCTTATTATACTCGTACATGCCAGAAACTACAAGGTTATTGTATGTTTGGAAACGGTTGTTAGTTAATGGCTTTTGAAACCGATTATGACCTGATGGCAAAGACAATGTCGTGGCTGACGCACTGTCGCGTGGGGAGGCGATAGCGTTATATAGCATAGCAACCACACGGCCCTTGCACTTTCTCAGGAAAGCGATCCTGCGCTGCAAGGCCTCCTCACGAGCAACAGCACAACACTGAAGCTGGAAAGAGTGTGCTTCCCGGACTCAGGTGAGGAACTACTGGTCGACGTCTCCACCAGTAACACCCACCCTTATGTTACAGAACTCTTCAGAAGGCATGTGTTTCAGAAGCTTTATCAGCTTAGCCAACCTGGCAGGCAAGCCACGATCAAATTGATTTCCGCACGCTTCGTTTGGCCTAGCCTGAAGAAGGACTGCAGGGCATGGACCAGAGAGTGCATAGAATGCCAGAGGAATACGGTCACGCGGCACACATCCTCTTACACCTCTGCGTACCCTGTTCCTTCCCAACGCTTTTCCCATGACCAAATGGACACAGTAGGGCCTCTAGCACAGTAAAATGGTTACAGATACTGCTTCACCGTCATCGACCGCTTTACTTGCTGGCCTGAGGCATATCCTATCGCCGTCATCACGGCTGGGACATGCGCCCACACACCTTCATCGCTGGCTGGGTGTCTCGCTTCGGCTGCCCCCACCGCATCACTAACGACAGGGGCAAGCTGTTATGCCACGTACCTATATTTTGGTGATCCCGACTTCAACAGTCAAAAACAACAATTAACAATCACCAATAACAACTCGGCCCACTATCGACATCCGGTTCCGGAGGGAGGAGTAATGTAGCGGTATCTACATCGCCACATGAGAGCTGCGCGTCATACTGACGTCACGCAAATCCTGCATCGCGCAAGCAGAGTTTACCGCGCGACTAGCATATATACAACTTCCCGACAGCAATCGTCGGGCAGTTGCCCAAAACCCGTCTGGTCGGAGGATCCTCCTTTTTTCTATGGAAGTATAAGTGAACTTTACACCCTGTTCCTCGTACCTCTATACGTTCATTAAAACTTTATCATCTCGACCCGGACCAAAAATCATGCTCTTTTTGCTATTGTTATTTTTTTTAAGATGTGTTGACTCGGTGACAGGGACAGAGTCGACGATGGAGTGAGCTTACCCAGAAGAAGCCTGTTTACTCTCACTTTGAAGAGATTAGGGTTGTATGCGTTCGGAAACACAGACGCAGGTAGAGAGTTCCACTCTTTTACTGTGCGCTTATCAAAAGACATTTGGAAACGCTTAGTGCGAATTGATGGAATAGCAACTAGGTAAGGATGGTAACTTGTAGTGCGTCTAGATGACGGATTAGTTGATTGGGTTTTCTAGTATTACCGACTACTTTAGATATTACTAGTTCGCAATAGTAACATAGCATCATAGGATCACGCCTGTATTCCCTCCCGAGTGGTAAGACAGCGGTGCCCCTATAGTTCATCCACATTACTCCAGTTATGTCCAAGTCCCATGTAATAGGGGGCGCGAGCCTATTGCTATCAACCGGGCACAAATCCAGTCTCCGGGCTGCTATGCTACCGAGAAATTCGAGGTGGAAAAACCCAATCCCACTTTCTTCTTAATTTGCTTGGGTATACTGATGCCCGGCAAGATTACCCATAATTAACTATTCCTCCCACCTAATTTTATAATGCTTTTTACAATGAAAGCTTTCCAAAATAAAATAAAGAAATGAATTAAAGTTGTTGTTGGTTGGATTCTACTCACTAGAAGAAAAACTTGCCGAACCAACACCGAATGCTCGGATATGTTCCATACATTTTCAATCTTCTTCTTCTAATTCTGAAGTTCTGAGTTGAGCTGCACGATTACTGACACATGCGTGCACTGATTGGACAGGTGCACTCAATCTGTGTAGTTTTTCCTCAAAAGACCATTTCAGACACTGATCTACATAGTCTCCACATGATCTGACCAAGATTATGTCTAGACTTTAAAAGAGACTGAGTTTGTTTTGACCTTTCTTCTCAGCGTAATCCGATAGGAAATACCAACCTCATCTAGCTATTAAAATATGATTGATGTGTAAAAGTGTTTACAGTGTACCAACCTACATATAGAAATAAAATCATTTGTCATTTATTTATTTATCAATCCAATTGCTTTCGCAAGAAAGAATAATTCGACATATGTACTTGAATCCTAATTCAATTCCAACTCTTTTTATTCCCGTACCTTTGTAAAAGGGTATTAGATATAGTAGTAGAAAAAATATGTAATAAAGTATTAAGTACCTACTAGGTACTAGAAGTACTTAATAGTTTCTCTATAAAAATAATTTATTATTCTTTTTAGCCTCCCACAAGAAGAACTCGGTCACAGTTGAGCAACAAATATAAGTGATTTTCATAATATTGTTAGTTATTTTTTAATTTTGATTAAAAAATTATGCACAAATCATGACGCAAAAGAGATACCAAATTTATATTTGACCATGAAGCAATTTTTATACAGAGCAGTAGTGGCCCAGTGGTAACGGCCGCGACTTACCGAGTTGCAGGTCATAGGTTCCAACCCAGTCAGGCGCGCTTTACTTTGTGCAAATTATTTCATCACCATTGCCCTCAAAACGGTGAAGGAAAACATCGTGAGGAAACCGGCATGTCCTAGAACCAAAAAACTCTAAAACATGTGACATCTACTAAACCGCATTGAGCCCGCGTGGTGGATTACGGTCTACTCCCTCTCTCCGAGAGGAGGCCTGTGCCAGCAGTGGGAATATTATAGGCTAATTATGCTATGCAATTTTATAAGCACGTATGCACGTTTTTGTAAATACTATGAAATGGAAAAATATTATATCTACATAATGATAATCAATAAGTTGTATGCAACAATAATTAAAATTATTAATAATTAAAAAAAATATTATTAACTATTTAATTTATTAAGTGAATTGATTTTGATTTTATGTACTTTATCTTCTCTTTTACACAATGACTACACATCATCTCTTCCTATCGCAGGTATGATGGATAATATTTCTTTAGAAATAAGCATCACCTTTGTACTTGTTTTTCTGTCCTTTTCTTCTTGTCTGTTTACATTTATTTATTTATTAAAACTTTATGCACAAATAAAAAAAAAATACTGTGCAAAGGCGGACTTAATTATATTATGTGCGTACATAAATGGTTAAATAGATAAAAAATAAAAGAGAACAGGCGCTTGTAATGCTTGGATTAATTAATGATCACATCGAGGTATGGCGGAGTAAGGAGCTACCACTGACGCTTTTTCCGGGCCCTACATGGACCCGGTGTAGATCTACTAGCGTCCATAGTCTGGCTGCGTTTCTTTGAACTCTTTGGGGAAACCGAAGGTTTTATCTGTGCAATTATGGACCAAGTTATCTATCATGACAAAAAATTATCTACCGGAGATTTATTGTGAAAGACGGCATGATTGACTTCAGGGCATGCCACCGTCTGGGGGAATCAATCCGACTCATTATATCTGAAATTATCTCTGGGTGTTCTCGTCAAGCTAAGAAGGCCGAAAGCCTTTGTTTTTTTGAGGTTGGCAAATCGTCATAAATAACTTCTCCCGCTCTGGACAGAGCAGGAGGGCGTGTCAGACTCTTACTGACTAAAACCCACCCGTGTTCCCTCGCAATCCTAGCAGGCATCGGCCCTAGTGGACCCTGTCATTGGTGCTGACATCTCTTTGAGGCGCGCGTGGATCACAACGCGCCGTCGACCCGGGCCTGGTCCTTATCGAACGGCGAGCTGAAGGCCGAAGAACCTAAGGCCGCCCTGAGGCTCTATACATCATGATCCGTAAGCAAATACTCTAGAATCAAGCACATACTCTCGTCCTATATGCAGGGCTTACATGGAGCCTGAGCAACCCTCGCGCATGTGCTCTTTGAATGCACAGGCGTCACCCGGATTAGGACAAACCTTCAGGGCACCCAGATCTTACACAAATGTTCTCAACACACCAGGAGATTTAATCAACTTCTGGCGGAAGGTGGACTGGTTGGGATAACCACGGATGGTCCCTATGGCCCACGCACAATGGTCCACCTGAAGGAAATATCAAAAAGGATAAAAAATAAATAAAATTATGAAACATATACCAAAGAGTTTTTATTCAGTGTCTACTCTTTTTTTCCAAGCTGGATTTTATTGCGAGTATCGATAAGGCTGAATGCAACTTTAGAATCGCTATCAAACATATGTGCAAACGGTCAGCACTAAGAAGTGTAACGCCGTAACTAAAATATTATAATAATTTTTGTCAAAACTTAATCGTGTTTTGTATGTACTTTAAGAATGAATACGGGAAAGGAAAGAACACATAAAATTATATTAGATTTATTTTGCCTGGAGGACTACCGAACGGCAGCAAAACTAATACCTAAAGATGGCTATATGGCCACCATTGACTTAAAAGAGGCATAACTACTTCTTCCCATCTCAGTCAATGACCGAAAGTATCTGAGGTTCCAGTTTCAAGACGAATGCCTCTTTGAGTAGGTGTAGTTTGACTTATTTTAAACAAATTTCGCAGTAGAGTGACGCAGTCTTACCGCACAATTGTACAAAATGTATAAAAAAGCTGCGTTGCCTTAACAAATTCGAATGCTGAAAGTTAAAGTGAATTCCTGAATTCCATGAGGTGACGTAATTCGCAACATTCCGTCGAGTTAGCTTGTCATAATATTGTCTACTATCTTGTCGAGCTGAGTGGTTAAATAGCGACGACATTTTCTTTGAAAGTTTCTGGTAGAAGTCTGGCTTAGAATAACCAAAATCCTATTGAAGAAAAATGAATGACGAATGTGCGAAATATTCTAAATAAAAAATTAAAAAAAACAACTGACTTCCAAAAAAAAGCACAACAAAGTGTAAAATAACAGAACTTTATAATATCGGAAGTCGGTGTCCTTGGTTTTATATTTTGGTTTTTTGCCATCGTCTTCCGAAATTAAGTTATTTTTCACTTTGTAGTGTTTTTTTTGTTTTTTTTTGGAAGTCTGTTGTTTTAAGTTTATATTTTTCCCTTTTTAGTTTTGGTACTTACCTCCCTCACTAACAGGAAGTTATTATAAAATCAACATAAACGATGTAAAATTTATTTGGGACCAATCTGGAAGTTTTATTTGAATATCCTTTCAAGTATAAAAAGGACTTTTCAAATCGGTTTATAAATAACGGATTTCTGAGGTAACAAACATTAAATATTAACCCAGCGAATTAGGAACCTCCTCCTTTTTTGAAGTCGGTTAAAAATTAAATGAGGAAGCATAAAGTGGCCAGTAAGATGGTCAGTGCTAACTAATGAAAATGATGATAAAAGATTTATTATCATTAGAATAATAATATCATAAGTTTCTGGTGGTTATGTTAGATATTAGATGCAAAAATAAATTTAAATATGAAGATGCCTAAAATGTGATACAACAATGGAAGCATACTAACAGCGAAGGGTTTAATTTAATTAAAATTTCACCAAGGCTATACAATAATAATATAATTGGATAACACGCTCTCCCCATCCCGTTAGGGACACAATTTGAAATATGACGCACTGTAATTTCGTTAAAAGCTTTAGCATTTAGGATTTATCAATTCTCGAACTGTGATGAGCAAAGCATCGTCTTACAAAAATACTTATATTTAAATAATATTGGGACGAAAGAAAATAAAGAAAGGAGATTAATGACGACGCTCTAACTGTCGGACTTTAAATGCTGTTTGAATTTAAAGCCATATAGATCAACACAGGTTCTTTTCCTGCCTCGTTAAAACGGGCGTAGTTCGTCGGCCACAAAGAACTTTTTTATGATTGGATTAAACCTAGAATTCGTATTAGACAAAATTCAAACAAGCGTGCAAATTAAAGGACTTTGCCTTGAATGTTCAAATACACATAATGAAAATGACAAAGATCACCACAAAATCTCCCAAAAGGGGGTTCAATCTGAACTGAATCCGAACCGACAAAAGCTCGAACAATTTCCATTGCCACATCAGGATGAAAATCCCCAAAAGAAACAGTAGGTACAGAGGTATATCAGCAAACTCAATTAAAATTGCGCATATAAATAGACAAATTATTTTGACACGCACAATACTCGATTACAAAGTTATTTCGTTCGTTAGGTTGATAAACCAGCTTTTGCAAGACGGAAACCGATATTTTGAGATCCAGTTCCCGGTTTTCCAGGCGTCGCGTCGGGGGCGGGCGTTGGGCCAGTTGGGACTAATGAAACACGCGTACGCTAACTTTTATATTTTATACATTCATAGGTTTGCGGTAGACCAACGAAACCTGATATTTTGAGATTCCCGGTTCCCGGCATCAGGGGCGGGGCGTTGGGACAGGGGGGCTATTGAAATACGCGTACACTAATTTATTTATTTTTACATTAATTAGTAGTGTAAAAAGTTTCTTAATTAAGTATCTTGGAATTGTTGAAACTTACTTTTATTCGGGCGCCATTTTGTAGCGAAATAATAAAAAGATAATTCACCACTTTAACACGTGTAATAATTTATTCATATTTAAAATTAAAATATCATTAAAACAGTTGCGGAACAGGTAATTTGGCCTAAATGAAAAGAGATTACGAGAAAAATAAGGTACATCTGTGTTGGTAAATTTTTGTTACGCATTT